>OU830598.1:11200000-11880045 GCA_917563855.2 Limnephilus lunatus | reverse complement strand
ACAGTTATAGGGTACATGCAGTATATGTAATATACTGTTTTCAATGCATTTAATACAAGTAAAAAAAATAACTAAACTCGAATATCACACCTAAAACCCCCTAAAAAATTTATTAAATTAATTAATTCACTTTTAAAGTTGTATGAAAATTCATATATCAAAAACGAGTCATCATTGACTTGCGAGATTGTGACGTCACAACGCACCCACCTAGTCCCACGTCAAATTGTTTTTGTTCCAGTTGCTATGCTGGTTTGAATAAGTTTGATAGTCATAATCGTTTAGTTATGCATCCTAAGCCCATTCGTTTGTGTAAAACATATATTGTAAATACATACTATCATGACAGACAGTGGTTTTCTACAAAGACAGTCTGATAATTTGCCAAAAACTCGACGCGATTATAATAGCAGTTACATGTACCTTTTCATCGCATGACACCGCTTTTTACACATAATAACATTATTTGTGACGTATATAAATAGTTTGTTTGGTGTTGAAGATGTTGTATTTGTACGCTTTGGTACAATACAGTATTTATAAACGGTATCTAAGGACATTTTCTTCGAAAAACAAATGATCAACTGCAGACTGATTACTGGATTACGACTTGCGACTTATGACAGCTGTCAAGAAGTGCGCAGTGACGTCACAAGCCAAAACCGCGCGAAAATGGCGTTTTAGCGCTAATTTGAAAATTGAATATTCAAAACGTTATTGAAGGAGTATTTCCTATCGTAAAAAAAAATTGTTTGAATATTCCAGTTTGTAATTTTTTTCTTTAATTTTTGGTAAAACAAAAAAAATATGTGATTGTACCCTATAGTCTAGAAATTTATTAAATTGGAACCTATTTTTTTCATTCCTATGGCAACACCGAATTATTCGCTTTGTCAATGACGTTTTGTATAGCTGTTGGCTGTCATCCTATTTACTGTCTGAAGATTGCTAATTGAATAATTATTTTTTCAATGTTTGCCTGTGCATTGTTTGAATTGAATAAAAATGAGCAAACTAATACGTAGTGGTGCAAGAGAAGTATCGCGCGAAGAAGCTCCTATGTAATTTGGAAGATGTTTACAAACGAACTACAGAAATGAGTGGTACGTAGTATAGGTTTTTAATGAATTTTATTAGTATTACAAGATTTACGCCAATTTTCGAGCGATTATAACCATTACAACCTGATTTGAGGTTATGCTTAAAAATCCGAATTTGACAATTCCATTTGATAGTTCATACGAGGCTACAAGAAAAAGGGAATAACTCAATTAACAAAAAAAAAATAATAACATACAACTTCTTTAAACTCATAGACAATTACTTTTTTCTTAATTGTCTCTTTCTTTCTTTCTAAATGAATATTATCTAGTGAGTTTTTTTAAACTACCTTCTATAATAATAATTTTAATGATGTTTTCACACACAGGTAAATCTGAATCAACGGTAAGACGAATCGTCAAGGAAGGGGAAAAGGTAGATGTAAAATTTGAAACACCGGGAAAATGGAAAATGGGCATAATAATGCATATGCATATAATCAAAGATACAAATCAAATTGATGGTTTATGCATAAAATGTTTGGCTTTTCCGGAAACTAGAGAACATAATTATATCTGGATGCTCTGTATTAGCGCCGTCCGAGTATATATTTAGGCACAATCAAGTTTTAAAAATAATTCACCAAAGTTTGGTAATTAAACATAAATTGATTGACTGCCGTAATACAGTGCCATATTATGAATAGGTATGAACCAAATTCATTTTTAGAAAATGATTTGTTTTTTAAATATTACGATAAAACTATTCTAACAGACAGAACGATTAATTAAATAGACCCGATATAGTTTTACATGACAAAATTTAAAAAAAAAACTTATATCATTGATGTTGCTATTCCAAATTCCTGTAATATTCAGAAAACTGTTTCTGAAAAAAAAGAAAATATACAGATTTAGGAAATAATTATTTAAATTTTATGAAATGGCATTTTCAGAACAAAAAAATATTACCATTTGTTATTTCGGCTACTGGCATTATACCTAGCTCTCTCATTCAAAATTTAGGCTTATTAGATTTGTCAAAGAATTTATATATAAAAATGCAAAAGTCAGTCATTTTAAATACATGTAGGATTAGGAAAGTTTTTTAAATATTGATATATAGGGATCAGTAGGATTTATCCGTCCACTTAGAAGATCTACCGAGCCGATGTGCAAATATCTGGAGTCGGTGAATTATTTTCCCATTTGGTCTCTGGTTGATTAACGTGTTGTTCTTGTATTGTTCTGTATTTATTATACTTATATAGTGCACTTACATAGCGTGGATTGACTAGGTAAACATTTGTGGAAAGGTGTGTGGAAGGGTTTAGTCTTTCCTGTGAGGAAGATTTAACCGGGACATAAAATCTGAAGCACCTAAAAAAGCATAAGTGCTGATGATTGGAAAAATTGTTGCAAACACGTGATGAAAATTGAGGCACGAGGGAGTACGGAGTACTATATAAATATGATGATATCGATGAACAAAATTTTTGAAAATTCAAATACGCTATGAAATATGCATTTTGGCCGAAGTGTTTTTTAAAACATACATCCATTGTCTTATGAGCCATCTTGGCGTTGTCATTTAAAACCTAGAAAAGATCGCAACGCCATAATTTATTTTCTACACTTAATTGCCAAACTGTAAAGGCCCGACCGTTCGCCTCGCCCGATCACCGTTCGCATCGATTATCGTTCGCTTAACACTTTTTTGTAACGCATTCAGCAGCTTACCCCTCAAGTCGAGCGTGCGTAAAGCAGTTTTACTTCAAAAAAATAACTCCCTCCTGGCTAACACCTAAGATCAGAATCTCCACATAGTAGCATTCATGGGAGCCCGTTAATGGAGACCTCAACTTCTACAAGCCAGTCCAGAGATGTGGCTGCCAACAAGGCAATAAATAATCCAATGATGTTACTGCTACCAAGACCAGAAACGATTTCAATGTTGGGAATGCTACTTTAAACGAAAGCCACCCCAACGTTGGGGCTGTTTCCAAAACCAACCCATTGTGCCTATTTTTGATGTGAACTAATCCAATGTTGGGACTGCGCCAATAACCTCAAACCACCCACGTTCGGGATGTTACCCCTTTAGTACAAAACCAACCGATTGTTGCTAATGAGTAAATGTTGCAACCTATTTTATTTATATTTCAAAGGGGGGATAATTTGTTGCTGGTTAAATATAAGGTTTGCTGGTCAGGGTCCGAGGGCCCCCTGAGCTTGGGGGCCCCGGTGCACAGTACCGTCTAGCACCTTGGCAGCTACGCCACTGAAAACTGTATTTTTCTATTAAGGTCTTAAATTTTAATGTCATTTTTTTTTGGTCAATGATATAAATATTCTTAACACTGTTATATATGAATTATTTATAAAGACTCTTTATAACGCTAATAAACAATGTAAGAATAAAACTAATGCTTACTTCATCAGGGTTCACGTAAAACATATTACAACAATAGACTTATAGATGTCAATGGATCGGTATGGGAAGGGGTGGGGAGCCGGGAGAGGGGTAATAAGGCGTGATTTACGAAGGGAACAAAATTATGAAGTTTTTTTTTAAATACCCCCTCTTAAAGTTAACTTAACCCCCCATTTAAATGACTGACCCCCTTAAGTTATTCAATATGTGAACCCCCCCCCCAACCCCCTCCTTCCCACTCCCGCCCATCCATTGAAAACGTTAAGTCTATTTCTGTAATTCGTTTTGTAAATCCTAATGAAGGAAGCATTGCTTACGAAACTTTTTTTAAAATTAATACTTAAAAACAATTATTTTATTAATTTTGCATTAAAATGGTGTCCAAAATAAATTTACTGTTTGAAGAAATGACGTTTAAAATATTTAGCATTTTTCTAGAGATTATTAGTTTTCTCCTTACTGCAATAAAACCACCCAACTTTGTACAAATTCAAGACTAACTTTGCTGGCAGCTAAATAATGGTAAACTAACGAAGGAAATATCTTTTATCCCATCGCCACCGGCTGCGCTACAGGGTCAAACGTTGTAATGTTCTAATACCCATTGATGATTCTGTCCTTTTGATGGTTTTTTACGTTCAAGTAAAGAACTTTTTACTTCCTTATTCGTTTTGAATAAAAAGCTGGATTGATTAATTAAATTTTACCTTTTTATTTTTACAAAACGGTCGGGTTTAAAATAATAAACCGTTTTTATTTTTATAAAACAACAACGGTTTATTATTTTATAAAAATATTATCAAAATATTCTTGGCCCAAGTGACAAGCAGGTAAGAACCATATCATTTGTCTGTGGTATTATTTAGTACCGCGAGATTGGTCAACGTGGGAAAAGAGGTCGCATTTCCGCATATTTCAGTCAGGGAATATTTCGGAACACGAGGGTAACTTTTGATTGGTTAAATTTCGGTTTAACCGAATAGCGCGGGCTTTGTCACATCCTGTTATGCCATATGCCCAGCAGAAGTGCGATTCGTAATTTTTATGTAATTTCAAGTTATTCCGCCGCATGCAATGAATACAGCGGATTAGTAATGGTGTTTCAAAAGGGCCATGGATCAAACTAAATCGGTGAGTATTTTAAGATTTGCTGTCGTTTTTGTTTCTTACCACGATATTGTCTTTTCTCATGTGCGCATTCTTAAGATTAGCCATTTCATTACAAAATGTCTCTTTACAGAATGTCTGTGCACGTGGGAGGTAAGTTATACTGTTTATTTTATGTAATAAATGGTTCAGAATGCATGTGATAGCACTTATTATGGTCATTCGTTAACAACTTTGTGAGCTATCGGTAACCGGCTGTACGATCATGCGATTACGCCATCTTACCGTACTAAAATATCCAGCATATTTATCTATAGACACCGCCGAGATAGGGAAATTTCAGTTAAATAATATCTTCCTCATTACTGCGACGAAAATAATTCCTTCTTTATAATGTTTATTTAGTAAGTGTAGATTTGTTGATCCATCATAAATGACTCTTTAAAATTTAGGAAAACCACATGTTAATTTGCACAATTCACTGTTTGTGTGTTGCAGCGACAAAAAAACCGTTCGAGTATGTTCCAATCCTTAGTCCTGTGTTGAAACCTTTTTAATTTGAAGTTATTTGGGCGGAATTTGCCCTTTGAAATAAAATTGGCCAACCTAACCTCTAATACGCTGCCGAGAAAGATCATGCGTAAATTTTGTATTGTCATTCTGTAAACATATTGGCAGTTTAGCAGTTTCGTGTTACTAATACATGGTAATTGATGATTGTTTCAATCAATGGCGTTCCTCGGCCTGAATTGAAGCCGCTATCACTTATTTATCGGCGATAAATAGCAGAAGAAGTGTGTTGAAGTGAAAAAATATTAGAAATCTGGTATGTTTTTTTTTCTCCTAACCCATTTTAATGATTGTTTGCATGTCGTACGTTGCATGGTTGATAATACCTGACTAATAATCTTTTAAGCAAGTACCTTTGATGCCCCGAATGTGGAATTAAGGTTAGTTCCCGACATTGTAATATAATCTATGCCAGGTTATGTGATTCTTCATTGTCCAGGGGTCATATTCCAAACTGTTAGTGAATGCCTTCTGTGGTAACTGCTTCATACAAATCATAATATTTATTACATTTTATTTTAAAGTGTTCGTTACTCTAACATTTATTTGGTAGAAACCAAGTAAATGTTTCAATATGGAGTTTTTCTCAGTACAAAAATGATGCTGTAAATAATTATGCAAACCTTAGCTGCCATATATATTATGCTTATTTTTAATCCAAAATCTTGTATCCATGTTTGTTAGAGTTTAACAGTGTTGTATTTAGTGAGAACGGTACTGTTTGAAGGCAATAAAGTATAACTTGAACCGTGGTTCAGTGTATTATCTCGTGTTGTGTATATTTGGTCAAGGTTTTGGAAGCGTTAGATGTTTGTATTGGTTATTGAAAGTATTGGATGTTGTGTTGAGCAGCTGAGAATCAAGTATTATAATTTTGTTACGCATGCGTTGATAATAATCATTCCTATCTGACTTACAAGGGTAGGCTTCCCTTCAAACACTTACGTTAACATAGAGATTAATCTATCACGTTTGCTGTACCAAAACGTTCATCATTAAACAATAAGCGTGATGAAATATGTTTCATTGTTTTTAAATCGACTTCAATCCAATATAGCAAATAATGAATTAGAGCTATTTTCACCATGCATTTTACAGTAGAATTAAAAGAGCTAAAACCTGCTCCAAAAAAGCTTTAATTTACTACTGTTGTTGACATGCGTCGTTTATCTGATTTACCACAATCCAGAATGAAACAAGAAAAATTCCTCATTTTGTTGTTTTTAACCATTGTTGGCCGTTTCAACGCAATCTATTCTGTTACATGGCACAATTTGACGCAAAATAATGTGTGTTAGTGGAACTTGGTGGATCTCATCTACTGATGGATCCACATGCGGCCCAACCGTAGCTAGGGTTAACTTATATCTCTCGTAAAGTACAGCAAACATAGCATTTGCTAAATTAAACATGTATAGATTACTTAATCAATAGATTACTATATTTGTGACATTTCATTCACATGTCTATTTGCTTCACAACAAATTTATTCTTCATGGTAATCATTTTTTTTTTTTTTTTTTTTTAGATGTTTTTTGTTTAACAACTATGTTTATAACTTACAATTGAGAAAAGGGTGTTTGAATCGGAAGACTTTCCTCTTAATGTTACACAAAATAATGATTAAATATCATTTTATTAAATTCCATTACACGAGAATCCACAGAAGACCAACAGTACGTGTAACAAACTGTTCTACTGTTATTGGGTGGAAAATACTACAAAATATTTATAGTGAATATGATATTTTATATTACGAAAGCGTTTATTATGAAGTCTTTTTGAAATATTTTCTGCGTTTTGTGTTGTAAAATTGTTTGTAGGCATATTGAAACTTCCTTGTGTTAATATTTATTGCATTCTAAATTATTATTTATATTAGAACATTACTGAGTAGTAAAAGATCTTGTTTACAGTTTCCTAATTCGTGTTTTTATTGGTGAGAATTGTTTTATGCATGATTCCACGGATTACTAGATTTGTTTTTAAATTTGGATGCATAATGTCTTTATGATGCATCCTGGTGATGGGAAGATTCATCTTTTTTATTATTAAATCGATAATTATATGTTATTGTCTCGGAAAATGTTTCTCCCGTTTTTCTTTGGATGTTTGTTCAATAAATATCCATTTCAATCACATCACATTCTTGCGTGTGGTACGGTTTTAACGTTAGTCAACATATTGGTGGTTGTAAATTTTTTTTTTTTCATTCTGAGAAACGACGAGATTAGCAGCACTTGAATGTTGCTTTCCTGTTCCTAATATCTAAACTTCATTTCAAAGGCATTTTAGTTTAGTCTGCATTTGCCATAACCTAGGAGAATCTTTAACTTAAATAATTTCATCACAGAGTTTGTTTTTGTAAATGTTATTTCTTTAAATGGATTACATAAATTGGATAGTCAATAGTCCCTTTTATTTATTTTTTATCCATACCATCCTTATCAATCTATGTTTTTGTTTTGTTTTCAGATACAATTTACAGATTTTGCCGATATGTATATGACACTATAAATAGGCAATTTAATTTAACCCTTCAGGCTTATTTGTTAGCTTTTATGAACAACTCGTTTAGGTCTCATAGAAATCATTGTCTCCCCTACAATCACAGTGAATGATCTAAACGATGTTAAAAAGAAGACAAAAACACCACCCTTTATATTCAAAGTTAACATTAAGTGCCTCCGTACATGACGATACTTACAAGCTACTCGATCCTCAAAGTAATGTTAGATTTGTTTTGGAAGTGGAAAAAATGCACGTTTATATAACTACACTATACCAGAATATGTAAGAAAGGATTTAGTGGAGAAGGCATGGATTGATGTTGGAAAAAAAGTCATATGACATCGTCTTAACTCCACGGCTACACGAGAAAAATGATCAAGTTCAGTATATTTTGGGTAGCGCCGTGTACGGAGACCAGCGCTAAAAATTTGTATATCAGCAGGGTACTTGTGGTTGTGTCACAATTACGTAGATTGTAAGTATCTCCATGAACGGAGGGCGAATTAAAATATACACCTTTTTGAAACCTGTTTCCAACTGCAATTTGAAAAAGATTTATGAAATATTGTGAATTTTTTTTTATAAATTTACATGGAAACAACAAAAAAGTGAGGTGATGAATACATTTTTTTTTTTTGTTTGCATTAAAAAATTTTACATTTTAACAATTACATGTTTATTTCTAATAATAAAAATTAAATTTCATCACCTTTCAAAAACAGTTTTTAGTTTTTGGATACCTTGGGAAATATTAAATTTATTTGAATTTTATTGCAAAGCAGAAATATTTTGACTTCAGAATATATCTGAGGCTTGAGAGGTTACGATTTAATAGAAGTTTCAATGTGTGCAATGTTTTAAAATTATCTTTAAGTGTTGTACATTACTTGGATGGTTTAATTAGCTATTTTAATATGTATTACTAATCTTGAACTGATGAAAGTAAACAGATTATTATCTATCTTTATCTTCATGATAAATGCATTTTCCTAGTAAATAAATAGCATAAATTGATACAAATAAAATCTCGACTTGCCTTCAGGTTGCCATTTGGATGTCCAAATAATGTAACATTATAAATATTGAACATTCAGTGTAATTATTGATGTTTGCTTTGAAACTTAATTTACTATAATTTGCAATGTCATCGAAAATCATTTTGACCGATCTGTTATTATTTTTGGCAACAATCAACTTTCCATTAGTTTGTCAGTCAACACAAATATCAACTGGGTTTTAGTTTAGTTTGAGAATTGTTTTGTGATCGTTGTCTGTTGGTTAGTCTGAATATAACTTCTTGGATCAGGTGAATGTATAAATGAAGATGCTCGGTCGATGAGAAGTCGTTTAAATAGAATATTTGATTGAAGTCAGTAGGTAGCATTCAAGAATATCAACTACAATCTTTCTAAGTTCATTTGGTTTTTATGAATTAAGGAATGAATGTTTAAGGGTGTATACAGTACATGATGATTTCCGGACGAGTCTTCTGAACACAAATGAAAGATGACCCCCTTTATGTATCGTTTTTCTGATGCTGTGTACATTATGCCTTTTCAATCTGTAAAATTCTATTTTATTGAAGTCATGGCTAGCTTTATGAAGTCAATTTAAATAACCACTGGCTCCGAGATTGCTTTCTCTATGTTTACAACAAGGTTTAACCCAAATACAAGTCATATAACTCATAAAAAGACTTACAGTTTCTCACATAACACAATTTTGTTTGATTCAATCGTTTCTAATATCAGAAAAATTGAAAACGTTTCTCAGCAGTGTTGTACTTCGAGTTTTAATTTCATTGTCTCAAAAACCTTGTGATAAGAGATTCACTTTTTCATTGAATCAGGAGCTTCGTAATACAAATTCCGTTGTCTCAAAAACCTTGTGATAAGAGATTCATTGTTTCATTGAATCATTGAATCAGGAGCTTCGTAATACATATTCCGTTGTCTCAAAAACCTTGTGATGAGATTCATTGTTTCATTGAATCATTGAATCAGGAGCTTCGTAATACATATTCCGTTGTCTCAAAAACCTTGTGATGAGATTCATTGTTTCATTGAATCAGGAGCTTCGTAATACAAATTCCGTTGTCTCAAAAACCTTGTGATAAGAGATTCATTGTTTCATTGAATCAGGAACTTCGTAATACAAATTTTGTTGTTTCAGAAACCTTGTAATACTAGTTTCATTGTTTCAGGAGCCTCGTAATATAAGTTTCATTGAATCAGGAGCCTCATATATAAGTTTCATTGAATTGTGAATCTCGTAATATGAATTTCATTGATTTAGGAGCCTCTTAATACGAATTTCATATAAGTTTCATTGAATCAGGAGCCCCGTAACACGAGATTCATTATTTCAGGAGGCTTGTAATGCTAGTTTCGGCATTAATCATTCGGGAGCTTCGTAATGTGAGTTTTATCATTTCGGGAGCCTCGTAATATGAGTTGCTGTGTTTCACAAATCATAATATGATGCGTTGTAGGTAAAGTGAAGTTTTGAGTTATATCCACTGCTTGGTCAGTTTGCGTTGTTTGATTGGCTCGTTCTCAAATGGTTTGGCAATGTGTTTCAGGAGTATGAATTCCTAGACCTGTCGGACATAAATGAGGAAGAGCGGAGCAGCCTAGCCAGCGCCCTGTTCCCAGCGGCAGAGCAGCAGCAGTGGACCGGCCCGGTGCTGAACAAGGAGGACCTGAGCCAGCAGACCTGGCCTGACCCACCACTGGGTGAGAACAAACACCGCATCTGTCTTATAACTCAACCATCCTTACCTCTTTTATAATTCAACCATCCTCACCTATCTTATAACTCAAAACATCCTCACCTATCTTATAATCCAAACATCTTCATCTCTTTCCTCTTCTTATTCCTGTCTTACTCCCCCTCACCGGTCAGTGGCCATCTTCACATCATCCAGTGTCACTTGAAAATAATATTAAACAACATTTTACCCCTTTATTCTACAATATACAAAATATTTCTAGTTCATAATTAACTAGTCATAAAAATCTGTATTCATTATTGTAACTTGTGCAGGAATAAAACCAAAACAGGGATACTCAAGTATCCTGACATTTTGTAAACTCATCGGTGACTCCATCTTCCATTTTGTCAAAGTCGTTGCCTTTCACGATGTAGAGACTTTAAACATGACGGAGCAATTAATAAATATGATGTGTCGACCTCTGTTTTCTCCCTCCTATATGTGTCTTCAAGACCCAGTTTTACTCTTTTCTTTTCTCAAAAAAAACCCTCTACATTGAAATTCCCTGTGCGGAGCTAAATGGAAAAAAAATTGCCACTTGTGTCAGACATATTGTAGTGGCAACATGTACAGACTGTGCGCAAAGTTTATGTTTCTTTATTCATTGCTGGTTACATAATTTGTGAATTTTTCGACCACTGTGCTAGCCACATGCCCGTGTTATGGTGTTTGTTTGCGACTTGAGTACACAACATCAGTATCGCATGCTTGCGTATTGCTGTACGCAATTAACAGCACTAATTTCACCTCTTTCAATACAGAAGTAATTAAAAAATATCCACAAAATGTCGACAGCGCTTTAAAAATTCCCAGCCAAATCATAAAAGCTTTTCTTCCTGTTTTTTCAACTTTTCTTGCTAGATGACCTCACCTTATTGTTAACCACCGTGTTATTCACACTAAATCGCTGCTATATGGGTATTGGGAAATTTTCTTCCCAAGCTTTTGATTGCCAAATAATTTATGAAAAAACTTTTTTTTTTCATGCACTCAAATCTTGTTAACTGCAACTGGCCTCGTCAAATCAGCAATTTAACAGCCATTAAAACGATTACCTTTATAATAATTCCAAAGCAATTGCAACTTTCAACTGAAACCTGTTATTATGGACATCCGATGTTGATAATAATTGCTAAATAGTAGGTGTATTACATATTAGACCTGTAATGAGCCCAATGCATAATGCATCAGCTGTTACTGCTTAAATCAATTAGGATCCAGTGTACCTATTTCATCCACCTCATACAGTCGGTAAATACATTCAAGACTACGACTACTACCAAGACTCTACTTTTTCAAGAAATATTGACTGTACTTGAGTGCGGTGTGTTTTGAGTGCTATTTTTGCACTTGAAGTGTATGTGGCTAAAGCAATGGTTCAAAACTGTAACACTGAAAATTCTAGCTCGGAGTTATTGACTTTTTATTTAAGGGGATTTTGATGAACATCAGAATAATATTTCAAGCGTGAGGGGGATGAGGTAACTAGCGAACTAAGAAAGAAATACTTTTATTAGATAATATAGATTGTACCCTCTTGTAATGGAAAATAACAAAATAATTATGTTTTCGGTATATTTTGCCAAATATTATCGCCACAAAATCGACAATGGACAAATTGAATAATACCTTATTTGAAATTAAAAAATAATGTACAGTTTATATATAAGCAGGTATTTAAGTATCTACTTACAAATGTTGTAATTTTAGAGGAAATTTTAATTTTGATTTATGAAATAAGAAAACTATAGAAACATAACCTTTTTGAGGCCCTGAGGAAAAAAAATTACTGAAATCAGCAATCTGAATTGACATCGCTTGCAATTATAGCTTATAAATGATTTTTTTTGTAAATCATTAGCCATAAAATTTATTGAACTTAAAAATAATAGCATGTTGTATGTACTTAATCCCATCTCGACAATATGTTGTCGGAGCGTCAAAATATTTCCGTTTTGCAATAAAATCGTGAAAAATTGAATGTTTATGAATGTATCCGAAAACTAAAAACTGTTTTGAAAAGGTGATGAAATAAGCTTTCAAATTTTATAATCCAAAATAAACATAATTTGAAAATATAAAATTTTTGCATGCAAACGTAAACATAAAGAGTTTTTAAAAATGGCTCCCCTAACTTTTTTCTAATTAAAATTACCAATAATGAAAAAAAAATTAAAACATTTTATAAGGCAAACATTATCATTGACTCACTTTTTGTTATTTCACGTAAAAAATAAAAAATTCCCAAAGATTCAAAATTTACTTTTCAAATTACGGCGGGAAACTTTGCATTCATAAAGATGTACATTTTAATTACTTTATGTTAAATTTTTAGATTTGAATATAAAGCGTGGTGTTTTCTGTTCAGATCATATTTCTAACCATTATATAGTAAGGGATAGAACGATTTCTATTTCCGAAAACCGAATAAATAAGGTAACACAGAATAAATCATCACCCTTATCAATATATAAATGTAATGTTATCATTGCACAACTTTACGCTATTAATTTGTCATTGATAATTCTCATTCTTCATCACAATGATTAACTGACCAAGCTGACCAGCATAATGTCACCGTGCAATCAATTAACAGCTAAATAATTGCATAGCCCGTACAGTAATCTTTTCATTCCAGTCATAATGTTCAATGAAGTAGTTATTTTTCTACATGTAATGATAAAATTTGACCTTTGATACAAATTTTATGGAAAATGTATCAGCTGATTAATAAATACTCTTATGTAATCGCAGGTTCACATCATAATGAAGTTATCCAAGTCCATACATTACACAGTCAGCAATTTCAGTTTAGTTTCTTTTGTTGCAATAAAGTAATACAGTGGATTACAAGTTGTATTGTGTTAGCAGGTAGTAGTACAGTAATTAAATGTCTATATATTGTTTTATGTGATGTTGGTTGCGCTTACCTTCATTTTTTGCTAACTAATGTAGTTCATTTTACCAACCTTGAAGGATAACCTTATCATCTTTTTTCTGTTTTATTTAATGATGACTAAAAAGTGTATCTGTTATCTGCATTTAAAATAACTTTACAATTTTATGTACCTAAGTAAATAATACAGAGCACGGTGTTTTTTAAAATATTTTTATTTATTTAAAAATAAATTATTATATTATATTGGGGTATGGGTATCGCCGCCCCGGGAATCATTTATTGGATAACCATTACCCAGTGGTTCGCTACGTTTGGTGACTTACCAGTGGGTGTCTGGGTTCATGAGGGTGAGGTTTGTTCTGGTCATGTTTTATATTCTTGGCGGCGGATGCATCTGCCCACTAATACATACAGATGGATGCGTAACGTCCGTCACTCCTCGTCACATTGTTCCCCAGATTCCTACTCACCCCATACACTTTTTGCCTTCCCAGAACTAACCCTCCTCACTACAGACCAATAAATATTGCCAGAAGGTTTTGTGAACTGAAATGATATTTGGATGCATAATTTAACTGAAAATCACAAAGTATGTTTGCCCTTTTCAACATTCAAGATGGACTACAAAAACAACCGTTCAAGTAAATTGATTGATTTGGATCAATACACTTTTATCTAGTAAAGGGATGCAAGAAACATTTGTAATATTTAGCGAATCCATAGGGTTATAAAGAAGAGATGTGCAGATAAATGAATGTGGGTTGTCTGTTACAGATTTATCGTCGTGTTCAAGCGACACAGCAGGGCCTCCCACGGCCTCCAGCAGCCTGGACTCCTTGTCGGAGCGGGACATGGCTCCCCCCCCTCCTCCCAACCCTCCCGGCCCCACACCCTACAGCCAGCCCCCGCCCCCGCAGCTCTATGGCCCCGGGCCTCCCCAGCCATGGGCGCCCCCTCACATCATGCCGCCCAACGTATACGTCAGCCAGGTCACGGCCAACGTCAACGTGCACGGCTACATGAGCCAGTACTACCAGCCGCACCAGCACCAGTACTCGGGGCACACGCAAGGCGAGCGAGGAGGGCGGGAGGGGCGGCGCGGTCGCAGGGGCGGACCTAACAAGCGCGCACCCTCGCCTCCGCAGACCCCCTTCCTCTATTACCCCCAGTACTACCCGTCGGCCCAGAACGCTCAGGGGGCTCCACTCTACCAGTTTCCCATCTACCCACCCATGGGCTACGTTCCCGGCTACCCATACAACCCATACGTAGAGTACCCCATCATGGAGGACCAGGACAAGGGGCCGGAGGAGTATCAGGGTGAGATGATGATGGAGCACGAGCACCAACATGAGATGTACTACCCCCAGCACGGTTGTGTGCCGCCTCCCGCCATGTATGAGCGGCCCATGGAGTCACTAGAGTACCCTTCGCATCCTTCTCACCCCTCTCATCAGCAGCAACAGCCCGCCTACTTCCCATTGCCGCCCCCGCCCGCCCCTTCGACCCACCAGTTCAATGTGCACGCTAAAAACTTCACCCTCCGCCAGAATGACCATAAGCCATACAATGCTCCGCTCCAGGAACAACAGCAGCAACCCCAACAGCAACAACCACAACAGCAGCAACCACAACAGCAGCAGCAACCACCACAACAACAGCAACAACCACAACAACAGCAACAACCACAACAGCAGCAACAACCACAACAGCAGCAACAACCACAACAGCAGCAACAACCACAACAGCAGCAACAACCACAACAGCAGCAGCAACCACAACAGCAACCACCACCACAGCAACCACCACCACAACAACAGCAGCAGCAACAACAACAGCAGCAGCAACAACAACAACAACAACAACAGCAGCAACAACAACACCACCACCAGCTGCAACACCAGCAACAACAGAAACCTCAGGAAAATATTCAGCAGAGGGAGAGAGATAACAAACCAATGAACGCCCCTAACAATATAGGTCCCGAAACTTTGTCTGTCAAGGAGTTGAAAATCAGTTCTAACAAAGCTCCCTCGAGCAGCCCCAAACACATCCAGGAGAAGCAAGTATCCAATAACCAGCAGCAGCAAGCATCCAATAACCAGCAGCAGCAAGCATCCAATAACCAGCAGCAACAACCTCCTAAGAACCCAGTCATTCTGTCCAGTGAAAAGGTCGCTCCCAAACCACCTGCAGAATCACCCAAATCTGCGTGGGTTGTGAAGAATGAAACTCAAAATGTGAAACCCTCTCCGCTGGCAATCTCCCAACCTATAACCCAACCTGCTCCGGTGCCAGTTCTTGCCAACAAGCAGCCAGTCTCTGCTGCCCCTGCTCCTATTCCCAACAAAGTGAAGCCTTCGAGCCCCGCTCCCTTCACAAACCTCAAGACTATTGCCAAAACTACCCCTCCTCCGGCGGGAGTCATAGTTCCCCAACAGACTTTGCCAGCCAAAGCTCCCTTCGCCTCTAAACCAAAGAAGGAAACTAATACGGTCAAACCTCAAGAACCTCAAAATTTAACCGATGTAGTGACGGAAACCCCTCCCATGCCACCGCCTGTTTCCTCTCCGCCGCAATCCAACGAAGTGAAACCAGCACCTCCCGCGTCAGTTTCCAAGTCTAATCCTCCTGCAGCTATTGCCCCGGCTCCAATCGTTAGCAAGGCGCCTTTCAGTCATGCTAGGAAGCCTTCAATAACGGCTGAGGTTCCTGCTGCGACACCAGCGCCCCCCCCACCAGCTCCGACAGCTTCAGACTTCCCCCCGCCGCCAGCCCCGAGGAGAGTGGCTCCAGAACCATCTCCACCAGCCCCGGTCACCGCTCCAGCCCAACCCGCCGCCTACGCTCCGTCGCCCGTCAGATCCTGGGCAAGTCTATTTGTTGCCGGTCGAGCGGTCGGAGGTCCTCCGGCCAATCAAGCCCAAGAAGAGGTCCACAGCCCCGCTCCGGTGGCTAGCAACCAAACCCCGACTCCCCTCGTGAACAATGTGGCCGGACCCCAACCACCCAACCAAAAGCCCGTGGCCAAGGTGGGACCTTTCGATGCTTCTCCCCTCCAATGGGAGGCGGCTGAGAAATCTCCCAATGCCTCTGGCCAGACCATCTCCTACTCGGAGAAAACCTCCAACGGCCAGATGCAGAAGGGAGGCGCGCCCATGAAGGACGACCTCAGCTCTCGAGATGGACAGCAATCCCAGATTCCTGCGCACATCAATGATCCCAACTCTTACAGGATGGGAGGTGAGTCAACAAATGTCAATATTTATTATTTTTAGTTTGAGTGTAAAATAATGTATGATTCACATGATGATTAACTCGGACGAGTCTCTGAACAAACATGAAAGAGAATTCCATTTTGTATCGTTTTCTGATGACTTATACATTATACAATCATCATTCAAAATCTTTACATGCCCTTTACAAAAATCACAACACCTGAAATATTTTGCACTTGCACAGACCCTGTTTGATAGTGTTGAAGTTAATGTGTTTGTTATAATTTGTTCCAGAATTTCTGTCCAAGTACCAGCTGAACCACCACCCCGTGTCCCTGCAGCCGCGTGGACTATCCAACCGCTCTAACTATTGCTACATCAACGCCATCCTCCAGGCGCTCATTGCCTGCCCGCCCTTCTACAACATGCTCAAGTCCCTGCCGCATCAGCCCAGGAAGAGCAAATCTGCCACGCCTATCATCGATGCCATGTAACTATACATACCTTTTACATAATCTCTGATCGTCGTACAGAATTCAAATCAAAATTGTATACAGTACATGATGATTTCCGGACGAGTCTTCTGAACACAAATGAAAGATGACCCCCTTTATGTATCGTTTTTCTGATGCTGTATACATTATAATGTTTTATGATTCTGTGAAACCCTGCCAATTAAAATTACAATTAAATTAATTAATTGAATTTAAAAATAAGATAAATTTCTCAAATCTTTTCTGATTATGTTTTATACAATATGCCATTAATAAATGAGTTGCATATACAGCACATACTGAAGGATTTTAATCAATGATTGCTGAGCATATTTAAAAATTATGTAAGTAATTTTGCTGTCTGGTGACGTTTTTTTCAATTGTGTTAAAACAAAAAATATTTTTCTGTCACCACTGATCACACTGACGCACATCGCAACAAATCACGTAATACTCTTTACTAGCTTATGCCCATTGCAAATGCAACTAACGGGTTAAAACTAATTTGACTTACTTACTAACAGAAAAAAAATATATTTCATAGTAAGCGGGTAGGTACCTACGGTTAAACATACAAATATATATAAAGCCGCCCACAGGGCCTAGCAGCAAAAACCTGCCATACGTTAGTATATAGACACCATTGTAGGCATGCACACATCAAATCCCCAAAGTTTCATCGCAATCGGATGAACGGTTTAGCAATGCGTAATTTCAAAATGCCAGAGCTCACTTTTGTATACAGAAACCGTCGTGGGCATGCACACATTAAATCTACAAATTTTCATCGCAATCGGATGAATGGTTTAGCAACGCTTAGCGGTTAAACACAAAACTATGTATAAAGCCGCCCGCAGGACCTAGCAGCAAAAACCTGCCATACGTTAGTAAATAAACACCATTGTAGACATGCATACATCAAATCCCCAAAGTTTCATCGCAATCGTATGAATGGTTTAGCAATGCGTAATTTCATGATGCCAGAGCTCACTTTTGTATACAAAAACCGTCGTGGGTATGCACACATCAAATCTTCAAATTTTCATCGCAATCGGATGAAAGGTTTAGCAACGCTTAGCGGTTAAACATACAAATACATATAAAGCCGGCCGCAGGGCCTAGCAGCAAAAACATGTCATACGTTAGTATATAGACATCATTTTAGGCATGCACACATCAAATCCCCAAATTTTCATCGCAATCGGATGAACGGTTCAGCAATGCGTAATTTCATTATGCCAGAGCTCACCATTGTATGCAGAAACCATCGCGAGCATGCGCACATCAAATCCCCAAAGTTTCATCGCAATCGGATAAATGGTTTAGCAACGCATAGCGGACATACATACATACTTACTTGCAAATATTTTTTTGATTTTTATACATATAGAAGATAGCTGGTATCCGGCATGCGTTGCTATACCATTTAATAAAGAAAATGTTTCTACCTGCGTGTCTTTTCTCATTTGTTCCAATCCCCTTCCCCCCCCCCCCATTTTCCTCACCAGCGTCCGCTTCCCCTTTCCCCCACTTCACTCCTACGCTTCTCCGTCTCGTAAACCCCCTCCCGAGTTCCCCTCCCCCCTCCCAGGTTCCCCCTTCCTGTTTCCACCCCCCTGCCTCATTACATTCACTAATTCTCGGTACATTAAGTTTTCAAACAGCTCGCGCGCCACCTATTCAACTTTTTTTTACAAATTTCGTCAAGCCAGAACTCACCAGTAGTTTTATACAAACCTTGAACTAACAATAACGAACACAACAAAAAAAGAATTTTTCAATTTGTTGCAGTCCTTCAGAAGTTATGAGCGTACGTACATTTTCATACAAATTTTATAATTACAGAACTCACCAGTAGTTTTACTGCTTAAAAATAAGCGCTATATTAATTTAATACTTAAAAAATATCCCGTTCAACTTTGAGTAATTTCATTGTAAAATTAGAAAACTAATACTTATGCAATATCGTCGGATGATATCGAGTGTTTGTGTGCAGGTAGGAACCTACTTATATTCTGAGTATAGGTACTTGCATACATACGTAAAAAAGAACTCATATTTAGGCTGGGTTGTTTAACGAAATTAAAAATTCTTCAATTTTTCAAGTCAATTTTAACGTTCTGTAAAAGTTCGGTTCGAATTCTATTCAAGTTCTGTAATTATTTCAGTTTAATGATGCAACTGGCATTTACTGATAAAAAAACAGAACTTACACAGAAAGTGAAAATAAACTTTAAAAAATTGTTAAATTATTCAGTATCGGTGAAACAACATTACCTTAGTAAATTAAATTGCATCAAAAACCTAAATAATTGTCCAACTACCCATTCCGGCAGGTACCGGCGCATTTCCTTACAAAATTCCGGCAATGTTTTTGCTTTTCTCATCATATTTTCAATACTACCGAGATAAGTAGGTACCTACCCTGAATTAATAACATTTCAATGTACTGGCCGGTAAATATCCACCCTACTGAAGTGAATCTATGGACACCAATTTTCTTGTTTTTTTTGGAAAATTTTATAGGTTTTTCGGCGACCCTGAACTTTTTTACATGGGACAGACACCTCATATTGGTATCAAAAGACGCGAAATGTTTTCGGGTACCGAATTTTTCAAAAACATTCAAGCCGGAATCGTTTTTCCGGCCGCAATGCCGTTTCCCGAAAAACAACAACCCAAACCGCTGAGAGATCCGTTTTCTTTTGACATTTCAATTTGCTGTTGAAGCGCGGGTAAATCTAGCGCTTTTGTATTAGGTACTTACCTAATATATCATACACAGACAGATAATATTCCATAATTATATTTTTTAAACAGGCAAGACCGATGCACAAATTTGCACAATTCCTGCTTAAATTAAGGCCCTGCCGAATCACACAAATTGAAATCCGCCATTAAAAAAAAAAATTCTTCATACAAAACCTATTAGGGCTGGGTCTGCTTTTTTTTAAGGTGGTAGTGGATTTTAACGCCATCACGACTCCATCTTCAGTGTTGCAAAGTTCGAGAAAAATTATAAAATTTTAATATAGCAGCCGATTTTACAGGCTGCAAACGATTTGCATTTATCGATGAAAGTGAATTTTTCGCAAATGTCAGAAAAATGTCGAATTTGAATGCAATATTGTGAAACATTTTCAAGGGGGAGCAAAACATGTTTTGGTTTTAAAAGTTTCTAAAACTTGTATTGTTTATGTTTTTTAAAAAACATCTCCGCCGGAAGGTGTACTTTTAACGCAATCTTTAATTCCGTATTGCCCCTATAAAATGTCAATTTTTCCCAAGAACTTTCTCGAAGCCGTTTAATTAATTAGAATAAATTCCTAGCAAAATCAGTTTTGTATGGGAAACTAACTTTTTTTTACTTCCCTTCTCGATCCGACGTTTTTAAAGGGGCGAACCTGTCGGCGGAAAATATAACCTAGCCGAATTGAGTGATTTTATGAGTAGTTCCAGTTTTCGCCGCAAATTTATATTATTTTTCGCTCTTAAAATGTATCAGTTCAATTTTATGTGAGTTTCCTGTCTAGTCTATTTTTTTTGTGAAAATCGTGAAGCTAGCGTATTTATTTAAATTCAGACGAAGCTGCCATTTCGAACGGATGAAAATAGAACTACAACAGTATTCGATAGACATTTGATTTTTTCTAATGTGAATAATCCATCTTGTATTCCGCACCGCTAGAAGTCTCCCGTAAAGTTTTGGCAAACATATTGATAACGATGAAAAATGTTTCCCCTAACAAAAAAGAAACAAAAGCTAGTGGCTGGAAAATAATCGACTCTTCGAAGGATTGTGAACTTTGAAGCGTTCCAAAATAGCGAGCGCTAATGTCCATTCTCGCGTGTCAGCCGAAGGGACAATTCTAGACTTCGAGCCAAAGTGAACCTTGAGGTTGGTGAAACGCGAGGGGCGGTGAGGTCGATTTTCGCATCAAGGAAAAAGTGAGTTTTTTGAAAAACCAAGCAATACTATATATATGTTTCGCCTGTACGGTGCTGCTGGAACGATACGGGAGTGCATTTCATGTCACCCACTAGGCTGGCAATGTGCAGATTTTTTTTTCTCTGTATCTAATTGTGAAAAAAACCATCAGACTATAAAATGTCCTCCATATTTTTACTTTAAATATGCTCAGGAATCTTTTCAGGTACGTGCTGATACATTCTGTTTATTGACATGCTCCACGTAAAGTTAAAATGTTACACAACTTTACAAGAGTTACTATAAATTTTGCTAAAAAATTGATTTGTATACATATTTTCAGAATTTCAAATGAAATTACTCATCTAAACAATTACAGTGATTCACATTATGTATGCATTTATTAATGCCTCATCACTTGGTATTTCCTCAATTTGAAATTGCCTTTTGAACGGGTGATGGCAGTTATATAAAATGATGTGTAATGTTCCAGGGTTGAGCTGATCAAGGAGTTCACACCGCTGGCACCGGGCGTGCGCACAACACGTGCCGAGCGCTGCAGCCGGCCCGAGAATACACCACCCGAGGGGGGTGTCCTGCACGGGGCTGGGCCTCCTCTGGAGCCTGCCCCCGTGCTGCGCGCCCTCAGGGACGTGCAGGCCGGCGGGGACAGCTTTCGAGTGGACGGAAGACAAGAAGACGCCGAAGAGTTCCTGGGCTGCCTTCTCAACGGCCTCAATGATGAGATGTTGGAGGTGAGCTGATACAGATCTTTTATTCGGTACAAATAAGATCCCCAAGACAATGTATATTACCCCTATAACAATGTATTACATAACAATGTGGAGATTCGGAAAGTTGATGCAAGGCTGATGTAAGCTTAACCGCTCCTTAAACCCTTATTGAGCGGCTGGCTGCATTTGCAGTCCAGTGAAATAATGACTACCTTGAGGTGCACTGCAGTTTGCAGTGTGTACAGCTAGTTTTTACAAGTTTTTATTGTATTATATTACCGTCAAGAAAATTCCAAAGTAAAAAATGTTGATATTGTAGTTTGTCTTTTATTTCAAATATAATTTTCAATATTACATTTGGTTTTGAGATATTGAATAAATTCTACCCGCCCTCTAAGGGTTAAAATTGTCCTTTAACCCCTCGGGCTTTGTTTCGAAAACATAAAAAAAGTTTTAAAAATAGCCCACCTTACATTTTTACTAAAATTATTTATGACGGGTATGGGTACCACCGCCCCGGGAACCATTTATTGGATAACCAACACTTGTGTCATGTGTCACCAAAGCAGTTCGCTACGTTTGGTGACTTAGCAGGGGTGTCCAGTAGACATGGGCAGATTCATTCCTAGAACTGAATCGATTCAGTCTGATTCCCCCGGCCTTTTGAATTGATTCCTTTTATTCATTCCTTTAATTCAAAAAAAAAAAAAAAAAAAAATTAAAAAAAAAAAAAAATTAAAAAAAAAAATAAATAAAAAAAAATAAAAAAAAAAAAATAAAAAAAAAAATCACTAAGAGGAAATTGATGATACGATCTCATTATATCGCAGATTACATCCTTAAGATGAATGTGTTTATTTTTCGTTTCATCGCGTTTCAAATCACAACGGTGTTAAAGAAGTTTTCACTACGTATAGGGTGAATTTTGTCGTTCTGAAAAATTGTAGGTACCAAAAATATTATTATTTTGCAAAAAAAAATTTTTTTGATCAGAAAAATATATTTATAAAGGCTAGCAATTAAATCTTAAAATTAAACAATTTTTATGGTTCACCCTACAGTTTCACCAATTTTGTTTTATTTATTAAACTTAAAATTGTTTCACTTTACGTGATCTAAACTTCCCACTACCTTCAGCCTCACAAAATATCCCAATTGGGGATGCCATAGTCTCATTAGCTCCAGACGGGAGAAGTTGGAACTTGTGCGGTATTCACATAAAAAAATATATATATACTATTATCACGCTTTCGTATATCCGATCCGGTCACCTGGAATAAGCTCCACTCAAATATATAACTGAGTTTTATAACTGGATTGTTCTCACGTAAGTGCGAACATCTGTAAAACCCAGTATAAATAAATATATTTTTAAATGCACCTACCTCAATGGTGAAGTAAAAACCATGCGTCAAATATAAAACTAATTAAAAGTCTGAGCGACACGCGTCATACAATTTATTCCAAAAATAAAGGAACAAATCACTCGATTATCATTTATCACGGTACGACAGCGACTGATGTTTGTTTTGTTTACGGCTATCGGCTAGATAGACAATATCATAAAAAAAACAATAATACATAAACATCGTTTTGTTGCTAAACGCATTGCATAATTTACGCACGTGTGAGGGAGAAAAATATAGGATTAACTTTCGGCTTTTTATTAGCAGAAGTTCAAAGTCCGAAGTGAGAAGTTTCGCCCTAATATGAGGCTTGGCGCGCGAGGACTAACGACGAACCGATTCTCTGCGGGCATATCAAGGAATAAATTAGGAACTTCTGACTAATATGTGCTGTTTGTCTTGCTGTGACTTGAATAAATTGCATTCCGCGGACCATAGCCTCGATACAACATATGGGAATTGAATTGTCGGCCGAATCAACTCGATACGTGGGACATGGGAATTGGGACAACGACGTCACAAATGAACAAGAAACAAATGTTTTGATTCCTTGAATAAAAATGAAACATTGATTGAAGTTGAGAATTGAACGCTACGGTCCGCGTAGACCTGTAGGACTATGATGAATAGTGGGACCGGCACGCTACACTCGAATCTCAGAATTATTTGACTCCTTGCCTCTTGGCTCTTGGCTGATTCGGTTGGCGGTTATGTCGCTTGGATTAGTGACTCTATGGCCGACGGGGTTTTGTTGTGTGGATTTACTGCGCGGGGTGCGGGATACTTACTACACGTGATAGACAATTTCGCGGCGCGCCGCCTGTAGTAGGTGTAGATACTTGTACCTATCCGCGCAACAAATATGCAGAATAATATTTAAATAAATTCCTACGAAACACTACAATATTTAAAGAGTACATTATTATTTTCTTACCTCAATATAACATGAAATAATTTAACTGTAAAATAAATTAATACAAATAAAAATAAATATGGTGCAGTTAAAAAATCGTAGGATGCAAGGCCAAGAGTAAGGAATAAAGATTTAATTCCTTTTGAAAATGAGAATCAGATCAAGTGTGTTACAAGATTGAATTTATTCATTTAATTCAATCATTCAATTTTGCCCACGTCTAGTGTCCAGGTTATGGGGTCAGGTTTGTCCGGATCTTGGTGGCGGATGCTTCTGCCCACAAACTGCGTGGCAGGCCGGATCGGTAGAGAAATTTCCCTCCTTCCTTCAAAAGACCCTCCACACAGCATCCCCAAAGATGACACAAGTCCTGAGGGGAATTATTTTCCCCAGGGCCCCTCTATGTGGAGCTAATATAAAAAAAAATTACAAAAAAAAAAAAACACATTTCATTAGGCAAAAATGTATTATGAACATTATTGTCAACTCACGTTTGTCACTTCACGCAAAAAAAATTTACCAGTTTAATATATTTTTTTTTTAAATTGCGGTCATAAACTTTGATTTCATAAAGGTGTACATTTGAATTATTTTGCGGTTAATAAGTCAGGTGCGCCTCATACGTCATACATATGTCTGTTAATGTATTATTGTGAAAACAAGCTTATGGGACCGATACGAGTTGTTCAGAAATCTGAACAAATCAGTCTGAGAGGTTAAAATCGTGATTTTTATCCCTTGAAAAACTTTCAGAGTTTCACTTACTGAAGATAAAACCACTAGAAATGCCACTAACTTGATGCCTTTTGGTTTTAGCCCTTTTAGCGTGTTTAGACAGACTTTCGGATCATGAAACCCGCCCACTTAGCCCACATTTTCAATGGTTTTCCCATGTTAAAATATTTTCAAATGATGTTCAAAATTATTTTTCGTCATCCAAAAAATTGATGCGGATATAAAATAAATCTGATCAGCCATTTTGATTAATTATAATCCCCCCACACTTATTTGGACTAGTTAGTAATGTTGATTACGTGTTTTCCGCAGCTGATAAAGTTGGTTGAACCTGAAGAGCCCAAAGACCTGCCCGTGGTGCCCAATGGGAACGATGTGGTGGCACAAGATTCTGACGATGATGACGAATGGAAGGTAATTATTGTTAACCCATTTATTTCACTTTCATTCTCTCCCCTCACTTTGTTTTTATAGAATACACAAATAATTTTTCCACGTGTAAGATGTAAAAAAAATTTTTAATGCATATTACAGGTTTAGTAATAGTAATCATCTATACAAAACGATAGACCTGCTTATGAGGAAAAGGTGAACAAATAAAGTTGCATGGAGGGGGGAGGTTCCGTGACCATCTCCTCCCCGTCTGTCAATAAATTAATCTAACAGTATACGAGCGGCTTGCACTGCCTTTTCAGTCGGTACGAATCTGAGATTCACTCTTGAGAATGCTACGCTGCGAGTATAGCGGCCTTTTAACTCTGTAACTGAAAGGTTGGTCAACTCCTTTGAATTGTGTGGTGAAATCTAACATCTTTGTGGATGATTTACAGATCTTTTCAATATGAGCATTAAATGTTAAGCGAGCATACAATTCCTAGGGCCTCACAAGGCGCCATGTGCTTCAGAGAGGAATCTTTCATTTTTGTTCAAATATACTTCTCGTCTTGTATGACCTTGTAAACCATATAAATGAACATTTTGGAAGTAAACTGAGTTTATTATCAATGCTCCATATCTTCCTGGAGCTTTCTACGGTCTTCTAAAGACCCCTTTCTTATGAAGAGCTTAAGAGGGAACCGAACGGACATGGGGTTTTGTCCATACAAACCACATAATCCCCAATTTCCTCTTACATTTTGACACTACTACATATATTTTTAATATAATATAGATATCGGCCACCAGCGTGTCAGTACAGTTTGCTTTTTTTGATAAGTTACTTACAGGATTTAGCACCCTCCAAAAATTGTTAAATTTGCCCGGTTTGAACGCCGTAAACAGACGTTCAGTATGCAAACTAGACAACATATTTTTTTCGAAAAGAAAACTTACAGACATAACAGTGTTTTCTTCTAAAAAAAACTTAATCCATTCCAGTAGGAAAAAAATGAGGAATACAAAACCTCAATTTTGATCATTTTATTTCGGTATTATCAGCCTGAGGTGCAGTTTTCAGCCCTTTCACTCAGTATTAAGGGGAGTAAGGCCCTGCCTACACGAGCGGTTTTACCGCAGCGGGAAACCGCTCGAGAAAGCTGTCGCAGACCATTTATCTTTTGTTTATTCTTCAAAATGGATCTGCCAATGTTGCTCTTGCAGCGTTTATTTTCATAGAGTTATTAAGACTGCTGCGTACGGCGTTCGAATTTCTCCCGCCTGTGAACCGCAAGCGGCCGCGGCGGGAAACCGCTCAGTGTAGATTGCGTCATACAACGTTCATAGTAAATTGTGTCTGCTGCAGTTTACATGCGGTTTCCCGCGGCGGAAGAACGGCTCGTGTAGCCCGGGCCTAAGAGCAATGGCGACAGCAACAGTTTGGTAAAATACCTATTGTTTAAATTTCTTGATGACCGGGTTTCTTCTTAATATCATCGGCAAAAAGTAAATAGACTGGCTTATTTTCTTAGGCTAAAAGAGAGTGGGGAGGGGCAGTCTAAGAAAATAAGCCATCCTGGTATGTCTATTTACTTTTCGCTGATGATATTAAGACGAAACCCGGTCATCAAGAAATTTAAACGATAGGTATAAGAAAGAGGAAGATCGTTTCTACCACTCATGTAAATGAACATAATAAATAATATCTATATTCATTTCTTTTCTCCCTTCCTATCACTTCATAATTTTATCAGTATTAGGGGTGCCATGCTGTTGTTTTCACGTACAAATTTTAATATCAGTTACTTTTTAGTGTATTCTATATTAATTCTGTGCCCATAATGATGATAATAATTTGAACAAGCCGAAAATAAAGTGTGGGTTATTGATAGTAGAACTGAACCAACAATGAAGGCCAATAACATTCTCACACCTTTTGCATATTGATTACAAGCTTGGTTGTGTGTTGGTGTGTTGTTGCAGGTGATGGGCCCCAAGAACAAGGGGTCAGTGGAGCGCCGCTGCCTCGCCGGCCGCACGCCGCTGTCCGATATCTTCCGCGGCCAGCTGCGGAGCCGTCTGCAGCGACTGCCGGCTCCCGACTCTCCGCAGCCGGAGACCACCCACTGCGTACAACCTTTCTTCACTCTGCCGCTGGATATTGAGGTATGATTTGCCGACTCGTTTATTTTATATCATTGGAAGTTTACTGTTCCATGACAAAATATTAAAGAAAACTAATTTAATCTGTCACTGTACTGTTATGTGCGGTTACCGAAGTTTACACAATTTTAAGTAAGTTTGTTTTTAGATTCCTTAAAAGCTGAAAAAAAAGGTTTTCCCATGTTGGAGCCTTCTGGCGTCTATCTTTGTACTCGTGTCACCCATCCAGAATCTGCACTTGCCTTCAAATTGTCAACCCAACTTATGCGTGGGCTACCTCTGCCTTTTCCCTAACGAAAACATTATCCATGAATGTTTATTTCCAACAGTTGCCTGTATGTAATGGCTTGACTATACTTGCAACCTGAAAACTTGGCTCGCAAGTGTATACACACCATAAGCTATTCCACACTGTGATGCTAATGTCGGCCACCTTTACATCTGTTCCTTATTCACATTAAGAACTTTATTTTTAATTTCCCGAAGAACCCTACAAGAGAGTTTCACTGTATTCATTATTAAGCTTGCGATTTAAAAACATTTTTGTTCAATCAATTCTGTACAAAACTTTTAAATGGTGTATGTAGTTGATAGTTCAGAATTGTTTGCTTTGATAAGCTTTCAGATTCGACTATTTAATACTAAAAGTCGGGATTTATTTCAGTGCAAAAATAATATGTACATATTCCTCTTTGCCCAGAATACTATACTAATGGAGAGAAATAATTATACCAAGTCATCTTCAATTTATCATTAAACGAATGTTGTTACTGAGGCAGTCCAGTTATGTATAATAAATACAAATGATGTTCAAAATTATTTTTCGTCATCCAAAAAATTGATGCGGATACAAAATGAGTCTGACAGTTCTTGATTTATTTGTCACCCCTGCACCTGTTTGGCTATAGTCTTATTGGTTTGTTTATGCGTGCAGAAGTCCACGTCCGTGCGGGAAGCCCTGGAGCGGGTGGCGGGACGAGAGCGCATGGAGGGGGTACGGTGCCGGGAGCGAGGGCGGCCGGTAGATGCATGGAGCCAGTCGCTGCTGGAACGCCTGCCCACTGCGCTGCTGTTGCACCTCAAGTGCTTCCATTGCCGCCCGCAGGACAACTCCACCGCCAAGATACTCAAGACCATCGAATACCCCATTGACCTCAAGATTGACCCCAGTAAGTGCTCACTCCTGCATTACTATTACTTTTTAATAACATCTTTTTCTTAACTTTTCTATCTTTTCAAACATTTTATTTCATTATGCTGTTTCAGGCATTGACCAATCAAGTGTATGCAGTGCATGTACATAGATGCTAAAAATGACACCGAAACCAAAATTGGGTTTTGAAAACATTAATCAAAAAGAAAGTGCATTATTTGACGGTCAGATCACAAGAAACATTGCTTTTTGTCTATTGTTGGTTAGCAAGAACCAAAATTGTCTCCCTACACTTTCGAAGTGAGGCAACGGAATCAGATTAGGAGTTTAGTTCTGAAATTGCTCATAGGTGGGCCAAATTTGTAAGACACAATATCTAGAGTTGATATATCAATCAGTCCAGGGTTGACAGATTTTGAAGTGACAAGAGCGAAGTTGTCAGGGAAACAGAATAACAAATGTATCCGACAGCTCTAATATATACAATGGAGGGAGTTGCTAGGGAAATTCTGTGATAAAAACAAAGATTTCAACAAAACAAAAAAACCGGTTCCTTGGACGAATAAATTATTAAAATGATCATTTTACATGAATGAGTTCTTTTAGGGCTGACTTGGCAACACTGATGCTGTTTGAGCTAAAGTTGGTTCGGTAGCTCTATCTCATAATGCTGGTTAAGTTGAGGTGAAATGAGTGCAGTCTGCCGATCCCTGTACTAGTGGATAATCCTTGCGAATCAATATGACCATCCCAATTGGGGATGCCATCGTCGTCTCACTGGCTCCAGAAGGTTGAGAGCAGGTGGGACTCTTGTAATTGCTTTTTTTCAATCACATCCTTTTTTTAAAAGGTGATATTTCCTACTTAATACTGATTGAAAATTACTGTAATCCCACACAGGGGGACCCAGGCAGGAGTGAATCTGGGTGACCCTGAGGTAAATCATTTTCCTCGTGTCATCTTTGGGGATGCTTCATGTCTTTTTGACGAAAGGCAGTAGTGAATCTAGGTTTTAACAAAAAACATAAGATCTGCAAATCATTCCACAGCTGAGCTGCGTATCCAGAAATTACACGTGGTAAAAATAATGGAATCACTTTTCCTGGCTTTGCCGAAGGCCTCAATAATGTTAGTTCCTAGTAGCACCTTCCATCGAAATATCAGTACAATGAGGACAGCATTCCCACCAGACTTTGTACTGTGTAAAAACTGCAATAAATGCTTTAACCACTCAGAACATTAGAACGTCAAAAGACGTGAATTTAATAATAGCAGTCAAGACATTAGAACGTGTTTTGACGTAAACGCGCGAGATTTTACAAAAAATGATTTATTTCCATCACTAGTATACGGATTACCGTGAAATAAAAAACGAAATATCGATAATGAACAACGCTACGCGTTTGTATTCAAAAATATCTATGGAACTTAGAGATTAATTTTCTGAGCCGAATGGAACTTCTATATTGTTTGATTCCAATTCTCTTTGAGTTTGCTCTGACACCCTAGTGACGTTTTTCGTGTTTTGAAGATAAATACCCGATAATGGACAAGTAAGTAATTATTTTATTGTTGAGATATATATCTGCCACTCTTTTGTCATGTATTTAGTTGGTTTGAAGTGTTTATCTTGTAAAAATCGTTATTTTCCGGCCAACTTTCATGTAGTTAGAATATTTCATCGCGTTGAACGTTGATTTCGTAATAAATCGCCGCTATTACTGCTTGAAATTGTATATATCCATAAAAGCATGTATTCTATTAGAATATTTACCAAAAACATTAGTAATTTCATGACAAAATTGTTATTTTTGATCGTTTTTGTGAAATATTGGCAAATACAGTCGAATATGTCATAATCCGCCATTTCTGATCATTAGTGATGTCACTTCCATTTTTTTTGAAAAATTCGAATTCGAATTTTTTCTGTGTGAACTGATATTTTTGAGTAAAACATTATATTTTTTCTGCGAATAGCCTTACATGGAATTCCGACGAACCCATACCGGATTCTTTTCAACAGCTGCTGGAAGCCGAAGACGAGAAGGCCGAAGACGAGATTTCCTCTGGAGCCGATAGCAACAACAGCAGCTTTGGGGAAATTCAGGAGGCCCCCGAATCCGACATCGAGGAACCCGAAGAGACATTTGATGACGTAATTTATATAATTAAAATCAATACTTTGTTTAATGTTTATTTTTTTATTCCGTCAATAAAATAAAATGTTTTTCAAATTTTTTTTCAGGCTACTTTGTTTTATGCGAGAACAGCAAAAGCGAATCAAATGCTCTTGATGGATGATCATTCGATGGTGGCTCCTGATACCCAAGGCTCCAGTGGAGATCTGGCAAGCGGCGGTGTGCATGTAGAAGGTATATACCTTGTAATAAATATAAATATATATATATATATATTTAATATTATTAATAAAATTGTATATATATATATACATATAATTTTATTTATGTTGCGCTGCCTTTGCATTATATTTTCAGAATGGGAGCAGATGGAGCAGCAAAGTGCTGACAGTGATGCAGAAGCTGGACAAGCAAGCGGTAGTCACATAGAAGGTATATGCATTAGTATATATATTAATACATTCTTATTTATCTTTTGCAGCGTTTGTCCATGAGAATAATAATAATATATGGATGACTTGTATAGCGCCGTTTTCTACCATTCACACTTTTAGAAATATACAGGACCATACTTACCTGTGTCTTATTATTATATTTTCAGATTTCCAGTTTCTGCAGCCGCTACCTGTTCCACCGACCTTACGCGGGAGCCGTGGAGGGCGACGTGGAGGGCGCAGGGGGGTGAGAGGACGACATGCTGTCGGAGAGGGAGAGGCCTGGCCTTTGAGACAATCACCCATCTTGGTAGGCGAATCTGATGACGAGCTCCCTCCCCAGTTCCTGGTTTTTCCTCGGGCACAAACCGCCCGTGCAGCTCGCGGTGGACGTTCGCGCCGAGCGCGGGCTACTGCGCGAGCCGCACGGCCGTTGGGGCGCTCTCATCATCAGTCGTCAAATGAGTCTGCTGATGACGAAATGGACGGAGCCTTGTTGTCTGATGACGAAATCGAGGCCGTCCATTCGTCACCAGATTCGGCTTATTTGTTCCCTGATGATCCGAGCGCAGCCAGCTTCTCTTGGACTGGCATTTCTTCATTTGCCGGTCAAAGAGAACGGTTCGTGCCCGAAAAGTCAGGAGCATGTAGAGAGTTTTTGACTCCATATGACGCTTTTCGTGCTATTTGGACAGATGAAATTCTGGATAGTATTGTTGAAGAAACGAACAAGTATTCGAGGGACTCTCGTGTTCATGGTGACCGAGGCAGTTCATGGAGGGGCACCAATCGCCATGAGATTTTGATTTTGTTTGCTTTTTACATGATGCTAGGAATTGTTCGCATGCCGAGCATAAGGTCGTGTTATTCAAACAATTGGTTATTGAAGACTTCTGTATTTCGGCAACTACTATCCCTTGCTCGCTTTAGTGAGTTGACGAAATATTTACATTTCGCCGACAGTGATCTAATCCACACTAACTCTGAAAACAAGAAACTTGCAAAGTTATTGCCAATAATTAGTCACTTGAATGCAAAATTTCAGGAACTTTATATACCTAGCCAGAACATTGCAGTTGACGAATCTCTTACAATGTGGAAAGGTCGTTTGGGTTTTAAACAATACATAAGAACAAAGGCTGCTAGATTCGGGATTAAATCTTTTGAGTTGTGCGAATCTGCGACTGGATATTTGTGGTCATTTAATATTTATACAGGAAAAGATCATTCACTTGCTGGTACATTCGCGGAAAAAGTGTTGAAATCAACACTTACGGTGGTGAATTTAATCAGGCCACTTTTGAATAAGGGTTATAGCCTGTGGATGGACAATTGGTTCAATTCTCCACTACTCGCTCGGTACCTCAAGCGGAACAAGACTGACTGCGTCGGGACATTGCGTACTAACAGAACCGATGTTCCACCAGCAGTCAGTCGAATGAGCTTAAAGGAAGGACAAATGTTCGGTCGCCACGCTGGTGATGTTGCCATACTGTCGTGGCAAGACAAGAAGAAGGTGGCGACAATATCGACATTTCATGGCGCGGAAACTGAAATTGGTCGTTCTAGGGGCAGGGAGCAAGTATACAAGCCGACAGTTATCAGAGACTACAATAAATACATGGGGGGTGTCGATAAAAAAGACCAAATGCTGGAACCTTACTTACTTGAACGTAAGAGATGCCGTAAATGGTATCTCAAACTGTTCAAGCGTTTGCTCAATGTGAGTATTCTTAACGCGAAGATTTTGCATTCCCAATCACAGAGTTCGGAGGTACTACACATGAATTTTCGGCTGGCTCTTGTACAGCAGTTGGTCAACCATCACCGCACGTTGTCAGTGCCTCCGAAACCAAGGCAGTCATTTGTAGGGCCATACAACCGTCCTTTCCCCGCAATCCCTAACGCCCACTACCCCCTCTACAATGACTCGCCGGTGGCTGGGGATACAAATAACCCTGTTCCTCTTACAAAGCCACGTACTCAAAATTGCGTTATTTGTAAGAGGAACAACATTAGAAAATCTACAGTTTTAGGTTGCAAAACTTGTAAAGTTCCGTTGTGCATGGATCCGTGCTTTGAAATATATCATACTACAATTGTAGTATGATAATTTTCAAAGTGGCAACCGCGGTATGCATAACTAAATCTTACAAGTTTTTCACAAAACTGTTGATCACATGCTGAATGAATATTCACTTTGAGTGGAGTAGAGTTCCAGCGTTTTCTCTTGTCACGCTTCTCACACATTTTTGTTGTTTCGATTATGGGTTTTTATAGATCTCCTCTATCGTGTGAAAGATTCAATTCTTGTTCTGCACTTTGAAATGCGGTATAGTCATCACAGTTCATCCCTCATGTTTCACTTGAGTGTTGAGCGACTGGAGGTTAAATCAATTTGCCCGTCTACGGTATTTTCTCTTTCAATGTCGTCGAATTAATTTCACTACTTCTTTTGCGATTAATGTGCCAGCAAAGTTTGTTGTTTATCTTGTGTAAATAATAATGATTACAATTTATCTATCGCAAAGACACTACCCCTTATTTGTGTACTTCTGACTCTAGCTGTCTAGTTTTTGTGTTTTGTGGAAACCGATTGATCATTTCACCTTTTACGAAGTCTTCAATTTTTTTGTTTTGGCTAAGTTAAAGTTTTGTCTTCTTGTCATTCGGTAGGTTCTTATTGGCAAGTATCGAAGCGTTTCTTCTTTTCATAGAAAGCTGGGGCACGTTTAATGGACAAGTATTTTCTGAAATGCAACATGTCTTCAACAACCATTGGTTTTTTAATATGCCTTTGGTCGGCTGCATTTAGACTCAACCCATGTATCAGAAAATGCAAATAAAATTAAGTATTATGACTGTTGGTACCATCTATAACTGCTTAGGTGATAATCTGAATTAGACCCCTCCCCCGCATCTATTTGTTCTTCTACAATAATCTAGATAATAATTCTAGACAGTCGTATCCATAAAGTCAAAAACCTTTCATCTTCACCTTACCTGCCTACGACATTGTAAATAACTAATTAAATAGAGCCTAAGAATTCAAAATAAGTTGTTCAGCGCCCTTGAGGTGATTTTTCACAAAAACGGCGCTATAGATATTATCCAATTATTATTGTTAATAACTGTTTATTTTCTTTCCGAATGGCACGAAAAAAATTATACCTGTCATACTCTCTGGAGCTCCGCACAGGACGTCATGGGTCACTGTTTTGTATGGGAATTGTCACTGTAACCATGTTTAATTTGTATGCTTATTGTAATACACATAAGAGCTTAATATTATATAATATTATTAATAATCAATAAAAAATAAAAAAAACTTACTCTTGCGCACCTATTTTTCAATTTCTTTTGTAGAACGAACTACAAAACTACTCGAAAGTGACCATAAACATGTACTCTCGGGTAGAAGAATAGTTACCAAATTTTATTTTTATTTCAAGGAGAATAATTCTTATTAAAAAAAATTTTCCTCATTTTTATTTCTCAGCATTCTGTTTATATTTTTATTTATAGTAGTATTTTTTAGTTTTATTTATCCTTAAATATGTTCTTTTTTTCTCCTATTCTTATATTTTATTATCTGTTTATATAAAATAATATTTCATGTATGACTACCACAATACGGGCAATAGCCTAGTATGGTAGTTTAAAAAATGGATAAAATGTAACATGTAAACATTGATGAAATAATAAATAAATTAATAATTGTATGTGATATATTCTGTTGGCGAGCTAACAACAAACAATAAATAAATACATAAATCATGTGTTTTTATTTTTGTCTAACTACATTCAATAATAACTATGAATATGAAATTGTTTCGAGCCGGTTGCAAAAAAATTTGCCGGTGTGCGAAAAAATTCGAATTATTTCAAAAGTTATCACATCCCTTTAGAAGCTAACTTCACTTCGGTTCCAAAACCAGTAGTGAATGACATTTTTCGAGCTATTTCGCGCGCGATTTCGTTGTTTTGATTTTATAGTAAATAAGTGTATATTTACATTTTTTCAATAGATTTCAACAATTATATATAATTCGACCTGTGTGCTAACGTTTTTGAGTAAATACAATATTCAAATGCTAAGTTTCAGTGTGAAATCACGACGCCACAAATGTGTCTCGTATTTGTAGGTTATTTCAAATTTACGGAATTTTAGGCATTACTTTATATTACAGTAATAATAATTGTATATCATCCCATATATACGACCATAATGCATCTGTTGAAATCGATTTCCGTTGTAATTACGTATTATAAAAATAGAAATTAAATAATTTAATATTCTCCATACTGAATTCAAATCGTAAAAAAAGGTGATAAAATTATTTACTAAATAATTTTTTTTAATTTTTTTAGTTTGGACGGTAAATATTTTGAGGTGGCAAATAGTTTTTAAATATATTTCTTCAATATATAAAGTGTTATTTCTTTACGTTACTTTAGAAAAAAGTACATTTTCAAGGCTTTGAAATAATGGTAAGCGATTTTTTAATATTTTTGACGTTTTCATAAAAATAATGTATATTTAGAAACGCAAATATTTACTTATAATAACACAATGTGATAGTGCATTTCATAATCTTTCCAAAACAGTTTTTAGAATGAGGCTACGTTTCCCAAAACGTGATTTATGAAGCTTTTAGTAAAAATCGTAAATAACACAAATATTATCACGTTTTGACAGTTTTCAAAGGCACACATAATATACAAAAGCCTATGCCTGAGAGGTTAAGGTGATTGTCAAAAGAATTAATATTCTACTCTTTCATAGATGGCGCGCGTATAATTATTTTACGGAAAAACGCTTTTTACAAGTATGCTTTAAAATATTAAGAGTAATTATTTGTTTGCGCCCGTACATATGCAATATGAATAAATAGTTTTATTAATAAAAAAAACGAGTGTGCTTTTAGACCACACGACTGAAGTAAAACTTCACTAACTTATAATCTCCCTCTTATCCTTACCCTCATATTTATCCTCATCCTTATCCTTATCCAGTTTACTCCCCAAGTCAGGCGTGCGTAAAGGCCTGACCGTTCGCCTCGCATCGATGACTGTTCACATCACACTTTTTGTAACGCATTCACCAGCTTACCCCCCAAGTCGAGCATGCATAAAGAAGTTTTACTTCAAAAAAACTCAAATCTTCCAAGAAAGCCTTACAAATACAATATTGGATTGAATCACCGATACAATACTGTATTTGTTTATTGCATTTTAATGCTTTTTTTTTATCATTCCTTTGAGCTTTAGGGTTTTTTTGGTGTCTGAAGTGTGTACGCCAACAGTCACACGGTTGTAAAAAGGATTTTTCTGAAAATAGTCACCCTTATTATAAGCAAAACAAATGATGTTAAAATATTTTTCGTCATCCTAAAGAAGATGTGGATAAAAATGAGTCTGATAGCGCGTTACCAATGCCCATTAGTCGCACCCATTGTCCGTTGCTAACCAGCCGCTGTCTCGTATCATTGCAGAGATCATCAACTCCAAGATGAAATACAACCCTAAGCAGCGCTCGTACAAGCTTTTTGCCGTGGTGTATCACGAGGGAGCGGAGCTGGAGAAGGGGCACTACCTGGCAGACACCTACCATGCCGGCACAGGCGGCTGGCTGCGATACGATGACTCCGTTGTCACCATAGTCACCGAGCAACAGGTAATAAACCTTTTACTAGAATTTGGCTTTATTATAACTGACGAAAGTTGAGTGGTCTAGTTTTGTTTTTAAATGTAGAGACGTTCAAATAAAAAAAATTGCTTCCTTGTGAGAGCCCTGAAGGAGTAACCATAAGTTACTTATACCGGGGCGGGTATGCGGTGGATAACCTCCAGTGATGAGAGTTGAGGCGTTCCACCATGTCATGTAAAATTTGGAATCGAGCCACTAATAGTACCACTCTGTATGTACAAGGCCCAATTTTAATTTTCACCATTTAAAAGATCCTTTGAAATCAGTGAAAAGTAATAAGATTGCAGGTATGGTTTAAATTCCTGCTTAACACCAGCCGTTTGTTTCGATTTATCCTAGAAAAAAACATTGCCAAAAAGGGTTTTTGTTTTATTTTGCGAAGTTCAGGCACAAATATTTAAATGTTTTATGATCATCTAAAGAATTAAATTTGCCATTGTAATGCAATAAAACCATAACCGAAAACGGGTTCGTAAGTAGGAGATTTTGAACTTGAATGCGGTTTTTATAGGCCTGTGATACTTCATTTTCTCGCAGCTTATAAAAATACTTTTAAAGGCCAAGATGTATTTCTACTTAAAGTATTTAATTAAAGCACCTAAAATATTTATAATTGGTTAAATTTTCAAACCAAAAACACATGATCTTGCAGAATGCTTCGCCTTTTAATACATATTGTTGTATGAATACATACCAACGTACATTTCAGAATCACAACCAATGCAACAGCAACCCATTGGTCAACCTTCTCAAATAAAGGTTGGGTCCTAGTTTTTATTTTTTAATAAAGCTAATAAAAAGTATGTGGTGAGTGTTTAATAAAGTATATGATGATTACCGACGAGTCCTCTGAGTAGAAATGAAAGAATACCCTCTTTATGTATCGTTTTTCTGATGCTTTATACACCACCATACTAGTAAGATGTGTTATTAGCCAAGTTATGTTATGTGTACTGAGTGGAGTGTGTTATTGTGCAGGTGCTCCACCCTCGCCTGCCGCGCACCCCGTACCTGCTGCTCTACCGCCGCCAGGACACCATGCAGGCCCCCCGACACCCCCACACCGCTCCCACAACCCCCCACACACCCCATACACCCCACACAACTAAACAATCATAAGACTGAACACTTCCTCACTCATTGTTTCTTCTGCCAAATGGTTTTTTAAACTATTTATTTTAAATTGCAGTCTCAGTGTATAAATTTGTATATATAAGAACATTGTGAATTGATATTTTGGTTGGCAGTGATAGATTATGGTTATGAACCATCCCCACTGTTGGTTTCTGTGCAGATTCATTGATTTAATCAAATATCGCCTAAATGTAAAAATGGATAATAAATTGTACATAATATTGAGTTTTAAATGGTTTTCCGAGCCAACGAGATAACCCTGAGAAAACATTGGTAAATGTTTGTTTGGATACAATGTATTTATGTATATTCTCTGATCAAATGCCTAATATTGTTGTAACAGTTTAAATGTATGAAGTTGTATATAGGAAGAGTGAGAAAGGCGGTGGTGTTTGGAAAGTTAGAAAAGAATTTTTGAAATTTCCCGAAATTAACATCATTTTAATTTCGTCCTGAAGACTGATTTGGTAATTGTTTGTGGTTTGATAATATGGGCATGGTTACAGTATATGGTTACGGTATGGAGTGATGGATGTATATAGAACTCTGTTGATTAGCGGTGAGAATGTACCCACTGTGGGGCCGTTACTTACCCTGATATATTTAATACTTAGAGAAAGGATTTTGTCACTTGTTGAATGATTGATGTTATTTTAAACTGAAATGTGTATTATAATGTAAATATTAAGTTGGTTATTTAATGATTACGAAAAAAAGGTATAAATTTAATAAAATGTAGAAATATTCACAATAAGCTAATTTGCAGATATATTTTTTAAATTTTCGTAATAAATTGCTGTGTACATTGAATACCAATATTGTCTGTATATAGACTAAAATTTATTTAAAAATATATTAAAAAAAAGGTTTTAGGTCACGAAGTCACCATATTACTCAAACTAGTTCTATTTAGATTGTAATACCTACCACCAATATTGTAATGTGTGTTTTATTTTATTTATTATTATTTGGGAGCATAGATTTTTATACTATCTAGATTAATTTGACTTTTTGCATCGATTTTTACACAAAGCTGTGCTTGAAAAAGTCCTAGTTTTACGGCGGTTTGTTTATAAGGCTAACTTATACTTAGTTAATTACGCTAATATGTATTGCTAATGGTGCCACTGACAACAAACTAACTCCACGGATGTATTATTTATGCTCGAGGCACACTTGCTCGAGAACAATACACTCACTCTGTATTGTCACTTTTAATAATTGTATTAATGCTTGTTTTGTGCAGCGCCTTGACTTACTCGGAATAGCGGAATGGAATGAATATTGTAATAAATTCAATCAAAAGTTAGATAATGATCTCATCCAGTCTATTTTGGTTATTATTTGATTTGGCCAATTTATTTTTAAATGTACCCCAAGTAAACAACACAATGAAATCCTGTTAGGTAACTTTCTAGTTATTTTATATTCAAAATAACAATCAAATCTTATTGATTTGTAAGTTTGTGTTAGTATTTACACAAACATTTTTATTTATTTTAAAATCTGATGGTTTCCATTTGTGGTGAATAATTCCCTATGGAATGAAAGCAGGCATTTGCGTGTATTAGTGAAACGTACTGCTAATGCACTATGAAAGAATAATAACCTATTTATATTGTAATAGAAGTCATTGCATCTTGTTTGTTTGCTTGTTAACCCGTGTAGTGTGTGAATATATGTTTAACATAAGACCAGCCAACGCTGCCATGATTGTTATACTTGTTAATGGTGCAGATGAATAATGCATTTACTTGTAAATAGTTTTAGTGGATAGCGGACTATAACAAACTATTGAATAGTGGATGAACTCTGAGCAAAGTAAGAATGCCTTATTATACTTTACTACAGGACCAGCTTCAGCTATTCCAATGAGAATTGAATAAAGTTATTTCTTCTTCCAACACGAGTTCTGTCTCTTGAATTGATTGAACCCTGTGTATGATTTTAGTGTTCTTTTGTTAAATAAAGCTAAATGTGTAAAATCATTTGAATGTCACATGTAACTTTGTTGTGTAAAATAGCAAATAATAATCTGAAGTAATATGTTTGCCTAAATTTGTTTTTCACGCAATAAATGTAAAAATATTGATGGGTAATGTTAATTTTAGTTTTTGAAAAAGTGCACTTATGGCTTTTATTGATATGTAGTTGAATTTAGGAAGTGTTGCTGGAAGTGGAGTGAGTAGGATGAGAAACGGGAAGAAATGTGTTTGTAAAATGACAATGTAAGCTTGTGTTTTAATTGTATTTTCTTTTATTAATTTTGGTAATTTATATGAATTATATGTGAAATGGATAACCTCTTTATTTCATACATTATGTGATGTTCCTGAATCTAGTTTAGTTGGGAAGTGTTGGTTGCCCGACCTTTATGGAAGTTTGCTGTTTTATCATTGACGGTCTAATAGCTCTGTACAAAATGTGTGTTTCTCCTGTGAATAAATAGCTATTGAAAACTGTTTATCCATTTGTTTCTTTATTTATTCGCACAGAAATTTTAGTGAGCTGGAGGGCTAAGACTGGAAAATACAACATTATTGATGTTGTTGTAACTGAAAATGATTTTTATTTTTTTTCGAATTTTCAATTTTTTATATGAAGATTTTTATCTAGCGTACCTATAGGTATGCCTACCCTGAATTAAAAATCTTCATACGAAGATTGAAATTTCGAAAAAAAAAAAAAAAAAACATTTTCAGCTACTACAACATCATTTATGCCGAATTTTTCAATCTTAGCACTCAGCTCACTAAAAACTCTGCACGCCACTGCAGACCCCCCACATCACATAGTCCTGGTAAGAATTAAATTAATAAACAATATATTATAATAAACATCTACTTTTTCTAATACATACCTTTTTCTTTTTCAGATAATATTTGCTAATGTAACGGAAGACCTACCTTGGACTCATAACTAAAGAAAGGAGAAATAACTAAACTTTACTCACTAGGTAAATATGATAGATATATAAATAATTTTGTTATAGTACATGCCAAACTTTAAGACCAAACTTAACATGGTACATTCCATTCTCGAGCAGTTACTGACTTTACGAACGTAAGCGAAAGAGAAAGATGTGTAAAAACATATGTGCGACAGGGAAAGGCGTGGGCGGGGCATGCCATTTTTCTGTCGTGAAACTCACCAATTGCGACGATTTCTGATCAATGTAAAGTTTGGCATTTACATACTACAGTGAAACCCTCTTAAGAAGTTTTCCAAGGGACTGGAAAAAACAAATTTCTTAAGCAGGAAAACCTTATATGTGGGAAAAAATGGGCCAATATTGAGCCGAGGGACCGAAAAAATCAAACTTCTTAAGCCACGAAACGTCTTAAGAGAGAACTTCTTAAGAGGGTTTCACTGTATTCATATTTTAACTCATTTCAATGATGCTATTTATTTTTCGTCTCTGAACATAAAGTGTTGCGAATTAAATCTGATTTTAAGTTTCATTATTTAATTCATATTGAATATACGATAAATTACTACAGTTTTTTTTTTTTTTTCAGACGCTCAAGAAAGAATTGCTTAAAAAAAATTGGAATGCGTTAATTAATGCGTTTTCTGGAAATTTCCAGCAGAAATTTCCAGAAAAGTTTTTGCAACTCCCGACTCAATTCAACTTCGAGGGTGGAAAATGATAAATGAAGAAAAAGGTAAAAATGCATAAATATTATATTCAACTTTTTTAATATCTAAGTGCACAAAATCAAAGGTTTTTTTCTCCTGAAAAGTGGCAATATAACAATTATGACTTATGCAGAGATAGATTTGTATCGTAGGTCACAATAATATTTCAAAATGATGATAAATATTTTTTCAAACCGAACATGAAGTGTGGGTTATTGATAGTAGAACTGAACAAATGATTTCACGATAATCTTTGATCAAAAATCCTAATTTGTATTAACATTATTTTTTTTATAATAAGGTGGACCCAAAGCACCTGCAGGAGGCAGTCGAGGTCTGTCCCAGAGTCTACAAGCTCTGAACGTCAATTTGACTTGTAGGTTTGTTTTACTTCCATAGCATTAATTTTACATTTAGGTACATAAAACAGTAAAACCTCATTAAATTAATTTGAAATTTTTGCAACAAAAAAGTTCCCAGGAAATTCTTTAAAATTATTTTTAAATAAATCTGAAGTCCTCACCAGGAATCTGCTGTGACATTTTAATTTACATGGTAATATTTTGGATTGACTTAGCATGTGTCACACACAGCTATAAAAGATAATTTGGCTTGGAGTATTTCTCTCGCTCGCCTTTCATTCCCAATGGGAATGTATGGTGAGCGATATGCTACATTTACATTTAAATCACGGTCGGAATCGCTAATTGGCAAAATTTTGATTAACACTGAAATCATACATCCTATTTTTATGAATTTACTTTGAATATCAGATTCCATGTGCGAATATTTTGATTTAGACGGGAATAAATCATATTGCAGTCGATTCCCCTTGATTGGTACAACAGTTTATTGGTATAGCCGGTGTTATTTGGGTAAAAACCGTGGAACAGAAAAACCAACCTGAATTTGATGAGCCGGCTGTGGAATTTTTTCTAATGACATTTTTTATTCTATAAAAATATGTATTATGAATTCTACTGTAATAGCTTTGCATATACACATAAAAAAATATTGAAGATCCTTTAAAAATTTTAGACTGATTAATTTTTATTCTTCGTCTCTGAACATTTTTTTAGGTATTCTGATAATTCAATAAAGTATACCTACATGTATTGATGTCTTAATCAGTGTTGATCGGTCAGTGGTTGAGTGGGCATAGCGCTTGGGTCCCACCCGGGCGTCGCATGTTGATTCCTCGGCTGGCTAAGTCCTCCATCACAACACAAGCAACATTTTCGGCTTTCTGTGGTGGTGGTAGTAGGAGATTTTCAAACATTGTTGGGCTATTCGTAACCCGGTAATGTTTGTCTTTCTTTTTAAAAAAAAAATCTTTATTACGCTGATGTGGTAATAATGTCCAAATTCTTGTTTTTCAAGATGGTAAAATATGTTAACAGTAGATTGATTAATGGATTGACCTGGGGACCTAGGACTTGAAGGATTCCCCTTGTAACTTACTCTTTGGATTCATTAGTTAAATGCTAAATAATAATTTAAGAACTTTGAATAAATTATAGTCTCTTCAAAATGATGCTAAATTATTTTTCGTCTCTGAAACCCTTGTGTAGATGACCTACTCTGAAACCTTGATATAACCGTCTTCTTCAATATCAGTTTTTTTAGGTACATATATTTACATTGCTTCTTCTTTTACAGATCTATGATTTTATCCATCTTAGGGGTGTGTGTGATTAATACATTTTATCAGAAATGTACGCCCAGATTAGATGGGATACTCAAATGCCACCAAGAACCACAAAAATTATTTGGCCATATTAGAATTTCAACTTTCCATTAAATAAAAGTAAGCCAACTCACTTCACATCTACTAAAGAAATTGTAATAACCATTCAATGATGTTATTTTATTTTTCGTCTCTGAAACTTTGTGTTGATAAATAAATCTGACAACATGAAACATCTCAATTGTCAAGTTAAAAAGATATAAAAATTTCTAAGCATTGTTTTTCTTCTAGATCTGTGGTTGGCCGCCAAACCAAATGTTCATATACCCTCTACTTATGAGAAAGATGATGTGTGAAGGATACATTTTATAAGAAATAAATGCTCAGAAGATGGGATACTCAAATCCACCAAGGACCACAAAATTCAATTTGGCCATTAGAATTTCAACTTTTCATTGAAAAAAGTAAGCTAACTCATTCTACAACTTCAAAGAAACTGGAACAACTTCAATGATGTTATTTTATTTTTCGTCTCTGAACTTAAAGTGTTGATAAAGAAATCTGACAAAACAAAATATCTTAATTGCCAAGACAAAAGGTGTAAAAAATTCTAAGCATTGTTTTTTTCTTCTAGATCCATGGATGTACTTGCCAAATCTTGTTCGTATAGATCACACATCTACCTCTGAAAGATGTGTGTTGATGGAGAATCAATCCCAGAAGCTGTTGCTGCCCTTTCCTTCAAATAATCTAAATTCTAGTATCTTCTTTTTGCTTTGTGTTTTATCATCACGCATAAATAAGTCTTTCCATTATTATTTTATGTAAGAGGTTTGTTTAGTTTGAAGCAAAAAAAAAAAAAACAATATTTGCGACAATAAATTTTATTTTTTTTAACAATCCTTTTATCATTTATAAAACCTTTTAACATTATTTTGTGCATGTGAATGAAGTCTTAAATCTCAGGGGAACACAATCACACCCAATAAGAGCCTAAGTTAATTAAAATTATGATATTAGCCGCATTGATACAGCCGACCCAATAGCCATGTCGAGACAACAGAGCTACAACAGTTTGGCTAACGTAATTAGCACTACTATGTGTAGTGGATTTTACAATGACCAGCCATTTACATTAAGGATAAAAATAATACAGACATCTCCTGTAAAGACAATAAATAAGTGAAAAGAAAGAAATGTGGTTATAGGTGTTTCAACTAAATTACATTGTTTGATAACCAAATCGACTTTTAAGGCCGTTTTGAATTTTTGACATGAGGCATACCAGCACGCCGAGTTGTGTACTTATGCTGAGACATTTTGATAAGTTCTAAACAAGCAGAGAATCAGCTTACAAGGACTGTTGGCACTGAATGTGTCAATTTCATGGTGAATAAATGTGATATAACTCTTGTATAATGTGGCAATGTAACAATCTAATTAGTGGGTCAAGATGCATGTAATTAATCCCCTATACCACAATTATTTACAAATTGTCAACCACAAGCAGTTAAACAGCCATCCAAATGAGTTTCTGCCAAATGGGTGATGGAATCGGAGCGATGGTCTCCACGAGCATTGCATGCAAGGATCATGGTGCCGGTGCCGGCTGTATGACAAATTCGCACTATATAGATTACATACTAACTTACAGACGTCTGGACCCAGCGTAAGTACAAGTGTTTACAGAGCAGACAATATTGTCACATTTTTAATTTGTACTAGTTTTCTACATATTATTTATTTACAAGAGTAAGCCGCATAAATAAAAATCTACACCAATTCATTAGTTAAACCTTAGGGCTAGAAAAATTTTCAACTGCGGCACTTTCTTTGTGCATGCATTCTATAATTAATGTTTTTAATGATTCCATTTTATAGGGGTACATGGACCAACCGACTATATTTTTTGCCGGCAGAAAACATTTTAGAGCTGACTGAAACTTCAATATAATGCTGATCTTCCAAATTTCTTAAGTATTTATAAAATGCAATATTTTAGGTAGTACCTTGTTAAAAATTTAATTATAACTAGCTTTTGGTATTAGTGAAAAATTACCGTACAAAGAATTTTCTGGGATGAAAAGTAGCCTATGTCACTACCTAGTCCTCCAACTATGCAAAAAATCATGTTGTTCGGTCACTCTGTTCTGTTGTGACATGAAAGGACAAACACATACATTACTTGAGATGGGATGTTAGTACAGTTTTCACTTTTTTTTAAAATCTACAATGCCCTTTAAGGTGATTCTTCACAAAAACGGCACTCTACAAATCATTATTATTACACTGGCGATACCATCAAAGTTAGATATGGGTTCCCTGTGGGTAAACGAAAATGGCGAAATTAGGCCCTCCGGCTAAAAATGTTGTGCATCACTAGTTTACGGTCACATATTAATAATTATAATAATGCTCTACCTACAGCAACAGGTACTCAGGAAGTGTAAATCACTAATTTTGTAAAAGGTTTAACTTTTGGTTTCTGGACTGTTCATTCAACCTGTGATCATTAAAAATACTCTTATTATCAAATTTTGTTGAGATAAATCATCAAATGTGTGCATGAGAAACCAGACATGTTCCCACAAAAAAGCTTAGATTAATATCATCGATTCAACCGTTGATGAAGACTTCACCAGCGTATGCGACATTTCCTAGGGAAAAAATCTGTCAGCGTTACAGGCAAAATAGAGTAACCGCTACTATCTCAATAACTGAAGGCATTCAGATAATTGTATTATCAGCTTTATGTAGGCAGCAAACCAAGATTAATAATACTAGTTAACCAAAAATTCTTTTTGGAATCAATGAAGAAAGTTAATTAAAAAAAACCTTCTCCTGAACAATTTACTGTTCTGCTGATAATGGGTCGATATATCTCACTGTAATAAAAGGGAAATAGAACAACTATTGCTATCTGACCGGCCGAATCCATTTCAGTTTAATACTGAGCATAGATGTAGGTAATATGAGTTGAACCTACTTGTACAAAAAAAGTTAGTTACTGGTGACGTTAGAAGCGGGCATCGAAAAAATTAAACCTTTGAACATTACTTTAAGGCCGAGTGTAATCATTTACTAATTTGAAATAATGTTAATATTATTACGCAAATCGATAAACATAAAGTTCTTAATATGAAAAATATTTTTTATACATTTGGCAATACAATTATTAAAAGCAACATTAACTATCAATGTAATCACAACATAGAAATAAAAAAAAAAATATTAATTAAGTTACATAGATGCTGTAAAAAAAGAAATAAAAGTATTTTCTTTAAATTTATGACTATTGACTGACGATGACACTTACGGCCCCGTACAGTTTCAATGTAGTCTTCCTATGTCTCATCAGTCGTATTTGTGGCGACTGGGTCACCATATTTCTATTCTCGCACGAGCTACCATTACAATGAATACATAGTGGGGAGCATTTCAATCCTGACTTTCTCCATGTGCACTTTCCAGCGTAACCTTTTTTTTGCATTGGCATGAAATAAAGTTCAGCAACGCCTGAAGTGCAGCCTCCTTCAACATTGGTACTGGAGTTTGTAACCCAACAGGGTCCTTCTTCCACCCCCATTCGGTTGGATCTTTATGGTGATCAAGCCAAGTTTGCACTTGCAAGTATGTTCTTGAAGCATGTTGCTGGACTGCATTTTTGGTGGGTGGTAGCCTGTATAAATTAAATAAATTGAATTTGTTCTTTTTAAATCCCTTAAAAAAAATAATGTACTCGTACCTTAAATTTTCCAAATTTGATTTCTCATTGCCGCCATACAAAAACGCAAAGAATTGTTCGGCAGTCAAAGTGATTGTTTCTCGTTTTGCTTTTGGATCTTGAAATACACGAACAAGTTCATTTTTTGAGTGGTTTTTGAGAAGAATATTACAAAATTTGTATTTGCCTTGACCGAACGGAGCCCCAGTTGTGTCATGAATTAATAAAATGTTTTCTACTATTTCAATGTGTTTAAAACATTTGTTGGAGTACAACGCGTTAAGTGATTTACCTTTACCAACTTTTTGGTAATATACGTTTGAAGGTGAGAGAGCTGTGATGAGTACCAACAGGTCGATATACTGACCAACAATTATGACTGTATCATGTTGAGATGACAACAAGTATGCTGTGGTTATTATGAGAACGTTAGCATCCTCTTCAGCTTGTACTGTCGTTATTTGCGATCGTTCAAATGAGGCTCTGAGTAGGGAAATAAAACGGGACTTGTTCTTCTCATTTCCCAGAAACTTTTCTGTGGCACTTGTAGGTGATTGGTTTCATTAAAAAAAAAACTTCAGCAGAAGTTGTAACTCTGGCACGCCGGGCTCCTCTTTCCAACCCCTAAGTGCTTTTCTTTTCAACCGAATCTGGGTATCCATCGAATACCACTACTGCATTGGCTCCAATATAATTTTGTACATACCTGACATATTGCTGAAAAATGATTGAAAAAGGTTGAGCACGACCCCACACAACTTTGTGCAGTAAATATCTTCCATCAACTACGTATATTTTACTGCCTCCAAGTTCTATGTTATTTGGTAGAGGATTGAACGATGAGTAAAATATGTATTTGGTTCTTTGCGCATGCCTTCCTCTGAGAAAAGAGACAGTTGGACCGGGATATTCTTTAAGTGCAATTTCAGACTTTTTGGCAATACATACGATGGAATAGCATTAATGGATCTATTGTTACCAGTCACACCCTGATTTTTTTTCTGCTGTTCACCGCTGCAAGAGAAACTATCCCATCCTTACGTTTTAAGTGTAGGTTTTCAAAGTTCTGGTTGATAACTTTAGACATTAGCAAATTTCCCCATCTTTTCAGCCATGTGACAAGTTACTTTGCTATCCCCGACAGTGCCACTGCTTATAGACATAATCATGTTTGTTTTAGGAAGTGGACATTTCAAATCAAATTAACACACGTCCACCGTGTCTTAAGGCGCAAAAATTTCGGCAATATACGCTCATGTGTCATGAAGTCACTGAAGCAGTGAATGTTCAGATTCCAGATCAGTGCTGCCAACTCGATTTTTAAAATAAAGCCAGATATCACTCGATAATAAGCTAAAAAACAGCTATAATCCTGTGTAGTCTAAGTAAGTTATGATCGACAAAAGTTTCATCGGAAATGGCGGCTATATAGAATTGTGATAAAAAACAAAAATTTCAATACAAAAATAACTGATTCCCGTAGAGATAACTTCTAAAATGTAATTTTTGTTTATGACTTTTGTATTTAAAAAGAGCTAAATTATATGAAAAAACCATCTAAGAAGCTATACCACATTTTTGGATCTAACGACCTGAATTTACAACTAAATGTAGGTCTTATGGAGCACAGTTGACAACACTGATGGTCCATCCTGGAGTGGCTAATTGGCGGCAACTGCAGGGAACCGTGGGGAGAAGGGGGGGGGGGGGGGGGAGGGAACGCCCCACTCTCGTTAATTTGTTATAATGAATATAATTTAACTAAGAACATTAATATTATGGATGTGCAATGGTATTCAAGGTTTTTGTAGATTTTGAAAAGTTTGTTTCTGTGTTGTATTGAGATTATCAGTCCACGCGTAATCCATGGTTTTATGTGCTTATGCTTACTTTTTGGTGGTGCTATTTGTTCTTGACTTTTTAGAATATGTTTTTGAAGTACTTCATAAAAGGTAATCAAAGTTAAATTTGGGTCATCATTAGATAGGACCGCGATCCACGATTCTTCGTTCAGTAGAGTATTTAAAGTTGAGTAGTTGATTTTAGTAAATGTTTTGTTAAAACTATTTGGTTCAGCAGAGATGGGCAAAGTTGGAGTATGGTGGCCGTAGAAGGTAGGATAGTGGTTATTTTTATTTGATTTTAAGAATATATGATCGAGACAAGTATCATTAGGATGATTAGGTCTGGTGGTGACAGATATCCTGTGGAATGCATAACGTTTAGATATTCGTTCGCGGCCGGATTTAGTATGGCGTTCTGTATATTTATATTAATGTCACCCATAAAAAATGCAAAATCGAAATGGTTAGAGCTATTTTTTTTAATAAAAGTTTTAATTTCTTCTGTAAACAGATTTGTAGATAAAGAGGGTGAGCGGTATGCCGTCAAAATTGAGTATTTTTTCCCTTTGGAGGTAAAAGTTGCGTGGGCACCATTGGAATATTTGAAATTTGGGTTGTCTATATTAATGTTGGATATAGAGTGGACATTGTAAAATATGGTAATGTCATCATGAGAGGTATGTCTAGCCGGAATTGGAAAGGTAGTATAGTTTGGTAAGTTGAACGGAACACATTGGCGCATTTGTGTTTCAGTGAGTGCTATAAAATCAATTTGGAAGGGTAACGAATTTAAACAGAACGGATACAGAAATCATCAAAATGTTTCCTAATACTTCTAATGTTCATGTTTAGTATATTGAACGACATATTGTTGAATAATGTGTTTACTTCTTCAAAATTGTCACATTCGTGAGTTTCAGGGATGGTGTTTTCTTCTGAGGAATGTATAGTGCCCTAGTGCGAAGCCATTTGGATTATAGTTCATTTCTTTTCGATCCCCTCCCTAAATATTTGGATAAAAAACTTGAAAGAATTCAATCCAAAGCTCTCGGAATGATAATTGGAACGATGAAATCTTCTCCGATTAATTCTCTTCAGGTAGAATGTGTTGATCCTCCCTTAATTCTGAGAAGACAATTTCTGGCTGATAAATATATTCTGAAATCTTTTTCTATATAGTGCTATAAAGTTTTCTTTCATTCAAATCTCTGACTTCTTCCCTCCAAAATATACAGAAATATCCTATCCTTCCTATTTTCACTATCCCATTTGATTCTATCAATTTTATCCCCAACATAATAACGTCTGACTTTCGGACTAACATTTTAACCTCATCCAATCAAAATATCAAGGAAAATTTTAAAAACATTATTTCATTCAAGTTTCCTGGATTTTCACTCATTTATACAGATGGGTCTAAGTCAGAACACAAAGATTGTGGAGCTGCGGTGCATATTCCCGAATTCAATTTAGATCTGTCTTATAAATTGCCTAAAGAAATTTCTATATTTACTGCAGAATGCTTCGCAATTGAACAAGCTTTAATTCAAATCCAGCTTCTCAATATTCGTCGAGCCTTACTGTGCACTGATTCTCTCAGCGCAGTACTGAAAATTTCCTCAAATATCATTAATTATCCAGAAGACTACATTATTTGTAATATCAAAAATACCCTCAAATCATTAAATGAACTAAATTTCGAGACAATATTGGTTTGGATCCCTGGTCATTTAGGAATTGAAGGTAAAGAGAAAGCTGATTCTCTCGCTAAACATGGAACAATTTCTGGCTTTATTCCTTTAGATTTTAGAATTCCGTTCTCTGACATCTTCCCTATTCTTAAATCCAACATGATTCGCTCCTGGGAAGAGAATTGGGCTGATACGAAGACCCGAACTGGTGCTTTTTATGCTGGAATCCAAAATCATATTCCAAGTAAACCTTGGTTCCACGGCAAGAAAAAATCCAAAAGATTTATTTCCTGTATCTCGAGAATGAGAATCGGTCACTGCTCTATTGCATCTCACTTATTTAAAATTCGAGTACTTGATAGTCCACTCTGTCAGTGCTGCGTGGAAAATGAGACTCTTGACCATGTATTCTTTAATTGTAAAAATCATTCGTCCTTCAAAGGCATTTATCGTTTCCTTATTAAAATCACCCACCAATCTCCCCTTAGTATTCCATATTTGCTTTCACTCAATAATTCTCGCGTTTTTTCCGTTCTATGTACAAGTTCATAGACTTAAATGACTTCAATATTTGAGATTTCCCATGCCATTATAGATTTTTCATAAAATATAATCATCTCCCTTAATTTTAACGGCACATAGCACTCTCTTCAGGGTGAATTGCCATAGACAAAAAAAAAAATATTTTATCAATCAACCTATTTTTCATAAATCTCTACAATAATTCAACAACTACTATAATCTGGCGTTAGTTTTACTCGTTAAATTAATCAATATAATTTATTTTTAGATTTTGGCACATTCCTGAAGTCTAAATCATTTTGCTCCAAAACACCTTGACAAAATATGTGAACTATATTGCTCTGATTTTTGCAAAGCCATTTGCACTGTGTGCCTAGTTAAAACTTGTGTGTCCCTTGCGATAACATGAATAGTGGCAATCGGGACATGAAAAAGATTTTTCTCCCCTGTGGGTCTGGCGTTAATTTTTCTCGTTAAATTAATCAATATAATTTATTTTTAGATTTTGGCACATTCCTGAAGTCTCAATCATTTTGCTCCGAACACCTTGACAAAATATGTGAACTATATTGCTCTGATTTTTGCAAAGCCATTTGCACTGTGTCCCTGGTCAAAACTTGTGTGTCCCTTGCGATAACATGAATAGTGGCAATCGGGACATGAAAAAGATTTTTCTCCCCTGTGGGTCTGGCGTTAATTTTTCTCGTTAAATTAATCAATATAATTTATTTTTAGATTTTGGCACATTCCTGAAGTCTCAATCATTTTGCTCCGAACACCTTGACAAAATATGTGAACTATATTGCTCTGATTTTTGCAAAGCCATTTGCACTGTGTCCCTGGTCAAAACTTGTGTGTCCCTTGCGATAACATGAATAGTGGCAATCGGGACATGAAAAAGATTTTTCTCCCCTGTGGGTCTGGCGTTAATTTTTCTCATTAAATTAATCAATATAATTTATTTTTAGATTTTGGCACATTCCTGAAGTCTCAATCATTTTGCTCCGAACACATTCACAAAATATGTGAACTATATTGCTCTGATTTTTGCAAAGCCATTTGCACTGTGTGCCTAGTTAAAACTTGTGTGTCCCTTGCGATAACATGAATAGTGGCAATCGGGACATGAAAAAGATTTTTCTCCCCTGTGGGTCTGGCGTTAATTTTTCTCGTTAAATTAATCAATATAATTTATTTTTAGATTTTGGCACATTCCTGAAGTCTCAATCATTTTGCTCCAAAATATGTGAACTATATTGCTCTGATTTTTGCAAAGCCATTTGCACTGTGTCCCTGGTCAAAACTTGTGTGTCCCTTGCGATAACATGAATAGTGGCAATCGGGACATGAAAAAGATTTTTCTCCCCTGTGGGTCTGGCGTTAATTTTTCTCATTAAATCAATCAATATAATTTATTTTTAGATTTTGGCACATTCCTGAAGTCTCAATCATTTTGCTCCGAACACCTTCACAAAATATGTGAACTATATTGCTCTGATTTTTGCAAAGCCATTTGCACTGTGTCCCTGGTCAAAACTTGTGTGTCCCTTGCGATAACATGAATAGTGGCAATCGGGACATGAAAAAGATTTTTCTCCCCTGTGGGTCTGGCGTTAATTTTTCTCATTAAATTAATCAATATAATTTATTTTTAGATTTTGGCACATTCCTGAAGTCTCAATCATTTTGCTCCGAACACATTCACAAAATATGTGAACTATATTGCTCTGATTTTTGCAAAGCCATTTGCACTGTGTGCCTAGTTAAAACTTGTGTGTCCCTTGCGATAACATGAATAGTGGCAATCGGGACATGAAAAAGATTTTTCTCCCCTGTGGGTCTGGCGTTAATCTTTCTCGTTAAATTAATCAATATAATTTATTTTTAGATTTTGGCACATTCCTGAAGTCTCAATCATTTTGCTCCGAACACCTTCACAAAATATGTGAACTATATTGCTCTGATTTTTGCAAAGCCATTTGCACTGTGTCCCTGGTCAAAACTTGTGTGTCCCTTGCGATAACATGAATAGTGGCAATCGGGACATGAAAAAGATTTTTCTCCCCTGTGGGTCTGGCGTTAATTTTTCTCGTTAAATTAATCAATATAATTTATTTTTAGATTTTGGCACATTCCTGAAGTCTCAATCATTTTGCTCCGAACACCTTCACAAAATATGTGAACTATATTGCTCTGATTTTTGCAAAGCCATTTGCACTGTGTCCCTGGTCAAAACTTGTGTGTCCCTTGCGATAACATGAATAGTGGCAATCGGGACATGAAAAAGATTTTTCTCCCCTGTGGGTCTGGCGTTAATTTTTCTCGTTAAATTAATCAATATAATTTATTTTTAGATTTTGGCACATTCCTGAAGTCTCAATCATTTTGCTCCGAACACCTTGACAAAATATGTGAACTATATTGCTCTGATTTTTGCAAAGCCATTTGCACTGTGTCCCTGGTCAAAACTTGTGTGTCCCTTGCGATAACATGAATAGTGGCAATCGGGACATGAAAAAGATTTTTCTCCCCTGTGGGTCTGGCGTTAATTTTTCTCGTTAAATTAATCAATATAATTTATTTTTAGATTTTGGCACATTCCTGAAGTCTCAATCATTTTGCTCCGAACACCTTCACAAAATATGTGAACTATATTGCTCTGATTTTTGCAAAGCCATTTGCACTGTGTCCCTGGTCAAAACTTGTGTGTCCCTTGCGATAACATGAATAGTGGCAATCGGGACATGAAAAAGATTTTTCTCCCCTGTGGGTCTGGCGTTAATTTTTCTCGTTAAATTAATCAATATAATTTATTTTTAGATTTTGGCACATTCCTGAAGTCTCAATCATTTTGCTCCGAACACCTTCACAAAATATGTGAACTATATTGCTCTGATTTTTGCAAAGCCATTTGCACTGTGTCCCTGGTCAAAACTTGTGTGTCCCTTGCGATAACATGAATAGCGGCAATCGGGACATGAAAAAGATTTTTCTCCTCTGTGGCTAATGTGACGTTTTATTTGTTATTTTGTAGAACATGTATATTTGCAGCCGGGAAACGAAAAAGGTTTTTATCCAAAACAAATTATGGCAAAACGTGCGATTTCTCTTCGTATATGCATGGTTACACTCAGAACATGAAAAGGATTTTTTCCACTATGAATCACGCTGTGGATTTTTAAATCTCCCTGTCAAGAACTTGAATAACTGCATTCAGGACATGAAAATGGTTTTGTCTGCTGTGGATAAACATGTGATTTTCTTGGTGCCTCTTTGAAGAACGTGAATACTCCGCAGTAGAAACATGTAAAAGGTTTTATGTCACTGTGAGTCAGCAAATGATTTCTAAGAAGTTCCTTTGCACAACATGAATAATTGCAGCCGGGACACGAAAAAGGTTTTTGTCCAGTGTGGGTAAACATCTGAATTTTTAGATACCGTTAAAAGGTTTTTCATCACTGTGAGTCAGCAAATGCCGTTTTAGTTTTTTTTTTTCGAGAAAAAGAATAGTTGCAGTCAGGACATGAAATAGGTTCTTCTCCACTGTGGGTATATATGTGAATTTAAGATTTTCGTTTACTTTGTAGTACATGAATAGTTGCAGTCAGAACTTTAAAAAGATTTTTCTCCACTATGAGTCAGCAAATGACTTCTTAGGTTTGACTTCTTACTTCTTTTGAGAACACGAATAGTTGCAGTCAGGACATGAAAAAGGTTTTTCTCCTCTGTGAATCATACTGTGGATTTTTAAATCCGGAAGGAATACAAGGCGGATAATAATAATAATAATTCCTAATTTGTTTATAAATAGCAACTTGAATAAATAAAATAAACAATATACGCATGTATCGCGAGTTAGAAATTTCTTGTTTTATTTATTAAGCACCCGCTTTGGTTTTTCCCCTTTACTATTCCAGTAGGTGCGAAATCTGTAAAGAAAAAGCTAGCAATGTTATGACTAAGTGTCAAAAGGATCGGACACCAATTGTGTAGGGGAAATGGAAATGGCAGCTTCTCAATATTCGTCGAGCCTTACTGTGCACTGATTCTCTCAGCGCAGTACTGAAAATTTCCTCAAATATCATTAATTATCCAGAAGACTACATTATTTGTAATATCAAAAATACCCTCAAATCATTAAATGAACTAAATTTCGAGACAATATTGGTTTGGATCCCTGGTCATTTAGGAATTGAAGGTAAAGAGAAAGCTGATTCTCTCGCTAAACTTGGAACAATTTCTGGCTTTATTCCTTTAGATTTTAGAATTCCGTTCTCTGACATCTTCCCTATTCTTAAATCCAACATGATTCGCTCCTGGGAAGAGAATTGGGCTGATACGAAGACCCGAACTGGTACTTTTTATGCTAGAATCAAAAATCATATTCCAAGTAAACCTTGGTTCCACGGCAAGAAAAAATCCAAAAGATTTATTTCCTGTCTCGAGAATGAGAATCGGTCACTGCCCTATTGCATCTCACTTATTTAAAATTCGAGTACTTGATAGTCCACTCTGTCAGTGCTGCGTGGAAAATGAGACTCTTGACCATGTATTCTTTAATTGTAAAAATCATTCGTCCTTCAAAGGCATTTATCGTTTACTTATTAAAATCACCCACCAATCTCCCCTTAGTATTCCATATTTGCTTTCACTCAATAATTCTCGCGTTTTTTCCGTTCTATGTACAAGTTCATAGACTTAAATGACATCAATATTTGAGATTTCCCATGCTCTTATAGATTTTTCATAAAATATAATCATCTCCCTTAATTTTAACGGCACATAGCACTCTCTTCAGGGTGAATTGCAATAGACAAAAAAAAAATATTTTATCAATCAACCTATTTTTCATAAATCTCTACAATAATTCAACAACTACTATAATCTGGCGTTAGTTTTACTCGTTAAATTAATCAATATAATTTATTTTTAGATTTTGACACATTCCTGAAGTCTCAACCATTTTGCTCCGAACACCTTGACCAAATATGTGAACTATATTGCTCTGATTTTTGCAAAGCCATTTGCACTGTGTCCCTGGTCAAAACTTGTGTGTCCCTTGCGATAACATGAATAGTGGCAATCGGGACATGAAAAAGATTTTTCTCCCCTGTGGGTCTGGCGTTAATTTTTCTCATTAAATTAATCAATATAATTTATTTTTAGATTTTGGCACATTCCTGAAGTCTCAATCATTTTGCTCCGAACACATTCACAAAATATGTGAACTATATTGCTCTGATTTTTGCAAAGCCATTTGCACTGTGTGCCTAGTTAAAACTTGTGTGTCCCTTGCGATAACATGAATAGTGGCAATCGGGACATGAAAAAGATTTTTCTCCCCTGTGGGTCTGGCGTTAATTTTTCTCGTTAAATTAATCAATATAATTTATTTTTAGATTTTGGCACATTCCTTAAGTCTCAATCATTTTGCTCCGAACACCTTCACAAAATATGTGAACTATATTGCTCTGATTTTTGCAAAGCCATTTCCCTGGTCAAAACTTGTGTGTCCCTTGCGATAACATGAATAGTGGCAATCGGGACATGAAAAAGATTTTTCTCCCCTGTGGGTCTGGCGTTAATTTTTCTCGTTAAATTAATCAATATAATTTATTTTTAGATTTTGGCACATTCCTGAAGTCTCAATCATTTGGCTCCAAAATATGTGAACTATATTGCTCTGATTTTTGCAAAGCCATTTGCACTGTGTCCCTGGTCAAAACTTGTGTGTCCCTTGCGATAACATGAATAGTGGCAATCGGGACATGAAAAAGATTTTTCTCCCCTGTGGGTCTGGCGTTAATTTTTCTCGTTAAATTAATCAATATAATTTATTTTTAGATTTTGGCACATTCCTGAAGTCTCAATCATTTTGCTCCGAACACCTTCACAAAATATGTGAACTATATTGCTCTGATTTTTGCAAAGCCATTTCCCTGGTCAAAACTTGTGTGTCCCTTGCGATAACATGAATAGTGGCAATCGGGACATGAAAAAGATTTTTCTCCCCTGTGGGTCTGGCGTTAATTTTTCTCGTTAAATTAATCAATATAATTTATTTTTAGATTTTGGCACATTCCTGAAGTCTCAATCATTTTGCTCCAAAATATGTGAACTATATTGCTCTGATTTTTGCAAAGCCATTTGCACTGTGTCCCTGGTCAAAACTTGTGTGTCCCTTGCGATAACATGAATAGTGGCAATCGGGACATGAAAAAGATTTTTCTCCCCTGTGGGTCTGGCGTTAATTTTTCTCATTAAATCAATCAATATAATTTATTTTTAGATTTTGGCACATTCCTGAAGTCTCAATCATTTTGCTCCGAACACCTTCACAAAATATGTGAACTATATTGCTCTGATTTTTGCAAAGCCATTTGCACTGTGTCCCTGGTCAAAACTTGTGTGTCCCTTGCGATAACATGAATAGTGGCAATCGGGACATGAAAAAGATTTTTCTCCCCTGTGGGTCTGGCGTTAATTTTTCTCATTAAATTAATCAATATAATTTATTTTTAGATTTTGGCACATTCCTGAAGTCTCAATCATTTTGCTCCAAAATATGTGAACTATATTGCTCTGATTTTTGCAAAGCCATTTGCACTGTGTCCCTGGTCAAAACTTGTGTGTCCCTTGCGATAACATGAATAGTGGCAATCGGGACATGAAAAAGATTTTTCTCCCCTGTGGGTCTGGCGTTAATTTTTCTCGTTAAATTAATCAATATAATTTATTTTTAGATTTTGGCACATTCCTGAAGTCTCAATCATTTTGCTCCGAACACCTTCACAAAATATGTGAACTATATTGCTCTGATTTTTGCAAAGCCATTTCCCTGGTCAAAACTTGTGTGTCCCTTGCGATAACATGAATAGTGGCAATCGGGACATGAAAAAGATTTTTCTCCCCTGTGGGTCTGGCGTTAATTTTTCTCGTTAAATTAATCAATATAATTTATTTTTAGATTTTGGCACATTCCTGAAGTCTCAATCATTTTGCTCCGAACACCTTCACAAAATATGTGAACTATATTGCTCTGATTTTTGCAAAGCCATTTGCACTGTGTCCCTGGTCAAAACTTGTGTGTCCCTTGCGATAACATGAATAGTGGCAATCGGGACATGAAAAAGATTTTTCTCCCCTGTGGGTCTGGCGTTAATTTTTCTCATTAAATTAATCAATATAATTTATTTTTAGATTTTGGCACATTCCTGAAGTCTCAATCATTTTGCTCCGAACACCTTCACAAAATATGTGAACTATATTGCTCTGATTTTTGCAAAGCCATTTGCACTGTGTCCCTGGTCAAAACTTGTGTGTCCCTTGCGATAACATGAATAGTGGCAATCGGTACATGAAAAAGATTTTTCTCCCCTGTGGGTCTGGCGTTAATTTTTCTCATTAAATTAATCAATATAATTTATTTTTAGATTTTGGCACATTCCTGAAGTCTCAATCATTTTGCTCCGAACACATTCACAAAATATGTGAACTATATTGCTCTGATTTTTGCAAAGCCATTTGCACTGTGTGCCTAGTTAAAACTTGTGTGTCCCTTGCGATAACATGAATAGTGGCAATCCGGACATGAAAAAGATTTTTCCCCCCTGTGGGTCTGGCGTTAATTTTTCTCGTTAAATTAATCAATATTATTTATTTTTAGATTTTGGCACATTCCTGAAGTCTCAATCATTTTGCTCCGAACACCTTGACAAAATATGTGAACTATATTGCTCTGATTTTTGCAAAGCCATTTGCACTGTGTCCCTGGTCAAAACTTGTGTGTCCCTTGCGATAACATGAATAGTGGCAATCGGGACATGAAAAAGATTTTTCTCCCCTGTGGGTCTGGCGTTAATTTTTCTCGTTAAATTAATCAATATAATTTATTTTTAGATTTTGGCACATTCCTTAAGTCTCAATCATTTTGCTCCGAACACCTTCACAAAATATGTGAACTATATTGCTCTGATTTTTGCAAAGCCATTTGCACTGTGTCCCTGGTCAAAACTTGTGTGTCCCTTGCGATAACATGAATAGTGGCAATCGGGACATGAAAAAGATTTTTCTCCCCTGTGGGTCTGGCGTTAATTTTTCTCGTTAAATTAATCAATATAATTTATTTTTAGATTTTGGCACATTCCTGAAGTCTCAATCATTTTGCTCCGAACACCTTCACAAAATATGTGAACTATATTGCTCTGATTTTTGCAAAGCCATTTGCACTGTGTCCCTGGTCAAAACTTGTGTGTCCCTTGCGATAACATGAATAGCGGCAATCGGGACATGAAAAAGATTTTTCTCCTCTGTGGCTAATGTGACGTTTTATTTGTTATTTTGTAGAACATGTATATTTGCAGCCGGGAAACGAAAAAGGTTTTTATCCAAAACAAATTATGGCAAAACGTGCGATTTCTCTTCGTATATGCATGGTTACACTCAGAACATGAAAAGGATTTTTTCCACTATGAATCACGCTGTGGATTTTTAAATCTCCCTGTCAAGAACTTGAATAACTGCATTCAGGACATGAAAATGGTTTTGTCTGCTGTGGATAAACATGTGATTTTCTTGGTGCCTCTTTGAAGAACGTGAATACTCCGCAGTAGAAACATGTAAAAGGTTTTATGTCACTGTGAGTCAGCAAATGATTTCTAAGAAGTTCCTTTGCACAACATGAATAATTGCAGCCGGGACACGAAAAAGGTTTTTGTCCAGTGTGGGTAAACATCTGAATTTTTAGATACCGTTAAAAGGTTTTTCATCACTGTGAGTCAGCAAATGCCGTTTTAGTTTTTTTTTTTCGAGAAAAAGAATAGTTGCAGTCAGGACATGAAATAGGTTCTTCTCCACTGTGGGTATATATGTGAATTTAAGATTTTCGTTTACTTTGTAGTACATGAATAGTTGCAGTCAGAACTTTAAAAAGATTTTTCTCCACTATGAGTCAGCAAATGACTTCTTAGGTTTGACTTCTTACTTCTTTTGAGAACACGAATAGTTGCAGTCAGGACATGAAAAAGGTTTTTCTCCTCTGTGAATCATACTGTGGATTTTTAAATCCGGAAGGAATACAAGGCGGATAATAATAATAATAATTCCTAATTTGTTTATAAATAGCAACTTGAATAAATAAAATAAACAATATACGCATGTATCGCGAGTTAGAAATTTCTTGTTTTATTTATTAAGCACCCGCTTTGGTTTTTCCCCTATACTATTCCAGTAGGTGCGAAATCTGTAAAGAAAAAGCTAGCAATGTTATGACTAAGTGTCAAAAGGATCGAACACCAATTGTGTAGGGGAAATGGAAATGGCTGAAAGTGCCAAAAAATAAAAAATCGATTTTTGTATGGAATGTGTTGTAAGCGACATCGCCAATAACCCAGAAAAAGTTAAAAGTGCCAGAAAAGTTTCTAGTTCCTAAAGCAGTCGCAAGGAGCAGCACCGACGCCCGCTGACCGTCAGTGGAAAAGGCTGAAAGTGCGACCCGCCAAGATGAATGTGCCTTTCCATTGCAGTAGTTGCTTTTGGCGCGAGCGAAGTACAAGTGTTGCGTAGTTCCTGCGTTTTCGCGTACTGCGAATAGTTTGTGCGCTTTTGCTGTTATAGTGCGTGTATTGTGAAAAGTTTACATTTGCTGTGATTTCAAAATGAGTGAAAATCAAACCCCTCTGTCGAAGAAAGCCCACCTTGGAAAAGAAAGGAGGAAAGCATGAGAAAAAGGACAGCCTTACACGACTAGTAAAGGAAAAAAGGTACCAGGTAAACCTACCCCTCCTGATGTCGCCACTTGCTCATGCAAGTACTTTCGTAAAAACTTGACTCATGACCAAAAACAGTTACTGTTCATGGATTTTTACAATGTTAATGAACAAAACCAAGGTACCTACTTACTAAACCATATGCAACTTGTACCTGTCGGCCGTAAGCGTCATGGAAATTACAATGACCCAGAGGAAAGTAGGCGTTCATGCAGTTTTACTTACAGTGTGCCAGATGGTTCGGGTAAGAATGTTCAAGTGTGTAGTAAAACATTTCATCAGATTTTCGGAAACTGCAAACTCTTCAAACAAAAGAGAAACAGAGTTACTTGGTTTACAAAGATACTACAGGTCAGAATCCACATTCACATAAAGTTAAGTTCACAGAAAATGATCGAAATCTAGTTGGGCACCACATTGATTCGTTTCCCAGGTATGAAAGCCACTATTCCCGTAAAAGAACAAATGAGTTTCTATCCCCGAACCTAAACAAAAACCGTCTGTTTTTATCTTTCAAAGCCCAAAATCCAACAACTAAACTTACAAATACTATGCTCAAGTTTGTCAAAAGACTTTCCCAAACTAAAATTCAAATGTTTAGCAACAGACACTTGTAAGAAATGTGACGTGTTTAAAGTTCAAATTCAAGCAGCTGTCAGTGAAAATGCCATAAAAGTAAAGCAGAAATTCTTTGGTGTATCCAGACAATGATAACACATAACTCGATGCGCTCAGCAGGCAGTGGCAGTGATGTGAACTTGTTCAAAATTATGTTTATTGACAGTGAAATAGCCGCAAAGATGGAACTGCAAAGATCAAAAATAGCTTTTTCCATTCTTTATGAAATTACCTTATTATAAAAATAAATTGATCAAATCCCTCACTTCTTGTGATCATGTTGTTATAGGATTTGACGAGTCACTCAATAAAGCTTGTCAAGAAACTCAGATGGACATTGTTCGATTTTGGAATAATGACAGTAATGAAGTCCATACAAGATATTTGAAATCTGCTTTTCTCTGTCGCACGAGGGCCTCTGATCTTATTAAGTCATTCATGGAGTCTATTTCATGTCAATCACAAATTTTTTAAAGACCTTAGAGCTGATATGCAAATTAATGGAGATCCATCGATACTTGACATGGGAAGTAGGCCGGAGTGAATTTTTTTTTTTCACTGGCCGGTAATGTAAGAGTTAAAATTTGGTGCCTTTTAGGTTTAATTTAAGCCATGTAAAATATTATTCGCTTTTGCTTAGGGTAACTGCCTCCGCAATGGCATTGAATTTATGAAAATAGTAGGTTTTACACTCTAATTGGAAGTCATGTTTATGTACAATATTTTTTAATAAACATACTAATTTTTATCAAGAAAGTTTACTTGGTACAATATAGATTTGACACAAAATAAAAAGAAGTTCGAATTTGTGTTTTATAATTTAAATAAGGGGAGAGGGGAAGCGCGGGAGGTGATACTTAGCTTGCTTGCAGTTGTCGCGTCGCGCGTCGTCACTCAGTCGTCAGTGCTCTATTGTACGTGGCTCGGATCAGTCGCTCGCTCGTTTGTCGTAAAAAATACGTTTAATATTCTTTTGTGGCAACTATGCAAATGCAAAGAACTCGGAGTGTATTCAAATGTCCTCTATTTGGTGATGTTTGTGAGATGAAAGAGAACGTTCTACCTACTTACGAAGATGTAGTGAAATACTATGAGTGGACGAGACATCAACTGAAATTGCAATCAGAAACTGCCAAAGAACCAATTTTTGGCGAGATAGCAGATATAGTAGTGTCGAGAATTGAAAATATATGGCAAACTGCATCTATTCCAACAGTGACGCAAACAAGGATCGTTCAAATGTTGAAAGCATATCATTTAAAGTGTAAAAATCTACTTAAGTCTATCAAGAGGCTCTCTCCGGACAAGTTAAATAGTTTTCAGCAAAGCAGTAAGATACTTTTTGATATTTCAGCATGCAAGTGCAAAGCATTCGCTCAATGTATATGTCCTAAGGATAAAAAGGTTCCTAAACAAGAGCAAACTTTTTTGACCGATCAAAGAACGTCTCGGGTAATGGTTATCTGCGGAATCGACGTAACTGCTACAAAGAAGTTGCAAAAGACTCTAAAAAGGAACCATGAACGAGAGAATCGCCGAAACACATCCTTAAGCACTTCAACGTTAGCTGATTTAAATGTTAGTGTTTCTTCAGCGACATCATCAGAGTCAGAAAAATCAGAATGCTCCATGCTAAAAGGCGTTATTGAGAAGAAAATAAAAAAAAAGACACTTAATTTTCCTACGTTATCGAAGACATGTGATAGGTATGGAGTGTCTGATAGAGCAGCAGCAGCAATAGCATCATCTGTTTTGTTCGACATTGGGTCTGATGTTGAAGTCATTGATCGGCACAAGTTACGAAGAGAGAGAACTAAAACCAGAGAAAAAATAATGGAAAATGCAACAATTGCAGAGCTCTTGGCATTATACTTTGACGGGAAAAAAGACAAAACTTTGAAAATTGTTAAAAAAGGCGGTAAATGCTACAGGACTATGGTTGTGGAGGAACATATCTCACTGATTCAAGAGCCGGGATCCATTTACATGGGATACGTGGTACCTGATGTTGGTACAGCAAAAGGAATAGAAACCGCGATAACAGGGTTTCTGTTACATAAAGAAGTTTCCCAAGATAGAATTATGGCAATTGGTTGTGATGGTACGAATGTTAACACTGGAAAGTATGCTGGAATTATAAGACTGCTTGAGAAAAGGTTACAAAAACCACTTCAGTGGATAATTTGTTTGCTCCACATGAACGAACTGCCATTGAGACATCTGTTTCTTCATCTCGATGGGTGTACTTCGGGACCTAAATCTTATATTGGTCCACTGGGAAAATCACTGGAAACCTGCGAAAAGCTACCTGTTAAAAAATTTGAACGCATCGAAGGTCAAATGCTACCAAAAATGGCCAAAGATCTGAGTTCAGATCAACATTACTTGTATAAAATTGTCTCAGCGGTAGTTTCAGGTGAATTTCCAGAAGACCTAGGCAATAAATCTCCAGGAAAATTGTCACATGCCCGTTGGATCACGCGTGCTAATCGAATACTACGTTTGTATGTATCAACTGAAGAACCATCTGAAAATTTGAAAACTCTGGCTACTTTTGTGGTCAAAGTTTACGCACCGTCTTGGTTCTCAATTAAAAATAAACCATCATGCAAAGATGGCACGCGTCATCTGTTCAATATTATTAAGGCCTCCAGATACCTGCCAGAAACTCTAAAAAAAATTATAGATCCTGTTATCCAAAGAAACGGCTACTTTGCGCATCCTGAAGGGATTCTTCTTGCGATGATAACAGATGAAAAAAAAACATGTTAGAGAGCTGGCAGCCCGCCGCATACTAAAGGCACGCAGTACTACTCAACCTCCAACACCTAGACTGTTTCAAGTGCCATTGATAGATTTTAATGCTTCTACATATATTGATTTAATAAATTGGCAGGAAAACTTAACCGAACCACCGATTTTGAAAAACTTATCGGACCAGGAAATTCAGAATGTTGTGGAATCTGGTGGTGAAAGCGAACTATTGTTTATAAGGCTTCCCTGCCATACTCAAGCTGTTGAAAGAGCTGTAAAGAATACAACAGAGGCTTCCACTTCTCAGTGCACAAGAGAGTCACGATTAGGTGCAATAAATGTCAAGCTGGAATCGCGAAAGCAAATGCCTAAATTTGAAACTAAAAAGGATTTTAAACCTAAGTAATAAATGTATAATTTTTTCAAGTTTGTTCCAAATTTCTTCTTTTTTTACGGCGATGCCTTAATAAATATCTTAATTATATATTGTTTATCATTTAACACCTTCTTACCACTAAATTAATCACAATGTATCGCCTTATAAACCTTAAACTTTTTTAGCCAAATTTTCCATTTTTGGAGTCACTGCGGAGACAGAAGATCTTAATCAAATGAAATGAAAAATCCCACATATTTTTACTTTAAAATAAGGCACAATTCCCCCCCTCTTAGAACTCTGAATCTTAAAAATTATTTTTTTTCATACATCCGTACTCCACCCTAATGGGAAGTTGCGGTCTCCATAACATGCATGGTGCATTTAAGAGTGGAATTGAGGCCACCGGTTGGGAGATTGTGAAATTTCTTAGGGCAATCTATTGTGTATTCAAAAATATCCCGACCCATCGTGCTCAACTTACGGAGTTTTCAGGATCAACTGTTTTTCCAAAAAAGTTCTGCGCAGTTCATTGGCTGGAAAATGACAAAGTCGCTGCACGTACAATTGAAATTATTCCCAATCTGAAGAAAATGGCTGACAGTCTGAAACGGGATAAAAATGAACCGACTAGTGCCAGTTACAAAACTGTAAGCAGAGCCATTGCAGACCCCTTCCTTCCTGTGAAGTTGGAGTTTTTCCAGTCCTTAGGTGCTGAATGTCAACCATTCCGATTGGCCATAACCATGGCACCTTTCCTGCACAGCTCTCTAGTCACAGTTCTCAAAAATGTGATGAACAGGTTCGTTAAAGACGATAACGAAATTACAGTAAACACTCGAAGTATAGTAACGATGCATCATATTGAACCGATGTATTGTTAATACTTCAACATCGTATATATATCGATGTTTTTTATTCGATGCATCGAATACACCAACTATGAGATGAGTGTCTATGAGTATGACTAACACTGACTGATGACTGCAGTGACTTTCATGACGTTTCGTGAATCTGAACGTAATAATCAGTTCATCCAATGTAACATGCCTACCATTTATTGGTTTGGCTGAATACTGCGAAATCTATTAACCTAATAAAGGTACTGAGCGACAAGAGCAGTGGGGATATGAAGCAGATATTTCCCTGGGTTATGTTCCCTTTGCCGCGAAGCCGGCAAAGTCAAACTTAAATAATAAACAACAATATGGCTGACCGAGTTTCTGCTGTGTAGATGTCTATTGCGTTGTTTGTTAGGATATGAGTGTTTGCCTTGTTTGAGACAAGAAAAGAACTTCGATTTATGAACATAAATAGAAAGTTTACTTGTAATACTGCCACATTGTTTTGTTGTTAGAAAGTCGTATATGGGTAGGAAATATTTCACATTTTAGGTTGCATATACCTAATATAATTAATGAAAGAGAAGAACAACGAAGTATGCATTAATTTTAACTCAGTATGTTAGGTATTGCATATTTTCGAACAACAATTTGATAAGTTATATTTTTACCTTGAAATATCACTTACTGACTGGCCTTACTGTAGTGATTCCAAGTTATCAACATCGATTCACTGGTTAAAACATTTAAAAAAAAAAAAAATTAGGTGCCGAAATACCATTGATGGTTTTGTATTTAGGTGTGTATTGGCAACACTAAAAATATTTATTATTATTTTTTCTTACGTGTAATTTTTGATCTAACCTCTGTTTTGAGTATTCGTCGCTTTAGTTCGTTTTACTCCAACAGACCATTTTTAGCGAAATTGAGTTAAGTATGCAGTAGTTCTCAGAAAGTCTTTATGTTTACAATGCAAGTGAAAAAAAAAATTTAAAAAAATTATGTAAGGGGTTTTCAAAACGCAGTTTGTCTTACATCCTCTAAAATGAAACAACATTTCGAGCGTATTCCTCCAACATCCACACGTTGGCCAAAAAGACCCCCTGTTTTCAAACCGGCCGTTTAATTAAATTTCATACAAATTTCTCCAACATCCAAGCTGTATCTTAGCCTACGTGTGAAATTTGAACTCTCGGTTCCGGGCGTATCTCTCTTACAGACCAAAGAGCCAATAGCGTCGCAGCTGAGAACCACGTGACCGCTCTCATTTCAAATATTTGGTCATTAGCCCCACGGCAGTAAACATCTTTACTTGTGATTTTGCTATTTACAAAGTTATTTTAGTGGTTTTCTGGGAGATTTCTCCACACAAAGTGCCTTATGATGTACACTGTAGAAAAGGATAAAAATTTCCAAGAAAAATATAGCAGGTAATTAATTTTTCATTATTTTCTCAGCAAATTGTTTCAACTGGCCGTTCGTTACAGGGTGGTTATAATAACATTATACAATATATTATATTATTATTATATAATATATTATGTATACACTGTAATGAAATTAGGTTTTTTCAATTTTTCCTGTAATATTTCACTATATGTAATGTATTATGTATACAATTATCTATACATAATATATGTAGGTATACATAATTGTACACATAATATATAATCGAAATACCCAATGTTATTATAACCACTCTGTAACGAATATATTATGCTTACGTAATAAGGACATTGAATGACTTTTTGTTTTGGTACATTTAGTGTGTAGTAGCTGTATGTTATTTATCTACCTATCCGTAATTATTAAAATTTTGTGTAAAAATACCTGCGTATGATATTTAAAACAATTAAAAGAATAAGGACGTTGAATGAGCTTTTGTTTTAAGCACAATTAATACCTAGTATTGGTATGTTTAACTACCTATAGGTAATTATTTAAATCTTTGTGTAAAATACCTATTTATGATATTTAAAACAATTATAAGAAGAAAAAAAATTGAATGGGCTTTTGTTTTAAGCACATTTAATGCGTAGTATCGGTATTTTTATCTACCTATAGGTCCTATAGTTACGTGATTATTTAAATGTTTGTGCAAAATACCCATTTGTGATAGTTAAAAAACACAATTATTAGAATAATTTATTTACTATAAATTATTCTAATAAGGACTGATGTATTATAGTACCTAATATAATATATGTGACTATCTACCAAATCTTAGTGAAATCATTATTCTACTTTAGATACTTAAAACAAGCCAACAATTAGAAAAAGGTAATGAAGGAGTTCTAATTTTCGGTATATTTAGTTCCTAAAATATCTGTTTGTTTATCAACCTAATTTGTATGAAATTATTCTACTTATGATATTTAGAACAAGCCAATTATTAAAATAAGGAAATCAAATAGTTTTAATTTTCGGTTCATTTAGTTCCTAAAATATGTTTGTATGTTTATCAGCCAAATCTTTATGTAAAAATTCTACTTATGATATTTAAAACAAGGCAATTTTTAGAATAAGTACAATGAAGGAGTTTTTGTTTTGGGCACATTAATAGCTTCTTGTTTATCTACCTGTACCTAATTATTTAGATCTTCGTGTAAGAATGCCTACTTGTAATACAAAACACAATTATTAAAATAAAGGAGTATTAAAATAAAGGTGCATTTAGTACCTAATATTTATGTGTTTATCTAACAAACATTTGTGTCAGAATTCTACCTGAGATATTTAAAACATGTTTATTAGGTATTAGAATAAGGAAATGAAGAAGTTTTTGTTTTTGGTACATTCAGTATCTTATTTTAATCAACCAAATCTTCGTGTAACAATGAAAACATTTTTGGTATATTTAGTGCCTAAGATCAGTTGTATTTGTATACCTATAAATATCTTATTACTGAAATTAGAAATTGAAAGAATTGTACACTGAATGACAATGAAAGCATATCTATTATTTTATACATTGAGTTGCTAATATTTCTTATTTTTTTGTTTATTTCTTACCTATTCGAGTTTTATTTGGTTCAGAGCAATGAATTCAGAATGTCAATAAAAACTTTATTACTATTCGCACATTTTTAATGATTAGGAACCCCTTTCATTTGACTTTTTTACCTAGATCCATTCCCAGTCCCTTTATTCCAGCCGCTTTTGTAACCCTTCTAATAATTTGGCCCAACTAGGTGGTACTTCAAATATCGGAACACATTTGTTATGAAGCTAAATGTGGTTAGTGGTTAGGAATATTTTATGACCTCTTTTTTTACAAGGTCTATATTGTGTAATAGACGTAAATCGCGTCCCATGTGTTCGAACATAGGATCATTTTTAAAAAGAAGTCGTCGTACATTGTTTTAAATATTTCTAAAGAACTTGTATTTATCTATTGTGTTTCAAAATCCTTTGAGTTATCTTTTTATTTTAAAATGTTGGATACTACACTTCTGTTATCACGTCATGACGGCCTCCTGTGGTCGAGGGGTAAGGCTCTCAACTAGCGATCCGGATGTCGTTAGTTTCAAACCCAGCGTGCACAAGTAATTTTTATTTTGGTAGATTTGTATAATTTGGGGGGGGGGGGCGGGTATGGGTACTACCATCCCGGGAACCATTTATTGGTTAACCAACATCTCTGCCATAGGTCACTCCAAGTGGTTCGCTACGTTTGGTGACTTAGCAAGGGTGCCCGAGTTCATGGGATGAAGTTCGTACAGGTCTTGACGTCTGATACGACTGCCCACCTGCTGCGTGGCGAGAGAGAGACTGGTTAAGGGAGGCCTTTTGACCTTTCCAGCCGGAATCTCCCGACTCTCGCCTTGCACCGCGATTGGAGGGATGGATTCGTATATCCGTCACTCCCGGACACACTGACCTCCAGATTCCAGATTCTTATCCACCCCTCATACCCTTTTTCTTCCCAAACGTTCCAGTCCTTACCTTCCTTAAAAAGACCCTCCAAAGAGTAATTATTATCCTCTGGGCCGCCTGTGTGGAGCTAATCTAAAAAAATATATATATTTCACAACTGAATCATTAAAAAAAGTATAATATGTAGGTATATGTGTTTTTTTTCTTTTTGTTTAAATAGTGAAATAACACAAATCAATACAAAAATATATATCATAAATATATATATATATATATATATATATATATATATGGTGTATTTGCGGCACGTTCCAGAGTGGAAGATACTCTCAGTATCACCCTGATGTAAGACCGCCATTTCGAATTGAAGCATTGCTTAGAATGGCTTTAGACGTGGTTGGTGACTAGATTTGAATAGCCAGGTAATTACTAACCTTCATAACTGCTTCCTCTTCCCACTAAATCCAGCCTCACAAAATGGGGTATGCCATAGCCTGCCTGGGTCCAGGCGGTTGGGAGCAGTTGTATTAACATAAAAATAAAATCACGTAAATCAATCCAACCTTTCGGGTCGGATCATACTAAAGCTCGGATTTATACGCCGATATAATATGATAAAAATTATATGTGGATAATTTGAATAGCATTGTTTTAGTGCAAAAACGCTTTACAATATACATATTTTTTACATTAGCTCCACACAGGAGGCCCTGAGGAAAATAATTTCCCTCAGGGCCTAAGTCATCTTAGGGTATGCTGTGTGGAGGGTATTTTTGAAGAAAGGAAGAATAGGAAGTCCTGGGATGGAAAAAGGAATAAGGGGTGGGTAGGAATCTGGGGGTTTGTGTGTATAGGAGTGACAGGCTTAAGAAACCATCCTTCAAACTGCGGTGCAAGGCAATGGGGTCGTGAGAGTCCGGCTGGAAAGGTTCAAAGGACTCCTTCACGCAGTCTCTCTTGATCCGGCCCGCACGCAGCAGGTGAGCAGACTCATCTGCCGCCAAGACCTGGACAAAGCTCACCCCATGAACCCGGGAACCTCTGCTAAGTCACCAAACGTAGCGAATCACTTAGAGATACCTTTTTTTCTTACCATAGCTCCACACAAGAGGCCCTGAGGAAAATAATTCTCCTCAGGGCCTATGTTATTTTTGGGAAGGAGGTAGAAGAAAGTTGTGGGAAGAAAAATCTGGGGGTCAGTGTGTCAAGGAATGACGGACGTAAGAATCCATCCCTCCCCACTGCGGGTAATGCAATGTTCCGAGAGTCCTGCTGGAGAGGTCTACAGAGCTTCCTCAACCAGTCTTTCCCGATCCGGCCTGCCATGCAGTTAGTGGGCAGACGCATCCACCGCCAAGATCCGGACAAAACTCACTAAGTCACCAAACGTAGCGAACCACTTGGGGTGACCTATGGCAGAGGTGTTGGTTATCCAATAAATGGTTCCCGGTGCGGTGGCACCCATACCCGCCACTCAAATAATAACGATGAATAAACGTAGGACCTTTCTTATAACTAACGGTTGATGACTTGATTCATGAACGATTGCATTTACTGTGCTGCTCGTCAATCAACAATCAAACATGCAATAAATTAATCGATGAGCATATTGCCACCTGAAACATTATTTAATAAGTATGATTGTCTGAAAACATACGTTTTCATTGATGATTTAACGATGTTATTATTTAACAAAAACTTACTCTTGAAATTTGGTTCCCAAACAAATAACATATTAGGTATTTCTAAAAAATTGTCGAATGCTCTAAGAAACTATTTAAAAATCACATCCGAATATTTAGGTCTCACCGCGAAAACATAGGACACATACATCCATAAGTATTAAAGTTCAATTAATTGAAATGCTTTCCGATCTCCCTGTAATACCAAGCACGTTAGATAAAGTAACTTCACGCAAGAGTACGCGCTCTTGTCTAACATCCAGTGTCCTTTGTCCAATATCCAACTTTCGCAAACAAGAATTCGTCACTTTGGCCAACATCCAAATTAAAAACGTGTTTTCTGCGTAATTTTATACATTTAGAACATATTGTACTTAAAAAAAACAATTTGTAATACTTTAACACATTTTAGTAGACTTACAATTTAGCTAATTTAATTTTATATGCCTTTTTCGTAAAAAAAACTTTAAAGCGCTGTTTCTCACGATTTACGTTTTGGTCTGTTGGAGTAATACGAACTAAAGCGACGTATTGGCTGCAATTAGTACTTTCGTGTGTGCGTTTTGCTATCTTATCAGTATGGACGATATACATCAATATAACAAACGATATAGGGTAATTCCGGGGAAGATGGCCGTACGGGAGAGATGGCCAATAGAAAAAAGTTCTAGTAATAATTCATAGATGGCGCTACTTTTAATTTAGTTTGCTTCGTTTCGGCATGGGCAACAAGTATTAGCGGAGTTTTGTGCGTAAAAATTATGGAAAGGTGAGTAATTTGACATTGTTTTTTTATAACACGTTTGATTTAAACTAAGGGGTTAAGATATTAACATACTTACGTTAAAGTTTTCAAAGTTTTGCCCGTTTTTGTGATTTCTTTGTGAAGTAAAAAACTTTCTCGTATTCTAACCTCAAAATTAACTACTAAATTATGTAAGAAGTTGCTTTTATTACGTCATGTGGCCATCTCACCCGGACAATCGGCAAAGATGGCCATAGTATTTACGGGAGAGATAGCCATAAAATTTAATGTCCTAATTTAAATTTATATTTAATATTTTCTAGAGATGTTTAACCAATACACACGGAAGGCAGCTGCTGGACGAGGTGCCTGGAGCGAAGAAGACTTAAAAAATGCTATGGAAGAAGTACAAAGTGGAGGGATGACTTTTTATAGGACCTCTTTTATCTACCATATTCCAAGAAAAACACTAGAAAGAAGGTTAAAACAAAACAACTACACAAAGGGATCTATGGACTCATCAACCTTTGGTGCAGATAACGAAAAAAGACTGAGCAAGCATATAAAAGACATGCAATCGAGAGGCTTTCCATTGACTATTGATGATTTAAGAAGAATTTCATTAAAGTATGCTGAGCAATTAGGAATTAAACACAAACTCAATATGAAATCTGAGAAGGCGGACTATGATTGGGTTCAATTGTTTTTGAGAATGAATTCCAATATTTCATTAATGAAATCAGAAGGGGTGTCATATGCTAGAAGTCAAGGGATGAATAAAGCAGAAGTAAACGGCTATTTTGAAATGCTTGAGAGGATTCTCAGTGATAATGACCTAATAAATAAACCTGGCTATATTTACTACATGGACGAGTCTGGGTTGCAATTGAATAATCGGCCAGGTCACGTTTTGGCTGAAAGAGGCTCCAAAGCTGTAGTTATGTCAACGTTTACAGAAAAAGGAGAAATGATCACGTTAATTGGTTGCTGCAATGCTAAAGGTAATTTTATACCTCCTGTATGTATTATGAAAGGGCAAAGTAAGAAACCTGAATTTGAAGATGGACTGCCTCCAGGTTCAGTGGTTTATATGTCACAAAAATCTGCCTATATAACCTCTGACATATTTCTAGAATGAATGAAATCGCATTTCTTTCCTCGAAAACCAGATAGCAAAGTGCTTCTTTTGCTGGACGGTCATTCTACACACTGCAACTCAGTTAAAATGCTGGAGTTTTCTAATGATAATGACATCATTTTACTGCCGCCACATCCATCCCACTATCACACACATCCCACTATCTACAGCCACTGGATGTGGCTGTGTTCAAGTTTGTGAAAACTTTCTTCTACAAATCCTGCAGGTTATTGATGAAACAGCACCCCGGACGCCGTCTAACAAGACAACAATTTGGCTTCTTATTAAACCAAGCCTGGGGAAAATCAGCGACAAGTGGAAACGCAATATCAAGATTCAGGGCAGCAGGAGTTTTCCCATTACATCCAGGAGCCATTCCGGAATACGCATTTAGTGTGGTGAACGTATGTCTTGCAGTATGAAAGAGACAAGCGTGTATGAGTGAGACAACATGAGGAACGTATAAAAGGGTGTGATTGTTGTCCATTCGTCCTCTTACCACCAGACTTCCTTGATAGAACCATTGTACCTTATCCCGGAATAAATATCAGCAGACTACCTACTAGGGTGTCCCTTATTTTTCAAAGTTTTTATTTTCTAATGCATAGGTCTTAGTTTTGTTCCTTTGCATCTAAAACACTAGGAAAAAAAAAATTACCTTATTCGGAGCACGATAACCTGTGCCGACTTGCACCGAATCATGTTCATACAAGTTGCGCGGAAGTAGCGGCGCGCACTCGCGGTATTTGTCATTTGTTTTCAGTTATTCTCATGATTAACGCAAATTGTTTTACATTTAAAAGATGGCAGTGGAATTAAGAAGCAGTAAAAAAAGTATTTTCTTAGTTGGTGACGTAAATTACCAAATAATAGGCGCAAAGTTACCGCCTAACCGGCAAGTTCTTGCAGTACTTTTTTTTAACATTCGCGAAGTTAAATTGACTGTTAGTGAAACCGCGAATCTCGTCATTCTAGAGTGTATTATATTTTAGGAAAAAGCTTGTATCCCTATCAGAGGTATACCTAACTGTGTAAAAATCTTGTGGATCTTCACCATGCTTGGAGGGAGTTACAAAAAAATTCCCAAAAAAAACATTTTATGACTGGAACATCGATGACAAAGTACAAATAATGTGATGTGACACAACTGCGTTTAATACAGGGCGATTGAAAGGTGCTCGTGTACTTTTGGAACAAAGACTAGGGAATTACTACTCTTTGCTTGCCGCCATCACGTATACAAACTGTTTTTACAATGTATGTTTGAAACAAAAATCCAACAAGTCACTAGTAGCCCTGATATCCCAATGTTCAAAAAGTTTAGAGACAAACGGAAAACTATTAATCCTGCTGCTATTGAAACATTCACCGATATCGTCAAACAACATTTTTGTGATAAAAAATAGAAGAAATGTTGACATTTTATAATCAAGAACTACAAAAAACTGATTGAACCTTCTATTATTTTCTTAGGAGAAGATAACGAGAAAAAAAATAAAATCAGACCTCCTGGAGCGATGCATCAAGCAAGGTGGATGACTAGAGCTATTTACTCTTTAAAAATATGTTTGTTGCAATCCCAGTTCAAAATTAGTTCACTTCAAGACGTTTGTTTATTCATTGCGGTTATATAATGTGAAACCGTGGCTTGAATGTAGTCAGGCGGTGAAGGCACCAAATTAAGATTTGTGCTTTTTAAAGAGGCTTAAGGAATATGAAACTGTTGAAAAATTGATCTCCGAAGCAGCCCTGAGCAAGTTTAGTCAACATCTTTGGTACTTGTCAGAAGAAATTTCCGTTTTATCACTCTTTGATGATGAAGTTAATGCACAAACCAAGGGAAACATTGTAGTGAACTTACAAAAAGAGAGTTTGTATGATTCTGGGAAGAGATACATTCCATCGAAAGAAGATATGTCTGATTTTTTGTACGGTAAGTAGGAATAAATAGTTTTATTTTTATACTGTTTTCACTAAACTGATAATAATACTTATTTATTATTGCAGGAAAATTATTAAGTGATTTTGTGTCTGTCAAAAGCACAAATTTATTTTTTTGATTAAAAAATGATGAGAACTTCTTCCAGAGACCCATTTCTACGTGGGACGAAGATGTTGCCTATATATAAGCAAAAATAAAAGTTCTTTCTTTAAGGGCAGTTAATGATATCTAAAGCTGAAAGACCTGTAAAACTTATGCAAGATTTTCATGGTTTGATCGCTGCAAAGGAAGAACAAAGGCAATTTTTTAGTTGAGAGCATAGAAACCTGTATCCAGACTGTAAAAGATACCCTCAAAGGAAAATATCCTGCCTGATCTGTAATTTTATCTTATTTTAATAAAAAAAAATTAAATATAAATATTTAGGCCTCTTATTTTGTACTGTTAATGATGTATTCCTTCTGTAATAAAAGTTTATTATTATTATAATTTTTTCAATTGACTTAGCTACATAACGAAAAGGGTTAAAAATAGCAATTTTCAAAATCTTCAGAGCTCTGTCGGCACGGGTTAATGTTGACGTAGGAAGATAAAATTTTGTATTTAAATAAGTCTGGGTGGTACAAAAAGAAAAAGTGGGTATGCATTTCGATATTCAAAAAAAAAAATTTTTCAACCATATAAGGGACGCCCTACTACCTACGCATTATTATTGCTATCACCCTGTACTGAGATCACTATAATCTGAGGAATCTGGATCCACATATTGGGAGTCCAGAATTACATGGGATAACCGGCCACGGTCATCACATTTAGTGAGAACATTGAGCAACCTGTTGAAAGAAACATCGAACAAGCAGCGCAGGTCCAATCAATTTCAGATTCATCCCTTTAAAATGTCAAAAATGTCAAAAAACAATACAGGCCACCTTTAAAGATTTTTCCTCTTAATCAGAATCTGGAGCAAAGACGAGGAAACTGAACAACTGTTTGTTATTTATGATTTGCAAAGACCATCAGCCTTTTTCAATTGTTGAAAATGAAGGCAGCTGCTCCTCAATATAAACTCCCGAGTAGAACAACTCTCAGACGCTGGCTGTACGAAAAATATGAAGCAATTTCAGAGAAATATAAAAAAAATGTGTCCTCTGTAGAAGACATAACCTTAACAATGGATATTTGATCTGATATCTTAAACATGAAAAGTTTTTTGGGCATCACGGCGCATTTCGGAATAGACATTGAACTGTCTTCAGTCACTTTAGGCGTGTACGAATTGGATGAAAGACATACATCAGATTATCTTGTTGAAATTCTCTTAACTCTTCCGCAGCCAAGTGGGGCCGAAGGTAGTACCCAAAATTACTATCCTCCTTATATCAACTAAAATACTTGAAATATTTTGATAAGATTTTACGTATTCCTGCGCAAAGGATTAATACATAAGTTGGCATTTAAAAAAAAATGTAAAAAAAACGTAGATCGCAAGAAAAATATTTTGTCAAAAAATAGTAATATTCCTTGCCTAAACAAAAATTACTTGCGTGGCGGAAACAGAAACCATATGCATAAGTCAGTAGGTATAATACACCTAGCCCTAGCGCGCCGTGACTGGCACCGACTGACACGGGGCAGTATGTAGCGGCTGAGGGGGGGAAGGGTTTGCTTTAACTTTGAGAGGCGTATTTATCCCTACATGATTATTTCTATCAATAATAACAATAACTAAAAAATAATAGTGTGCGCATTTATTGAATGAAAGACATGACAATTTGAACGTTTTATTAAATACGACTGACAAGGAGAGGTACTTACATAATTATTACCTACAAAATATTTTATTACACCTCTTTCAAGGAAGCGGATGATAAATTATACGATAGGTATGTATGTATAATTATGCTTTAATACATATATGTTATTATTATACATGTATTCCGGAAATATCTTTACGGATTAAAAAATACATATATCCAATTTTTAGCGCGCTTCATTATAAATATATTGATAATGATATTTCGCCGGTTCCGAAAAATCCGATGAAAGATATAGTTATATTATTCGCCCATATCAGACAATAATTCTATCAAAGTTGATATCAAAATAACTCGTTGCTCTTCAAAAACAAAACATCTTAAAAAAAGTAATATTCGTCATAAATAATATGTGCGCAATGTGACACCTCACCCATAATCTGTCGAAATACAGTCCATCGTAGACGGTGTCTGTGCCCATCTGAGGTACAGTTAGTTTCGGAATGTTTTTGAAATCGGTCGTGTATTTTCGTGAATTATCGGTAAATAGTGAATAACTGTATTTTTCCTGTACAACATTTTTAAATCTGTGTTACTGACATTCAAATATTTTTACTGTGTTGTATTTTAAACTTTTTCTTATAATTTTTGTCATAGTTTTATTTTCGCTTTCACAACGACAAAAAGAGGTTTAACCGAGGAAGAACTTTTAAGAATTGTCGAAGAAGATAGTGAAGGTATTGATTCTGACAATGGTAGGGGGGGTAATGGTTCTGACAGTGAAAGTGACATTGAATTCGAGAATATAGCACCTGAGGACCTTACGGACGTGGAGGATAATGTCGAAATTCAGGAGGATTCTGATACCGATGACGACGAAAACACCGGCGTAAGTGAAGCCGCCTCTGATTTAAATGCCCACCATTCAGCGAGTGAAGTATCCTTCATGTCATCAAAATCGGGCATGCAGTAGAGCTCAGTTTCGCCCCCTTCGGCGAGATCTAGAGCTCATAATATTGTTAATGAACATCCTGGTTTACAAAATGAAGCCCAAAATATAAATTCACCTCGAGACGCATTTTGTTTATTTATAAACGAAGCAATAATTCAAAAGGTGCGTGAAGAAACAAATCGCTTCATTGGAAGAAAGTTTCCTGATTCTGAGAATCACAATATGAAAGAAGAGGAAATATATGCTTTTATCGCCATACTTCTAACTGCTGGGAGACAACGAGGACGAAAACAAAACTTTCAAGAATTGTAGACCAGCAGTGAACTTTTTCGGCAGCATTTTTATGCTGCAACAATGGCAAGAAACAGATTTGCTTTAATTTATCGGAGCATACGATTTGACGATAGGGAGACTCGGATCAGCAGAATGGAAGAATCTAAGGACAAGTTAGAAGCAATAAAGCATGTAATTGATCTGTTCACACCAGCCTGCAGAAGTAATTATTCGCCAAAGTGTAATATAACTGTGGACGAGCGATTGGCAACATTTCGGGGAAATTGCCCGTTTCGTGTGTACATGAAAAGCAAGCCCGGGCGTTACGGCATAAAAATCTGGATTGCATCTAATCCCGTTAATGCCTACATTTTGAATACGCAAGTATACACGGGCATGATTAATAATAAAAGGGAAGTCAACCAGGGTCAAAGAGTGGTTACCGACTTGGTAAGTCCATATTATAGATCGTGGAGAGGAGTTACGACTGATAATTTTTTTACATCTATCCCGTTTGCTAATATTTTGTTTGATAACAAATTGACGCTGACTGGGACCATAAGGAAAAATAAAAAAGAGATTCCTTATGCATTTGCGGCTAATAAAAGGAAGAATTTTCCACAATATTTGGCTTCACAGATAAAATGACGATGCTATCCTACGTACCCAAACGTAATAAGGCTGTCATGCTTTTATCAACCCAATTTAATGACGGGGAAATAGCACGCAGTGAAAAAAAAACCCCAAATAATTTTGCATTACAATAAAACCAAGGGAGGAGTTGATACAGGTGACAAAATGACAGCAGAGTACTCATGTGTCAGGAATACCCGGCGATGGCCATTCAGGTTGTTCATGGAGTTGATTGATATTGCTGCTCTAAATGCATATATACTATGGGTTGAACAATTTCCCGAATGGAGGCCCAACGATCGCAGCCGCCGTAAAGAATTTATTCGTGAATTATGCATTGAGTTGGCAAAGCCCAACGTCAACTTGAGGAGGAATATACCGACACTACACAGAAATTTGCAACAATCTATCAATATTTTTCAACCATCATCAAATCAGCAGATGGCACATCACCGAGTTCCAACAATGAGGAGCATAATTTTCCCAGCACATCTTCTAAACGGAAAAGATGTGCCTTTTGCATCCGCACAAGGGACAGGAAAACAAATATATCCTGTACCCAATGTAATAAGCCTACTTGTTCATCACATAGAGTGCAACAAAGCCTTATTTTTTGGAAATGTCCGGACTGTCAAAATAACCCTATTTTGTAAATCCTTGCGTACTGTATGGTATGGTAAAAATAATGTTCGTGAAAAATAATTATTTTTTTAGTTTTATACATCTTTTTTATAGAAATGTATAAATACCTATTTAGTTAATGATTATTTTTAGATGGATACTTACTACAAAACGTTCTATTTGTCCTTTTCGTTTGATGTTTGAAACTTTTTTTTAGGTATGTAAACTTTTTTTTAATGTTAACTGTTCGGCTTCTGAAATTGGAACGATGCTGATATCATATTATTTTCTTAAGATTAAAAATCTTTTTGTATTGAATACTAACTAAAATAAATATTGAAAAAATCTGATTTAATTATTTAAATTCCCTTTGTACGTTTGGAAACACCCAGTTGCGTGCTAACATGGTACCTACCTACTTCCTACAGGTGAGCTATGGTGGGGCGAGCCGCGGAGACACACAAACACATTAGTATTATGCCAACACTGGAGCTGAACGCACGCTCATTGTATGAACGAGTAGGTATTTCTAAAATACATCAAAATAATGATTTTTAATTATTTTAAACCTGCCTACAGGTAGTCTGTAAGGATAATATAAATATGTATTTGGAATTTCTATAGTTTTAATGCCTATAAGACAGAAAATTGCGTGGAGTCGTCGGACCCCCACATGATTACCAAAGTTTTGTTTCGCAACTTGGCCTGTCGAGAGTTAACCATGTAGATATATTTGGTATTATTCATGGTTTTCTTTCATAAATATTTAATAACTTTTACAAGTTAATTGAGAAAACAATTCAGATACATATAAATACGTTTTTAAAGATATTTTCGTAAGCTAATTCATATTATGTTTTCTATTTTTAGACTGACGGATTTATTAATTTTGTCAACTTAGAGGCGGATGAAAATATTTCTGAATGTGACCTCAGTGATGATGAGAGTCAGTAAGTACATTCCCCACAATATGTTTTTTGACTTGCAAATACATACAAATCAATGGTTTTGGCTGAAAGGGGAAAACGATTGAATTGCTCTCTGGCTGAAATGAAAACATTTACTGGGGTAACCTTAAAAATGTCATACTTAAAATATCCCAGAATTGGAATATATTGGGCAGCTAAGACTAGAGTTCCAATTATAGCCGATAACATGATGTTAATATTCGAAATAATTTTAAAATACGTGATGATGCTGCCGCGTTGCCAGAAGAAAAGGAAAGTAATAAATTTTGGAAAGTTCACCCAATAATTAAAACTATCCAAAACAGCTGCAGACTGAATCCACGTTCATCAGCGGTATCCATAAATTGATGAACAGATGATACTGTTTCGGAAGCACACATCAGCAACCCAGTTAACTTTTTCCACGCGATCGTAACAACAGTTGATACGGCAAAAAGCCATGCCTCACACGCGCCCGTATCAGCCCTTGTTACGCTAACTTCGACTGTCGATATCACAGCGCTCCTATGTAACAGTTTTTTTTCCCGCTCGCTAGGACATTCGTGTAACTATCACGATGCTGGCATCTTCAGGCATATTTCGAAAATAAAATTGTATTTCGTAAAGAACATCTATAATCAAGTGAATGTGTCCTCGTGCCTTTGAGTGCCATAGTTCACAATTTAGTCAACAGATGGCGCTAGTAGTTACCATATTGGACAAGCGTCGATAACATTTATTGTCGAGATCTCGCGTATTCTAAACGTTTGTTTGTGTTGTGAAACTGTGATTTTGACTTTACATAAAAATTTTATTAATGTAAGTGTCATCAGAATTTTATAACATGTCTATTTTGGTTATAAATTAGTTACTAAAGTGCGTGTTTATTTTCGTGTTCTTTTTCGTACTGTTTCAAAGGTATTAGGAAACGTTCACAATAAGTTTTTAGTGTTTGAAATTGACTTTAAGAATAAAAATGGCCCATATTTTGGAAGATGATGAAATTGAAAATATACTGCAGATGTTGGATTCTGATTATGAAATGTCCGAGGATAAATTTGTACCTTCGGAAATTTCAGATGCAGAAACTCAAGCTGATGAGTCTGTACGGGAAGAAGTGCTACACTCCTGGGTGTCAAGACCTCATATTCCAATAGTACACGAATTTGATGATTTTCAATCCGGCATTTCTGTACAATTTAACGAAAACTCAACAGAAAGTGATTTTTTTGAACATTTTTTGAATCGCTCCATTATGAATGAAATTGTAAGAGAAATACACGACTACCATAGCTTTTTTTCTCAATACAAAGGAATTTAGTGCGAATTCAAGAATTCATAAATGGAAGGACACAAATATTGAAGAAATGTATTTATTTATTGCAATAACCATGCTAATGACAAGAAACCAACACTTGACTATTGAAGAGTATTGGAGTACAAATATATTTCTTAGTTCGCCTATTTTTGGCCAGATCATGAGTAGAGATCGATATCAACTGTTATTGCAAAATTTACATTTCTGTGACTCAAATTCGCCTTCTACAGATCGTCTTTATAAAATAAGGTTAGTTTTAAATCACACCCGAACACTATTCAAACAGTCCGTAATACCTTATGAAGATCTATGCATAGATGAAAGCATGATTGTTTTCAAGGGTAGGCTTATTTTTAAACAGTATATTCCATCGAAACGAAACCGCTTTGGAATCAAAATGTTTGTTTTGTGTGATGTGAAAACTGGATACATTCTTGATTTTATAATTTACTGTGGAGAAGGCACGGAAATAACGGATGAGCAGAACTTGGGAATAACCGGCGCTGTTGTAACCACACTTCTAAATGATTATTTTGGCAAGGGGCACAATTTGTGGTGTGACAATTGGTACACAAGCCCAAAGTTATTCCAGTTTTTGCATTCGGAAAAAACGAATGCCTGTGGGACGGTAAAAAAAAACCATAAGGAAATGCCCAAATTTAAAAATCTGAAAAAAGGTGAATTTGAGTCAAAAAGCCGCGGTCCCCTTTTAGCATTAAAATGGTGTGATAAAAGGGATGTACGCATGCTAACTACCTTGCACGATGACACATTTAAAGAAACAGGGAAAATAAATCACCGAACTAAACAACCCATTCACAAGCCCGCCTGTGTAATCGATTACAATAAATCTATGGGAACTGTTGACAAAGGCGACATGATGCTGAGCAGTTTATCATGTATGCGAAAAACGATAAAATGGTACAAAAAAGTATTTTTTCACATAACTGACCTGTATTTATTGAATGCACTTATTTTGCACACCCAAGTGACAGGTATAAAAAAGCCGTTAGCAGATTTTCAATTGACGGTTATAATGCAACTTGTTGAGAAATATAAACCACAGGTTAACAAATACCACAGCCTACAACATCAGCCCACCTCAGTCCATTTCAGATTCTGCCTAAACATGCCACTAAGCATATGGCAGGATTGATTCCAGCAACCGACAAATCAAATAAACCGCGCAGACGATGTCGTGTATGCCGACTTACAAATAATAAAATGCAATTAACGAGATACACGTGTAAAGAATGCGGTGTGTCGTTATGTATCGAACCCTGTTTTAAAAAATACCATACCTCAAAAAAATTGTGACAGGCATAAACTCCTCTTAAGTGCTTAGATAATTAAAACAATATTTAGTATATGACAAAATCTATTCGTTTCGTGTTATTTTTAAGTGTTGAGTTTTAGAACTTGTTTATACGAATTAATAATAATAAGTGATTGAGTACCACTTGTGTCTATCAACGCAGTGTCCTGAGTACAAGCACGCGGATAAATGGCGCCGCCTTTAAGATAACATGGGTATGTTTTTGTATGGAATTGAATGTTTTTGTTTTTATAAACATCTAGGAGTGTTTACAGAAGACGATTTGGTTTCAAATTGTAGATAATAATCTCATCTGTTTATATAGTATGATAAATCATGCCATAATATGCTGTAATTGATATAAAATTGGATGGATAGGTATTTGAAAACATGTACCGCGTATGGGTATTGAAAAACGGAGTAGTTCAACGCGGGGAAGAGGTTAATATCTGCATCTTGGATAGAATACAGACGAGATCAGATGGCATGGAAAACTCTGAAGAAGGATATTTGGATAACTTAGATTTCAGAGTTCAAATCAAAGAACATCTAATCCACAATCAGTCACAAGTACCTACATGATCCAAACTATGGTTCCGAATAGGAGCCTGAACCAGCACCAAATCGTTCTAAAGCTGCTTTTCCACACCTGCCAGATTCTCTAAGGAAGAAAACATACTTCACATGAAAATTTTCCCGCATCCACCAACCAAAAATCGTTGTCGCTTCAGTGGGTGTAGTTCTAATGCAGCCTGTGTCCAGTGTTCAACATGTAACGTTTTCTTATGTTTGCAAGATAAAGTAAATTGTTTCCAACTATACCACGAACTATAAATAATATTATATTAAATGTATTAGTTTTATTTTGCTGTAAGGTATTCACTAGAATAACTAATTAAAACCTTTTTTTAAATATATATATTTATTAAATAAAACATACTTGTAATGTGTCTCTTAGCTTTAATAAAAAGTTTTGCAAATTCGTAGTAATGTTGTTTTATTACATTTATAAACTTGTACTAATAAATAAAAAGTTATTTATTTTTTACATGCTAGAGACCCTGCGTCTCCTACAGGAGACATACGATTTTGGAAAAACTATGCACAGTAACTTTTTTTTTAAATTTATCACATTTCTGTTATTTTTTTGAAATACAAATTCACAAAAAAAAAAAAAAAATTCTTAAGAATTTTTTCCCTGGGTCAGAGGAGGTTAATTAAAGGCCATTATTGTCCATTGCGAAAAACAATCGATGTTTTGAAAACATCAATGTATTTCTCAATACATCGTATTAACATCGGTGCAACCGATCAATGCATTACATCGGAAAAAACATTGAGTATATTTTAAATATCCATCCCTACTGCTTGGGCTGGTCGGCATGTTCATATGCCCGTCGAAAAGGAAAAGTGCCAAGGGTAAAGGGAAAAGGATATCACGGATTTGGAGAACGAAAATATAATCGATACGTTGAAAGAGTTCACATCACAAATGTAGGTACTCAATAAAAAAATTGTAAGCAGATCGATGCTGTGAGATTTGAGATTTTCCAAAAAGTGTATACTCAGGAAACAAATTGAATGATGTTGCTTTGAAAAAAGTAAGAGGCTTCGGCTCGAGCTTTATCCCGCCGTGTCACCGATCACTGAAACAAAAATCTTACGTACAATATACGTCACCAGCATGTGGCCAAATGCAACGTCCCCAAATTGCAATACGTTCCGTTTCAAGGAGTACGGTTGGGAGATGCGCGAAAAGCTACAAGCCCCTTTGGTATACGGGTCAGCCGACGCCCCTTTTCGTGGACGATGTATTGACTATGTCGGTTCAAACCCACAATGATTGCGACGATGATTTCGACACCCTCACTTTCGATTCGGATGACGAATAGTAAGGAAACAATAGTTTACTTCATAAGTAGAATAACAATATTTAATTGAAAGTAGTTGTTGAAAACTAGCGATAGAATAATTGATAAGAGGAATGAGAAGTAGTTCGTGAGAAGAATAAAAATTAGTTCATAAGAAGAAAAATAATTAATTCATAGGAAGAATAAGAATTTTTAATTAAGAATAGTTGTTATTAGTAGTTGTTTTTCACCTAATCTTGTACAAATTTGAATATTGTGAAACAAAATAAAAATTAAAAATCTAACTTTCATTAAATTTTCTAACTTTCTTACAGTGTTATTAATTTTTTATGATATTTCCGAGAGAGAAGCTTAGTTACATAGTCCATTGCACCAACTCTTCATTTCCAGCAAGACAGAAACTGTTGAACGAGAAGGAATTATTAACTTTTTTTTAGCATATTATATGCTGTGACTCTTCAAGAACTTTCAGACCGACGATCCTATTGGAATACCGCCTCCGATGGAATATTTCCCACTGCAAATTTTACATGCATTACACAGCAGATGTAGTAGTAAAAAATTTAAAATCAATTTGCAGTCGATATGGAATACCATTAAAATTAGTCAGTGATGGAGGTCCACCATTCAATTCAGTTGCATTCGAATCAATTACGTATGAATGGGATATTTATCATATAACAACAAGTCCGTATCATTCTCAGTCAAACAGACAAGTAGAAAGTTTAGTCAAAATCATAAAAAATATATTTTTTAAATGTCATGAAGATAAAACCGATCCATATTTGTTATTATTACATTATCGTACGACACCAAAAGAGAATTTACCGTCTCCGTCAAAATTATTAATGTCAACTTTGTTGTTACTTACCGTCAACTAAAAGTCAGTTAAGACCAAAAGTAGTCAAATCTAAAGAATATAAAAAAAGAAATAGTAAATCGTCAAAACAAAATGAAGAAATATGCCGATAGAGGTAGTCAGGATTTAAAACCTTTAAATATTGGGGATAAAGTAGTTTTTAAAAGAAAGCCAGAAAGTCATTGGGAGCCAGCAATAGTAAAAGATTTGTGGAATAACAGTCCAAGGTCATATGTAACTGAAACTTCAAATGGAAGTATATTTAGAAGAAATAGAATTCATTTAAGATATGATAAGTCAATTAAAAATACTAATAATAAAAGCCAAGAAATAAGTCAACAAGACAGTCAATCATCAGAAGTAATAAATAAAAGTCAGAATACTAGTCAAATGTATTTTCCAAGTTTAGATTTTGCGGTTCCATCAACCTCAAGTCAAGTCGTAACCAGATCAGGAAGAGTTGTGAAGATTCCTGACAGATACATGTAAAACTAATTAATGATATTTACATAAAATTATATTGTTTTATTTTGTTTAAGTATATAAAAAATGCACAGCTTTTAAGAAAAAATATTTTTGTTTTCTTTATATAATGTCATGCAAATGTAAGTGTTTTTCATTATAATTTTTATGTTAATTAAAAAATAAAACAAATTAATTTTTTTATAAAAAAAAAAGAAAAAAAAGGTAGATGTTATGTATTAAAATGTCTATGACAAAATTGTCTTTGTCATGTATTAAATTGCCTATGTCAAATCCGGAAACGGAATGTCACTTTGTGTATTCTTTCTTTTCAAGTAAGTCGACAAGTATTTCTAATAAATGTTATCTCAAATACAAAGTCTTTTAATGTTAAAACTAACATTATAATAATGTGCACCAATGCACATCATTCCGAGCTCCACCAAACCGAAACCGAAGGTTCCCTCTCATGTCAAAGAAATTCTAACGACAGACAACGGAGGAAAATGCTGGTATCATCAACATTTTCTGATGGAACCAGACCATATTAATGAAACCCATATTCATGAAGGTCGCTTAAAATGGTGGTATAAAATATTTGTTTTCAGAGATTTCAAATATAAAGTACACACCAACTGCACATTTTTCGATTTAAAATTTGTGAAGGAAAGACGAAATGGTTTTCTAAGCCAAACATACAAACGAGTGCAAAATATGCAAGAAAATAGAATATGTATACTCCGAAAACACGAAACTGAAAGTGTACTTAAATACTGCTGTCGTCGAAGGAGTAGTATGTACAGGAAATGGATATTCAGAATGGAATGAAATTTGTGGTGTATTAAATATGGATCATTCAACTTACATGAACATAGAACAATGTTTAGCGCCAGCAATTTAAGAATGTGCCTTATAACGGTGGCCAACACGTTAGGGTTTGTATGATGGTTATGACCGTACAAGCTTAACCGACAGGCAAACCCAAGTGTGTATTTTATAAAACTGTACAGTTATCGGTGCATGAACATGCAACCTAACAAATACCAAAATAGATATTTTTTGCCGCTCGGTTCTGTTTGCGCGCATGCGTAACCGAGCGTGTGTGGCGCCCGCTTTGCATGCACAGTTCTCAGTGTCCTATATTCTGTGGCAGTCGAAGATCGTGCACGCGCTTCGCGTTGCTTCATTGAAGCTCAAAATGGCGAGTCGCAAGCGCAACGCGATATTAGAAGAGTTTATTGATATCTACAAATCCAAACATTGTCTTTGGCGCGTAAAATGAAAAGATTATCACGACAGAGACAAAAGATCGGCAGCATACGGTAAATTGGTAAATAAGCTCAAGGAATTGGAACCTACAGCTACAAAAGACGATGTCGTTAGAAAAATTAATACGTTTTGCAGCAACGTAAGATGAGAGAAAAAAATAATACAATGAATCTGTGAGGTCGGGAGCATCATCTGATGACATTTATAAACCAACACTGTGGTACTTTCATTTTTTTAATTTTATTGGAGATTAAGATGTTTCCCGAAGCTCGCGATCTAACATTTTGGATAGTGAAGAAAATGATTCCAATGTAAGTATAAATGAGTAAATTATTTATTTTGTCATTTTGTACACGTATAGCCGACCACATTATCAGTTACACTATGAAAACAGCTCTTGTCATAGCGAAATGTGGGTTTTCTCAAAGTCATCTTATTAAGCTTGATGTGTGGGCGACTATGTTATTTTACAACTTAGTTAAGAGGACATTACCAGAGAAACCAGAAATATGTCATTTTTAAATCAGTGTTTAGACTTATTGACTCGTTTCCACAAAAAATTATAAACTGATTTTGAAATATTGTTCTTTTATCTAGTAAAGGTATGGATAAAATTTTGAGAAAAAATGTTTATTTTAAGTATAATAAGGTTATACCATAGGTCGTTGGCAGATTTGTTATATTTTCAAAAAAGTACATGTATTATACAACACCAATTTCAAATCATATAATCATGCAGTAAAATAAATCAATACATTATCTGGTAAAATTATTTGTCAGAATTTTAATTTAAGTTTAAATAAAATTATTAAAAAATATATACGTACATGTGTTTCTTGACGAAAATTGGTCCGTTTGTTTATTTATTTGCGCACTTACTAACTAATATATTTCAGATTTTTTTACATACTTATTTTGCTAAGACATTATTGACAAATCATAAATAATTTTAATGGAAAAATAATTTTAGGGTGTATTTAATATTAATTAATTTACAGCTTCGCGTTTCACAATTTTTCTTATCAACGAAAACACGAATCGAGAGCGCTCATTCAGACCGCAACTGCGGCCACTGGCGGTTGTCTTCGCGGCGCTCTACATCGCAACATTTTCAAACGAATAACGAAGCAAAATAAATAGGATTTCATGTTTGTAAAATTTATAGGGTTGCCCCAACGCAAAATTTCATGTTCACTGAATATTTTTATGATAAAATTTTTATAATTTTGAAATTTTTTTTATTGTAAATTATTTTTATGTGAATACCGCACAAGAGTCCCAACTGCTCCAAAATATTTATTTTCAAGTAAAACTTCTTTACGCACGCTCGACACTTGGGGGGTAAGCTGGTAAATGTGTTACGAAAAGTGGTGATTGTTACGAAAAATTTCCTTCGAACGGTAATCGATGCGAACGGTGATCGATTGCTAGGTGGGTCGTGCCTTTATGCACGCTTGTTATTCGTGTTATTGTTTTATTGTTAATAGACTATTTTTGCGTAAATAAATAGATAAATTAAATTATTTAAAAATATATACGTACATGTGTTTCTTGACGAAAATTGGTCCGTTTGTTTATTTATTTGCACACTTACAAACTAATATATTTCAGATTTTATTACATACTTATTTTACTAAGACATTATTGACAAATCATAAATAATTTTGATGGAAAAATAATAAACACGAGAATCGGGTATGGGTACCACCGCCCCGGGAACCAATTATTAGATAACCAACACGTCTGCCATAGGTCATCCCAAGTGGTTCATAACATTTGGTGACTAGCAGGGGTGCCTAGGTTCAAGGGGGTGAGGTTTGTTTAGGTCTTGGCGGCGGATGCGTCTGCCCACCAGCTGCATGGCAGGTCGGATCTGGAAAAGTTAAGGGAGTCCCTTTGACTTCTCCAGCCTTACTCTCTCGGAACATCGCCTTGCACCGCAGTGGGAGGGATGGATTCATACATCCGCACTCCTGGACACGCTGACCCCCAGATTTCTACTCACCCCTAATATCCCTTTCCTTCTCCGAATTTCCTCTTCTTCCTTTCCCTAAAACGACCCTCCACACAGCATTCCCAAAGAAGAGATAAGCAGTGTGTCGAGCGAGTGTAAAAAAAACGGTCTCTCCCGATCCGGCCTTCCATGTAGTTGGTGGATGTACCTTCCAAATTACTGATACTACCTATTGACGGCCGGCGTGGTCAAGGGGTAAGGCTCTTGACTAGCAATCTGAAGGTAGTGGGATCGAATCCCGGCATAGGCAAATAAATTTTATTTGACTAATTTGGGTTATTTCACAATTATTTAATTTAAAAATAATATATTTGCGTCACGTTTTAGAGTAAAAGATACTTTCAGTATCGCCCTGGTGTAAGACCACCATTCAGAATTGAAATGTTGTTTAGTGACCAGATCTGAATAGCCAGGTAATTCCTCGCCTTCCTCTTCCCCCACCACCTTCAGCCTCGCAATATACCCCATAGTCACGTCATAGTCTCACTGGCTCCAGTAGGAGCATTTAAGTCTCTTGTGCGGTATTCAGATAAATATAAAATAAAAAATTGTGCATACGAATAAATATTTCAAAATGAGACATTTTTTACAATCCAACTGAATATTACACTTTTTTCATAAGTATACCGCACAAGAGTCCCAACTGCTTCTGTCTGGAGCCAGTGGGACTATGGCATCCCCAATTGGGGTATGTTGTAAGACTGAAGGTAGTGGGGAGGGTAAAAATATAGGGAAGAGGAAGGTGGGGAAGTACCTGGCTATTCAGATCTGGTCACCAAACACGGCTAAAGACATTTCAAGCAACGTTTCAAATCTTAATGGTGGTCTTACACCAGGGCGATACTGAGATATCTTTCGCTCTAATGGCCGTAAAATAAAATTAAAAAACAAAAAACCAAAATATTAAAAAGAATTTAACACATTGTTTATTCATGTAGGTATCTATTTAATACCTACTGTGTTTACGCATTTTACTTGTATCTAAATATGTTTATGCACTTCGATATACAAATTACAAATAACTACTACTAATTAAAATTCTGGACGCTAGAATATAAGCATACCGTAGCAATGTAGCCGCCCTAGCTCCGCGCGATACACAAAAGCCAGTTTACAGCGGAACGTTATCTAATTCCAAAAACTTCCGCTAACAAGCTCTGATATGAGAGCGCTGGCGCAGGAATCAGAATAATGATTAGCTGGTAAGACACTCTTAAGTGCTAAGATGCTAATCTAACCATCAAATTGAACAACAATATGATTACTATACGAAATATAAGAAATACATCACTTTTGAATATAACTATCCTGCCAAGGTACTTTGCCTTCATTGACAAAGTAAGTTTGGTACTCTAGCCTGATTTTTTTTGCATCATTGATTCATTTCCTTGATTTTTTACTTGTCAATTTTCTATGTTTGAACGTGTGGTATTATAGCCCATTGTAACAACAGTTCCACTATCCGTATTTTCACTATAAAAACATATACCTATCAAATTGGAACTTAAAGATCACCAATTAGCCTGGACGATTTTAATTAACAATAAAAAATTCAAAGATGGTATTAAAGCCGGAAATGATCAAACTCTCCAACAACGGCGGCAACTGATAATGCTTCATGAGGAACTGGAGTCCAGGAAAAATAATGGCGAAACAAACTTAACAATAAAGTATGTGAACTCCAGCCCTAAAATTGTCGAGATGCAGCTTAATGGTGTTCCACTAGTTACAAAAAACGGTTAATATCACACAGGAATAATAACCTAGTAAATAGCTTTACATTGCAAATTACATTAACCATTCGGAACATTAGAGCGTCAAAAGACGCGAATATAATAATAGCGATCAAGACATTAGAGCGTCTTTTGACGTCAACGCGCGAGATTTAATCAATCGTAAATTAAAAAATTGATTTATTTCCATCACTAGTACACGGATTACCATTGTGAGAATGGTACTTAGTATGCAAGAGCGAGACGGGAGATGATCATGTATAAAAGAAGATGCTCGCCCCTTCTCCTTCTCCTTTATCTCCGATAGCGCCGTAAGCTAGCATTAGGTGTACAACACATTGTGCAAATATAAATTATACTCGACTCGCGCATTATTTCTCAAAGAATTCCCTGATCACGTAAAAGATCCCAGTGGTAATTAAGAGTTTTAACAGTGGCGCAGCCGGTAGGATCGGTGTTACCAGGGTCGGTGTTACCAGGTCGGGAGCGGAGCCATCGTCATTAAGGGTCAAGAAGCGGTTTCCTGAGAGGGTCAACGGAGCAGTGCAGATTGCGGAGGAATATCGTAGGGGAGTGTTTTTCTCTTTTTCTTTTCTCGTCTCTTGTTGTATCATCTGGGCAGAGGAAACATGGAGTCAGGAGGATTGGGGTCCTTTAGTTTGCGTGACGGTAACTGGGAGAATTTCAAGGTCCGCCTCGAACAGTATCTCCTTGTGAATGATGACAAATACGCATCAGATGTGAAAAAAAGGGCTATTTTTCTTAATGCTTTGCAAGATGATTGTTTCTCTCTTTTGGTAAATTTGTGTATTCCTAAAAAAGTAACCGATGTTAAATTAGAAGATTTAATTTCTAAACTCAATGGGTATTGTAGCATGACAAAATTTTTTTTTGAGGAGAGGTCACAGTTTTATACAGCTAAACAGAGGAGTGATGAGACAATTCGTGATTTCGCAGTTAGGTTAAAGGCTCTTTCAGTTAATTGTAAATTCGGGAATAATTTGGCGGAGAAATTAAGAGATTTCTTTGTGCTAGGATGTAAGCCCGGGAAAGTCAGGGAAAAATTATTTCTTGAAAGTGAATCGTATACTTTCGAAAAGAGTGCATCGAACTCGTAGCTTCAACGCAAGCCCAAGGTCGGGAGTTTAACACTGTTTTAGCAAATAACAGTGTCAGCAGTGGTTGTGTTTCACCTAGTGCATCGAACTCGTAGCTTCAACGCAAGCCCAAGGTCGGGAGTTTAACACTGTTTTAGCAAATAACAGTGTCAGCAGTGGTTGTGTTTCACCTAGTGCATCGAACTCGTAGCTTCAACGCAAGCCCAAGGTCGGGAGTTTAACACTGTTTTAGCAAATAACAGTGTCAGCAGTGGTTGTGTTTCACCTAGTGCATCGAACTCGTAGCTTCAACGCAAGCCCAAGGTCGGGAGTTTAACACTGTTTTAGCAAATAACAGTGTCAGCAGTGGTCGTGTTTCACCTAGTTCGTATGAAAAGAAAAGAGTAAGCAATAGATTCAACCGAATGAGTAGTCCACATAAGTCACGATCGCCGTCTCCAAAGCGTAAATGTTTCGTTTGTGGAAACGATAATCACATTTCGGCGGATTGTAGATTCAAAGGCTATACATGTAGAATTTGTGGTAAAAAGGGTCATCTAGCAAAACAGTGTAAAAATTTTTCAGTTCGTAAAAATGTGAATACCTTGTTTTCAGATACAAGTGTCGATAATATAAATAGTGTTGAACCATATTGTGTAGAAGTTTCAGTAGACGGGATTAGAAATAAATTCATGTTAGATTCGGGTGCATCTTGTAGCGTGATTGGCAAGGATTGTTATTTCAATCAGTGTAATAGTAATAAGTTAGTGCATGAAAACATTAGTCTACGGGGTTTTGACAATACGCTCATCAAAGTAATAGGTGCATTTACTCCGCTGGTAGAGTATAACGGACAATGCCGCCAGTTAAAGATTATTGTTGTAGGTAGCTCTACGTTATCAATATTAGGACGAGACTTCATGGAACTGTTTAACTTAGGAATTACTGGGATCGTGAATTGTGTTAATCGAAATACATTAAAAGAGCGATTAGTAAAAAAAATTTCCAGAAGTTTTTACGGATAAACTAGGCAAGTTTAATAAATATGAAGTTAATTTTAGATTGAAAGATACCGCTGTTCCGGTGTTTCGAAATAATAGAATCATTCCGTTCGCTTTGAAAGAAAAAGTCGAACGAGAGTTAAATACTTTAATCTCAGATGGAATAATAGAGCCGGTTCATTATAGTGAATTTGCGAGTCCCATCGTACCAGTGATTAAGAAAAATGGTAGTATTAGGTTATGTGGTGATTACAAGTCAACAGTGAATAATCAGCTGTTAATTGACAAGTACCCTTTACCTAGGATTGAAGAACTGTTAACCAAAGTCAATGGTGGGAAAGTTTTTGCAAAAATTGACCTCAAATCAGCGTATAACCAGTTTGTTTTGAAAAGGGAATGTAGGCGTTTCACAACGATCAACACACATTTAGGGTTGTTTCAGTATAAACGGTTAGTGTATGGGTTAGCTTCTGCACCGGCTATGTTTGCAAAAGCAATGGAAAATTATTTGTCAGGATTACAGAAGATGATATTCTATTTGGATGACATTGTTGTGATCGGGGAAGACGAAGAAGATTTAGAGAAAAACGTGTGTGACGTTTTAGAAAGGTTAAAAAGCTGTAATTTAACGGTGAATAGTGAAAAGTGCGAATTTAATTTAAAAGTTATTGAGTTTTTAGGTTATAAGATAAGTGAACAAGGGATTCAACCGTGTCAGCGGAATAAGGAAGCTCTTTTAAATGCACCGTCACCTAGTGATTTAAACCATTTGAGAAGTTTGTTAGGCATGATTAGCTATTATCGTAATTTTATCCCAAACATGGCAAATGTATTGTCACCGTTGTACGAGTTACTTAAAAAGATATCAAATTCCAATGGGGTACAGAACAGGAGAACAGTTTTGCAAATATAAAAAAAAATTTTACTTCGGATAGGATTTTAACTCATTTCGACGAAAATATTCCTGTGAAACTTGTCACAGACGGTAGTCTCAATGGTGTTGGAACGACACTTAAACATGTGTTTCAGAATGGGTTTGAAAGGCCAATAGGTTTCGCAAGCAGAACTTTAAGTAAAGCGGAAAAAAATTATTCAATTTTAGCAACTGCTATTATTTTTGGGATTAAAAAGTTTTATCAATATTTGTACGGGAGAGAATTTAACTTAGCTGTGGATAACCAACCCTTAGTGAGAATCTTCGGTCAAAATAGAGAAATTCCTAAAATCGCAGCGTCTAGGTTACAACGTTATGCGGTTATGTTAGGGTCGTTCAATTTTAAGATTGAATATGTAAAGTCGAAAAACAATTGTTCAGACTTTCTGAGCAGGTGTCCGATTGAAAAGGGAAGCTGTGAGGATAAGATAGAGTCTGGTTACATTCATTATTTCGAAAATAACGGGTTTAATTTATCTCTAGACGTGATAAAAAGTGAGACCGAAAAGGACGATATGTTAAGTCAAATTAAGAAATTTCTTATAGAGGGTTGGCCAGCATCAGTAAAAAAAGTTCAAAATAGTAATTTTAATAGAATTTTCTGGGAAAAAATGTTAGAATTATCATTAATAAATGGGTGTATTTTATATCAACATAGAGTTGTGGTTCCGAAGTCTTTAAGACAAGAGGTTTTAAAGATGTTACACAGATCTCATTTAGGGGTTTTTAAGACTAAAGGTATTGCGAAAAGTTTCGTTTGGTGGCCAAAAATTAATCAAGATTTAGAGAAAATAACTGAAAATTGTAAGGATTGTTTAGAAATTAAACCAGAATCTCAAAAGAGTTCACTAGCAGTCTGGCCATATGAACCTGAAGTATGGTTCAGGGTGCATATTGACCATGGTAGCTTACATAACAAAAACTTTTTAGTTGTGGTAGACGCTTCTTCGAAGTGGATCGAATGCCTGGAAGTAAACAGTTGGTCTTCAAAAGAAAATATTGAGGTACTTCATAGGTTATTTTCACAATTTGGGTTTCCAGCAACTTTAGTTAGCGATAATGGTACGTATTTTTGTTCTGAGGACTTTGAAATTTTCTGTAAAAAAAATGGTATGGTACATATAACTAGTCCAATTAATCACCCTAGCAGCAACGGACAAGCAGAGAGTGCGGTTAAGATATATAAAAATTTTCTTAAAAAAATTTGTAAACGTAATAGATTTCCATCAGACTATAAAGAGAAGCTTGGTAATTTTTTAACAGATTATAGGAATACCGTGCATGCAACTACAGGGTGTGAGCCATCGTTATTGTTAATGGGAAGGAAAATTAGGACAGTCTTTGACTCTCTGATCCCTAGGAAAGCGGAGGAAAGAACCAGTAATTCAGGTTCTTCTCGACAAAACAAAGTAATTCAAAAGGTTATTCAGAGCCAAGGCAATCAGAAAAGGCAATATAGGGGTAGAACTAAGACAGGTTTTGATGTAGGTCAGAAAGTGATGGCCAGAGATTTCAGATCTCAGGGTAATAGATTATGGGTCCCTGGGGTTGTGGTTGAGAAAAAAGGCAGCAAAGTATATTTCATTAAAATTAACAATTCTAATATGGTATGGAAAAGACATTTAGACCAGATAAGGAAATTACATGTTTCATGGCGGGAGGGAGATGGTCCTGAATTCATCGCGTCTGACCGTCACCCACGGTATAAAGGCCAAGACCCAGTTTACGCCTCTAGCGGTAATAATCCTTCTAGGAGGCTGAAGCTAGGCGGCTGGAAACGTCAGATTCATACGTTACGAACCTCACTTCTATGGATATTATTATCGCGGTGCAGCGCGTGCGTTTTGATTTAGGCAAAAAACTATAAATTAGAAGTATTACATGCACAATACATACAAAAGTTTGAGCGACGTTACGTATTAATTCTTTACAGAAGTGTTTTAAGTTTGAAAATGGTTAATAAGTGCGTTGTACCTCGTTGTAAAGGAAATTATGACAACGAACCAAAACGTCATACATTCAAGTTCCCAAATGATGTTATGTTACGTAATAAATGGGTTAAGTCTATTCGTCGGGATTTCATTCCAACAAAATATTCAACGGTAAGTGAAATGTGCTTATTTTTTACTGCAAATACAGGATTCAACTTTGTACATAACCTCAATATACCTATATGAAAAACGTCATAAAAATCTATTGTAATGTGGTGTTTACACATGTTTATTCGTATTATTTTGATTTTAAAATGTGTTTATTGTGTAATTTAATGATGTTAGCTCATATCGTTGTTGTCTAATTTAATATTGTATCGGTTTTGGCAGCTTTTTGGTGTAATGAAAGACAACACCATGAAAAAATATAAGTTTTCAAAGTGCCTAGATAATTAATATTTTAAACGGCTAAATAACACTATTTTTAGGGGTTTACTGTACAATTGAAATCTATTATTGTCGTGCATTGTGAAAATGTACCTCATTATATTAACAAGCACAATTGAATGCATATTGATTGTTATGTTTGTACATAACCTCAATTTATAAAAACGTGCAACTGCGATTGTGATGTGATGTTTAAACATGTTTATTCATATTATTTTTATTTGAAAATGTGTTTATGTTAACGTTGTTGTATAATTTAATATATTGTTTCGGTTGTGACAGCTTTTTGCTGTAATGAATGAGTGCCTAGATATTTAATGTTTATTGAACATAAATTAACACTAAAGTAATAACTTTTCAGGTTTGCGAGCTGCATTTTAGAAAGGAGGACATTATTACAACCAGTGTTCACACCAACATTCAAACTGGAGAGCAATGCATAATGAAGTACAAGAGGTGAAACTTGCTCCGGGAGCCATCCCATCAATTCTGCCAAATCGTCCAGCCTACCTGTCAGCGACTCCGACATTATCCCGAGAAAGTCTGGACGCAAGGAAGAGCAGGAAAGAACTTATTAATTTACAAATAGCAGTAGAAAAGAGCATAGTTTCTAATGCAGTCTTTGAATCTCAGAACCATTTTTCAACTTTTAATGAATTTTTAGGTTGCATTGACAAACATAACTTCCCAACTGATTGTATTACCGTGAAAAAAGAAAGTTCTGTAGTATTTTTTTATCTTGCGAAAACTCCATTTCCAAAAGTCATTGCATCTGCCGTTGTCGATATAAATTTACAGTTGAGTTTATTTGTTGAATGCGTAGAATTAAAGTAAAAACACAGTAAAAAAATATATTCTTGACTGATTGATATACCCACATACACCATTCCCTCATCACCATTCAACATTTCAAAACAATATACCTACATCTAATATTTATACTACTTGTGTACTACTTTAGTTGTTATTATTTTCAGGTGCACGTTCTACAGCAGCCAGCCTTCAACCTCCAGAAACTGCAGCAGACTACTCTACAATCTCAACTGCCGGCAATCATATCCACCAACTACACAACATTCATATTATACATAATTCCAACACATATCATTATAATCATATTTCGTTATTAAATGTAATCAATCATTAATTTTGTTTATATTTAGTTTATTCTTTAGGGCCAGTTGTTTCGCAGAATAACAATTCATCAAATTTCAAAGTTTATTTTCAAGTTCTGTTGAGGTTCTACTCAAGTTCTGTTATTATTTCAGGTATGTGGAATAACTTGCCCATATTGGTTTAATAACAGAACTTAAATAGAACTTTCACAGAATTTTTAAATTTACATTGGAATTTAATGAATTGTTTAAATTCTATGAAACAACTGGCCCTTATTCTAAAAAAATTATCTTTTTTTGATACCTTCTCCAATTATAATTACCAATACACTGTACTTAGAAATGTTGCATTTTTAATAAAGGATATTATTGATTTTTTACCAAGAAATTTTGTTGCCTTATTTTACCCGTCAATACTTTTTCCCCTATGTGCCATGAACCTATGTTTTTTGCACTTCAGTGTGTAATTAGTATAATATTTTCTCTCTTCAGATAACTATTTTGCCATAATTGGCACCTTATTAGATTTTTTAATCCATACTCATCAGCCTTCAGCGGCGGCCATCTTGATCCAGTGTCCTGGCCTTGTGGAGTCTAGGAGGTTTTGGTCTGACACACTAGAACTGTCGACGGACGAATTGGACCTCTCCGGTATGTTGCGCAGTAGAAGCGACTCTAATTCTGTTTCTCCATATTTCAGGTCTAAACCGTGGCATGGACGACTTCGCCCAAGATGAGACGGACGAACGAGAGAGAGAGAAGAAACGGAAGGGAAGAGGAGAAATTATACTTAATTTTAAGTTACTTAAATTATGTGTATTAAATTAAGAAAATGAAATATGTAGACTTATATTATATTGTAGGAAATGAAATTTATAGCAATAGGAAAATGAAATATGTAGTTAGGGAACTTTCAATTTTAAGTAGGGGAGGATGTGAGAATGGTACTTAGTATGCAAGAGCGAGACGGGAGATGATCATGTATAAAAGAAGATGCTCGCCCCTTCTCCTTCTCCTTTATCTCCGATAGCGCCGTAAGCTAGCATTAGGTGTACAACACATTATTGTGCAAATATAAATTATACTCGACTCGCGCATTATTTCTCAAAGAATTCCCTGATCACGTAAAAGATCCCAGTGGTAATTAAGAGTTTTAACAACCATGAAATAAAAATCGGAATATCGATAATGAACAACACTATGCGTCTGTATTCAAAAATATCTATGGAACATAGAGATTAATTATCTGAGCCGAATGGAACCTCCATCTTGTTTGATTGTCATTTTTTCAAGACATTGTTAGTTTTTTATTCAAATATTTTTGTATGAAATGGTAAAAAAGTGAGGTGACAAAATTGTTTATTATACATTTATACGATAGAATAAGTGTTTTTTTTGTACTGTTTTTTTCTGTGATTTTAGTACCGTTTTCACATAAAACATCACATGGGTCATTTTTACAATTTTTTTATGTTTGTTAAATTTTAATATTTACAAATGTTATTATTTATTTGTAATAATGCAATTTGAAAGTTTATTTCATAACCTTTCCAAAACAGTTTTTAGAATGAGGCTACGTTTCCCAAAACGTCATTTATGAAGCTTTTAGTAAAAATCGTAAATAACACAAATATTATCACGTTTTGACAGTTTTCTAAGGGACACATAATAAACAAAAGACTATTTCTGAGAGGTTAAAACACTTCGTAAATATGTAAACTGCGGCCAAAAACTTCAGTTGCGAGAGTATTAAACTCGTTACTGTACTCGTGTATCGATACAATTCGATATACTACGCCACATCACTTTGCTTTATACGTATTTGTCAAAACCCTCGCCCCCTGGATACTGAGCGAAAGGCACAACTGCACAATCGGGCCGATAAAAGGTTTGGCAGAGGATTTGGCTACAAAAAGCAGTAAATCAAATTTGATGAGTAAAATATATTCATTTTGTTGTGTATATATTATTACTAATTCCAACTTACTACCATTGCCAAGGCAAAGGAATTTCTTCTGTATACTATAAAGCATATGCTCGTCTGATATCCTCACAGCAGCAAGTCTGTAATTATTGCTGCCTAGATTGTTAATAGACTGCAGCATGTTGGCATTTTCACTCCACAGCCCAGGTGTTATATTCCCAGTGTTTAAATCTTCTCTATCTGTTGCTTGTTGTGGTGAGTAGTTGCCCGGAGCAGTCTTTCGTAGCCAGTTATGAAGACTGCAAGCAGCCCAAATGACTTTATCGGTAGTTTCGGGTTTCAACTCAATTGGTCTTGAAAACACTCTAAATCGCCATACAAGTATGCCAAAAGCATTCTCTACAACTCGTCTGACACGAGAAAGATGATAGTTAAATATTTTTTCAATATCACTGAGACTAGTTTTACTATAAGGTTTCAGAAGATTTGTTCTTAAAGGGAAAGCATCATCTCCAATAATAACACCATATTCAGGCATCCCAAGAGTATTGCTTTCCATTGTAATGTTCAGAGTCCTGTCTCTAAATATTGCACTGTCACTTGCTCGTCGATGTAAGTAAAGCAGTAATCGGCATCAACCATAGCAAATAATATGATACTATAGATTTTTTTGTAATTGAAATAGACTGAACCGGAACACGATGGTCTTTTAATGACGAAGTGTTTCCCGTCGATGGCCCCAAAACATTTAGGAAATTTCCAACGCTGCAAGAACTTTGTTTTGATTTTTTGCATTCATGAACTGTTTTAGGCACCTGCGAACAATAAAATATATTAGATTACAAAAAAGGACAAACTTTTTTGTATTCTTTCTAGGATCTGTCATAATCTGTCATGCCGAGGAACATAGGAAGCAAGTCCCAATATACCCTATATAAGACTGAGGGAACCAAGAAGTTTATTGGGGAGAAAGGGGACTGCGAGCCCTCTCATGAAGGATTTTGAAACCTGGGAGTATGCTACGTTACAAATGCCTCCGGAATTGTTCTGCCCAGCTACTCTAATAGCAAAGTTTAACATTGTCGTAGGAAAATTGAGAATGGAAAACGTCAAAAGGGGTGATGTAGTAGCGGAGACTTTTGTATGCGAATGGGCTATGCACATTCGTATACAAAAGTCGGGCTATGCACATTCGTATATAAAAAGTACAGGCTTCCAGAAAGGGGAAGCTAGGAGCTTTGGAGATATTCCAATAGACACTTGTTGAAACAGACGGTGATTCGAGTTGTGAATAATAGAAAGTTTTCTTAATTTCATTTTTACAAAATAAAAACTCAAGATGGATCCCCAGAGCTACATAACCAAACTTAAAAAAAATGAAAAGAATTTTATGGTAGTTTTAAAAATTTAATTAAAATTAAATTTAATAATAATAAGTTATTATCAATTTAGTTATTATCAAGTTCTGCAAGTATTTTTGATACAGCTGTTTCAACTTGTAAGGTCATTTTCAAACTGTGGTGAAGCCGCTTTTGGACGACTTATTTATAATATTTTAAATGTCAATTTTTGAAGGTGTTTAAATTGATTTATTACCGGTTAAGCCAATTTGCAGAGACACTCATTGAGAGAGTGATTATGTGGGGTTCGGAATCTGTTTCCCCCGCATTAAATGTTAGGGTTAGACTACGAATTAAACACAAAAACAATTATTAATTAATTAACAATAATAATAATAATTAACACCATCTTACCAGTGTGAAAACCGCAAATCAGTGATCTTTCACCAGTCAAGCAGTAAGCATTTTTTCATTCATTGTCATAATTCAAATACTTTTAAATTTCATCTTTGATAAAACTAAAAATTTTAATTTACCGTTCCTTGCATAAATGTGCACAAAGCTTAGATTAAATTATTGCCTATTGCCCAAATATCACTTATTGCCCAAATTATTTTTCCTCATCTGCGTTATCCGGCAGCTTGTTAAAAATGCAGAAAAGCATGGTTAAATTAAAGGATGACGAAGAGTCATTACAGACAACGGCCAAAGATCAAACCGAACTAGATTCAATAGCGGCCTCCACATCCTCCGTAGGATCAGAGAACCTACGTTCCGAAGATCCTGTTAATATTGAGGATCCCATAAAGCTGCTAAATGACGGCACTATGGAGGAGGCCGAAACCGCAGAGCGCGCCTTAGCCTCTTGCGGTAATATTAAAAGCTCAAGCAAGGCAGCAGTAATAGCCTCCATTAATAAGATGCTAGGTAATGCTTCACAGATGCGCTCACTCGTAGAGTGCAATAAAGGTCTCACTAGCGAAAGCTGTGAGATACAATCTTGAACTGAAAGCCCAACACGCTAGGGAATTACTTGACCAGGAAAAAAGACATACGGGTATATTCTAAAGATTATTACTGGCAAGGGGGACAAAACTTCCTCTCCAAATATTGATAAGCCCACGGCAAGTCCGGACTTGTCAGTGGATGAAATTAAAGAACCCATGAGTTGCGCTCGAGTTACTCGTGGGAAAAACTGACTATCTCAGTCCGCCACAGCTCTGATCACCGAGAAGAATTTCTCATTAATTGTCTCGGGAAAATCACCAATTGCTAGCGAAAGCCTCGAGAAGACTTTTAAAGGTAATATTGATGTCACTTCCCTAGGGATTGGTATTAAAAAGATTAAAAAGCTCGCCAACAACAAAATAGTTGTCCAGTGCAACACCGAATAACAGAGCGCTAAATACCCAGCTGAGGTATCAAAAATACAACAGCTGCAGTGTCAAAAAGGGGTAAAAATCTAACCCAAACTCATTCTAAAGGGTATTGCGGCTGATCTTTCAGATAAAGATATCCTAGTAGCCATACAAAAACAAGACAGCAGTTTTTCTACTCTCCTAGGAGACAAGAAACCTGAAGAGGTAGTCAAAATTCTCCATCAACTACCTTTTAAAGAAGACGACACCCGCAAATGTGTGGTTATCTCTGTCGCACCAAATTCATGGCAATACTTCACCAATGTGAAAGTATTAAATGTCGGCTATCATAAATCCGGCGTTGCAGAGTACATGGCTTTAATCTGCTGCCAGAAATGTATGGGCTATGGGTACATAATCGCCCATTGCAAAAGAAAGCAGGTCTGCTGGAGATGTGGCGGTGATCACAAAATCCAGAAATGCACTACATACCCCAAATAGCGGGACTATTTGTTGCCAGAGCTGTGTAGCAGCCAACAAGGCATACAAAATAACAAAGCCTACCAACCATATGGCTCTTTCCCCTGAATGCCCCATATATTTGAGAATATGAACAAAATTTACATATAAACAAAACTTAATTAACAACTATTGTGTTCAACTATCGAGTGAAGAGTATCACTCGAAAGTTGAGCCTGAAAAATTTCCCCGATTGCCTCCAATTACTAGGAATAACGCTCTTCCTGGACCTGCCAGACCTTCAGTAATAATCCACCGGTCAACCGATACCCCGTCCACCTCCGAGTCGACCCCGAAATCACAAAAAAAAATCCAATTAATCCCAGTGAACTGGGCATCCAGTGTCGCTGGAATGCGAGAATTAAAAAGTGGTTGTGCGTTAATACACCCTAGTACTTTTGCTGAGGCAGATAGCTTCTAACGACACTGGTCTGCCATTAGAAAATTTAAAAGAGAACATGTCTTTTTCTCATAAATCTGACCCTCGCACTGGTAACTGCATCCACATTTTTACAGTCTCTTTATCTGTGCATTACTCTCTAATATCTCGTACGAAACTTGCCATAGACCGATAGCTACACCGCGTTAGAGACTGGGTAGATATCTTGAAGTGTGGCCACTGTCAATTATTTGGCAACATAGCTTCCAAGTGTCAAGGAGACTTACCCACCTGTCCCCACTGTGCCAAAGTTGGCCACAACCGTGATGCTTGCCCCAAAAAGGAGAAATCTCCAGTATGTGCCTCCTGCACCTTCTTCAGAAAACCGGCTTTCCACAATACTGGAGCTCAAGATTGCCCTGCCTGCCAAGCTGCTGAGAGACGTGAACTTTCTCAGATAAATTTTTAAGATTAAACCTGAACAATCATTCTGTGAATAATTCCTTCTCAACGTACTACCAAAACGTTTGTGGCCTAAAAAAAATTGAACACTATTCGCTGTAACGTCAGTTTATGTCATTACTACTTTATATTTTTTACTGAAACATAGCTCTCTGATAATGTCTTATCTGCTGAACTTGGGCTGTTTCGACTATGACTATGACATTCTGTGAAGTGTAAAGGTGGTGGAGTGATGATATGTGTAAACAAAAAATACTCTACCCATAATCTAGAATCAACTAACAATGTTTCCTATGTGTTATATTTGGTACTTTGCGTTGCGTTACGTTGCGCCTACAACGAGAATTTCTTAGCCAACATGTGCAGACGAATGAGGACAACATCGGTTTCTATGTTAAAATTTCAACAAAATTCCACCTACAAAAACAAAACGTCAGGGAGATGAGACGACCTTTATCATTAAATAATTAGCCTAGTTCCAGCAATTATCATCATGGATTCGCAACAATCCAAAGAAAAAACCAATGTTAACCAAGCGACGGACAACACAGTTCCATCATTTTTCACTACTGACCCTTGTTATAATATGTACCGTAGTTGCAGCTGGCTCTGCATACATCTTATATAGATGGTGCAGATCCAGGATGAGAAAGCAAATAATTATCTTAAATCGCAGGTCTATGCGAATAAACCGCAAACAATTGACTCCCTCAAAGCAAACATAACAAACGCCATCCAGCAAATTCAGCCAGATTTAAGCGACAAAGTCATTGAAAAAAGGACCCTCCGAATACGTGTCACCAAGCAAAGCCGTGGCGGACATTTGGACGACGTTATATTCCACACTTAATGCCATAAAATATACTTTCAAATAAATGTTTTTATTTACATTTTAAAATCGAATGTCCTTATTGAAAGAGCCTGTATAAGACAGAACAACATAATAATTTTGCAGTCTAGTTACAGCAATCTTCATCATGGGTTCGCAACAAATCGAAAAGAAATCATAGTTAACCAAGTGACGGACAATGCAGTCCATCATTTTTCACTCTCGACCCTTGTTAGGGGTTAGTATGGTATATATGGTACCAGTCGATAAATCGTACCACCTCATTTTTTCGCTTCGGGTCACTATTTTTTAATCATGGCACTACTCTGCGAACCGAACAGAAGATTCACATTTGTCCCACCATTTTTATTTAGTGTTGGATCGTTAGTGCGTTTGCGGTGGAATTTTTTTGTTTTTTCACACTCTTCATCTAATTTTTTCGGCTCCTGCGTAAGGTGATTTCGTGTTCAAAGGTAAGGTAGTTTTTTCTCAAATTACTTTTACTTAACATGTTCATATTCTACAATTTGCTTTTGCAAAATCATGTTTGTCACATGTTGTTTACGTTGTTTGTTTGTCACATGTTGTTATCGTCGCCATAGTTTGTATTTGTCCAACAGACCATTAGAAAAATTTAGAGAAGTTTTCTTTAATTATTTCAATTAAACATTATGACAGGTGTTTAAGATAAAGCTATTTCCGTAAAGGTAAAGGTCTCATTAGTTTAAATAATTCTTAGTTAAGTGATTAACTATCATTTTTTATACTTTGTTTCGAAACCTACACTAAGAAGTCAAAACAGGAACATATACGCGAATAATTTGATTTTACAAAGGCGAAAAACCAACAATTTTTCAAAATAAGCTCGAAAATACTGCACAAGGCACAAAAGGATGCTGAAATAACTGCAAGTCCGTATAAAAATGAACTAGAAGTTGCTGCTGGTAGACGCTCAGCTTCTAAAATGCCCAAATTAAAAATTGAGAAAAGGAAAAAAAGGTGATTAAAAAAAACTTATAAAAAGTAAGGGTGAAAAGTACTGTTATGTATTGCACATATTTGCATATTATTACAGTTTGGGAAATCTAGAAGTTTAATTAACACTGGTCAAAGCGTTCTCCCCACTCCCGAAACAAGTATAAACGGTCCCGGGTGCAACGCAAGCCACCAGTAGCCGGGCGGGGCCCGAATAACACAAGTCTCGTTCAAGTACGGGAGGAACAGTTCGAGGGTCAGTTCGCGAAGTACAATAATTTAAGAGTTAGCGTGTCGATGCTAGTATCCAGGAGTCTGTGAGTGCAGCTTTGTCCTCCAGAGACTGCCCGCTCCAGCTACCATGCTTCTCTTCGAGTCAACATATGTGAGCACCATCTAATATTTTACAGTGTTTTGAGCCGTCACTTCTTGGAAATTAGCTGTAGTTCCAGTCGTTAAAGTCTAGGTCTTAAATAGTATTTCCTCGTTATTAATCTTGTGTGTTTTCCCTGAATAAATGGTATCTCAGATATTCAGTGTTTCATCGTTCTTTGGGAAGATAAATTGGGAGAGAGCCGTGTCCTGCCCTGATTAAGTTTCATGTAATTAAGATGGCAGACTATGCATTTAGTCGTGAGCATAAGTATGTTAAAATGCCACAGTATGACACTGGCGCTCTTCAACTCTCATTTGTACCCCAAAAAGCAAAGAAATTAATGAATATAATATGTTTTTCAAACTTCGCAAAATTACTTGTCTGAATAATTAGTCTGAATTATTTTAATTATTTGTTTCTTAAAAGTTTTTTATTATCTAAATGCAATTTTATTTTTCCTTAAATAATTTTTATATTTAATTTTGTGTATTTATTTTTATGAGATTTTTAAGCAATTAATCACCTCTACTTTTTAATATTTTGTCTTTGTTCTAATTTATTCTAATTTGTCTATACTTGTTTGTCATTTATTTTTCTTTAAATTATCATATCCTGATGAAGATAACATTGTTATCGAAACATGTAGATATTGTTTATAATATAGAGGTTTAAACAAAGTAATATATTATTCATTATATAATATAATATGTATTTTTAAAATTTATGAACAGTTGTGTGTAATAATTAGTTATTAAGTACAGTTAATATTTCTTTGGTGTTTTGGAAAAGGGAGATGAGTCAGTAAATTGCGATATGGAGTTACGTATGCCAGAGGAAACCTATTTTTTTTCTCTACACGGAAAAAAGGGATGAATCCTCTCAAAAAATTAGTTTCCGAGATATTAGCCGTTGACGTACAGAGATGAGTCATATTTTAAATAAATTAACACGCACTTAGAGATAATTCAAGTTGTCTCTGTTTACTGAAACATATGTTTTTAAATATTGACACGTAAAACAGAGTTAACTTTAATAATCGCTGTTATCTATGGTTCATTCTGGACTTTATGGATACATGACGCCGCGACCTGCCACGTTTGAAAGTTGTTATTTCACAGTTCGCTTGGCGATTTGTATCATTCAATGTGTTATATATTTTCAATGATGTTCAAGTATTAATGTTTGCAGACGACCTGAAATTATTCAAAGCAATTAGAAACATTAATGATTGCCATATTTTGTCAAATAACTTGTTGAGATTTATTATATGGTGTCATGATAACCGCTTGCAACTTAACATAAGCAAATGTCAAATTATGAGGTTTTATCGAGTAAAGAATCCAATATTTTTCGATTATTCCATTAACAATATGTCGTTAGTATCTGTCACGGAAATTAATGACTTAGGTATTTGGTTTGACACGAAACTCAACTTTATCAATCATATAGAAATTATAACCAATAAAGCTTTGAAAATGTTGGGATTTATTTTAAGGGTATCTAGTGATTTCAATAATGTCAATACTGTAAAAACATTATATATGTCACTAGTAAGGAGTCATATAGAATACAATTCCACGGTTTGGTCCCCAAATTATGAGGTTCATTCACATGCCATTGAAAGAATCCAAAATAAATTTTTAAGATATGTAAATTTTAAAATGGGCATTCCTAGTGAATGCCTAAATTACGATAACGTACTTTGTTCATTAAATTTAATAAAATTATCTGATCGTAGAATCATTTCCGATTTAACCTGTTTGTATAAAATCATTAATTCAATGTTTGATACCCCTGATTTATTATATGTAATTTCTTTTCATACTCCAGGCAGGTCAGTAACAAGACAGTACCTACCATATTATTGTAGCAATTCAACATCAATATCACAATATTACACTCCTATGCGACGGATTCAACAGCTAGGAAACAAATACTCCGATGTTGTTGATATATTTAGTACATCAATTTTAACATATAAGCATACCCTATTGAAGTTTTTTTCATCAAGTAGGGGAATATTTTTATAAATCTATTTAAATTGTCTAAAACATTAACAGTATTTTTGGATTTCTATATTTTGTAATAAACTATTTTGGTTTTCTTATATTTTGTACCTACATGCTGTGTGGATCAATTCAATAATACTTTTATTTTATATACATATTTTTGTGCAAGTGTTTTAAACAGTCATTTCCTGCACTGTATTTATGAGTAGAATTTTTGTAAATATTGTAGTTTATACTTATGTAAAAGCCTATATAGGCGTAAATAAATAAATAAATAAATAAAAAATAAATAAATAAATCATTCTTTCGATTGTATTATCATTAACTGGCCCATTAAGACGGCCCAACAAATCAATTATCTCACGGATTATATGGCTCAGCATTCTGAATTTGCTGCTGGGAGATTTGTTGGACCGCAAGGCGCACAAAAAAATAAACAAATTTGGCAGAAGTTGGCGGAGCAACTGGCCGAGCTTGGTCCTGTAAAATCAGCAGAGCAGTGGAAAACAGTGAGTATTTTTACCTACGTATACAAACTGACTTATTTGAAAATACTTACCTTCTTCTAAACTATTATAGAGACACTTGATATCAAGTCCGTAAATCACTTTTAACCTGTTATTATTCTTGCCTTTTCAGTCATGACGTGACCTGAAATGTAAAAGCCGTGCCAGAAATGCAGTGCCAGGCGAGCTGCCCTCAGCACTGGTAATGCCACAAAAATACCTGTTCTGACTGATATAACCCAAAAGGTGAGGGCAGTGGACTGCCCGAAAGCAGCATAGGGGAGGGACCAGAAGAAGTTGTTGTGGAGATTGAGGTAACTATTGTCTTCAAATATTATAATGTATTCTGTCAAAATGTGGTTAACCTTTCATCACCAATGCCAATTATATTTGTGTTTTACAGTATTCCAATGAACAACCAGAGTCCTCACCTGACTAGGGTTCACACACTGTCCAGGAAGCCACCGGCCTTAAAAATGAAACGGAGGAAGTTGGTTGCCACACCAGATGTGCGAAGCCGAATGGCAAAGGCCCAGGATATAAATAATGACTCTGTTATGATGTGGATGCGTCATAACATAATTAACGATTTTAATTTATTGCATTGGTAGTCAAGTACTTTTATGGGAGTTATTTATGGTTTTATTCCGGATCCAAGGGCAGGTTGACAGCACTGAGCGGGAGGGTTTTTTTCTGTGGAACTCACTCTCGACGTGAAACGGAGCGGGCAGACGCCGTTTTGCAGGGACAGTCAATTCTTAAATTTAATAATGGTGTAAATAATACCGTACATGGAGTAACTCTTCATAATGCAGAGGGAATCGAGCTAACATTGTAATTTACGGGATTCGAAAAATGTTCGAATTGTTCTTTCCGAAAAACCAAGTTTCGTGCGTATCAATGGCCAAACGGCACCGCGTGTGACAAAAGTAATAAACGCAGACAATCTGGCTCATCGGGCGTTAATTTGCCATCGTACGGAGTTTATGGAATCCCGCTAGTGATCGCTATTCACAGTTATATATATTTATTCGATTTCCGCGGTTTAAGCCGAAACATCCGCTGTTCTCTTGGGCGAACCTTTCACACCCGGTGGAACCGTTCAACATACACGGAACGGAATATTTCAACACACCGCGACGGTGGGACCGTACCGCACTCTGGTTGTCACCGGATCCTGAATAAAACCATCCATTTGAGTATGATGGCTCCGTAGGACGGGCCTCGTACTGCTGGCCAAACTTAGGCCGTTCACCAGCGCATCTCTCGCCTTCCGGATGCTCCCAGGGGGGTTTGGCATCATGTCATCGGACGGATCGCATCACAGGCAGCCTCTTGGATGCTGGACGGGGCGCCAAGCTCCGCCACATGCTGTATGCATGCTACGCATACTCTTAGGCAGTTTAGATACCTTAACAAGGTCAAGGTCGCAAAAAGGGGGTGAGTCATAGTATTGTTTTGTCATCAAACACTATAGAGTATTCTCAAAAGAACTTGATGGTACGGCAATTCAAAATTCACAGCGAGACACGATGGGTTGAAAGACACGACGGCCATTTACAATTCCAGGGTGATATCTAGTTAAAATTTGTAACGCACTGGAGAAAATATCGACATGGTGGCAAGATAATAAAACTTTAAGTGATGCTCACTGTCTTTTGCAAACACTACGTAGCTCTGATTTTATTATATCATCGATATGCCTAAGCAATATTCTAGGTAAGAAAACAAAACATTTTAAAACGATTTATATGTAAGATTTTTTTTTTTTTCTTTAACCCTTTGCTCCCCGACGGTACAAATTTGTACTCGCCTATAAAACTCATCGTATCTTCTATCCCAAAAACATTTTTTTTTATTATTATTCTTGGCAATTATTATTGGACATTCTTTTACAAGTCAGCCATTTTTTAAAGCTTAGTTTCGAAAACTGACACCAGGGGATCAGTTTTGCATTGAGCTGTCACATGGTTGGTTGAGTTATTTTATTGCTTGTTTTAAAACATAATTATTGTGATAATGGATTCAGGTATGTGTGATTTTATATATTATTAATATGCAATGAACATTTTTCTTCACACTAATGTTTATTTCGTGTATTAATATCCTTTCTCTTATAAAATATATGAATTTTTATAACCAGTACGATTTTGTACCGTCAGTGACTTGGCTATTTATTTTTGTAGGACTTTCGCAAGATGATATTGAGATGTTGCTGTTGGAAGATCTTCCAAATATTGATGTTCCGTCAGAAGTGGAGTCTGAAAATGATGAAGATGATGAATATGAACCCCGTGGGAATCAAACTACAGGTTGTGATGATATTTTTCTAAGAGAATCCGGTCAGAATACGTATTCTTATCATGAAAATATTTTGCCCGCGGATGCTCCTGGTCCTTCAAGTGTATCCGACTCTACTACTTCTCCATTTATTAGACTACCAGAACCGCAACGTAAGTGGAAAAAAAAGGATTTTGTTACCAATGTACCACCGTATCAATTTGAAGAAGGTGTCTCTGGTGATTTGTTTGAAAACTGTGAAACACCTACTGACATCTTCCTGAAAATGATTGATGATATTGTTGATCCAATTCTGTATCAATCAAATTTATATGCAACACAGAAAGGCAAAACATTGAATCTGAAGAAGGAAGAACTTTTGGCATTTATCGGGATGAATTTTCATATGGGTTATAACAAACGACCTGCATGGACCGATCATTACTCGTCAGCTATTGACTTGAACAATCCTGTAATGTGTTCCACAATGCCACGTAATAGATTTTCAGAAATTTTGGCTAACTTGCATTGCAATGATAACAAGAACATTCCGCCAGGATGTACTGACAAACTTTATAAGCTTAGACCAATGGTTGATAGTCTCAATAAATCTTTTGGACGATCGTATAATGGAACTAGAGAACTGAGTGTTGACGAATCAATGATCAAGTTTAAAGGTCGATCAGCCATGAAACAGTACATGCCCATGAAACCAGTAAAACGTGGTTATAAAATGTGGTGTATTGCTGACCAAAAGGGGTATATATTTAAACTTTCTGTATACCAAGGTAAGGATGAGCAACTCCAACAAGAATTTAAAGACCATACTTTAGGTGAGCGAGTTGTCTTAGGTCTGACCAAAGAGATGTGGGGTTCTGGGAGAATTGTCGTATTTGACAACTATTTTACGACTTTAAACTTGGTTGAAAGATTAAAAAGAGAAAATATTTTCGCCTGTGGTACAGTCAGGACAAATCGAAGGGGTTTGCCAATTAATATGATAGCGGATAAACTTATGAAACGTGGAGACTACGACTACCGATTCTCTGATATGGGTATTGGAGTTTTCAAATGGAAAGATAATAAAATGGTTCACTTGATATCTAACTACCATGGTAATGAGGAAACTGCAGTAAACAGAACCCAAAAGAATGGATCCAAGTTGGAGTTTACGTGCCCAACAATAGTTAAAAATTACAACCAGTTTATGGGAGGGGTCGACATGGCTGATCGTTTACGAGCACTGTATTGCGTTGACCGAAAATCAAAAAAATGGTGGCACAGACTGTTTTGGGGGCTGTTGGATGTCGCATTTGTTAACTCATATATTATTTATTGTAATTTACTTGAAAAAAAACCTCTAAAAGAGTTTCGAAGAAATGTCTCTATGGGACTTATATCGCAAAAGAAAATTGAAACAAACAAAAGAATCTCTATTGACGCTAAAAGTGCAGGCCCTTCAAAACGTAGAAAGGTTGAGTATTCAGTTGCCAAAGACGTTCGTTTGGGAAATAGAGGAATACATTGGCCAGTAATTGTAAATAAAAGAGGAAGATGTGAAGTTTGCAGTAAGAAAAAGATTCAGTCCAAGCCCAGTTCTACGTGCAGCCATTGTAAAATATTTTTATGTTTGAATGAAAAAAAAAATTGTTTTAATGAGTTTCATGATGTAAAAATATAATGTCCATTTTCTGTCAAAATTGTAACCTCTTAAAAAATAAATACTTAAAAAAGCATTAAAATTTTTTTATTACCTATTGCCTGACGGTACAAAAATGTACCGGATGAATTTTCCCTATAAGGAGTTTTCAGAAAATTCCAAAAAAAATCATAAATGTTTTTTAAGCTTTAAGTAACATATAATTACAAAAAAAATGTACAAAAGCCTGTGAAATCTATGTCTGGTAGGCAAAGGGTTAAATGTTATAAATTTTTTTTTTATATTTTAGGAACTACCGTTTCATTGATCCGATTCCTGCAAACTACATTGGTTGACATCAAAAGAGCCACCGATGCGGTGAAGGATGTCATGGAAGTATTACGATTGAAACGCCAAAACACTGAGTCTGTATTCAGGCAGTCACTTTCATAGGCGACAGAGCAAGCAAAACAGTTGGATGTTATATTAAAATCCCCACGTACAGTTCCAAGGCAAACAAACAGGTCCAATTATGAGACGAAATCGGTGGAAGAGTACTTTCGGAAATCAATTTACATACCTCTATTAGATTCCATTATTAATGATTTGGAGGAGATATTCGACACTCAAGACGACATTAAGCACACGGCAACCCCAGGAAGATGATGAATATGACCTACACGGTAAAATAATTGCCAAAAAGTTGAGATTGTTATCTGAAGATGAAAGAGAGCATTTTATATGTGAAATACATCAGATGTTTCAGCGTTATAACCGACGCAAAGAACCACAATCCCTTGCCTATTTTTCGCCAGCTCGATCAGAATATATATCAGAAGACGAAACTGCAAGAACACGCAGACAACAGAGTGTTTTTACACATAGACTGGCCTATTTTAATTATTTTGCAGACATCGATTTCAAAATGAAATTTCATTTGTCAAAGAGGACCGTAGCTCAAATTTTAAATATAATTGGAGCTCAATTAATGCCGGCGACACATTGAAATCAGCCATGCCAGCACAGCAGTTATTACTAACACTACATTTCTACACTATGCTGCAAGCAACTGGCATCTTACAGGAGTCTCCAAGTCGACGGGGTGTATTGTTGTACGAAGAGTGACGCAAATAATAGACTCCATGAGAAACGTGTACATAAACGTGAATAGTGACGAAGTTTAGGACTTCTACAGGATAGCTAGATTCCCAGAGGTCATCGGTGCCATTGACTGCATCCATGTCAGGATCCAGTCACCCGGAGGTGACCAAGCGGAATTTTTATAATGAATTTACTAAAGAAGAACATCGCTTCATTTATATTAATATTTCGTAGAAAATGGATTAAAGTAGGAAGAAGTCCTCTAAAACTCAATTATTAGTCATTAGTTAGTGCACTATTCCGATACGATAAATGTCAGGAGAAACTCAGAAATCTCGAAACAAAGATTATTAAAAAATCAGAGAATCTCATACTCGAAAACATCGCCTTTCAACACAAATGAAGATTTGTTTCATAAGTTTGGATCCTATAATATCCGAAATTACTACAATATGTATTGGTTACGACAATACATATACCCACACATACACACACCTACATAGCACACATACATACTGTTACTGCTTGGGATTGGTATTAATATTGTTGCAAATCCTGTCCTACCTTGTTCCCAAAATCCGCACCTATAACTACCTTCACCACGTCAGTCTGCAATCAACAGCCCGCGCCGCAACATACCTACTATAGCCACCGTGCTCCCGCTATCTGTTAACCTAATTCCGCCGTGTTCGCCGTGTACACGAAACGCACGCTTATTGCTGTTTTCAGTGCCAATTGGACGGGGAGAAAGAAGACAAAATTGCCAGCATACAAGTTCTTTATCCTGTTTCGGTGAGTCCTTTCCTTTATATGCAGCATATGTTTTTTCCTCATTCCAAGCAGTAAACAGTAACACAAAATTCAAGGTCCTTCGTCAGTCAATCTTCGCAAATATCAAATCCACTCTACACACACACTATCTCATTCATCTTGATCCAAACGAGCCGGACATTTTTGAACCATAATATTAGTAGATAATAATCCAGCAGAGTGTGAATACGTTTTTACAATACCGCATATAAATAATTACCCGCATTCCCGCAGTTTGATATACCTACATGAGTAATTTTGTTTCTTTATACCTATCGTATTATGGTTGGAAATAACATATTTACCCGCTATTAGAATAAATAGATACAAGACACTGCTTTGATATTTATTTCTGATAACTCATGTAATTATATCTTGCTAATCAAATCGCATTACCTACCTTATAAATAATACGATTATTTCCTAATATTCGTATTGTTTATATTATTGGATTACATTACAAATAGAATAATACGATCGTAATATGTATAATTTGTTAATGATTTACCGACGTAGTGCACGGCGCATCTGTTAACCTTTCACAGCTCACCAGTCAATTTAACCCCGTGCGGTTATCACTGTGAAGTAATTAAATATTTATTAAATATTAATTAATTAATTCCGCATAAATAATACAGACACATTATTTTAACCGCAGTTTTAGTTGTTTATCGTCTCATATTTTGTAAAATATAACCGGAATAAATAAAATGGCTACAAGCGCGTCATCCGGGTCGTCTCGGGACGAAAGACGTCTCAAACGTTTAAATGCTAAACTATCAGCTAGCTTTGCAAGCTTACAGTCGGTGTATGACAAGATAAGGAAAGCTTCGGAAAGCATTAGCAATCGCCAATCTTTTTTGTCAGGCGCAACTACTGTTGAAAAAATTCGTTCTGAATTTATAACAATTTTAGATGAAAAAGTGGATTGCGAACTGGAATTGAATCCGGAAGCAATTGCTGAATACTCTCAATTAAATGCATTTGAAGAACTCTTCGGGGTTATTAAATATACCGAAGCAAATATGCTGTCCAATCCAGTTGCGAAACCTCGCCGTCAAATTAAGTTACCGCCTTTGGAAATAGCGTGCTTTGACGGAAAATTAGATAATTGGCCTCTTTTCTATGAAACATATAATTCGGTTATACATTTGAATGATTCTCTGGATAATGCTGAAAAGATGCAGTATCTGATGTCTAAATTAACCGGAAAAGCATTAAATATTTGCAAAACTATTACGCCTACTGGTACAAATTATCAAGTTATTTGGGACGCATTGTGTACTAAGTATAATGATCAACGCGTTCTTGCTGAATCATACTTTGACCGATTGCTGAAATTGCCTCCAGTTAACTCGGCCACGCCCGCTTCTTTAGAGAATTTCGCAGATGCATACTCCGCTAACATCGCCGCGCTGAAGCAATTAAAAATAAAAGACCTCGCAGAATTCATATTGCTACAACTGGGTCTTAAACGGCTTGACATAGAGACTGTAAAGGCTTTCGAATCTTCTATTAAAAATAATGAAAATTTACCTTCCAGCGCGGAACTAATCGACTTTGTAAGACAACAGCAACGAATTCTCAACCGCGCGCAATTCACGCAACCGACCTCGAGCCGCGTTGGCTCAAACATTAATTATACCGCTAAACCGCAAAAAACTAATTCCGCAAAGGCATTTATTAATGTCGAAAAAATCGATAATCACTCCATCGAAATTTGTTTTTGTTGTCAAAAGGGATCGCACCCTTTATACCAATGTTCTAAATTCACAAGTCTAGAACCACGCGATCGATTTAACTTTATTAAGTCATCGAATATTCGAGTTTGTGTGAACTGCCTCAGTACTAGGCACATCACAAAAGCTTGTAAATCAAAGAGTACATGCAAAACATGCGCGCTCAACCATCATAGTTTATTGCATTTCAAACAAACTGATGGGCGAAAGTCACAAACAGACCCAATACCATCTCCCGCGTTACAAGCAGATGCCGATAATGATAACTTAAATTCTTTTAATCCGGTTTCGCTATGTGTAACAAATTCATGCCCTAGTGCAAATACTACTGCACTCTTAGGAACGGCTGTTTGCACTACCAGAGACGCTAAGGGCCAGGTACAGACGTTACGGGCTCTAATAGATAGCGGCTCCCAAAGGGACATAATTACGCGCAAATGCTGTTCACGCTTGAATCTTACGGTGCGGTCATCTCCAAGTACTTACGTCACGGGAATAGGTGACGTAAGAAATGTGACAAATGGCGTAACTTGCTTAAAATTACATTCCCGCTATGACATCACTCAGTCGTATACGATTAAACCATATGTAGTAGAAACTATAACCAGTGAGTTGCCTACTGTTAACATTAACCGTTCCTCTTTGTCGTATCTTGACAATTTGCCCTTAGCAGACACAACATTCTGTACGCCCGGTGAGATTGATATTATCTTAGGATGTGACATATTTGCTCGCATTCTAAAGGCAAACAAAATATCAGGATCTCTCGGCCAGCCATTTGCTATTGAAACCACTTTGGGATATCTCATCTTGGGTACTGCCCCAACGATGATTGAAAACCCAAGTATAAACGCCACGCAATCATTTTGTACGTTCACGCAAAATAATGATTTTTGCCTGTCGCGCTTCTTCGAATTGGAAGACATTCCAGATGAGAAGTTTTTAACGCCTGATGAACAAGAGTGTGAGGACATTTTTAAACTCACTACCTCTCGTGACACGGCAGGTCGTTATATCGTCGCGTTGCCGTTTCGAAACAGTCCCTCTGTTCTCGGTGAATCGTTACCCGCCGCCGAACGCAGGTTTCGATCTCTCGAACGCCGCTTGATATCTCAACCCGCAATAAAGTTAGAATATGACAAAATATTACGCGAATACCTACAGAAAGGGTACATTTCGCCGGTCGACAATTCTGACTTACCTCATTACGTTATACCGCATCATATTGTAGTTCGTGAAGATAAACTTACTACTAAAATTCGCATGGTGCTAGATGCGAGTATGAAATCCGATTCGGGTTATTCGCTTAATGACATCCTACATACCGGAAAGAATTTACAAGGTGATTTGTTTCGCATTATCCTCAATTTCAGATTGTTCGCAATAGCTATAACCGCTGACATAAAACAAATGTACCTACAAATCGTAGTGCAAGAAGAATGCCGTCGTTATCAGCGCATGCTGTATAGATTTAACAATAGTGACCCTTTACAATTGTTCGAATTTAATCGCGTCACTTTCGGCATGTCTTGTAGCCCATTTTTGGCTATGCGTTCACTGCGTCAACTCGCAACGCATGAAAAACCTCGTTTCCCACTCGCGGCAAACTTGGTGGAAAATGGCTCATTCTACATGGATGATTTCGTCACCAGTTGCTCATCAGTCGAGGAAGCTACCGAGTTGTCGACGGAATTAATTCAGTTATTCGCTGCCGGAGGATTCGACCTTGTAAAATTCTCTTCTAATTCTCCAAAGTTTTTATCCACGATTCCTACAGCTCGTCGTGTTAAGGAACATGTGGAATTTAATCCCGATGAAAACCTAAAAATACTAGGGCTTCATTGGATACCCGCTTCTGATCATTTTGTATTTGTCGTACACACCGACGAAAGAACGTGTACTAAACGAAATATTCTCTCGACGATTGCTCGTCTTTGGGATTTGATGGGTTTCGCCGCACCAGTTGTATTATTGGCTAAGCTGATAATTAAATCTCTATGGGAGTATAACCTGAATTGGGACGATACTCCTCCTGAAACAGTTGTCACACTTTGGCGACAGTTTAAAAAGGAATTGCCATTACTGCAATCTATTAAAATTCCTCGGTTTTTAGGAATCGAACCCCAATGTGTATTAACGCTTATCGGGTTTTCAGACGCAAGCGAACGCGCATATGGAGGTGTTATTTACTTACATGTTTACTGTCCGAATACCGATAAAACCACAATTAATTTATTATGCGCTAAATCCAAGGTCGCTCCGGCTAAGACGATTTCACTTGCGCGATTAGAACTATGTGGAGCGCTAGTACTTGCACGATTAATGCATACGGTCAGTAATACCTACACATCAAATTCAAAAGCTCATACGACTTTAGCTTTTTGCGACAGCACGGTTGCACTAGCTTGGATAAATTCACCGCCTGCAAAATGGCAGACCTTCGTTGCCAACCGCGTCTCACAAATACAAAACCATCTTGGGGCTGAATGCTTCCATTATATAAGAGGTCAAGACAATCCCGCCGACTGCTTATCGCGGGGTCTTACTCCCGCTCAGCTAATAGACCATCCGTTATGGTTTAACGGTCCCGTATTTGCCCAATTACCTAAAAGTGATTGGCCTTTACAACGTTTTGATACGAAATCGATATCTGATCCACCCGAATTAAAAACAAAAATTTTGATGTCCGTTCAAGACAATAACCGCCCTAAAACAATCGCTCCACCGTTATTGTGTGCACTAGCTTCTCGTGTTAGTTCATGGCCGAAATTAATTCGAATAGTAATTTATGTTTTTCGTTTCATTAATAAATTACCACGAGCATTCGAATTAAGCCATATCTTAGTTGCAGAAATCGCTGTTATAAATTCTATACAGCAAGAACATTTCTCCGAAGATATAAAGGCAGTCAAAGATGGGAAGAAGGTTCGGCGAGCGATTGCGAAATTAAATCCGTTTCTTCATGACGGAATTCTAAGGGTAGGAGGCAGATTGAGTAACGCTGAAACAGAATTTGACAGTCGTCATCCCATTCTATTGCCCGCTCGGGATAATGTAGTCAATTTAATAATAGACTACTATCATATAAAGAACATACCGCAGGGCCGTTGTTAAACTCTGTCCCTTACCGTCACAATAGATTTAACGACATCTTAGAAGTTAGTTCATAATACTTTAATTTTTAAAAATCAATTAGATTAGTTTCATTGTTAAATAGGTACCAAACCCTACTAGTTTTATCTACCGCAGGTTCAGTATTATTTATTGAATCCTTTCAAGTCATATTTTTCGTTTCAATGTTTTTTATTCATTTTATTTCCTTGCTATATCAGTCATTTTGACCATTTGGTAAAGCATTTATATAACTTACATAATATTTTCGTAACTTTTACATAATTTATTACATTCTACCGCGTGTCATTATAATTTTGTTTGCGCGTTGAAACGTATTGGCACTCTTTTGGTTTATGGAAGTGGATTCTTTCATCCCCTTCCAGGCGGGGGGCATGGTTACGACAATACATATACCCACACATACACACACCTACATAGCACACATACATACTGTTACTGCTTGGGATTGGTATTAATATTGTTGCAAATCCTGTCCTACCTTGTTCCCAAAATCCGCACCTATAACTACCTTCACCACGTCAGTCTGCAATCAACAGCCCGCGCCGCAACATACCTACTATAGCCACCGTGCTCCCGCTATCTGTTAACCTAATTCCGCCGTGTTCGCCGTGTACACGAAACGCACGCTTATTGCTGTTTTCAGTGCCAATTGGACGGGGAGAAAGAAGACAAAATTGCCAGCATACAAGTTCTTTATCCTGTTTCGGTGAGTCCTTTCCTTTATATGCAGCATATGTTTTTTCCTCATTCCAAGCAGTAAACAGTAACACAAAATTCAAGGTCCTTCGTCAGTCAATCTTCGCAAATATCAAATCCACTCTACACACACACAATCTCATTCATGTATAAAGAAAACATTCCGATATCTTACCTAGAATGTCTTAAAATTATTGTCAATTTCAGAAGTGCCAGAGAAGAAACTGCAGAAGTCTGTTGACGGTGCCACTAGAGCAGCCCTGGCCAACCCGCGGCCCGCGGCGCTCTTACGTGCGGCCCACGGTCATGTCTGACAATTTATTTTTTTTAAATATCGGGTACTTCAGAATGTCTTTAAAATCACATTTAAGTTATTAAAACCAATAAGGGCGACTTGCACCAACTAGCGTTAATTTTATCCTAAATTGTATTTAACTAAATGGAATTTAACTACTTAAATACATTAAAATAGTTTTGCATTGCACCATGCAGTTCGTGCGGGTATTCACTTAAACGTGATTAACGCGTCGGTACAACAGTTAAATACCATTAGCGCGTCGGTAAAACAGTTACCACGTTTTATTTTACATGAAATCGCTCCGATTGTCAAAATATTTTGAGGTTGTGTCATTGTTTATTTGTGATTTGTCGTATTGTGGTGTGGTTGCCTAGTGTTTTGATTTATTTTTATGCAGGAAATGAGTGTCCAAACAATCAAATCCAGACCGAGAGCTTCTAACTTTTCTAGGGAAGAGCAATTGTTGTTTCTAAAAGTAATGGAGTCCTATACTCACAACATAGAAAATAAAAAAACTGATGAGGTTAAAACATTTGTGAAGCAGGAGACTTGGGCCAAAATAACCGAAATTTTCAATGCTAATAACAAAAATGTTCATAGAACCACTGAAAATCTGATAAGCTGCTACCGAAACATGAAGAGCAAAATAAAAAAAACAACATTCAGATGCGAAAATGGTCTTGGCAGGTTAGTACCTGTTATCTAGAAATGCAGATGGTCCATGGCCCTTTTTTAAATATATAAATCATCTTCTTCCCGTATCTTTACTAGCCTTTAATTTAAATGTGTTTCAACAAATTTAAATTAATACAAAGCGGATCTAGGTTTGATTCCTGTCAGAGTTAAAGGCTGATAAATGGTTCAAGAACAGTTTCTGTCAGTGATAGCATACATCATAATATAATTGTGTCGATTTTACGTTTCAGATTCAAGTCAAAAACAAAAATTTATCGAAGCCATTGGAGAAAATGGAAGAGACTGGGTCGCAGTGTCGGAATACACTAATCAGTCAGCGGAGCTCTGCAAAAAACAATTTGGCGAATTTGAAAAATAATTGAAGAGGAAAGAAACTGCACATAAAAAAATAATTATGGGTACAGATATGTTAGTTTATATTGTGGTTAAAGTAGTTTCATATTTGAAACTAAATATATGGTAATTAATATATATGAATTATTTCAGGCGGTGGTCCCCCTTCTTCTGATGATGAGGATCCATTGGATCAACTAAAAAAATGAATTGAACCTCAAGTAGATGGATTATACACGGCATATGATGGTGATGCTCTCTTGATGCAAGACTATCAAGAAAGTCTTCCTGTGAAAGACAGAATTATGCCCATTGAAAATAACTTAGGTACTTACTTTTTACTTACGCCATCTTTACTTTTGAATTGTATTGTAATTTGAGATGAACGTTTAAATAAATATTATTATCTTTTAATTGTACTACTAGCAGCGGAAGAAGAAAATGAGGTTATCACAGGAGAAAAAAGGACAGAAGTCACTTGTGAGTACTAATGCACTCAGGGGATATTTCACCATCCTCCTCATAGCTTATCCATAAACATGAAGAATATTAAGACCCGTCTGTTTCAACAGAATGCTAAATCATGAGCTTAATCACCGCCATCTTTATTTCCAAGCCGTGCTGTAGAAAACCAACTGACATTTAAAGAGTCCTATTTTTGGGACTTCATAGTAACTTTTTTCTACGCGCCAGTATGGATTGTGTAGGCGTCAGAAGAGTGTGTGCTACTGATTGAAGCAGATATTTAAAAGTTTTCATCACATTTCTGTAATATTAATACTTAAATTTTGTAAAACAATACGTTGGTGGTAATATACGATCGTTAAGGTAAGACATTTTTAAAATATTTACGATTTTAACGTAGTAATAATGCTTTCAACCATTTTTCATAATGGCGGATGATGCTTAGCTTTGGAGCTGTACCGATTATCATTAGAAATTCTATAATTTACTAGATAATATAATATAATCTACATAATAGTACTATTTTATAACATGTATAGAGCTTTCTGAGAGAATAATAGGATAATTAATCCATAAGCCGCGACGTTTTTAGTTAGAACTTAAAAATGACACTTCCTTTCGACTCGATTGTTAATTTGTTTTCCAAGTGAAATTTTATTGGTTTTGAAAATACGTAATAATTTATCAGTGGATATTATTTTCAGATGCCTCATAAGTGCTGTGTTCCGGGATGCAAAGTGAATTACGCCAGTTCTCTGAAGAAAGAAGGTGCTGTTACCATCTTCAAATTTCCAGCGGAGGAAGAACGCAGACAGTCATGGATCAGGGCTATTCCTCGCAAAAATTGGATTCCAGGTGCTTTCGCTGCCGTTTGCATCAATCATTTTGATAAAAAGGATATCATAACTTACCCTAAAAAACCAAAATTGGCTATCGGAGCTACACCAAGTATTTTTAAGGGTTTGCCAAGTTATTTAACAAAGAAAAAAGCAACGGAGAGAATGAATCCCGAAAATCGGAAGTTAAAAATAAAATACCGACACGAGGAACAAGTTGAACTTTTCATTCAAAGTGACACGATAGTGAATTACAGTGATTTTGTCAGAAATATGCAAATTAAAATTAAACTCAGTGAGTGAAATGTAAAAACTATAAATGACAGAACATATTTTTACGTCACAAACTTTGACAATGTAGATAAACATTTGTATTTAAGTTCTCAGGTTGTAGTTGACTATCATCTGAATATCAAAGTGTTTGTCGGAACAAATGAACTTTCTCATAGTGAATTGAAGTGGCTATTCCCTAAAACTATGATATTGAGTTTATGGTCACAACTAGAAAATTTGTTGGTACGATATCATAATATTAATATAGATGACAATATTAGTTATAAGACAGAAGTCAAAATACTGTAAATAATCATTTATTTAAATTTAATATTTAATACATACTTCTACAAATAATTCTTTTACTATTTATCCATGAAATTCTAAAAAATCTACTTCCCACAATAATTATTTTACTTTTTACCCATGAGATTTAGGTAAGTACCTATATATATTCATTAATATGAATCAAAACGATTTGTGTAAGTGAAAAAGGTAAGTATTTATAAACAAGAAATATACATGCCTTCACTGTAAATTAAATTCACCAATATTTTCTATTAGAACCTTTAAAATCAGAGCTGGAATGATTATTTGCTTCTTGGGGAAATAGGCCTCTTTACTTTGAATTTTGATTTCCCGCCAAGTCTACAGCACGGCTTGGAAATAAAGATGGCGGTGGCTTAATTCAAATTTTAACCATCAATTAGAGTAACAAGGATGTTAAATACGACCACGCGCTGTTTCAAGTGTTCTTATGCTAAATACATTGATATTAGTGTGGCCAGTTTACAATGTAGAATATTCGCCAGATTTATGTCAAAAAAACACGGCATTATTTTTTTGGAGCGGCCACACCGTTTTATCTCTGGTTAACATAACTGTCAAAGCATTTTTTTTTGCGTCGGGTTATTCATGGTGTTTATTTATGATTCATTCTACCATCCAAACAACATCAACAATCCTCAAAAATGGAACATTATAAGCAATACATCAAGAAGTAAGTACAGCTATGTTGTTTTCCTTGAAATAACATGAATTTAATGTACGTTTTGATCATTACATTTTATTATTATAGAAATAAGGCCAGCAATTTCTCGCCTGATGAAATAACCAAATTAAATGATTTGGTTGCCAAGTATGCTGCAGTGCTGTTCAATAAAAAAACGGATACGGGTACAGATAAGCAGAAAATTGCAACCTGGGAACGCATCTCGAGTGAATTTAATAGCAGCTTGCCCGGTCTCATTCCAAGATCGGCAAGCCAACTTAGATTGAAGTTTGTTAACCTCAAAAGAGTGGCCAGTACTGTAAGTATTGTTTTTCGATCTCCTTATTTTTTTGCGACCTTTAAGAAGCCTGGAGACTCTTCCCGAATATTCTACCGCTACTGCACCGCGCTAGCACCTATAAAAACGATGGACCGATGGACACCAGTCCAGTCAGAGCCAGAGAGAGAGAGTGACTTCTTCTTCACGGCGCGACTTTCTCCTGCCTTCGAGTACGAACTGTTCTATTTTACATTAAGTAAACTTTGTTACCTTGTGAATAAATTACTTAGTGCTTCGAAAGTGTCTTTATTATTCTCTACCACTACACACACACATACCCCACATTGGTGACCCCGTTTTAAAAAAGGGGAACTGGTAGAGAACGCGAACATTTAAACTTTTCATTGTGGAACTCAAAAGGAGAAAAAGTGCAAATATGAATCCGAAACCGGCCGTTTCGGGTTCTGCGGACAATGCCGTCAATCGGATTGCGGTGCGTATCCCAACCTTTTGTCCAGAAGACCCTGAAATGTGGTTCAGCATGGCCAAACGCAGTTTCGATGCAGCTGGAGTCACGACGGATGCCACGAAATTTGGATACATCCTTGGAGCCCTCGAACCACGCTATGCCAGTGAAGTACGAGACATCATTCTCCATCCGCCAGAAAATCCTTACGAGAAACTGAAGACCGAACTAATTAAAAGGATGAGCTCTACGCAAGAACAGAAAACCAGACGCCTTCTCGAGCACGAGGAAATCGGAGATCGTAAACCTTCTCAATTTCTAAGGCATTTAAGGAACCTAGCGGGAAACACTATTTCCGACGATGTCCTAAGGACACTCTGGATGGGACGCTTACCCCACACCACACAAATCGTCCTGGCGACGCAAAAGGACACCCCGCTGGACAAAGTAGCTGACCTGGCAGACGCCATAGCAGACTCGACCACGCGCCCAAACGTCAACGAAACACTCAACGTGGAGGCGATAATCTCCACCCAAATGCAGCAGATGGCCCTCAGCATGCGACAGGAAATTTCCACAGCCATCCGACAAGAAATTGGCGCTATAAACGCACATCGACGAGCACCATACCGAACCTACCGAAACTGAAGGTTCTCGAGCCGTCAACGTTCTCTATCACGTCAGAGAAACTACAACGACGAGTCTGGAAAATGCTACTACCACCAACGTTTTGGAATTAACGCTAAGAAATGCAGAGCTCCGTGCAATTTCCAACAGGAAAACGCAGTGGGCAGTCACTGATGGCAGTCAACGACATCAGCCCCTCCTCTCGCCGCATATTAGTTAAAGATAAGAATTCCAATATACAATTCTTAATCGACATTGGCGCAGACCTTTGTGTGTATCCACGTAACAAAGTATCAGCACGCTCAGAAAACTCGACATATGTACTTTCAGCAGCAAACTGAACAAACATAGCTACCTACGGTATAATTACATTAAAATTAAACCTAGGACTTCGCCGAGATTTCACATGGCATTTCGTTTCGTAATCGCTGACGTCACTCGCCCTATCATTGGTATGGATTTCTTGGCTGATTACAGATTATTATGCTAGAAATAAACGTCTACTGGATATAACGACTAATCTCGCTGCACCTGGCCGAGGAACATCGAACAGCATCCCATCGATTCAAAACAATTGCTGGTACATCTGCTTATCATACTTTGTTATTAAAATACCCCGATATTAGTCGACCTAGAGGAACAATGCAAACAGTGCGACATAACACTAAGCATCATATACACACAACGCCCGGACACCAAGTGGCGGAGCGCCCACGACGACTTGCCCCAGAACGATACAAAGCCGCAAAGAAAGAATTTGAAATAATGGTGTCACTTGGAATCGCACGACCTTCCAAGAGCTGTTGGGCATCTCCACTTCACTTAGTTCCCAAATCCAACGAACAATGGCGACCTTGTGGGGACTACAGATCTTTAAATGCCCGAACAATACCAGACCGCTATCCGGTACGACATATTCAAGATTTTTCTCAATCTCTGAGCGGTAAAAAAATTTTCAGCACGATTGACCTTGTACGAGCATTTAATCAGATACCGGTGGCAGACGAAGATATCCACAAGACAGCAATCATTACGCCGTTTGGATTATTTGAATTTCCATTTATGTCATTTGGACTTCGAAATGGCGCTCAAAGTTTCCAACGATTCATCGATGAAGTACTACAAGGACTCGATTTCTGTTATGCATATATAGATGACATACTTGTGGCATCCATCTCAGAGGAAGAACACATCAACCATCTACAAATTGTATTTGAGAGATTACAACAACACGGGATAGTAATCAACTCGCTTAAATGCAAGTTCGGCGAGTCAGAAGTAAAATTTCTAGGACACCGCATCAACGCAGAAGGTACTATTCCGCTACCAGACAAGGTAGATGCAATCAGAAATTATACCCGTCCATCAACAATCAAGGAATTACGAAGATACTTAGGTATTTTGAATTTTTACAGAAGATTCATACCTAAGGCCGCAGAATTACAAGCTCCACTAAATGACTTACTTAAAGGAAACGCTAAAGGCAAACAACCCGTACAATGGACGAAAGAAACCTTAAACGCATTTGAAATGTGCAAAGAGGGTATTGCTAACGCGGCAATCGCTTGCAAACCCTAAAAACGACGCGCATCTCGCAATTATCAGCGACGCATCTGATACTACTGTTGGAGCGGCCCTCCAACCACAAAACAACGGTGTATGGGAACCATTAGCCTTCTTCTCAAAGAAATTAAGCCCAGCCGAGCAAAAGTACGGAGCTTACGACAGAGAGTTATTAGGCATTTACCTTAGATTACCTCATGCATTAGTAAATGGTATATGTATTTTTGTTTTAGGAATGGAGCAATGTGGTGCAAGAGCAGAGGAAAACAGGCGGTGGCCCACCTCCGTCTGATGTTTCCGAAAACGCACTGTGGCTCAAGGGCATTCTGCAGACGTCCATGGTAGAAAAAACAGTTCCGGATGAAATTATTAATGTTTGAGAATTTAATGAGAACTTAAAAATAATAATGCACACCATGTTTTCAAAATATTCAGACGAAATAAGAAAACTTATAGAAGCCTTTAAATTTCGTTTTAAAGAACTAGTAAATTATGAGAAAGCATTTGTGATATTCAGTTCTCCATTTGGTGTTGATGTTTCCACTGTTTCAGAAATGTTACAAATGGAATTAATCGACCTACAATGCAATATTGAACTAACAAATATATACCCCACGATTCCAAAAATTGAATTTTATAATAAGTACATAACAACAACAAAATTTCCTAATATAAGGCTGGGCAAACACATAAGGTTTTTCCATCCGATTGTATGATCCGATTGTCTGATCAGACAACCCGAAGGCCTTCGCGCCATACATTTCTTATGAAAATCAGATAAACACCGCACACATCCGATTCGAAAATATGATCGGTAATAAAAATAGACCACGCCCTTCTGCGCCGGCCGTCCAATCCTGTCTGACAACGGGCGTGGCCCCGGTTTTAATACCTATCTGGTTTTCAAATCTGTTAGAATAATTAGTATAAACCAACCAGTTTCTGATGTCCTTTGTATCAGACGATTGTAGATGGACACTATAGAAGCTACCTATAATTGAACATGATAACAGTACATATTCTAAAACTATGCCCGTCAAAAAATTCAGCGATTACATTACAAAAAAGGTAATAAATCATGTTTTATCGGTTTGCGGTCACGGGCCGAGAAATGAGCTCTTTCAACTGCGTAAATATTATTAGGGATGGGACTGTCCGAAAATCGAAACATAGCAATTCGAGAATTTTTATGTAATGAAGTGGTGAAAACCTTTATTATTAATTTATTTTAGGCAAGGATCGAACTTGGAAGACCCGATTTCTCAGGATATGGAGAGTACTGATTCCGACGGTAGCTACTGTGAAGGAAGCGATATTGAAGACGTCACCATGGAATCCGACGACAATATAGCAGAAGAGATATTTGATGAGGTGAGGCCGATTTTATATATTTTAATTCAATACTTTTTCGTGATGTTCTTTTTTATGCCCATAACAATTTTCTTAAATTTTTAAAACTCACCTCAAAAATTTCTTTTCAGACTAATCCGATTTTTGAAAATGAAGATGATATATACATGGTATATGTTACCGAAGGGGTCAGTGCTGGAGAAGTGGGGTCTTTCCAAGCGTGTGGCAGTCGGGTCAAATTTAAATTTTTTTAAATTTCTTCATATATAAAGTAAACCCAACAACCAACCCCGAACACACTTCATCAGTTGGCAGGAATGGGATAGGGATTATCCTGCGGGTGGCGACATGGGTCCGGCCCGGAAGGGTAGCTAGCTACCCCACCTGTTGCTTCCGCCCTCTTCTCGCTCAACAACGCAAGCCAGACGCATCACACGGGAATCCATCTTTAACTATTGAGAGCTCTTGTTGTTTAAAAGTGAATACACGCCTGTTTAAAAGTGCCCAGAGTTTTATCCATCTCTTTACGTTTATAAATTCAGAAGTGGGATATATCCAAAGTGTATACGACAGTGACGTTTGTTTTGTTTATTTTGGTGAAAAATTTGCGCGCGAAATTGACGATTGGTTATTGTTTTGTTACTTGGATAAGAAATACGATAGAGACGATTTATTCATTGCGAAATTGACGCTTTATGGTTTGGTGATATAGTGTGCATACGAGAGGGACGTTCAATTGATTTGCCAAATTCTATTCGTGCGCGGGACTCTGAAGGGACGCTACCGCCGCCATTTTTTGTTGTGTTCGCTTGGAGATACGGAATGTCTCAAAGCCCGAGCCGTAGTGGCCGTAGCAGAAGCCCGAGCAATTCGGAGGATTCTATGGAGCCCTCGCGCGTGGTGTTTGAGAGATTGTTAGAAACAAAACTCGAGACCATGCTAGCCAAGTATTTTACGGCTAGGGGTGGGAGTTCTGGATCCAGCCGTGATGGACCAAGTACTTCGTCGGCACGAAGCGGCGGTCCATCTGTGAAAGCAGAAATAATCCCATTATATGATCCGAAGGACAAGACCGTTACGGCAGTGTCGTGGCTGCAGAAGATTGAGGTCCTGGGGAGAATCCATGGATGGGATGAATACGCGAAGGCGTGTTATATGCAGACGCGACTACGTGGATCGGCCCGCAAGTGGTACGATCATCTCGACAACTATGAGATGTCGTGGCCGGAATGGAAGTCGTCGCTGGAGCGAGCCTTCCCGCGACATACTGAGTATGCGGACTTGATGGAGGAGCTCATGCAGCGGAGGAAACGAGGGAATGAGAGCATGACACATTACTACCACGAGAAGCGTATGATGGCGAAGAGGTGCCGGTTGGACGATGAGGCTGCCATCTCCCTCATCATACGGGGCCTACCCGTGGAGCTTCAGGCACACGCTAGAAGCTTCAGGTGTTCTACCCCCGAGGAGTTGTATGTGGGATTCCTGGCATCCCAGGATAATTACCAACCCCCCGGAGGCAGTTCATCGAAGATGGACAGGGCCACTGTGCGTGTCCCGCCAGCAACGCTTTATTTTGTGAAGATCAGGCACAGATATTTAGATGTTTTTTTATATTACTAAAAAGAAAGACAAACATTCCCAGGTTACGAATAACCCAACAATGTTTGAAAATCTCCTACTGCCATCACAGAAAGCCGAAAATGTTGCTTGTGTTGTGATGGAGGACTTAGCCAGCAGAGGAATCAAACATGCGACGCCCGGGTGGGACCCAAGCGCTATGCCCACTCAACCACAAACTGGTCATTGTCAGAGGACACAGGCCAACATAATCCGCCTACATCCAATCGCATGCTGAGCACCCCATATTGGAAAAGAAAGTAACCGGGAGATCATTAAGAAGTATTGATTATTATAAGATTTTATTGGAAAACATTTTCACATCAATTGGTTCTCTTATTGAGAATGCAATTCGCCAGTATCAGCGAACTTAAATTTTGCAAAACTTGTTGAGTTTACCTAGAAAAAAAATGACAAAAAAAATTCACAATTGGCAAGTGCAAAAGGAGCAAAGTGTTCCAAATTACTGCGCAGGCGGAAGCAAATTTTTTTATTTTTTTTTAGATATCTTAAATCGCTAATTATTATATACAGAGTGTCCGGGGGTACAGTGCATTAACTTCAGGAGATGATTCTACATTAGAGATGCTCCGGAGAGAATTTAATGATAAAAATAAGGTCATCAAAAACCTAGAAATAAGAATCGCAGATCTTGAACAAGCCTCAAAAGACGACTGCTTAGAAATATGTGGAATCCCTCAATCAATGAAGAACAGACACCATTACTTGTGCAGCAGGTGGCTGCGGTTACCGGGGTGACCATTCAACTACATGACCTGAAGGAAGTAAAACGGATCCAGGACAGACGACCTGGAGCCTACCCGAGGATCCAAGTCAAATTCCATGACAACTACAAGCGAAACCAAATCCTTACAATGCGGAAGAAAATTGACGTCAAAACCGCGACAGCACTGTGGACTCCTCTGGAAAGCCAAACAAAAAGCAAAGGAAACTAGTTACATGTTTGTATGGTTTAAATAAAATGGAATTCTAATCCGCAAATCATCTAATGAAAAAATAATTTATCTCAAGCATACGGACGATCTGTATAAACTAATCTAGATGGTACACGGCAACTCGCACCATCGGCTGTCAGTTATATAACAAGTCAGTACCTATGTACTATAATATTCACCCAAAAATAGTTTCAACCGATGGTTGCGGGTGCCAAAGTGTCGTCAAACCTTGTCTTTAGCCATAACAAAATTTATACTAAAAAAAGTATCTTTTTAAACGACTTCGAAAAGGAGGAGGTTATCAATTCGACGGTATTTTTTTTTGTTTGTTTTTTTTAATGTTTGTTACCTCAGAACTTTCGATTGGGTGAACCGATATTGATGATTCTTTTTTAATTAGAAAGCTGGTGCTTCTTGTTTTTAATTCTTAGAACTCCATTCAATTATTATTTTTTAATTGAATTAAAATTAAATTTGATAACAAAATGATTTGATTTGATCAAATTTATATTTTAATTAAATTTTTAAAAATACATATTATTATAGTCTGGTTCATTATCGACATAAATTCATAATTACGCAAAATTAGTTGAGTTTACCTTAAACAAAATTGACGAAAAAGATCTGTGGTTTTCATAGTAATAATGCGACATTTGTTAAATTGTTTAAATTATTTACTCTGGCAATATGCGACATTAGCGCCACGCACGGCGGGTTTACGAACTGACCGCCTGTCATCAGCGATCGAAGTTTCTAGGCTTATTACTTGGCTTGTGAATCTCGATCGGAACAGTTCGTCATTTTATCATAAATTCTTTGTCGCATTAATATTACGAACTAAAAACCTTCTGATATTGTATTTACTATTTTAATAAACGGAGTGTTAAAATCTCGAGTATTATTCCCGTACAAATCCCCATGGTAAAGACCCACGCGCCGGATGCATCATACCGCGTGGATCTTATATAACCATATTGGTGACCTTCCGAACGAATACGTAAATTATTAAACTGTACTGTACGAGGTAATCCGACCGGAGTTCACAAGTCAACGTCCTGGGCAAGTTTCCGTAAGTTTTTCCAATTTTAGTATATTTTTTCCATAATTTAGCATCAGTAGTTTAAATGTCCCAGTTAATTTTAAGAATAAATATTATTTCATATACCATCCAACTAATCTGTACTAAAATGATCATTATAACACCAATTCTAATGACTTTGTAACAATCTATTTAAGTGAGAATGGATTCTGGAACCAACTGCCGACATCAGAGTCCAGCGTGAAGCCGGAAGCTGACACGGCTCGCTGTACGATCGCAGAGAACGCAGGCGGCAGGAGTTTGGTGCTCACCATCGTTCCCTGGATAATCCACGTAAATTTTTTCAAAAAGTGCAAATAATTATGTTACAAGTTACTTATTTGTGTGCGCGTGTTCTTATTTTGTTGTAGCAATAAAACATTGCTAGCAGATCAAGATCACTATTGATCATTACAATATGAGTTGCTGTCTTTTCTGATAATCCGTACTTTCAATAATTTTATTGATACATTGCTGCGAAATTAAAATTTAATTTGCAAATTTTAAACAGATGAATTGTCACATTTCAATTTTTAACCACATATTATGTCTGCGAGACAAATTTTAACAATTAAATAAGCGATTTTTAAAGTTTTAAATGTGACACACTTTAAACATAATCAATATATGGCGAATTTTGTTGCAAAAATACTTTTCACACATTGTTATTTCCAGAGATTACAATTCTTATTTGATTTAAATGTTTTTCCACTGAGATAAGGTTTTAAATATTTTTATTTTTTCCGATGTTTTTTAAATACAATTTGTCTTGCGTATTAAATCTCAAAAAATGCTGAAATGATCTCCGACGAAAACATCATATCGGTCGAAGAAGACAATACACCACACAGCGGAACAAGCAATCCAAGCACAAGCAAACCTCCTGGAAAAACTGAAATTAATAAACCCAAAACAATGGAACAGCCAAACACTGATGTACAGCACGTATCGGTGAGATTACCACCTGTGTGGAAAAGACACATCGCACTTTGGTTTGCTCAAACTGAGGCACAATTTGCAAATTCTCGGATAAAAGATGATTTCACCAAATATAATATAATCATAGCGGCATTGGATTCCGAAGCGCTTCAGTGCGTCAGCGACATTGTAATCAAACCCCCAGCCAATGAAAAATATCAACGGATAAAAACAGCACTCATCGAGCGTCTACAAGATTCTGAAGAGAAAAAATTAACACGACTCCTTACGGGTATACAACTTGAAGATAGAAAGCCGACGGGTTTATTACGCCACATGCTGGAACTTGCCGGTCCAGCCCTTGCAGAAAGCAACATAGTAAAAACGCTCTGGCTACAGAGGCTACCTCAACATGTACAGGCAATTTTATCAGCTCTCCCGGATAACACTCTCGAGCAGTTGGCATCAGCGGCTGACAAAATTATCGATGTGTACCAGACAACAGAGTGTACGGCAGTTGACAACAAAAACCAACCGGGACCTTCAAGGATAGAATGCGAAAACACAATCCTTCTTCAACTACAGAATCAGATGACAGCGTTGACTGAAGAAATGAAGCAATTAAAAATGAACAACAGCATTCATCAAACAAATTTCCGCGGGCGAAGACATCAAAGTCCAAGACGCTATAACAAACATCAGTCACCTTCAACATCAAGCAATTCATGGAGACCTAGGTCGGTGTCCCGAGGAAGATCGCCTCAAAAATCGTCCAATTGATACTGCTGGGCGCATGCAAAATATGGAGACAAAGCGTACAAATGCTTCAAACCATGCAAATTTCTCAGAAACCAATCGGGAAACGACAAAAAGCCCGCTGTAGAGACGTGTGAGTTTCCACCTACTTATCGTCTCTTCCTTTATGAGCGGGAAACGCGTCAGCGATTTCTGATAGACACGGGCGCAGAAGTATCGGTGTTACCACGTTACGCATGTAGCAAAAAGAACAGTATCACCTCGGATAATTGTCCCGCAACATTGTTTGGCGCAAATGGAAATCCTATAAAGACCTATGGAACTAGGATTTTGGAATTAAACTTCGGCCTACGCCGGTCTTTTAAATGGCGTTTCATAGTAGCCGATGTGTCAAGACCCATTATTGGAGCTGATTTCCTTCATCATTTTAATTTGTCGGTAAATTTAAAAAAGGCAATCCTCTCAGATCATTCAACCGGACTGAAAATCCCCGGAGTTACACATAAAGGACCTACTTCTCCCATATCAATATTGTCAACAACGCAGAAGTACAGAGAAATTTTAAACAAATTCCCAACTTTAACGAGACCTAACATAAAAATTACAGATTTTAAAAAACACTCTGTGACACACTGCATAGAAACAAGAGGACCACCAGTTACTGAACGTGCTCGTAGATTGGCACCAGACCTGTTGGAGGCTGCCAAAAAAGAATTCAGGTTTCTAATGGAACAGGGAATCTGCAGACCATCGAAGAGCAATTGGGCCAGCCCCTTGCATATGGTTAAGAAAAGCGATGGACAGTGGCGTCCATGTGGCGATTACCGTCGTTTGAACGCACAAACGATTCCAGACAAATACCCTATACCTCAACTTTATGACTTTGCTCACAAACTTAGAAAAGCAAAGATCTTCAGCACAGTGGACCTCACAAGAGCTTATCATCAGATACCGGTCGAACCCGAAGATATTCCGAAGACAGCCATCATCACACCGTTCGAATTGTTTGAATTTACGTCAATGCAATTTGGACTATCCAACGCTGCGCAAAGCTTTCAAAGATTTATGCACGCAGTCACCAGAGATCTCGACTTTTGCTTCGTTTACCTGGATGATATCCTTATAGCTTCAGAAAATGAAGAGGAGCACAAAAAACACCTGGATATCTTATTCAAGCGGCTTGCTGACAATGACCTAGTTATAAACATTCATAAATGTCAATTTGGTGTCACAACTGTCAACTTCTTAGGTCACACAATTACGCCAGAGGGAATGACACCACTCAAAGAGAAAGTCAAAGCCTTAACCGATTTTCCTCTACCAAAAACAGCGAAAGGGTTAAGACGATTCTTAGGAATGTTGAACTATTATCGCAAGTTCCTTCCAAAGTCAATCCATATTCAAGCCAAATTATTTGACTGCATTACAGGATACAAGAAAAATGACAAACGTTTACTTAATTGGAACCAAGAACTGACGGTAGCATTCGAAGACTGTAAAAATCAACTGGCAAATGCAGCTCTTCTGGCTCACCCAGACCCCAATTCAAGAATTGCCATTATGGTGGACGCATCTGATATAGCGGTCGGAGCAGCTCAAGAACAATACTTGGGAACCTCTTGGATTTTTTTCAAAGAAATTTACAGCACCGCAGCGCAAATACAGCACTTTTGATCGTGAACTGACAGGCGTCTTTGAAGCTGTAAAATACTTCAGAAATAACATTGAAGGTCGCACTTTCACAATATACACTGATCATAAGCCGATCACCTTCGCCTTCAGTAAGAAGCGAGCATCTAGCTCTCCACGCCAAGAAAGGCAACTGGATTTTATTGCACAGTTTTCCACAGATATAAGACATATATCGGGACACCAAAACACAGTAGCTGACACTCTATCTCGAGTTGAAGAGATTAACTGTCCTACTATTGACTACAAGGAAATGGGTCAAGTGCAGGGTCAAGACGACGATTATATTAAGGCAAAAGATGACTCCAGCCTATCCTTGCGTCAAATGGTGATCCCTGGCACAGACACTGCATTATGGTGCGACATCTCGACAGGCCACGTCAGACCTTTTGTACCGAAGGTCATGCGAAACACCGTCATACAAAGCGTACATAACGTATGTCACCCAGGAGTGGCAGGAACAACAAACACAATCAAACAAAGATTTGTGTGGCCAAACATGAAATCTGATATAAGAAACTTTGTCAAACATTGCATTAACTGTCAAAGAGCTAAATTTTCTAAACATACGGTTACCCCACCGGCAACGTATTTATTACCAGAAGATCGTTTCAACAATATACATATTGATCTAGTAGGCCCATTACCAAGTTGTAACGAATATCAATATCTGTTAACAATAATCGACAGATTTACTCGTTGGCCCGAAGCAATACCATTAAAGGATATGTCCGCTGAAACAGTGGCTATCGCACTAACAACTCACTGGATCGCTAGACATGGAGTACCAAACACCATAACTTCAGATCAAGGTCGTCAATTTGAAAGCCATCTGTTCAAAAAACTTACAGAGAAGTTTGGAATCAAGCATTCGAGGACTACAGCCTACCACCCTCAAGCAAACGGAATCATAGAACGTTGGCACCGCACCTTGAAAGCATCTCTCATGGCAAGTGGCGAACAAAATTGGTTAGAAACTCTCCCACTTATATTACTTGGCCTGAGATCAACATTTCGTGAAGAATTATATCAACACCATCAGTTGTTCAATGTAGTAACAAATAGTTGTGATATATTTTTATTTCGTAAACAGCAAGAATGAGTTCGATTTTAAACAAACTTACTTTCGGAAAATCCGGAGAAACAGAATTGAGTAAAACTTTTAAAGGGTTATCCATAGGCAACAAAATATTAAATAAACCAAATTTACCTGAAATAAAATTGGGAGAAGAATCCAATGAGATTGAGATCAATGAATGCATCATTAGATTGCTGCAGAAGAGAGGTAAAAATGTAAAAGGAAAGTCTCTATATTCAGAAGCCATCGTACATCCAATACTTTTGTACCTAAAGGCCATTTTTGATGGTTACCCTAATAAGAACATTTCATACAAATTCATTGAGAATAATGATGTGCCAAAATATCCATCAATTTTCCTTTTCATGATATCATATATTGTTCTAAATGATCTGAAGGAAGAGATAAGGACTGATTATATTACAAGGATCTGCTCTGAATTTGAAACACCCTCAATAACATCCATGATGATTGATGAAGATCCAATGAATGAAGTGTTCCCCAAAACATGTTCAGAAAGAACAAGACACATAACCAAATTAAGAGACTGTCTTTTAAGTTACTATGATTTAATAAAGTCAAGTGTAAACTCTAGTAACGATATTTTCTCTGCAGACAGAGCATGTTTATCCAAAATGTTGAATATCGCAAGAGATTTGTATAATTTGGATACAACAACAACTGAAGTTGTTGACCCCGTCGTGATATCATACTCGAGTATGATATCACGTCGGGGTCACCAATATGGTTATATTAGATCCACGCGGTATGATGCATCCGGAGCGTGGGTCTTTACCATGGGGATTTGTACGGGAATAATACTCGAGATTTTAACACTCCGTTTATTAAAATAGTAAATACAATATCAGAAGGTTTTTAGATTACAGTGAAACCCTGTTAAGAAGTTTTCCAAGGGACCGGAAAAAACAAACTTCTTAAGCAGGAAAACCTTATATGTGGGAAAAATTGGGTCAATTTTGGGCCGAGGGACCGAAAAAACCAAACTTCTTAAGCCACAAAACGTCTTAAGAGAGAACTTCTTAAGAGGGTTTCACTGTAGTTTAGTTTGTAATTTAGTTCGTAATATTAATGCGACAAAGAATTTATGATAAAATGACGAACTGTTCCGATCGAGATTCACAAGCCAAGTAATAAGCCTAGAAACTTCGATCGCTGATGACAGGCGGTCAGTTCGTAAACCCGCCGCGCGTGGCGCTAATGTTGCATATTGCCAGAGTAAATAATTTAAACAATTTAACAAATGTCGCATTATTACTATGAACACCACAGATCCACAGGGATGGTATCGGCGGGTGATGACTTCAGGGCCTACGTGGCGCGAGGGAGACTCGCGCGTTTCATCAAGTCTTTCGATATTAGAAGAAGACATTTCATTCGAAAACAAATTGTCCCTTTTTGCACAACTTTATGAAAGAGAAAGATTGTTTCACTTTCAGAGTCTGCTGAAGCATCGCTAAGAAAATAATTCCTCCATTGATAAAACAACCATTTTAAAAATGAAGGAAGTCAAAGAAACATTGTCAATACGAGGGAAGAATTTCTCAGCAAATTTCAGGAATTTAAAAACAGCACTTTTTTTTAAAGTTTTTGTCTTGGTAGTAGTTATTTTGTGTTCTTGCTAATGTTTGTTTACATTTTCGAAAAAAAAATTACATTTTCCAAAAGTAGAACATGTCCAACAACTGTTTATATCTCGCCGTGTATACGAAAGCTTTATACGATCCACTGTCATCCGCATCGTCTGCGGGGTGACATCCGCAAAAATCCGTAAAATCCATTTGTCATTATTTTTACTACACAAATAATTTTGAAATAATTCATTAACGCTTTGGTGTGAATAAAATCCTGCCCTTTATTTTGAACTCGGTTATAATTATTGACAGTTCTACAGCATGTGTTTAGTAGTGTTGTGGTATCCTAAAAATACCGTGAATTTTTTATTTCAATAAATAATCAAGTCAACAAAAGTCGAAAATCATAATATGTATTCGTATAAAAACCTATCTGAATTTCTTCTTCTTTATAGGTGCCAATATAGCGTAGAAACGCGTTTTCATTGTTTTCAAGCACCTAATTTTCAAGAATTATCCGGGGGAGGCCCGGACCCCCCGTTTTCTGAATCCCCCCCCTCCCACCCCACGTTTGGGGGCCCCTTTACAGGTTTTAGCGGAGGACCCAAATGGTCCCAGTCTGGGCCTGGCTGACATACATCGTCTCCATGGTCACCAATAGATATTATTCAGGCTTTGGAAACAGTCCGGCATTGCGGCCATCTTGGCCGCCAATTTGTATAATCTTTTGGACACAATGCTCGGTATGTCAAGTCCTTCTAAGAATTTGGTTTAGTCATTGGAGACAATTTACAAAGTGAAGATAACATAAAAAAGTGGGCCAACATGACCAGTCAATAGACTGCTGACGTAGCATGTCGAAAGTTACACCAAATAATGTATTAAGCTCAGAGAAAACAGCAAAACCTTCATGGTAAGTTCAACCTACTTAGTAAAGAAGAGTCACAGCATCAACCACCGCAACAGATAGTTTTGGAATTGTATGTGTAGAGTATTTTTGGAACAACATTCACAAAAAACAGAGTTTATAGTAATACGCAACATTGCAGAATATCCAGAAACCAAAATAATACAAAAATATGTGTACCATATTTACCGTATTATTATTATTAACAATATCAATACATTGTGTATGTATAACATTAACTAATACATATTTAACGGTTAATGACAAAACATTTTTGATAATACATATATAATTTTTGGTTCACATTATTAAATGCTACGAATATGCACAGCATAACTAACTAAATTAAAAATAATATTATAGTTAAAAAAATTTAAACACGTGATGAAACCAAGACAGATAGTCCCTAGTCAGTCATTTCAATAACCACCAATAAACCAACAATTAATAAATAACTTATTATATATGTATTGTGGTCATTTAAAAAAATACATCGGGTGATGTAATTCGGTAAAATCAATCTACAATGTTCTGATCACAATCATCATCATTGTGGTTGTTTATTGAGTTCTGGCAGCATAGGGCCAGTTATTTCACAGAATTTGAACATATCAAATTTCAAGTTTTGTTAAAGTTCTGTTATTATAGTGTAAAACAACCGACCCATACTGAAATAATAACAGAACTTGAATAGAACTTTCACAGAACCTGAATTTTGATAAATTGTTCAAATTCTGTCTTTGATGAACTGTTGTGACCAAGGATAAAAGAAGAGGAGCCAAACTAGATTGTGAAAATCCTCCATTATTGAGCAACATTTACACATTGACCTCGGCAAGCTAGTTAGGATGTTCGCAAAAAAAAAAATTGAAATGTGAAAATTATGTTTTCCTGTAATTTAATTATAGGAAATCTCTGTTTTGAATAGAATTGATGCATCCAGCATCCTAAAGTGTCAGAGCAGAAAATTTATCACTGTGCCACTGCTATAAGAAGAAGAAAAAAAAATGTTTGCAATTTTGCCGAGATCAACTCTTGGAGTTCATTCACACTAACAAGGGGGCCGTGGTTGTCACAAAATATAGAACCAATACATTTCTATGTTCTTGTTACACAGATGGGCTCAGCAAAACTTGCAATTCACCAGTCGAAACTTGCGTGCAATTGTCGTAAGTTTCACTGTGAATGCTAGTTAGTGTAAATGTTAAAATTAGTTTAACAAATTTTATTGCCATATTCCTTGTACATATGTTACTTGCTCACTAAACAATGCCTGTACTGAGACGGGTATATAAATGACTGTTATCTTTCACATCCTGGAAAGTTACTCATTACATAGTACAGTTAGTAAGTTATACTAAGCTGGTGTGTGGTGGGTTGTTGTGGTGGGTGGGCTAGCGGTGGTGCAGGCTGAAGAGGTCTCCGGCAGAGGGCAGGGGGCCCAGTCCGCTGGTCACGTCGGGGAGCTGCGTCACGTCCGGGAGACTCTCCAGGTGAGATTTCATCTCCGACTTGACGGCGTAGATCTTCTGCAGCTTTTCATTATACTCCTGGAAAATTGATGGAAGATTGCAGGGTTAACACAAGAGCCAAGGACTATGTCTACATTTAGTTGGAATCTATATTGACAGGGATTTTTCTTTTCCCTTTCACTTTACAAGAGGAGAAGGTGCCGAGAAACTCTTTTGTGGGATCACAGAGAAGTAAAAACAAATTAAAATAAATAACAGATGTTAAGTTAGGTGTTTATTATTAATTTAAAATAAGCAAGAGAAAATATAGATATCCTGAATGGAAAGCATGCAGCAATCAAGAGTGATCCTGATGGTGATGAAGCAAAAAGAAATTTGCAGATATGATGACTTGGACAAGTATATAAGAGGAAATGTCGGCAGAGTTTTGTCCATACAAACATATTACCCTATTTCCTCTCTGGATTTAGCAAATTGACCCATTGGAATAACAAAGTTCCATTTGTCGCTGCAACGTCATGCGATAGATGCTGCAACAGATGGAACCTTGTTATTTTAAAGGTTCAAAATATTATTTAATATACAAGGTGTTAAGGGACGTACTTTTTAACCAGTGATTCCTGATATTATTTGGAGTAAAAAATATACATGAAATTTTGATCTCCGGTGACTTTTTTTTTGTTTCAAATTTTTTTTCTTCAAATTCAAACAAAAAAAAAATTTCTTCCGCGTGTTGTTACTGGTCACTCAGCCGAGTAACCGACCACCCCCTCACCCCGCCTCCAACTGTCCAAAACCTATAATTTTTTTATGTTTTTGTAGAAAAATAATTAATAAAAACAATTAATTAACAATTAATCACCTCTACTTTTAAATATTTCGTGTATGTTATAGTTTATTCTAATTTGTCTATACTTGTTTGTCATTTATTTTTCTTTATAATACATATCCTGAAGAAGATAACATTGTTATTGAAACATGTCGATATTGTTTATTAAAAAGTGATCTGTGAAGTATGTTAAAAGTGATCTGTTATTAATTAAATAAAAAAAAACAAAACTTCAAAAATGTCACCGGAGACCAAAATTTCATGAACATTTTTTACTCCAAATAATGTCAGGAATCACTGGTTAAAGCATAGGTTCTCAACGTGGGCGATAACGCCCCCTTGGGGGCGTTTCAGACCTTCAGGGGGGCGGTGGAAGACAAAGAGCAAATTGGGGGGCGTTTCAGACTCCCAGGGGGGCGGTAGGAGACCCAGAGAAACCCATCCCACCCCATCAGTGCTCCAGATAGTTTGACGGCAGGACGTACGTCTTTTTCGCCGCGCGCCGTAATTTTAAAATTATTTAAATGATTTACAAGTTTATCCTAATGGATATTAACGAGGAAATTAGTGCGCTTCGTTTGCTAACGACAAGCGGTGGTGGTGGCAAGTATCTGAAGTGGTTCTCGAGAGAAGTCATAGAGATATAATATACTCGAATATAGAGATCAAACACGCCCTTCATAAGCGTTCTGGAGAAAACTGGAGGTCTTCAGAGTGAATACGATCTGTTAAGTTTTTACCGAGCGTTAGTTAGGCCTGAGGTTCGAGTGGCCTATCGAACCTACGTGTCTAAAATCGAGGAAAACATCCCACGTGATCCCAAGATGTTTTGGCACTATATAAAACCCCTTCTGAAGGATGGTGGTCTTGAACACACCATGATAAAAGGTAATCAGGAATTTCGTGGCTTGAGTGCGGCTAACGCAGGGGATGAGGGGCTTCAAACATTGATTTTGATATGTTTACGGAATCTGACATTATGAGTGCCATAAGTCTCATGAAGAACTCACACTCTATCGGACAAGACTTCGTTCCCGTATTTTTTATTAAAGGGTGCATAGAGTTTCTAAATACACCATTATATATCTTATCTTTAACTTAGCTATCAGTACTTCCACTTTTCCTGAAGTATTTATGGAAAACTTCAAAAATTTGTCCTATTTTTAAGAAAGGTTCGAAAAAGTTAATCGAAAAATGATAGGCCAGTCTGTTGCCATATTATCAGCTACTGCTAAACTATTTGAAAAATTAATTCATAAATTCATTATGCCTCAGATAGACGCATACATTATCCCCGAACACCATGGTTTCGGGAAAGGAAAATCTACTGAAACCAATCTGATGGTTTTCACCAACTATTTTGCTAGGTCCTTAGACAGTGGATACCAAGTAGACTGTTCGTATAACGATTTCTCCAAAGCCTTTGATACTGTGAATCACGATATTTTACTCACAAAACTTGCCCAGTTGGATTTTTCCCTTTGGACGTTAAAGTTTTTAAAAGTTACCTCAAGAACAGAAAGCAACTTGTCACACATGGAATCTTCCAATCTGCTGACTGTTTTGTTTTTCTGTGGTTCCCCAAGGATCGATCCTAGAGCCTCTTCTCTTTTCCATTTTCATTAATGACATTGTTGGAGTCATCCGTTTTTCTTGCTTTTTGCTGTTCGCTGACGATCTAAAATTATTTCTTCTAATAAGACTGCCTGTGCCTTTAAGCTGATGTTGATAACATTTCAGAATGGAGTCAACGAAACCAGCTTCTTTTCAATGTCTTGAAATGCGTAGTTCTGACTTTTACCAGAGCTTACCAGTCTCACCTATCTTGATTCTTGAAAGAGTCTTCCCCTTCTAACGAAATCTTCACCACCGCCTGATTTTTTTTTAAATTGCCATATTTCTTGAAATTTTTTACGTATAATATTATCTTTTATGTAAATATTAGTGAACAACTTTTTGAAAAATATTTATATGGCGTTATTTCTTACATGTAATAAACTCAAATTTGTAATGGTGTAAGAAGTTAAAAAAAATTATAATTATTATAATATCCTATCTTGCCCCATCCTATAACGCCCCCCCCCCCCCCCCCCCCACCGTTGTGGTAAATATAATTGTGACGACAATTGCTGTTTCAGATTCACGAGTTAGGGGGCGCTAGAAAAAATAATATTCTCAAAGTGGGCGGTGGGCAAAAAAAGGTTGAGAATCTATGGGTTAAAGTAATTCAAGTACGTCCCTTAACAACCTGTATTATTGACATCGTTGTCAATTTTGTATTAAAAAAAATTATTTAACAAAGTTATGTTTTTTTTGATAAGTTACTTCTTGTAGGAGTGTCAAGACCCTCCAAAAATACTTAAAATTGCTCAATCATCAACTGACGTTTCAGTATACAAATTTGACAATGTATTTTTAAAAAAGTTAAACATACAGGCACACAATATCTTCTTCTAATACAATTGACCTGAAATAAAAATCGGTCTAGTTTTGGAGGAGAAAAGAGGGGAGTACAAAAACCTTGATTTTGACAATTTTATTTAGGTATAATCAGCCTGAGCAGTTGTTCCTTTCGCTCAGTATTCGGTGAGGCAAGGAACAGCAACAGTGTTCCCCCAATCGATCAACAATCAAATACGCGCCTTTTCGCATTCATAATATTAGTATAGCTGTTGGCTTAGGTCAAAATGTAGATTAGTACCTATTTTATATATATTTGTACACTAAATTAATATTCATATTAGAATACTCATATTTGAATTTTTGCTATCAAAGAAATCTCCATAGTAACCTAAACAAATAACAAAATGACAGCCCACGTCAAACATTTACTTAGCAACACGCTTTGCCAATAAAAGTATAATAAATAATTTCATAACGCCACAGCTTATTCATAACGCCAGAGCTTACCAATATATATAGCCTATATTACTCGCAAATAATGTAACTTTCGATTAGTGAAAGAATTTTTAAATTCCAATTAGTATTTATTGCGTGAAAGAGTAACTAACTTCCATCCATCCATACAAACATTCGCATTTAGAATATTAGTAAGATATATAATACCTATTATTCAAATTTCTTGGTGTCCGTGTTTCCTCTTAAAGAGTGCTAGAAGACTGACTTGCATACAAAAGGGAAAATGATAAGAATAATAATGCAGTATTTAGGTAATATGATGTACCTCTAGTCTCTGCTCAGCCTGGGTAGTGAGGTCTTTCTGCGCTTGCGTGAAGTCTCGCAGCGCTGCCGCCAACTTCCTCCGCCGCTCCAGCTCCGCTGATAGTCTCGAGTTGTAGTCTGCCAGCAGCTCCACTGCGGCCGATACCAAGCTCGACAGCTTCTGGGCAGATTCCTTATCTGGGGAAAACACACACAATACAGAATGAACTATTCCATTAGTCACACGTCATTTTTTTAATTAGGGTGGTGGATATGGGTACAGCCGCCCCGGGAAACATTTATTGGATAACCAACACCTCTGCCATAGGTCCCACCAAGTGGTGCGCTACGTTTAGTGACTTAGCAGGGGTGCCCGGATTCACGGGGTGAGGTTTATCTAGGTCTTGGCGGCGGATGTGTTTGTCCACTTACTGCCATGGTGGGCCGGATTGGGAAAGACTAGTTTAGGGAGACCTTTTGAACTCTCCAGCCGGACTCTCTCGACCTATCGCCTTGCACTGTAGTGGGAGCGATAGATTCATACATCCGTCACTCCTGGACACATTGACCCCAAGATTCCTACCCACCCCTCATATATTTTTCCTTCTCAAAACTTCCTCTCCTTCCTTTCCATAAAAAGATTTCCTTCTACACAGCATTTCCAAAGACGACTTGGGCACTGAGGGATTTTGTGCAGAGCTAATGTAAAAAATATATGTATATATATATATATATATATATATATCACATTGACCAAAGTTATGAAGACCAGGGTATTTTTTTTTTTTTTTACAGTGAATACCGCACAAGAATCTCAACTGCTCCCGTCTGGAACCAGTGTGACTATGGCATCCCCAATTGGGGTATGTTGTAAGGCTGAAGGTAGTGGGGAGGGGAAGGAGGTGGGGAAGAGGAAGGTTGGGAAGTACCTGGCTATTCAGATCTGGTCACCAAACAGGGCTAAAGCCATTTTCAAGCAACGTTTCAATTCTGAATGGTGGTCTTACACCAGGGCGATACTCATAGTATCTTCCACTCTGGAACGTGCCGCAAATATACTATACAGTCAAACTTGGTTATAACGAGCACGAGGGGACCGATTAAATTTGCTCCTTATAGCCATTACTCGTTATATCCAAAATAGGTTTTTTGAAAGTCGTATGTACCTACCTACCTGTCTTTACTCTAATAAAATCGAAAATGTATAAATATATTTTTAAATGCGAGTAGGTATCATATTATTTCAAAAATATATTAGAGAAAAACACAAATTAATAAATTATTGTTTTAATCAATGATCAATGTTTTAAAGATTTCGTTTTTATGTTTCTCAATTTCCTACACAAAAAAGCAACGCATCTAACATCACCTGGTTTGAGGTTTCCAAGAAAAACATCCCTAAAAATTGTCTAACTTATTATCGATATCTTGTGCGTATTGTAGCACATGTAAAATCTCACTTATTATAAATCATTAGCTGGTGGGATTGTTATTGATTTTCAACTAAAATTATACTTGTCACACAATTTTGTATGAGTATGTCCCCATGGTTATAGATAAAAAAAAAAACCTGAAATCCCTGGTTGAGAACATTTTTTGTTGGGGTTTGTAAAATTTACGCTGCTTGCCCTAAATGGAACTAAATTGGAAGACCACCAGAAAAAATCCCCCAAAAGCGAAATCTTGAATTTCGCTGTCAATCTCCTTCCCTCCAGAAATCCACATGTAGGTCGCGGGCCATTTGATAAAGAGGCAGAGCACCCCTAAGCTAAAAAGGTTGTGCATCACTATCACAAATTTACCCTATGTAGGTACTCTTAGCTCGGTACCTTCGTTAACACTTTTATTGATTTTCAAAACAAAATTGACGATCAGGCACAATGCAAAAGAAGATTAAGAAAGGGAACAAATTTGCAAACTGAAAATTTTTTGACTTTAGCAGATTTTATGACAATTTTACATAGTGCCCGATGAGTAACATTGGTAACAATGTCTCACATAGCCGCTAATCTTACACAGGTAGTGCCATAAAAATATGAATCGGTCCCTAACAGGATAGGAAATTCCCGCCGGCCGCCGCTGTTGCACGCCGGGCATATGTCCCTTTATGGTCGCCACCTTTGATACTTATATCTTGCTACGAGAATAGTTCCCAATTATTGTTTTTTTTAAATCCATTTAACCACTTAGAAATTGTGTTGACATCCCTTTCATGTATTTAGAAATTGTTTTGACAAAATTATTTGCACGTTATATCAGTGAATCGTCCTCGTTATAACAGTCAACAATAATATGAAAAAAGGTCTGAACTAACATATCATTTGGAAATTGCTCATTATAGCCATGAACTCACTATAGCCATGATCGTTATAACCAAGTTCGACTGTATATTATTTTAAATGAATCAATTGTGAAATAACACAAATTAATCAAATAAAATTTATTTGCGCACGCCGAGTTCGAACCCGCGACCTCCGGATTGTGAGTCAAGAAAAGATTGTGGGTATGAAACTACTATAGAGACCTGCTATCTGATGATTAATATCATTTCTTTAGAGTACACTAGAATACGCTAATAGATATGAAAACAGTGTTAGTAAGCAAGTTACCTTCAAGCTTTGCGAGAAGTTGGACTTCTGAAACTTCCGGAGGTAAGGAAGCAATTCTCTCTCTCACGGCTGCGTCACTCGATGCACTATTTTCTAGCTCCAACAGGGCCTGAAAAACAACAGCACACAAATAAATAGACAGACAGTGAATTTGCCTGAATGCCAACTTCTCGAAATATTCTAGCAAATGAAAGGCTGTTAAATCTACGGAAACAAAATAAAATGCTCGGAAGAACATGCGTCATTGATCCTGTGGCAACCCTGCTGCAGACAAGTAGCTATGTGACAACTCTGCTACAGATCTCGAGAGCTCACACCTTAACTTGAGAAACATCAACACAAATTGGGCATTAATCGACAGACAGCTTCCATCATCCGATTCAGTTCCAGTTATGGACGTGCCCAGTTTCACAGTTATATTATTCAGCAATGATTCACCATCAACATATACACTAGTATGGTCCTCCTTTAAATCGGTAATGCCCACCGCACATTCTGCCCCATTGACTTTAACGCACTGGCCATGGACAATCAATCTCCAGGCAACAGTTTATAAGCTCTGACTGAAGGTGTTGTCAAAAGTGTTATGTTGCGAAAACAATTCCGAGAAAAATACAGTAGAAATGCTGACATAATAGCATTAGAATTGATGACATTAATAATGATTATTTTTTTAATTAAAAAAAGAAAGACAAACATTCCCAGGTTACGAATAACCGGACAATATTTGAAAATCTCGTACTGCCATCACAGTAAGCCGAAAATGTTGCTTGAGTCGTGATGGAGGACTTAGCCAGCCGAGGAATCGAACACGGAACGCCTGGGTAGGACCCAAACGCGATGCCCACTCAACCACTGACCGGTCATTACAACTGCTAAAATTACAATTTGAATTTGAAACAAACTCTTCTAAGAAACAAAACTGCTGACAAGAGTGACAACAAATAGTATACATATACAAGGGCTGTCAGTAAAATAAGGTCTCCAAGGCGCTGCGGTCGCGAGAAACGATTTTACACGCAATCTGGCAACACTGGCGTGTAGCCTGGTTCCAATGACAGACTTATAAAACCTTACTTATAAGTAGAGGTGGTAGTTTGTACGTTTGGTTAGTTGGACGGACCGAGTTGGATATGAAAGTAGCAGGGAGTCCTACCTTGATGAGTTCCTCAGGTTCCGGAGGGTCTCCCGGGGGTGTCTTGGGGCTCAAGGTAACGTGGGTCTCGATGAGTCCGTCCACCTCCACCTTGGTCTCGCTCACGGTGCGCTCTCGCTCCCTCTCACCGTTCCGAGACCTCTTGTCGTTGTTGTTCTCCACCGCCTCGGCCTTGCGCTTCTTCTGCTTGGCCGCCGCGCCCAGGGTGACCAGGCTGGGGTCAACTGGAACAGAGAAAACTGTTCATACTTCTGACCAACTTTTTACACAACTTTTCACCCAAACGGAAAACTCGCTCCGATTTATTTATTAACCCTAGTGGATTTTAGATACGGCAGGAGTGGAAGCCTTTCCTAAAGACAGCTAAAGCTGGCGTCACACACAGTGTTAACCCTTCGAATAAGAAGAAAATAAAATCTGTCAACTTTTGCATGTCAACGTTTGCGCGCGAAATTCTTGGTTCTTCCCATGCATTTTAAATGTTCCTATTTATTGTATTTTTTTAATGCTTTTACAAAAACAAAAATTGTTCTAAAATCTAGATAAAATAATCTTTCCATTTTGTTTATTAGAAATCAACATTTTTTTTTCTATATACTAAAATTTTAATATTGTAAATGTAAATTGGCTAAAACATGCGTAACCTCGAATTAAAGTACTTAAAATAGAATAAACTTAAAATTTCAAATACCTACTGATTCCTTTTCTTAACAAAATTTGCAATAAAACTGTCACCTCACTTTTTATCACTTTCTTACAATTTTATTTTTAAAATTAAATGTTTGTTACGTCACAAATTGGTGCAAAACAAAACCGTCACTTATGATCGGGTTTGTAAAATATCAGAACAACATAGCTCATAATATAATCCTAAGACAATGAGAAGCATTATTGCTTTCGCTTTTTAACATAAAAGAAATCACAAATATTTACAAGACAGGAATAGAGATATCTAACTTTTAATATAGCACGGTCGCTCTGGGACAATTTGGGTCTCCTGTTATTATAACGGCATATGATGTTTTGGGACAACTTTGGTCTCCTGTGATTAGACGGGTTAAAAGCGCAAGCACTTATCTGTTGAACCGCGAGAGCTTATGTGTTGTAACTAGAGATGCCACGAATATTTGGCTATTATTCGGTATTCGGCCTATTCGGCCACTTTTTTTACTATTCGGTATTCGGCCGAATATTGCGAACCATTCGGCCGAATACCGAATACCAAATGATAAAAAAAATTAATATAAATTTAATATTTAACATTTATTGTTCGCACTACAACTTTCATAATATTCCCAAATAGGTGATTTTTTATTAAATGGTGCCATTTTGTAAAGCTTTTCGCGAACAAGCAGACGTGATACACACTATAAGTAACACAATTTGATGTAACTATCAATAAATAATGCGCGTTGTGACACTACCTACTCGCAAATGAAACAAATACATATGAATGACCGGTCAGTGGTTGAGTGGGCATAGCGCTTGGGTCCCACCCGGGCGTCGCATGTTCGATTCCTCGGCTGGCTAAGTCCTCCATCACAACACAAGCAACATTTTCGGCTTTCTGTGGTGGTAGTAGGAGATTTTCAAACATTGTTGGGTTATTCGTAACCCGGGAATGTTTGTCTTTCTTTTAAAAAAAAAAAAAAAAAAAAAAAATAGTTACCACACGCACTTCAATGATGCCGGTCGGAACTTGTCACCCACGAAATGTACTAAGTGTCGCCGAATATTCCGTTGCCGAATATTCAGTATTCGGCCGAGAGATTAGCCGAATATTCGGTATTCGGCAAAATCACTATTCGTGGCATCTCTAGTTGTAACGTCACACTGCACTATCAAATACTTCTTCCTATGGTAGGAGGGGGTCAGTTGATTTAGAGACCTGCCGCTAAATGTTATATCTTTGAACTGGATCTGTCAACTTGACAGCTGTCATCTGCATATTTACGCAGCTCCGTAATTAAAATGACCCCCTCTCCTGTTTAACTGGGTCGCATAACTTTAAGCATATCGCCTAAGCAGTGGTTACGGCAGATTAAGGCGTATAACTTTGAGCTTCAAGCACATCATCTGCTTAGGTGTGACAGGTCTTATGGAATTATATGGAGAGCGTTATTGTGCGTGCGATGATCTTTTATATTTTACAGCTGTGTGTGACACATGCTTAAAACATTATAATGGTCATAGCACTGATGCTTTAAGTGTATGTAATACCATAACACAAATACCTTTCTTGTAAATGAGGCTGTTTTAAATTATATGTACTCCAAACAGGAGGCCCTGAATGATGTCACCTTTTGGGGATGATGCTAAAGGAGTCTTTTTCGGGAACGTATCAGAAAGAGAGTTGACTACGGAACTTTCAGTTGTTGAAATAGAATAAGTACTAAGAATCTTACTAAATTATAAACGCAAAAGTTTGTATGGATGTATGTGTGTTTGTTACTCTTTCACGCAAAAACTACTCAATGGATTTTAATGAAACTTTACAATAATATATGTAGCTCATATATCAGAATAACATATAGGCTATATATAATGGTAAGCTCTGGCGTTATGAAATTTGTATAAATGAAAATGTGTATTTCATATATTTTAGCAGCATGGAGGAAAGGCAAGGGTAAGCGGAACGGGGGAGGTGGGGTTCGCGGAGAGGGAAGAGACGAGGGAGGGGAAGGCGGGGTAGGTGGAAGGGAACGGGTACGCACGGAAAGGACATGCAGAGAGAATCAATTTATTTCTTTGAATGGCATTGCAACGCATGCCGGGGACCAGCTAGTATAATATAAAAATACCGCCGCCCTAGGAACCATTTATTGGATAACCAACACCCCTGACACAGGTCAACCCAAGTGTGACTTAGCGGGAGTTCCACAGGGTGAGGTTTGTATAGATCTTGGTGACGGATGCTTTTGTCCACCTACTGCATGGCAGGCCGGATCGGGAGAGATTAGTTAAGGTAGACCTTTACTTTCCAGAATCTCTCAACCCATCGCCTTGCACCGCAGTGAGAGGAATCGACTCATATGTTTGTCACTCTTGAACACATTAACCTTCAGATTCCTACCCACCCCTGATGCCGTTTTCCTTCCCAGAACTTCCTTCCCTTACTTTCCCCTAAACACACAGTATCCCCGTGATGTATCAGTTTCGATGATAACAGTATCCCTCCAAAGATGACAAAGGCCCATAGATTTTTTTTTCCTCGAGGCCTCCTTGGGGATAAAAAATAAAATAAAATAATAGAAGTAGAATAAGTATTTCACACATAATAGTAGTGAGTATATTGAAATCAAGTTGTAAATCGTGAAATACTTAACAAATAGCACATAAATAAAAGTATAAAAACCGAGTTATTAAAAAAACAATCAAAATGTAACCAGTACGATTAAATAAAATAAATAATAGTGAACCTAACTGCCTATTATAGCACACTATAAAAAGTATTCATAATATCGGTAACATGGTTAGGTGAATCACAGCGATTACGGGTAAACTCCATTGGGAAAATGCAGGCTAATACTTTAGGACTGAAAGTAAGTAGACTGTAACATCACGCAGTTTGAGGAAAGCATTCCCACCAATGTTGGAGATACCACAACACTTCCAAACATGTTTAATCCAATACCAACTTTGGTACCACAAGAATAAGCTGGCTTCAGACCAGGCTGTAACTTCCAGGTGTTAGCATTGACAACACACATTGAATCTGGTTTCCAGAAACGGGTTAAGACTGTGGCAGCGTTTATTGATCTATCTGCGGCCTACCACACGTTATAACATAAAGGCCTACTTGTTAAGCTCTACGACACTTATATTATTATATTACTCGGAATATTTTTAAATGAATTTTCTATGACTTTGCGGGTCTCTTTTCGCAACTGTCAATGGAAAAAAAACGATATTTTACATTTTCAAATGAGTATAAAGGTCAGATAAGTTTTTAGATTTTCACGGCCAAAAGCATTTTCATTGTTAGTTTTTCAGGTGTTATGCCGTGTTGCGCTACCTCCTTCTATAGCCAATAGAAGGATGGAGCGCAACACGGCATAACACCCCAAAAACTAACAACAAAAAAAGAGTATAAAGGTCTTTATTTTTTTTAAACTCCTTTGAATTGTGTTTTTTGATGTCTTGTATGTATTCAGGTTTGTGTAGAAATAATAAAATCAGTTTATATTTGTATGATTATATTTTTGGACAATTATTTCCAAAATGGGAGATTTTTTAATAATTTTTTTTTTTGTTAATTAGCTATTCTGGAAAAACCTCTTACGACGTTATCATGTAATATACATGAATAATAAGATATATTATCTGGTAACAGAAAACAATAAGGAAGACCGAGGAACGTTGTTGTGAAGCTGGAACGGAGGCAACAAAAGGACGACATCATTGCTGCAATCCGCAAGAGGAAAGGCCTCACAGCGGAGAACATCAACATGCACGGAGGACATAACATCTTCATAAACGAACACCTATCCCCCAAAAATAAGCTTCTCTATAAAATGGTCAGAGAATTTTCAAAAGAACAAAAATATAAATTCTGCTGGATTAAAAACTGTAAAATTTTCCTTAGGTTGAATGAAAACTCAAACCACGTATGTATTAATTCATTGTACGATTTAGAAAAGATAAAAAAACGAGATACTCGTGTCATCGATGCCTAATAACAGAATATACAAACTTTAATTTATTTTTATCGTAACTATGTGTAACTTGAATACTAAAATGGAAACTTTACAAATATATTACCAAAATGTGAGAGGTCTCAGGTCAAAAATTTAATGGGTTCGTTTTCAAAACCAAGATTCACCACAGAATCTTTAAAAAATTTATACTATTTTACATCATTTCACTTTGAACAAAATTATTCTGAACAACAAGTAAATACCACGATTTCTCTTTATTCTCATGTACTATCACAATCTATCAAATATAATAAACGATCGCAACCTATTAGAAATAATTGCATAATGACAACATACTTTTATGTAACAACTGTATGCTCAGTATTTTGCATTGTATTTTGTTCACTATTCAACAACATATTTCTGTCAACATTAATGACAGCTGATACCATAGACAAAATCATGTACCACAAACAAATCATAACTTATGACGTTCATAATTACCCCCTTCCAAAGCATAATTACTTACTTTTCATTAAATTACTTTTTCATCAATTTTACATAAAAACGTATTCAATTAATGCTTAATATATTATACTTTCAAAATGGATTCTAACAAAACGGCAATAACATTTTATTATCAAAATGTACGTGGTTTAAAAAGTAAATTAAATGATTTATATTGCGAAGTGCTCAGTTGCAATTATGATTTAATTTGTCTAACTGAAACATGGCTAGATTCCACAATCTATGACCATGAATTAGTAGATGATCGTTATAATATATATAGACGCGATAGGGACATATCGAGTTCTCTCAAAAAATCAGGCGGTGGTGTTCTAATAGCCATCAAGAAAGAAATGACATCTTTTTTAGTCTCAGCACATAACTCAAAATCTGCAGAAGATTTATGGATTAAATTTAAATTACATGAAATGTCCAGGCAAACCATCAACTTATGTTTGGCGTATTTGCCTCCAGATATACCAATCGAAAATCTCACAGATTTTTTTGAAAAGTGTCAAACGACATATAATAACTTACCATCAGAGGATATAACAATAATAATGGGTGATTTTAATGTGCCATCTTTTCAATACTCACCAAATGCCAATGTAACTCTTACCAGACCAGTCTTTCATAATAGCCAAAAATCAATATCTCTACTGGACTTCCAAAATTTGACTGGACTTAATCAATTCAATCACGTCTCTAATAATATAGATCGAATTTTAGATTTAGTTTTTTCCAACCATAACCTCAACATTCAAATTGCTTCACATGTGTTATCCAAAATTGACTCCTATCATCCTCCCATTGAATTCGATCTTTTAATTTCCAAATGCAGACCCCTACCTACCAATCCAGATCACATCAAATATAACTTCAAAAAAACGGATTACATTAAATGCAATGAAATGTTATCACTCAATAATTGGGACGATCTTGACACCCTGGATTGTAATGACTCTGTACTACATTTTTATAACTTGTTATGGCTATCAATTGAAAAACACACTCCACGCTTAAGAATCAGGAATAATAAGTTTCCAATTTGGTTCAGCAGTGCTTTGATCCACCAACTCAGAGAAAAAGAAAAGTTTAGAAAGAAATGGAAAAAATACAAAAATCAATGTGACTATGAGAGTTTTTCCATCTTGAGAGCTCGAGTAAAAGTATCTATACGTACCTGCCTTAAAACCCATGTAGATTCAATAGAAAATTCTCTCCCTGACAGTATCAAAAATCTCTCAACCCTCATTAATTCGAAAAGAATTTCTAATTCTCTCCCCAAAATCATGCATCTCCACGACAAATCAGCAACAAATGGTGAAGATACATGTGAACTCTTATCTACTTACTTCTCTTCTGTTTTTAGCTCACCATCTAATTCTAAAAGTGACTCTAAACTTCCTTCCCAACTCTATAATTATCCATTGTCTCATATCAAAATAACTCTAGATGAGGTCAAAGCGAAATTGAATACTCTCGATATCAATAAGGGTTCCGGCCCAGATGGAATTCCTCCACTATTTATTCGAAATTGTGCAGACCAACTTGCAGTACCAGTACACAAAATATTCTTCAAAAGTCTGAAGTGTGGGGTATTTCCTGATTTGTGGAAGGTTGCCCACGTCATTCCGATCCACAAATCTGGCAGTAAAAATGATGTAACTAACTACCGCCCTATCAGCCTTTTATCTTGTTTTGGAAAAATATTCGAGTCCATTGTATATAAAACCATTTTTAACCATGTATCACATATACTTAGTCCTTTCCAACATGGCTTTGTTGCTAAAAGATCCACAAATACTAATTTGCTTGAGTACATGGACTTTCTGTGTAAATCTATGAATAATAAAACGCAAGTAGATGCCGTGTACACTGATTTCAGCAAGGCCTTCGACAAAGTTAGTCACCGTATCTTAATGTATAAACTGGATCAAATTGGCATTCACGGAAATCTGCTTCGTTGGTTAGAATCATATTTATCACATAGAAGTCAATTAGTTACTGTTAACGGTTTTAACTCTTCACCAATATTAGTTACGTCAGGCGTACCACAAGGATCTCACCTTGGACCCTTGCTTTTCTTAATATTTATTAACGACCTTACATATAAACTCCGCTGTAATTTTTCTCTATATGCTGACGACCTAAAATTATATAAAGCAATTAAATATATTGAAGATTGTGAACTTTTACAACAAGACCTTAACACAATATCTGCCTGGTGTGTTGACAATGAAATGGAACTGAATATAGCTAAGTGCAAAGTTATTAATTTCACCAAGAACACCAACAAAACTCTGTATTCATATAGCATATGTGGTCACAATCTAGAAACAGTTGAATCAATAAAAGATTTAGGAATTATATTCGATAACAAACTAACGTTCAACCAACACATTGAATACATTGTGAGTAAATCAAATAAATTACTCGGTTTTATTGTAAGATCAACCAAACTGTTCAAGAATTCTAATAGCTTAATAATTCTATTTAATTCCTTAATCCGTAGTGTTCTGGAGTACGGGTCATCAGTTTGGAATCCACATTATATTACACAGATATCTAGACTCGAATCAGTCCAAAGAAAATTCACACGGATTTTGTCTTATCGATCAGGTGTCTACCATCTTTTAGACGGGTACGAACAAAGACTTACACATTTCAAATTAGAGAGTCTAGTTAAAAGACGAAACATAAATGACCTTTTAATGCTTTATAAAATTGTGAATAATCGTGTAGACAGTAATTTAGTCAATCAAATCAAGTTATACGCCAGGCCCAAATCTACCAGAAACCTTAACATATTTTGGACCGAAATTTCTTCCAATAATACTGGATATTTTAATCCTATATCTAGAATGTCTCGATCATACAACGATCTTGTTAAAATACACACCATCATAGATATTTTTGTAAATAATATAACTAGCTTTAAAAAATATCTCCATGATTTGTGCAACTAAAAAAAAAAAAAAAAAATAAAAAAAAAAAAAAAAAAAAAATAAATAAATAAATAAATGCTTTTGTTCCATTACTTTTCAATAATTATTTCATAAATATTTCACATTGTTTTTCTTGTGATTGCTTCAGTGAATAATCTTGTTAATAGTGCACCTAAAAAAAAAAAAAAAAAAAAAGGATTTTGTTTCATTACTTCTCAATAATCTCTTCATAAATATTTCATATTTTTATTGCAAGTTTTGTATTTTAGTTTTCAATATTTTGTATTTTAGTTTTCATATTTTGTATTTTAGTTTTTAAGTTATCTATAAATAATACTTACATTGTTTTTCATGTTGCTTCTGTGAATATGCAAATGTTATTACTGCAGACACATTAGTCTAGGGATATTTATATTTTATTAGAATTTATTTTATATTACATGCAAAAATGTTTTGTAAATATCCTGTTTGTGTCTCAAATAAATAAAAAAAAAAAAAAAAAAAAAAAAAAAAAAAAAATAGCAAAAAATAATTGCTTTGTTTTTATATCGATATTTGACCAGAACCCATCAAGGTAATTTTAGTGCAGTTTTTCAAAATGCCATCAACTTTCCAACAGGTTAAAATGTACGCATACATGAAACCAAAGTTTCCGAATGCAATTTGAGAAAAAAATTAACCGCCACCTTTACAGATGACTGTTTGATGGACATTACCATATGGCGTCCTTCATTCCTTAATTTGGACAGAGAAGCAGAGAGGCTAACAAATAACAAACTTCTATTAAAAAAATATCATTATCGCATAAATCTGCTAATAAATATGGTAATAATTATGAAGGCAATAAAAATGAAGCTCACCGGCAATTTTGAATTCATCTATTTGTTTCCCAGTATAGACACCTCTCTCCCCCCAGATGTTGAGTATGCGGCCGAGAGCATTTCGGGTCTTCTCGTCCATCCCCGTGGCCACCATGTGCTCAAAGGCCCTCTTCAGCACGTCCCCAAACTCCTTGCCATACTCCGGCCCCTTCTTCTTGCTGTTCTGTATCACATCGTTGGCCAAATACATGAAAGTCAGCAGCTTGCTGTCTTTTACTGGAATCAACACAAATCTCAATAAGCATTTTGAGAGATTTTGGGTTTGATTAATATTGGATTTATAGAGGGCGTAGTTTTCAATGTGGGAGGCAGGTATGGATACCACCGCCCCGGGAACCATTTATTGGATAACCAACTCCTCTGCTAAGGTCACCCCAAGTGGTTCGCTATGTTTGGTGACTTAGCAGGGGTGCCCAGGTTCATGGGGTGCCCGGGTCTCCACAGCATCCCCAAAGATGACATTAGCCCTGAGGGAAATTGTTTTCCTCAGGGCCTTCTGTATGGAGCTAATGTAAAAAAAAAAGTCGATCCCATGTATATCAAAGAATATTCCATGCTAAATTATTGTTATTATCATTTTTCTCGGACATTTTGACTCGGTGTTACCCCAACTCAGCTCATGGAATGCTTGATTTATTGGACGAGTCTTCTGTAGTATGAGTATGGTTTCGGGATTTTGGAATGCAAGTCCACAAGATTCCACTCCCCCCTCCCCATTCTAATATGGCTCTCTGATATATTTGTATAATACAATTGAAACCAATGATTAACAGCAGAATTTTGCACAAGAGGACCAACGGACAGATAATAATTTGAACCAAAAAATTATGCAAATCCAATATGTATTGTGTGTATTTCTAACCACAAAGAAAGTAATGCAGTCAAGCACTAATTTATTTTGCTTTTCTCTCGTTCATTTGCGTTGAAACCCGATTTCAATGACCGCATTATATTTCCAATGTTTTCAAATATAACCTAAAAATGTACAATTTCTAACAAATGAAGTAAAGAATCGTGTGCATTCATGGGATTTAGGTTTCTACGTCGTAAGAAATACTGTTGTAGTTAAGGCCAGGTTGGCGAGGTACCTACATTATTTATATGGAGTAATAAAAATCAATAATCCATTACTCTTATCACAATAAACAGAAACAAATTAGGCATATTTACTTTTTAGAAATTCCTTGAACCATATCTTCACGGCACTATCATGATGTTTCCTATGGTGTATTAACCACAACGATAATGTCTGAATACTCTGCTGACTGTAATTGAGATCTTGAAGTTTTTTAATAAGGACACTTTCCGTAAAACCAGACATTATTCAAAGGACTAGTTTCAAAATAATTTCTCTGAAAATGGTGATACCGAGAAACGCCGAGAAACAAGAGAACGTCACCGAGACCGACCATAGATCATTTCTATTTTACTGCTTTTGGCGGCGGAACCGAAAAAGCATGGAAAAGGTTTTAAAAAGTTAACCATAAATAAATTAAGTAAACCATAAACATATCGAAACCAGAGATGTCGATATTCCTTTTTCGAGGTACCGGTTCCGGTTCCTTTGCTGTCGCTGGAACCGTCGATAGCAATATTATTTTAACAATAATGGAAAGAATTCAAAGAATTGAACAAACATGTGCAACCTTTTCCACAATAAGTCCACTAGCAGAGGAATGTGACGATAGACACAAAAAGGCTAAACGTTAGTTAATACACAGGATAACAGTTGTAAGAGACGTTTCCATCCCTCACACAGACTGTAATGCGTCGATGACACAGGGCGAGTTTACAAGCTACTATCTCGGAAATTCACTATCTGTTAGTAAACTCGCCCAGTGTCATCGTGTTACTTGCTAACTAGCAGATTGTTGACAATCCACGGAAAAAGTTGAAATGTCCTCAACTTTACACGCTACAAGCCGACTCGTGATTGGTTTATTTGTGTTTCCAATATGGCTGCCAAAAACCAGCTGATTTTGACTGTCAACTGTCTGAAGGATTAGTTCACGTTATTTCCGCTATTGGCGCTAGCAGCTACGTGCGAGTCCAGTTTCCTACAAAAATGTCGCGAGCTACTGAGCGAGTGGACAGTTTTGTGTGTCATCATGACAATCTCACTCGCCGATTCATCCGCTTTTAAATTTAGTAGATAGTAGCTTGTAAACTCGCCCTGTGTCATCTACGCTTAAGATAGGGCGCCGATAAGTTTATACCTGGGTCTCGTGAATTAAAATCGAAATTTGCATGAAATTCCGTCGAGAGATGATCCGGTTTGCAGAGAGAAGGGTAGATGTCGGCGTTTTGTATTTGTACTAGTGTGTCTTGTTTCCGGGGCCGCAGCCCTATTTATTCTAAAACCCTGCTCAACCGAGCGGATGATTCGATGCGGCCCTATTCGTTCAATCGGATTTTTCGAGGGTTGCGACCTCCGCCACGATTCGCTTCGGGCGTTGCGGCCTCTGGAACTACCCTTTTTTCTGTGTTCTCTATGCCGACCAAACCATCTCTCTCCAGCATGTTTATTAATTTCAGAAATACAATTACGGTAAATGTTTCGCTATTGAGTCCACGCTCAAAACACACTTTAAAAAATTTAAATAAATTGTACTAGGTAGATAATAAGTAATTCAGTAACCGGAATTTAAAAATATTGCGTTTTAATGATTATTTTGTTAACTTTAAAAATTCGAAATGTCATTTTTCAAGGACCGCCATCTTTTTAAATAAGAAGGCCATTCTTGTGCCGTTTGAAACTGCAATACGCAAATTGTAAATACACACTACCAACCTAAAAATTACGTAACGTAAAAACATTTACGTAACCAGTTGTTTCAAATAATATAATAACAATAAATTGTTGTAAAATAACCTTCCAAGAAAAACATCCCAGTTTTCAAGTAGTTTAGCGACTGTGTGTAACATGGTTTGTGATACAAAAGAAAGTGCCCCTTTATACCGCCTGCTCGCGTCAAGGCAAGAAAAACATCCCAGTTTTCAAGTAGTTTAGCGGCTACGCTAGGTTTGTGTAACATGGTTTGTGATACAAAAGAAAGTGCCCCTTTATACCGCCTGCTCGCGTCAAGGCAAGAAAAACATCCCAGTTTTCAAGTAGTTTAGCGGCTACGCTAGGTTTGTGTAACATGGTTTGTAATACAAAAGAAAGTGCCCCTTTATACCGCCTGCTCGCTTTAGGTATTAAAATAATTACATACGTAATTTGACAAATCAGGTACTTTCGTAATAATATCGTCTATGTATCGCTTCTAGCTACTCGTTTCGTGAATGTTTTTTTTTTTTTAGGTTGGCTCATTTGCAAATTGCATGTAAAATATGTTTCACATGGAACAGTTGTGGGTGGTTTGGTATATTTATGGAACAGTTTCACATATATAGGCTTGCGTCTCGCGTCATGCACGCGTAATAAGCGATGATTTTTTGAATTTACGAAACCTAACAAAATAATGATTAATACGCATTATTTATCATTTTCGAAGCTTGAAATTCGTACTTATTATTGTGTAACTGACAGAGAGTGATTTTTCTTTTTAAAAGTGCATATTTCATCGTCGTAATTAATAACATGGCGGTCCTTGAAAAATGACATTTCGCATTTTTAAAGTTAACAAAATAATCAATAATAACGCAATATTTTTAAATTCCGGTTACTGAATTACTTATTACTAACTATTATCTACCTAGTACAATTTATTTTAATTTTTTAAAGTGTGTTTTGAGCGTGGACTCAATAGCGGAACATTTACCCACATATCTGACCAAATGATTATCGGTTGGTTTTGCGGTAGGGCGCCCGCCCGCGGCCTGAAGCGGGAGGGGAGGGGAAACGGTACGGCAGTTCAGCGTAAATAGTTAGCCCTAACCATACAATAATGCCGACTGACGGGGGAGGGTGTCCGCCGAGCGATAGGAAATTAGAAAACGAGGAAGTTAAGCAAACACTCCTCGTCTTCTTTTTTCTCGATAACACGTCCGGTACAACAGTAATACAATTTGTAGATATACCGAACGGCAAACTCAGAAAGACAATGAGATAAAATCATTTTTACGAACAGAGCGTGACCGTAATAAAGTTTAGAAAGTTGGGACCTTATGTTGGCATGGGACGAACATAATTGTGAAACTAATAAAGCACAACCCCGGCAATCGCCGAAGACAGCCCCGACGGCAATAAAACCCTTGTCTTTAGTCCTTCAAGACGGGCCGATGGGAATATTTCAAAGCTGTGAATAGGTATAATTTAGACAGACGAAATAATTTTCAATATAATAATAAACTTATTACCATGAATCTGTATCGAAGGTGGTCCGATAAGTACTTAGCCTACAAAAGAAAAACGAAAATTTTGGATTTTTTATTATCTCCTTTTAGCTCGATACACTTGACCCAGCGATGCTCCAATTTCCAACGCATCCAAAAAATTTGTTTTCTCGAGGTCTGCAAAGTAGGCCTCCGTGGCGGCGATGATCTCCTCATCCGACTCAAATTTCTGCCTGACGAGTGACTTTTTCAAGTTTGGAAACAAAAAGAAGACGCACGGGGCCAAATCTGGAGAATTCGGTGGATGGGGCGGCAGTTAATAGCCCAATTAGACCAATTTGGCCGTGGAGAGGGCGGAGGTGTGAGCCGGTGCGTTGTCATGGTAGTAGAACACTTTTTTCATAGCCAAATGGGGCCGTTTTTTCTGCAATTTAGCGTCGAATCGGACCAATAATTCGGCATAGTACAGCCCTGGGATCTTTTTTTTTCGTTTTCTTATCATTTTCTTATTGTCACTCCTTGTGAATCCCAGAAAATGGTGGCTATCACCTTTCTGGCTGATAGGACAGTCTTCGCCTTCTTCGGAGCACGTTCGCCGGATGAAGTCCACTGTTTCTACTGTTTCTTGGTCTCTGGCGTGTTCCAGTGGATCCATGTTTCGTCGACGGTCACGAAACGACGCAGAAACTCCTTCGAATTGCGCTTAAACAGCGTCAAACACTGCTCTGAAGTGGTCTCACAGCTTTCTCATGCCCATAATTTCATGCAGGTTATGACCCACGCGGTCTTTGAAATGCCTACTGTCTCAGCTATCTCGCGCACCTCCAATTGGCGGTCTGCCAATACGAGATTGTGGATTTTTGTTATGTTATCCTCTGCGGTAGACGTTTTCGGGGCACCTGGGCGTGTCTCATCAAAAACCGATGTGCGACCACGTTGAAACTCGATTTTTGACGATCGAAGGAGAAGAGTCATCGTACACAGAATCCAAGGGCTCTTTGATTTCGCTGCGCAATTTCCCTTCCAAAAACAAGAATCGAGTCACCGAACGAAATTGCTCTTTTTCCATTTTTTCTAAAATCCGCGGACACGCCCGCTTCCACACGTGGTCAAAACAAAACTACGAGTCCGATTCGGCTGAAATTTCGACAGAGCGGTCTAGGTGAATGTACTACACGATAGTAAGTTTCTCATGCGATAGTTGCACCATCGGGCGGTGAGGTTAAGTACTTATCGGACAGCCTGCGTAAGAACAATTATTATATTCAACGTAATAAATGTAATTTTAACCTGCTGAATTACCACTGAATTTTAAAAAAAGGTACCGATTGTGTAATAATTCATCTTGTCGGGGAGAACGAGCCTCGTAACGCCATCTGGCGTCGGAATTGGCGACCCTAATGCCAAGGATCCGTTATCGTGTCAAGAGGCCCGAATAGGGACGAACCAAAATAGTTCGACGATCTTATGACAGAGGCCAAGAAAGAAGAACGAGAGAAGGGGAAGAAATGACCACCGCACCAAACAGTCGCCATTTTTCCATCTGATCAGGAAGCTGCCGAGGCTCTACAAACGTCCGCGAACTTACGCGAACCTCCCGCTCCCAACCAGGGAGTTCCACAGAATCACCGCCAAGCTTCCGACCAGTAAGCTGTCCCTCCGCCCTACGGAGTGATCAAGAGACTTACGACCAGGAATCTCCGCACCCGTGCAATTTGCCGAAACCGCCCTTCGGAGCTCAGCCTAAGTTTTGCGTAATTAAACAATTTGTGCAATTTGCCGAATCCGCCCTTCCGAGCTCAGTCTAAGTTTTTTTTTCTAAGCATTACTAAAGTGTAAAAATAAATAAATTAAAAGTGCCATTAGTGGTTCAACCAGCATGATTAGTGTGTACCAGAGACTCCAGGGTATCTAGCGTGGTCGATCGATATATAGGTTTTATCGAAAATGTCGGTAACTTGACATCGCTCCCGAGCACGACTACAGGCCGCTAACGAATATGTAACAGTTCACAACGACTAAGGGTTCCTAATTTATTTGACGTGAACTGTTATTTGTTCGTTAGTGGCCTGCAGTCGTGCTCGGGAGCGATGATAAGCTACCGACATTTTCGATAAAACCTATATCGATCGACCATGCTAGATACCCAGGCCATCATAAAAAGTGAATGACTGTACATTTTAGTATATTAACCGTCGTAGTGATCAGACTCTTTACAATTTAAGAACTTTTACGTAGGCTCGAACTAATTAATTAAGTAGTAGCTATAAACTAATACTAGGTTAACAATTAACACCTTTAATAGAATAGAATAAATGTGTAACTCGTAACACTTGCAGTAGCTCTTTTAATTTGTTCCCTCCTTAATTTTATTTAAATAATTTAAGTCGAGAAGTTAACTTAGAAGGGTTCTGGCAAGTAATTTTGTTCTCTAGGCACAAGCAGCTTGGCGAACATGTCAAGCCGCTTGTTCAAAAAGAGGCATTTAGGTAGTACTCATTTTGAGTTTGAATAAAAATAAATTAATTTAGTGCCAAAAATGGTACAACTTAAGTTACCACTTTACTCACGCTTGATCAAGCTAGTCGCGAGCACTATGAATTCACGCGTCAGCCACTCCATTAATTAACACACATATAAACGCGTAAAATGAGTGTAATATAATAAAAATATAATGGCTTCACAATGCTTGGACTCATTGGAAACGATCAAAATGCTTGGCGCAAGCAAAAAGTACGTGCTTGTTTAGAGCCTCTTGATTTTGTCAGAACCTGTAAGTGCAAGGTTCATAAAAATGTTATAAATTTAACTCATTGATAGGGTAGAGCGGTTATTGATTAGAAAGTCGTGACGTCACTTGAAGTCTAGTCTCCTCCGAGAGATTCGAATTTACTGCAATACGATTTAAATAAAAAAATAGAATTTGCGCAACCTATGAACAAAAAACTGTAACATAACGGGAGTCTCATTTAGCAAGTTATCATTATAATTAACAAATCATTTGCAAATGCATTCAGAGTCGCCTGACGCCACGTATGGCAGTGAAATGAAATGAATGGCCAGGTGGAATGCGGACTTCTACTACGTCATGACTTACTATCTTTCAAACCAATCACTATTGTGCCCCTTGGATGTTTAGATGATCGAACCTTGTTATATTCACCCTGGGGCAAGGCTGACTGGATTACTTACTCGATTCCCGCGACGTCTTCTGCGAAACGCCTGAACCCGCTATTATAGCGGGTTCAGGCATTTAAATTTTATTTGCTCAACTTTACTAAAATTGAACGACAAAAATTATTTGACAAAAACTTGTTCAACTTTGTTGAAAAAAGGTTCACACTGACTTGTTAACTTGTCATGCTTTGTATGCATCATGCATATGCTTTCAAATATTTAGTTGATCAACTAAAATTGAAACGTCTGAACCTGCTTGGAGTGGATTTGTTTGATTTATAATATAATAGCTAGAAAAACTCGGAGAAAAGGGAACCGGTTCCTCAAATATTTAATCGCTTTTGCAAGGAGCTCCTGTGAAAAATATTATGGCTTAAAAATACTTATATTATTTAAAGATTCATATTGTTAGCAGCATATTTAAATATTACCGCTTCACACATTTGGTTTGCTCATTCGCCGCCAGAGGTACTGCTATCGCCTCTGGCGGCCAACAAGGAAACTACACCAGCTAAAGGAAACCACACCGGAAATGAGGGAACTACTAACTCTTCCTGGTTGGCAGCACTGGAGAACGACCAACAGCACGTATTAGTTCATTACTGGTTGATTTATGTATTCGTTCATTTATGAACAGCACCGAACAGCACGGACAGCGAACGGCTCCGGCTGGATCAGGGGGGTATAACTCCGATTCAAAAATTCAACCGTATCGATCGAAGATGGAAAATACCTATGACTGTGTGACGTCACCTGTACGCTTCACCTCGCTCGTCCAATGGAAAGCTTTGTTAGCAAGAGCATGGCAAGAGCTTTGTTATTGTTGACAGCTGGCGGTAAGATCCAGTAAAATCTAACCGGGCTGGATTTACAAATGGCGGAAGATAATCTTGCTGATTCTTTAATGTTATTGTCAATTAACCCGGAGACAATATATTTCATCATAAATATTAACTTAGCGTTTTAGGGTGAAATGCAGAATACGCCAATGTCAGGGAATTTAATAAAAATGCACTTTCTAGATGAGAAAAGTGTGTAGAAACTCATTAAAAAAAGAATTAATGCGCGGAAAGCAAAATTGAGGGAGATACAGCCGATCAAAGTTTTATAAAATTTCACTTCGCGAGCTGATACTATGACAGCCCGCCCGCCATCGTTGTCACTGTTATGTTGGTATCCCAGACCTGATACAAACAAGATCCTAGATACGATTGTAGCCGACTTCGTGGGGTAAATTATAAGGCGCGTAATTATGAAAAACAGAATTAATAATACAATGTAAATAGGCACTGGAATGGAGAATCCCGCCAGACAAACCATTTAAAAACGTAGGCTGTTTTTTAATGTAAAGATAACATACACAAGCCCGCTAGAAAGGTTAGGTTAGGTTCGGTTAGGTTAGGTTAGGTTATGGGGGGGGGGGGGGCGGGCAGATCCGGCGCTGGGTTAACATACACAAGCCCGCTAGAAAGGTTAGGTCAGCCTACGTTTTTAAATGGTTTGTCTGGCGGGATTCTCCATTCCAGTGCCTATTTACATTATATTATTAATTCTGTTTTTCATAATTACGCGCCTTATAATTTACCCCACGAAGTCGGCTACAATCGTATCTAGGCTGGGTATCTAGGTCTGGGATACCAACATAACAGTGACAACGATGGCGGGCGGGATAGTATCAGTTCGCGAACTGAAATTTTATAAAACTTTGATCGGCTGTATCTCCCTCAATTTTGCTTTCCGCACATTAATTCTTTTTTTAATGAGTTTCTACACACTTTTCTCATCTAGAAAGTGCATTTTTATTAAATTCCCAGACATTGGCGTATTCTGCATTCCTCCCGCGTTTTATTATTGCTAACAATATAGATCAAAGACGCTGATTCTGAACATTTTTTGTTGCGAATGTTTACCAATTCATTGATACGCTGACGACAGCACTGTTCACGAGGGTTGTCTTTTTGGCAAATCCCCTTCCACTTATGATGTCCGAACAGCCCGTTTTTTAAGACAAGTTGACCACTGCCTTGAGAAGGTTTGTGCCTGGAGTAAGACCAATCTGGTTAGTTTTAACGTCTCAAAAACCCAAGCGTTTCCGATTTCGGCAAAGAGGGAGATACTGTCTGGTGCAATTTGTTGAGAGCACCCTCCGGAATATAAACTTCATTGAAATGCTTGAAGTAAATCAGGACCAGCTTAAGTATTAGGGCTCCATAGAAGCCCGAGTAAATCTGTCTTCCAGGAAAATGGGCGTCTTGTTTAGTGCTAGCAGCTTCTCCAATAGTGACCAGCTGCTAACCGTGTACGAATCTCAAATACGCCCAAAAATTAATTTGGTAACCACCTCTGGGCTGGAGGCCCAAAATACGAGATTATGTGCAAAGGAGCCCGTCTGATCGGCAATCCGTTGGGGTATAACCAGAGAAAACCAGAAATATGTCATTTTTAAATCAGATTTTAGACTTATTGACTCTTTTCCACAAAAAAATTAAAATTGATTTCGAAAGATTGTTATTTTATATTTTATCTAGTAAACGTACGTTTTAAATTTTGAGAAAAAATGTTTATTTTTAGTATAATAAGGTTATACCCTAGGTCGTTGACAGATTTATTAAATTTTCAAAAATGATTTTGTATTATTCAACACCCATTTCAAATGATATAATCATTCAGTAAAATAAAATAATATATTATCTGGTAAACGTATGCTTCAGAATTTTAATTTTAGTTTAAATAAAATCATTAAAAATTATATACGTACATGTGTTTCTTGACGAAAATTGGTCCGTTTGTGTATTTATTTGCGCACTTACTAACTAACATATTTCAGATTTTTTTACATCTTAATTTGCTTAGATTTTATTGAAAAATGAATGATAAATACTTATGATAAAAAAATAATTACAAAAAGTACATAATTTTCATAGTTTTATCATCACGCCTTTCAACATTTTTGGATGTAGGTATAAATTAAAGCAAATTTGGAATGAAATAAAATCGATATTGAGTTATAATTTTAAAAAGCTGGTACGGAGAATAATTAATATTTCTCATTCAAACCGCTCTGTAAGATTGTAAGAACATATATCGACGAAATGTGGATTAAATTCGAAATTGGATAATTGTGGATCTTTTCCAATCCAACTTTTGTTGTTCAAGTCTGAGTCATCTTCAAATTTCACACCGTTTCATTGTTGTTTCGTTATCACATTGACTCATCAAGCTCATCTGTCACATTGACTCTTCTTATAACAAGTGTGTAAAAGCAATATTTTTATAATAAAACATCTGAAAATGTATTTTTGGACTTTATTACCTACCCTTATTTTATTTTACAATTGCTTGGTGAGCCCACTTGCCGCTACTTGCAGAGTCCTGGGCCGAGGGGAGGCGTGGGCATATTCATTTTAAGCAGTAAGTAGGGAGGCGTGATACTTATAAGTTTGGGAACCCTTTGGAACCCTTGCTCTAGCGATTTTTAACCCCCTGCGGGCTTGAGTGGGCTATGAGCTGTTGGGGTTTTTTCGCGGTAAGCGGATCCTACTCCTACTCCTTTTTCTAATTGACTACTCCCTGAGAATCCGGTCGTGAGGGTTCTTTTCTTTGTTAGAGTTTTTGTGCGGTTCCGGCTCCGTGGACCGGCTCCAGTACCCAGTTTGCATCCAAAAACTCGGACCCGGGACTTGCTTTTAGAACTCGAGTATTTTTAAAAGGAAGCACGACTCGGAGGCCTCGGAGGAAAGTAGATGTTTATACGTACCTACCATCATGGTATCTTCTTCAATTAAAAAATTATCTAAAATGATCGAACGATGTTATTTTTAGATTTATCGATCTGCATCAAAACCATCCCTGTATTTGGGATCAAAAGCAAGATCTGTATAAAAACAGAATAGAAAAATTGTTTTGTTTTTTGTTTTTTTAATACTGCTCGTATCAGTACCTATCCCATCAGTGTTATTGTGATACTCAGGGCCGTATTAAACATGTCGGAGCCCCTAGGCAATGCACGTTTCGGGGCCCCTCTATCATAGAAGCTCCATGCCGATGCATGGCCCCTAGGCAGTGACCTACACTGCCTTATGGACAATACGTCCCTGCCAGGGCCGGATTAAACATGTTGGGACTCCTAGGCAATGCACGTCTTGTTGCCCCTTTACCATAGGGGCCCCTAGCCGATGCGTGGCCCCTAGGCTGTTGCCTACACTGCCTTATGGATAATACGGCCCTGGCAGTGGCGTACCGTGGGTATCAGCCGCCCGGGGCGGAGGAAAATTTTGCCGCCCCCCCCCCCCCTATATAGGTACTTCTTCAGGGAGGGGGGGGGGGGGGGTAGTGATCCTTTTTTTTTATTTTTTTTTAAAATATTTATTAATTAAATCTGTATGCGGTGAATTAAAACTACACTCAGAACGTGAAAACGGTTTTTCTTTGGTTCTGGCAGCACATAAATTGTCTGCAACTAGAATTTTATATTTGCACTTCGAAAAAAGTTATGTTTTCCTTCGAAATATGTCAGCAGATGAATACACAATTGGAATTTTACATTCTGAACAATAAAACTGGCTTAAAATTTATCTGTATGCGGTGAATTAAAACTACACTCAGAACATGAAAAAGGTTTTTATTTGACTCTGGCGGCACATAACTTGTCTGGAAGAATTTTATTAAGCACTTCAAATAAGTTTTTTCTTCGAAATGTGTCGTCGGATGAATTCACAACTGGAATTTTACATTCTGAACACAAAAGGGGTTTTAATTAAATCTCTAAGCGGTGAATTAAGACTACACTCGGAACATGAAAATGTTTTTTCTTTGATTCTGGCGGCACATAAATTGTCTGCAAGAATTTTATAAAGCACTTTAAATAATATAATGTTTTCCTTCGAAATGTGTCGTCAGATGAATCCACAACTGGAATTATACATTTTGAAGACAAAACTGCTTTTAATTAAATATGTATGCGGTGAATTAAAACTTCACTCAGAACATAAAAATGGTTTTTCTTTGATTCTGGCAGCACATAGATAGTGTGCATCTAGAATTTTATAACTGCAATTCGAATAAGTATGCACACACCTGTCAGCTATTTAACTTTTCTGTGATAATAAATTTAAAATATATCACCGTGATATATACATGGAAGAAAACCGTATAAGTGTAATTTTTTGTGCGCTTTCAGCAGGGCGCACAAAGCTTCACGAATATAAAACACAAATCGACTATCAATTAGAGCTAAAATGATACTGTTGCCATTTACATTTTTATTTAAAAATAATGTATGTGTTAGAAATAAAAACAAAACGTCTGTCATTAATATTTTGATTTTAACAGTATATAAAACTTAAGAAAGATGTTAAGAAACTATAAACTAGAAAAAACTTTTAAGTCCTGACGCGAGAATAGAACCCGCGACTTTCCCAATCCAAATTTTTACAAGATGATTATTGATTGTGAAATTTTGCCGCCCCCCCAAAAGTGCCGCCCGGGGCGGGCCGCCCCCCCCGCCCCCCCCACGGTACGCCACTGGGCCCTGGTGATACTTAATTCGATTTTATTGAGATCTCAGAATACTTCTTTTTCTAACCGGCAGATATGGTTAAATTGGTTAAATATAGTGTGAACATTTAGCTACACACATACCTACCTGTTTTTTCATGTTGATATAAGGAAAAAATGTACCTACCTATTTATCACACTTCAAGATTTTTCTTTTGGAAAAACTTATTTGAACTTTGATATCAGCGACTTTCTTGGCTTATATTTTGATAAAAAACGACAAAGATAACATCTTTTACGAGCCTGAGTACAAACAGATAACTTAGGTAAAAGTACGTTTGATTTACACACAACATGAATGTAATAATCGAAAGCAAACAACTTTTTTTTAAATGGGCGTAATTTGTTTGCCAGACTTGTATTAAAAGTGCGTAGAGTCATTATTTGTAATTATTTAACTTATCTGCTACTAACGTAAGAATTATTGCTTTCTTGGTAGTTAATTTATCGTTTATAGAAGTGATTGGACCGTCTTGATAAATAATTAAAAGGTAAACTTCAGAATGAAAATCATAATTTATTTCTGGATTATAATTTATTGCTGTTTTTAGATGGACCAGGAAAACCAATAAATATTATATATTTTTTGAAGAACTAGCCAACTGGGCCAACTAATTTCGGTTGTTCGGCTCACATACCTAATAAAAGTACAAAATATTTGCTTTACGTCAATGTTATTTACACATATTTTTATGATTATAATATCTAAACATTTTATAATGTCTAGTGATTATAATGTGTTCTGTGAAGATCATAAATGTATTGAATATTTGCAGCGTTCGTTTCAAAATAAATAAAAATTTTGTGTTATTATATTCTTATTTTATATACCTATACAAAAAATATTAAAATCGTATTGTTACTGCCATCTATAGGCAATTAGAATAGCTAAATTACTCAATATTTAGCTGTCAAAATTTTCACATAATCTTTTGACGTTTTGCAAAATTTTCCTTGTAAATAAATGAAATGCCGTATTTACAGAATGACTTCTGAAACAAATATAATTCAACAAGTGATGTGCTCAATTTTCAGTTAAAATACCTACTTTGTTAAAACATTTCGGCGCCAGTGAAACAATATCTGTGTGATTATTTCTCTCGCATCATAATCATTTTTCCATATATTTTTTTATGTAAACTCTTGTGAAACCTATTTGGAATTCAAATATTTTAACAGCAGTTAGCGGTAAGTGTATTCATAAGTTCTCTTCTTAAAATAATAGTTTAGTTAACTGCTGCTGTTTAGGTAAGTTAGGGTTAGGATTATAAATTAATTAAAAGCCAACGACTGAAAGAATCCACCGAAAATAATGTTGACGTCCTTGTTGACAAAATTAGACCGAGAAGTGAAAGTAAATGCATTGAAGTTAATTTTTTTATCTACTTATGTTAATTAAATATTTTTAAGTTTTGTATATTCCTACTAGGTACTTACTTATTTTATATTATTATTGTTAAGAAATATAAAAAAATAACCTACCTTCTTACAATTTTTCTCCATAATACAGTTGTGCTAGATATATTTATGTAAATACTGCACAAGAGTCAACTGTTTCCAACTGTCCAGAGTCAGTGGGACTGGCATCAGTGGCATCACCAAATGTGGTATGTTGTGAGGCTGAAAGAATAGGGGAGGGAAAGGAGATGGGGAAGAGGAAAGTATCAGACTACAGATTTTTGATCAGTCAACTGCTTAACCAGCATGAAAACATGTGAATGATTTAAACACCCAAAGATTTGAAATCTTAATATATAAAGATGAATGTTTCTTTGTTTTTCCCTTATGCGCTCCTAAACCACACATTTGATGTCCGCAATGGTTTCTATATATAATAGTGAGCCCTAGCATTATGAAATTATTTCCTATGCTATTCATCTGATTGCCATGAAACTTTGTTGAGGTTTTGGACACGCTCTTGAAGATTTCTATATATATATATATATTGGTGAGCTCTGGCATTATGAAATTTGTATAAAAATTTTGCAATGAGTGACTCGCAAGTTGTTTGAAAAATGAGTGGATTTCACGTAGTTTAGCGGCAGAGAGGGAAGACGGGAGAGGAGGGAATCCGGAAGGGGTGGAGGTGAATGAAAGAGGGGGAATTCACAGGAGAGGGGAAGGCGGGGCACAAGTAAGTGAACGCTGAGGGTTGGGAAGGGATCGCGGGAGGGGGGGGGGGTTTGCCGGACGGATATATGCGGAAGAGTGGAGGGGGAAGCCGGGAAAGGTGGAGGGGAAAAGCGGGAGGGGAAGGTGTCAAGGGAACAATTCCTTTATTTAAATGGCATTGTAACGCATGCCGGGAACTCAGATGGGGAGGGGAACGGGTAATTTAGATAGCTCGAAGCAGATGATAGATTTTGCTTAAATTAGATTGTACTTATAATTCATTCATATTTCATAGGCGTCAAAAAGTCTCATGGAACAAAATCTTTTATATTTATCTATTTTTACTTTTTTCTTAACTTGGAAAATGTCCAGACGTTCTCAAGGAGCATAAGGCATAATACAACATTGAAGAATTTCCATTACCATTGCATTGTTAATTTTTAATTTGGTGGGCGGTTATGGGTACCATCGCCCTGATAACCATTTACTAAATAACCAACACCCCTGCCGTAGGTCACCCTAAGTGGTTCGCTATGTTTCATGACTTAGCAGGGGTGCCTAAGTTCTTGGGGTGAGGTTTGCCTAGGTCTAAGCTGCGAATACATTTGGCTAGATTATCAGCAATTAAAAGTCTGCCAAACATCAATCGATTGCTTAATCAGTATGATGTGCTATGTGAGCGTGTTACTGTATTTTATGCAGCCAATAGTTTCGTCTTTTCTGCATCATTCATATTACTGTTTTCACTTTTTGATTTTTCATTTACTGGTTCTAGGTAAAATCGCCAACTTCAGTTTATTTGATTTTACCATCTAGAATCATTTATTAGAGTTGAGCATGCTTTGGTATTAAATATCAAGACATTTAATATCAAAGCATGCTTTGATATTAAATGCATATCTTAATATTTATTACGATTTTAAGCCATTAAAAAATGCAGATTTAGGTTCAAGGTACAACAGTCATGTTGTACCTCGAATGTATGAAGGTTGTACCTTGGATATACATTTAAAAAATTGTGATAAGGGGTCGTCGATCGGTATGCCAATTCAAAACAAAGATTATTAAATTCACAGGTTTCATTTATGTTTATTACAATAATAGAATGCTAATCATAGAATACACAATATTACGTGGAAAACGCGCTGTACCGAGGTCGTGTTCGAGATACAATGAGTTTGCTAAATCAAGGTACAACACCACACCAAAATAACAAAAACAAGCGATAGATTCTTTTGGTTAGGAATAAAAAATGTTTAATAATAGAAGTATAAAACTTAATTAATTTACATAATTACTTATCCACGCAGTTAACATATTATGAAATATGTTTACAAAAAAATAATGTGAAAAACTTACTTTTACAAAGAAAATTTTTCAAAATCATTTCACTTAAGCAGGCCTGCCTTTTACCCTCTGAAACTTATGTTAAGTATACAACTAGCAGAAAGTGTAGACTACTATTGTTAATTTGAAGATAAAATGGTGTCAACGTTCAATAACAAGAATGTTACAACCATGTCCTTACATTTTATGAAAACGCTCTATATTTCATTAGTTAGAAATCAAGTGGAATATAATTCACCTGTTTGGTCCCCTTTGTACCTATAAAGTTCACTCTAACAATACAGAACGAATTCGGCACAAATTTCTTAATGAACATATGAATTATAATAAGTTTAATAAATCAATTAAATCTAATAACGCTGTCTGAAAAGATAATTATTTTAGACCTGCTTGTATAATAATTGAGTCATTAACAACTAATTGACAGCTCTGCCATTGTTGCCACTATTAAATTCCATGTACTGACGAGAAACACAAGACACAAAGTAACATTCTTCTGCAACACATACACAACCAACTATCACACTCACTAACCAATAGGATGCATGATCTGGGAAGACTTTGGGGTACAATTTACTGACTCCATTTATAGAATTAAGCTTAAACTGTACCAGCTCTTTGTATTATTTGTATACAATTATAGTAGCATAGATAATATTATAGTTGTAGTGAGTTGTCTTATAGTATTTGTAATATCGTAATATGGTACGTACTGGGACCTGTATTCGCCAGTACACGTGTATGCTTATTGAAAGACTTAGATTCTTTATAACACAGACTCTGTTTATTGACATATTGTAAGTATAGTAATACTTGTGAGGACAAATGTCCTTCCAGGCTGAAAGCGACCTGGTTCTGATCTGGAAAGCTCTTCAAACCTAATGACTTAGTAAATCTTCCTTCGGTCACCTTCGGCACAATTCGGCAACGATACCATGTGACCCGAAGAGCCCATAGACTACTGTGATGAAATATGTACTTAATCATGGACTATTATGATATATTTCAGTTTCTTTTATTTTATGCTACTGTTACAAGTTTTACCAAATTACTTCGAATTTAGTTTGTCAGTTTTAATAATAATTTTTGATAGCTCTAAAGACTCGCTTTTGATCGCTAGCGAGTTAGGCCCAGCTGGGCATAAAATCAAATAAAATAAAATGTCCAAGGTATCACACCTCCCCCTACCTATAACAAATAAAGCGTCGATGACAATGAGCGAGTTTATCTAGGAAATTCACTATCTGTTAGTAAACTCGCTCAGTGTCATCAATCTGCTAACTAGCAGATTGTTGACAATCTACAAAAAAAGTTGATAGGTCGCCAACTTTACTTGCCACTTGCTTAATCGTGATTGGTTTATTTATGTTTTTAATATGGCTGCCAATAAACAGCTGATTTCGACTGTCAAACATCTACCGAATTAGTTCACCCAGGCGTCGTTATTCTCGCTACTGTCACTAGCAGCGACCTCAGTTTCCTACGCTGCTGAGCGAGTGGCCAGTTTTGTGTGTCATCATGACAATCTCACTCGCCGATTCACCCGCTTTTAAACTTAGTAGATGTAAACTCGCTCAATGTAATTGAGGCTTTAGAATTTGATAGATTTTTGGTAATATTAAATTGTCTTTATCAGCTTGGTCCAGAATGTATTCACCGCTCGGTCCACTGGTGGGCGCCATCGATGAGGGGACTTCTAGCGCCCGCTTCATCATCTTCAAGGTGGGCTCCTCCGAAGTGGTGACCTCGCACCAGATCCTGTTGGAGCAGCAGACCCCGCAGGAGGGGCAGGTGGAGCAGGACCCCATGAGGATCCTGGAGGTGGTGGAGGACTGCATCGAGGAGGCCATGAAGAAGCTGGTCGCTTTGGGTGGGAGTGCTAAGGTTTGTAGCTAATTATTCAATTAGAGACAAAAAGTGTTTATAATATTAGCTGTTCCGGATGCGACAAGGTCTATGTTTGACAGACAGAACGGACCATCTACAAAAGGATATCAGAACACCGGCCCTTAATTTGGATATATTCCTGAAGTCCCTGGAATATCCAAAACGCAATGAGTATGCCTAATTACTGAGGCAATTGAAATTCACAAAAATTCAAAAAAAAAGTAAACGCTAAAAACCATTTTAAAATTAACCAATTATGCTGAAATATATCCTCTCTGCCTGAAATACCTTACCATGCAATTATCTCACTTATGAAGCTTTGAAAAAATAACATTTATGTATGTTAAATTAATGATCTACTTTGAGAGCCACACTAATTTCCGAACATGTGTAAAATGCGCCTGGACCATAGACATATGAATATTAATAGACCAGAACATAAAGGTGAGGGGTAGAAACCAACTACAGCGGGACGAAGAGCAAGAAGACGGCTTTGGTGATGCGTGATTCGTCAAAACTCAATCTGACAGTATATAGGCATCTTGCACTATAAAATCATCATTTAGTTCTTAAAAGTAAACTCTGCTTTTGAATGAATAGACCTTTTTACATGGGAGCGCAAATTGCTCGCCGCGCAATGAACAAATTTGAAGTTCAAATACGTCAAAGTAAGGTCGAGTTCAATATTTTGCTCCTGTAGTTAGTTAATACACTTTTACAAATGTTTCATAATTTACTTACCCCAGTAAACAGTGACGGGCACACGCCATGTCTCTCGGAGTGATAGTGTATGTATGGGTGGTTTGGAATATTTATGGTGTATGTTCAAAAACGATCATATTATGTGATCTGAATTAGCTTAAATTATTATAAAATAATGCTTGTTTATGGAATGTAATACCACAATTGGGTTTATTCTCTTTTTCTCTTCTATTTGTACACGTTTTTATAGCACAAGCCACCATTTTTACCGTGTTATTTACGATGAGAGCTCGACACTGGTCCGGACAAGAATGATGACGTCACATTTTTTAGATTGACGCGTGGTTCTCGCAAGCCCAGCCGGTTCCGAAAAATGGTTCCAATGGGAGGGGGAAATAATACGCCTTTTATCGCTTAGGGCATGTCCATGTATTTTGTACGTCCGTGGCCTGGACCATTACGCTTTTTACTTAAAATATTTTTCATTTGATCTTGGGGTTGCCATTTATAGCAATTTGAACTATTGCAGTGCCCTCTTTTTTGTCAACATTTTTTTGTCTGACTGTAAAATGGATTGAGTATATATTGTATACGAGTGGAACTGTAAGTACTGCACTATAGCTGTGTAGTAGACACACAATTTTTATTAAAATTTCATTTGATTGATTTCAGGATCTGGTGTCCATTGGCATTACAAATCAAAGAGAGACAACCATAGTGTGGGATAAATTTACCGGGAAACCGTTGCACAGTGCTATTCTGTGGTTAGACAACAGAACCACCTCGACAATTGATAAATTAATGAAACTAAAAGTACCGCACAACAGCAATGAAAACTTTTTAAAAGTGAGTTGAATTTTCCATATTATCTCACATTTTTTATACTTTTTAAAATGCTGTGTGGGGGGTCTTTTTTGAGGAGAGGAAGGAGTGAACATGGGTCTTAAGAGACCCGTGTTGTAGGAGAGAGGAAACACAGAGACCGGCAAATCGTTCCACAGCTGAGCTGTTGAACTCAAGAAAGAGTCGTAGAATCGACCCATTCTCGTGACAAATGTCTACCGTGTACATAATGTGCCCTTGAGGTGATTTTTCACAAAAACGGCGCTCTACAAATTGTCCAATTAATATTATTTATTATCATAATAATATGTTGGGCGCACGTTTGGCGTGGTTCTTGACTATGCACCGGTGCCGAAGGGATCAATGACGCTTGTTTCTCGGAGTAACTTTCATTGTAATACCGGTAGAACAAGGTCAGCACCTACCTGACACCTGTGCTCTAAAGCTGAGATTCAATTTGGTTCTAATAAAAAATGTCTTTAACTGAGCTCCGAAAGAGCTGGCAACGTTGCATTTCAGCAGACTGACAACTGAAATTCCCCACTTGAAAAAGTGAGTTTATTTCGGACATATTATTTAATTGACTGTTACCCCGTTAATTTAATAAGAATTCTATGAGTGATGTGTTTTAATAATATTAATGTTTTATTCATGTGTAGGTAAATCAACATGTCAGTTTTTTTTGGTTATTTTATGGGAATTATTATAATCTTTTTATTGTGTAAACGAGTTAAAAAGTAAAGTCACAGTTTTCTTGCATATTTCCAGATATTGGTAGAAGGAATATGTTTTTTTTTAACTTTTTTCATGTTTGAAATTAAAATACCCCAATTTATAAATATTACAGTAAATTTAAAATACAAAAATCTAAAAGGTAATATGATCTAGTTTTTAAAAAAGGTATTTGTTTTTACGACATCTTCAAAAAGAAGAAATATAATTACAATTTTAGAGATTCTGACTACCCATGTTGGTAACGAGAAGGTTAATTTGTTTTGTATTTTTTTGTAGCCTTTGTGTGGTCTCAGGCTTGCCACTTACTTCAGTGCCGTGAAGCTACACTGGTTAATGGATAATGTGGCCGATGTTAGGAAAGCAGTAGAGGAAGAGAGATGCCTTTTTGGAAATGTGGATGCCTGGTTATTATGGAATCTAACAGGTAAGAGTGACTGTTATTTTGATTCCCTCATGGCGTTTCAGGCGGAGAGGATGGACCGCCAAACAACTCAGTCTTGACATACAGTCCGTGCATCATTCACATTCATCGCCTCGTATATATACTTTTCTGTTATTCTGTCTCTTGACAAGGCCCGACTCAAGTATCTGATTCATTTGATCGTGCCATGTCTTCCTCGGGCGACCCCGAAATCTTCTACCATTTACATTCGCATTTTATATTCTCCTTACACTCCTTTCTTGATTCATTCGTTCTACTTGCCCAAACCATCTATCATTATCATTTCCATTTCATTATCAAGCATACCACAGACAATATACAGAAATCAAAAATATTCTATGTTGACTCGAATAAGTACCTCTCTCGGCAGTTTCAAAGTAACAACCACGCAGGATTTGCGCGGTTATAAACTTTACGATTTTTTTTATTTTTGTTTTATAAATCCTAAAAATGTGAGATAAATGCTAAAATACAGGTTAATTCATTGGCTATATAGCACTATAATAAGTTTTTACATCTCCATGTTAAAATTCGAAGGTATGATTTTTTTAATGTTGGCGAAAAATTTGAAAAATGATCTTCTGATAATGTCGACCAAACGGAGAAAAAAGTTTTAAAATGCGCTGTCACTCCAGTGGTTAGATAAGTAAACCTGCTGTTCCCACAAACTTTGAAGTATTTTTCTAATGCTCTAGAATGATTATTTAATATTGTGCAGGAACCTTATTTTAAAACATTTTTTTGTTCTTGAAGAAAAAAATTAAAAATGAAGAAATTCTGTTGTTAAGGTACCTACTTAACAGTGGCGGTCCGTGAGTTTTCATTAAGCTAGCGTGCTAAGATTGAAAAATACGATATTACTGATGTTGTTGTAGCTGAAAATGATTTTTTTTTTTTTTCAAAATTTCAACTTTTTGTATGAAGATCTTTCAGTATGTGAATGCGGCGCATCTCTTGACTGAAATAATCCTGAAGATCTTCTTACAAAAAGTTGAAATTTTGAAAAAAAAAAAATCATTTTCAACTACAACAATGTCAATAACGTCATATTTTTCGTCTTAGTGCTCTAGCTCACTGAAAACTCACGGATCTCCACTGCTACTTAATGACACAAATTTAATTTAACATAAATTTGAATTTAACAGTATGTAGAAAGAAAGAATCACTAATGGTGAGTTTAGTTACACTACTTTAAGATCTGAATGAGTTAAATATATTCAGATCTAAAATTAGAGACATGATCTAAAGCCTGGGCAATGCTAGGTAAGCTAGTATTAAATAAATGTGAACAATTTCTAAACTGTGCTTTATATTTTATTACAATATCGTTATTATTCATTACGTTAACACAAAATTGCAAAGATATTTATTTTATTTATTTATTGAAAAAAATAAGAAATATATGAAAACATAAGCTGCACATCTCACTAGGGCATTCCTGTATCGAGATATGCAGTTTTACAATAAAGTAATTAAAAAAAAAAAAACATACATATACCTTTTTTTATGTACTTGAAAAATTTTATGTACTTGATGTTCGTCAAAACTATATAAAAAAGGTTATTATCCACGTACATAAAAATGTAGAAAATCTTAAGCAAATTGACCATAAATATATAACAAGAAGTCACACCAGAAAGGATCTCGTGGTCCCAGGGAGCAATTCGGCAAAGTTTCAAAAGACATATACATATCTGGGACCGAAATTGTATAATAAAATCCCACCAGAATTAAATATTAAAACATGTAAAATGGCATGCATCGGTACAATAATAACTAAATGGTTGATAGACTTAGGTAGGATTGAGTCTGAAAAATTATTAAATAATGTCATTTAAAACTTAAAATTACACATGGCTAACTATTAATGGCACAATCAGTAAAAACTTAGTATAGTATATTTAAACTTAGTTTATGTATATTTAATCTACAAAAAAAAAAAAAACAATATTTTGTTTTTTCTTTTTTTTTACAGAAGACATTTTTGGCATTTTTCACCAGCATTTGGTTCCTTAGAACAGGCAATCTGCCTAGCTAGGAACTAATAACGTACAAGACATAATAACACTTGTACACATTTGAATATCTACAGTTATTTGAAATATTATTATTATTATGTAATTTTGCTGTATAAATGTAACTAATGTAATAAAAAAAAAAAAAAAAAAAAAAAATTAAAACCTAAACTTAAAAGAAATATAATAATAAACCTACAAAAGAGGCACTGAGTACAGTTATTTAAACATTACTAATTAATAATTATTACAGCTGGGCAGTATGCTCATTGTTGACAAAAATAACATTATACTGTAAACTAAATATTAAAATATGTAAATACAAGGTTCCTGTTGTGGCTTACCAGATGCAATAATAGGGTGATCATACCACAGTAGCATTAAATTATTAACAAAAAATTAAATAGTTTATGAAATAAATATAATATATTAAGTAAATATGTAGATATAAATAAATTAAACAAATAATATAATATAATTATGAGTAAACAATAATAAACAATTTAATAATAATAAGTAAATAAACATAAGTACATATAATATTGTATAGTAAGTAAATTATGATACGAAAGAAGTAGATAATAGTAAGTAAATACTTATAACAATAAGCAAATTAAAAAGTACATAACAATAAATAAGTTAAGTACATACAGAGTAATTAAATATGGATTGTATCAAATATAGCTTAATTCCGTAGTGATTTATGATATAAGCGACAACATGGGTAATCCAAAACCATCACTCTCAGTTAGTATACACATTTTGACCATTTTCTTGAATAAATGTAATGTACCAATAGTTTTTATTTTTTCATTGAGCATATTATAAAGCAACGGAGCTTTATATGAAAAACTTCTTTGTCCAAAGGATGTTTTGGTATATACTGGCTGATACATTAAAGAAGAGCCCAATCTAGTGTTGCGTACTTGTTGAGATCTTTTAGCAGTGATAATGTTGTTGAAAAATTTACAGAGAGCATGTATTATGTACAATTGCCTTATTGTCATAATTTTGCTTTCGCTATATAATAACTGTGATGAATACATAAAACTTTTCTTGAACATTATTTTTAAAATTAATTTTTGTGCAATATTTAAAGGCTCTAGAGTAGTCTTGTGACAAGAACCCCAACAAATAACGTTATATGAAAGTATTGATTGAACAAGAGCATAATAAACAGTTTTTAGTGTAACTTTGTCCAATATATTTCTTAGAGTCTTGAAGATATAGGCTAGCTTTCTTATTTTGTTTGTTAATATAGCAATATGATTGTTCAATTTTAAATGTTTATCAATAACTAAACCTAGATATTTGATATTGTCTACTCTTATATATATAATATACATATATTCAATTCTAATTTTGAGATCAGTGGGTATCTATATTGTAATAAAAAAATGATTTTTTTCACTTTTATGCCTTTTTAATTCTTTACAAAAATGTAGGTTACATAGCTTTACGTTTCCACCAAGTATTATTATCATATTTTTAGTATTGCCATTTGAACAACAATGGCGCCCTCCTATGTTTTCTACTCTTATTTGACAAACTGTAACCATAAGCTTTGTGAATGTTTTCTGCTGATTAGGTAAATGTCATTGTTAGGTATTTTGCTGAAATTGACCATTTGACTCTGGCTCATTTCTGCTAAATAAGTTTTGAGAAACAGCCACATTAAAGGTGTTTTGAGTGCCGTGGGCGCTTTCTGCACATTTTAAATGTTTTTTTCGCAATGAACAAACATTTCGATAGGCGATTCCTATGGCTTTTTATATGGCTTTTTATATGAAAGTGGCCTGGCTTGTTTTAGTAGAACTTAGAATTGACCTTTGTCCGTCGAATGACAACAATATATTATTTTGGACAAAATTGTGAATTGGCTGGTTTCTGTATAACTATGTTAAAATGATGTACCTTGCATTATTATTTGTTGTTGTGTGGATATTAGATTGTGATATTGGATTGTGTTAGTGGAAACAGATCATAGGCCACTTGCATGGATTGCATATCGACCTGGAAAAAATCGTGTGGATAGATTGTTTTACTAAGATTACGAAAATGTTACAAAAATTTTTTAGAAATGTTTAGTTTTTTTTTATTTTAAAATTAATAAATTCATTATTTGAGCTCGTGACGTCACTACATGAAAATGTCCTGTCTCCGATTATGTTCCCTTAATTTAGTAAAATTTCACACTGGTAATTTTTTTTTTATATGGCAACACTTTGATTTCCGGCGAATTTTTGAATTTTCATTTAACGTTCACTAGATTTATTGTTTGTTCTATGCGAACTTATCCTTTGGTTTGAAAAAAATAAAAAAATGTGATGCAAGTGGCCTATTAGGGAGATTTTACAACACAAACTGGTTATAAAAATATTATATTGTCCAAATTCCACTCTTTTTTGATTGATGATTATCCGTTTATCTTAAGTAAGCAGATAATAATGGTTAGTTTTCCACTCTTTGATAAGCGGATTAAGGGTCTTATCAGCACACTAATACATTGTATGTATAACCTAATGACTCATTTATTTTTTGTAATATTAAAAACGAACTTTGTCCTCTGTGGGAAAGCAAAATACGATAATTTAAAAAATATATTTTTTTAGGAAATTTGAAAATATATTTAAGTATGATAATTGTGTTGTTCGCGATTGATAAACTACAACATACTCCGATCTGCTGTATCGAACAGTATTAATACGTAGCGTCTGCGTGGTTGAATTTCAGAACCCAGCTACGAGTGCATGTCACAAATAACATCTGTGTTCATCGAATTTCACACAAAGCTACTATTATAATTTCGTTTAGAATTCAAGAATTCAACACAAATGTCGCTACTTCCGTCAGCAGGTTGGATGGGGACGTCTCCCCCCTAGGTATAACTGCTACGAATTTGTGAATATGTGGTATCTCTCCAGATATGAATAGATTGACATGGTAATACATGTTTTATCAAGTGGCTATATATAACACATGACGTCATTACTCTGTCTCGGTTACTTTGTCCCGGTGACTAGCTACAGTGGATCTGAGGAACGGGCTGTATTTGGAATCAGTTTTTATTGGATCTATAAAATGGTCACCAACACTAACTGGGCGAAGCCGAACCAAAAGCTGCCCGCAGGGCCTAGCAGTAACAGCTAGTTATAATTAATTCAGTAACTTCGTATTATTCAAATAATTATATTTTAATATGTAAATGAAATCCTCAGCATAATTTTATTATTTTTATTATAATAAATATGCTTATCTGCCTTTACAGTATGCAAAGGCAGATAAGGTTAAAAGTCCTCCCTCAACCAGTCTCTCTCGATCCGGCCCGCCACGCAATAGATGGGCAGACGCATCTGCCGCCAAGACCCGGACAAACCTCACCCAAACATAGCAAACCACTTGGAGTGACCTATGGCAGGGGTGTTGGTTATACAAAAAATGGTTCCCGGGGTGGCGGTACCCATACCCCCTCCCAAAATGGAGGTAGTTATTAACTGTTGGTGAACTGATAACATTAGGTACAGATATTTATTTATTTACGCCCTAGTGGGCTTTTACAAGCATAGAAGGAAAAGTATAATAACAATAATAATTATGTACTCATATGTTACTAAACCAATAAAACAGAATAAATAATAAAGCAATCATCATCACAAGGTATAGAACATCATAACAGAAATTAAAAACATAAAAAAAATAAACATCATAAAAGAAATGAAATAGTATGAGTAATAAGAAAAAATCAGTAATAAGACCTGAAATACAATAAAGTGCAATGTGTAAAAGCTAGTTAGTAGGCATAAACAAACAATTATATGTGTATAATAATGTAGGATGATAAAACAGAACTAAATAGAACAGTAAAATAAAATAAGATATTATAAATTACTGGTAAGATTTTAAATGAGTGGAGGTTTTATGAAAAGAACAAGAATAAAAAAAGTTAATTATTAGCAGATAAAATAGAGATGAGTTGTCTCTTGAAAATTGCAAAACTGTCAACATCAAATATATCTATAGATTCCTAATGTTTATTTGCAAGGCTATGCATTCTAGGGATTGGTGAATTAATAGAATAGTTAGTATTGAGGGTATTGTTAAAATTGAAAATATCTTTATTGCGAGTTTGTCTGGCAGATATATTAAAACAGATTAGTTCTAACAAATTAGGGCAGTCAACTAAAGATTTGATAATTATGAATAAAAATAACAAATCAATTAACACTCTTCTATCTGATAATTTAAGGAGTCTGGTTTCTGCGCGTAAGTTATTATAATTTATAAGTTCGATTGGAATTTTCATTTTAAAATTAATATACCGAAGGAATTTGTTTTGTACCTTTTCCAATAATTGAGAATGGACTTCGTAATATGGTGACCAAATGGTGGAATTGTACTCTAATTTGCTTCGTACTAACGAGCAATACAGTTTTTTTTAATGTTGATACATGAGAATTCTCATTGAATCACTTGTTATTTCATCGATGTGAACATTGAACTGTAGACTCTCATGGAATATGATACCAAGATCACGAATCTGTGATACACGAAGAAGATTAACACCATTCATATCATAGGAAAACTTAAGAGGATTTTTACCTTTGTAAAAACTAATAATCTGACATTTACCAATGTTTAGTTGTAAATCATTGACAGAACACCTCGTAAATAGTTAATTCAGGTTCAACTGCAGAATGGCGCGATCATCATGCATTAGCTTTGTAATAAACCCCCCCCCCTACGAAGGTAGTAGTAAAACCTTCACTTGGTTTCCCAAATGCTGCTACAGTGCTACAGCTACAGGCGCAACCCCGGTCGGCCTTTAAAAAGCTCGTAGCTCGCCCGTTCTCGCGTCTCTCCCCTGCATTTCTTTTGAAGCGCCTTCTCAACCCCATCACGTAATACTTTTATGCAAACGTGACGAGATGCTCTTAATTAATCAATTGTAATTAACCCCACAACGTTGTGTACTTTTTTGTTTGAGTGGTTTGGTATAGTTAATCCAATTTAATTAATAATTTATTTGTGGTAAACCCTTGTTCTTTTAGGTATGGCGTGTTACAATTTGCAAGGCTTCGAATAACAATGACTGGGTCTGACTAACTTGAAAAATAACTAATTATCTAACTATATTCGTTCAGCTTCCTCCCCTAGCACCTGTTAAACACCTACGCTCATCGACGACTATTTTTATTGAAGTAATCTGCATTTTCCCTCCTAGCATCTAATATATAAATTTACATTCAAACGGCGAATTGAGAAGATCCTACCTTTCGATGCGATGTCACGTACTCTCTGCAGCTCTATAAAATGCTATCATGAAGATAATTTGACATTTATGTACATTCTAACAAAAGATTTACACTCAAGCAGTACGGATTGCAATGATTCTACACTCACAGTTCTAGATGCAGTTTGTTAGTTAGCTAGCTTGTTTTATCTTGTTAATTTGATTCTACGGGTAGGTATTTTGGATTAACATGAGACAGAACATGTGCTGTTTAAATAATTGGACTCCTCCATAGCCCAACTGATAAGGTGATGGTCATAGACCGCCGAATCAGCTTCCAATTCCAACGCCTCCGGAGAATGTTAAGGTCGCAAGCGACGAATGAAAATCGACATGTTTTGCCTTCTGTCGGGAAAGGGTTTGATGTGTGTTTCTGGATCATAGAGTGATAATGGGAATAATATCGACCACTACGCCGCCAAATTAAAAATATGTTGATGATGATGATGAGAGGTCATCTCATACCGTTTGATATGAGGGTCTGCTCCGATTAATGGCGTGATAGCCGATGTCAGGAACTGTTCAGGAAATGTGTGGGTGGCACGAGGTTTTGGATCGTGACATCCTACTCTGGATTGATGATGATGATGATGATTCTGAAGTTCTTCAGCATGCCGATGACTTGAGTTCCATTTACTCCTAAAGCACCGGCATAAACATTAAACCGAAGTTGATTAGACAATCGGCAATGTCAGGAGATCGGTGGGGCCGCTCTCTCCTCTGATCTGGCGATGTATGAATTTAATTAAGGAAGATTTTGATGTCACCGATCCTCGACTTGGCAGTCACTCATGTCCTCAATAGTCCCGTTCTCCGTCCAGCACGCCGCCTCGAACCAGTAGAAATAATGATTACGTTTTTCCTAGGCACGCTACAAAACATGCGCTAGCCTGCAATCGCGATGGTCATCGGTATTTGATTTGAATGAAAAATACGTCCTCTCGCATAACATACACAGGCGTAACGTGGGACCTTCCCCGAAATGTCACGGGCATATGCTCTACGATAGGCGTACCCCAACCTCAAACTCAAATATCAGCTCAAAGAAAGAAATGTCAAGCTCGGCTTCCAGGGTGCTGGGTCCAAGAATGAAAGGCACCAGGTCGTGAATCTGGCTTCCCTCCCTTCTATTTCCCCCGCTGCACTTTCGTCCAGAGTACTTTCCCACCCTGATGCTGGATGATCCCTATTCCTAGTGTGAGGGAGTTAAGAAAACTTTTGCTACTTATGTAGGTGGATATAACGCATTACGCTTAAAATATGAATACCTACTGACGGCTTCATTCAACCGACAATGTGAGAGTTTTTGGCTAAATCGAATATCGAAGGAAATATACCTACCTAAGCGTAAACCAAAAGTAGTTAAGAAAACTTATCCGGATTCCAACAAAGAACCGCCGATCGGTTGCCAAACGATTCCATATGTCATGTTCCCTTCGTTCCGCCGACAAGGCAGACCCCACACGAGCGTAACCTAAAAGGTAGTGAAGCCCACGCAAATTTCGTCACTTCGTTTCCCCCATGACGAAGGTAGTCCGGCCAGATCGTAATCTTCGTCCTGCATCAAACTGGCCTCCCGCGACGACAACTTTTATCCGCTGGTACCTCGGAGCGGCGGTAGAAGGAGGGCGAAATGGGTGCACGTCCTTTGTTCTCCTGAAGTCCCCCAATGCCTTAGTGACGTACATACGTCGACATCATGGAATGGCTCCGGCCACGCTTCCAATCCAGTCTAGAGCGGGTACGAGATCCACGTTACCGAGATGTGATCACAAGGGATTCCAATTTGCTCGGACCAGACACGACCATCGCTTACTTCGCCTCCACATTAGGAAAATAGTGTAAGCCCACCTGCATTTCGATCACATCGCCCCCGATAAAGTCGCGTGAGATACTTCCTCATGGTGAAATAGGAAAGCCGGACCCGTTAATTCATTCGACAACCGCCGTCCATTCTCGAGTCGTAACCCGCTCAATTAAGTTTGAAGAAAAAGAGTTTGTCAATTAAGTAGGTGGATATAGCGCATTACGCTAAAATGTGAATACCTACCGACGGCCTCACTCGACCGACAATATGAGAGTTTTTTGCTAAATCGAATATATCGAAGGAAATATGCCTGAACGTGAACCAAAGGTGATTATATGATTAGATATCGAACCAAGTTTATGCAAAGTCCTATGTAATAGACTTGTTGTGACACCTAAAATTTGGAACAAGGTGTGGGAAATTTTTGGAATGGGAATTCAATTATGTCAGATTTTGTTAGTAATCAAAAATGCCCATGCTACGCACCCTTCATAAACCGTTATATTACCCAATGCCTTTTCAAAAAAACCCTTCCTGAATATAGTCCCCTAACTACGTTTAAAAATATTATTACGAAACTCGTAAATAATAATTAACACCTCCAAGGCGCTTTACAAATTAATTTATACCTACATTCTATACCTATGTATTTTGGTACCCGTTATGTATTGGAGAATACCCAGTAACCTAATTTTCTAGGTCACCAACAAAGCACTTTAAAGGGTTTTATTATTGTTTTGTGGTTTCAAAATCCCGTCTTTTAAATGAAGTCTCTCGTCTAAGATTTATTGCCCGAAAGCGCACTTTGTGCTTCAAATGCTAGTTAGTTCATTGAACTCCAAATTATTATTTTACAACGTTATTGTCTCAAGAATAACTTCACCCAACAAAGGTACTTGCTAGCCGGTCAACCCGGAAACGTGCAAAGCCCCTCGCTCCCCATCGCTCGACAAAAAAAAAGGGTCCTAGATTCCTAAGGCTTGTAGTATACAAACCCTAAATGACTCTTTCCTGCAAGGCCCGTACTAAATATGTTAATAATTTTATACAAACTTACCAAATTCGCCTTGTTGCACAAAATAATTTCACTAATCAATTCACTACAATAATATTTAATTAAACAAGCACTTCTAAAACACAACCCGTCATGCAGTTATTTATTCCAAGATGCAGCCGTCGAACACAATTCTCGCGTAGATTTCTTTTTTTTAAATTTCACCCTGACCCTGATAGACGCCCCGAAAGTACGTCCCGACCGCCTCAATTTACAAATTATATTATTTAACTTCACCGACATGAACTCGCAAGCCTCAATCTCTGACTTCCCTATTCGCGTGGACTCTTTTTGTTTAATAAAACGAAATATCCTTTGTTTAATTAAAATGAAATATCCCCGATTTAGACGCACCAAACTGGTCTCCTCGCGACTATCGGACCTCGATCCCTTAATTTAAACCTTGCTTCCCAACGACCAAATCTTGACTCCCCTCAATCGCGTGAACTACCTTTTTTCAATTAAATGAATTATTCCCGTTTACGCGCACCAAATTATAATTCTACAGTTTATCAAAACTCCGATGTTTTTTTTCCGACCGTGCGTGCCCAGGTTCTTTTTCCGACCGTCTTCCAACACTTCCCTGCCCCAACTTCCTTTATTATTATATATAACTATCTGAATTATTCCCGGTTTACGCGCACCAAATTATTATTCTGCCGTTTATCAAAACTCGATGATTTTTATCCCGTCTGCGCGGCCCTAGGTTCCTTCCCTGACTATCTTATTCGCGTGAATTAATTTTTTTTGTTATCTCTCAAAATATCCCAAATTTAGAAGCACCAAATTATTATTCTACCGTTTATCACAACTCGATGATTTTTATCTAGATCGTGCGTCCCCAGAATCTCTCTCTGACCGTCCTCCAACCCGTCTCTACCCCGACTAACCCGTTCCCACTCCCTGCCCCCTGACTCCCCAAACATCTCCTTGTGTGGTTTCAACAATATATTAGCCACTTCTTCAAATCTTAAGTGATAAACACATCTCCCAATATGCATATATCAACTTTAATAGTCAAAAATGTCACACTTTAACTATTATTTCAGAGAATTTTGTGTAGGAACCATGTTCGCTTTTTTTTCCGGTGTAAATTAATTTTGTCTGCGATGGAGTCATAAATTATCCCAATAACGCTTAAAAGAAGAGCTCAGTGGCGCACTTCAATTCACTACGCAAACACATGTGGTTATTTATTGGTAAGGACCCATAAATCACCCCCATGAATTGGAAACAGAGAATCGTATGCCATTCCATGTTACAAAATTAAATATATTTCTAAATCGATCTCTCAATTTTAAAAGAATTATTTCGTAGGCCCAAAGGCGAGATCATCACAGTCTCCCCTTTATGGAAAAAAATAGTGGAGGTAGATAGAAATCCAAACTACAATCACCTATTTTGTTCCAGAACTTCAGCAGTAGTCAGCCCGTTTGGACTCGCCTACAATCTTTGTGCCTTTTTTTTGCAAAATTGTAATGAGGAGTATTTCCTAATCCGGCCCTGTCCTGTACGTCATCGCATCCCTTCCCTATTCCGTTTCTTCGCCGGCCTTGCCCAATGTTTGTCTAATGTTGAAACTACGGTCAATGTACCTTGCGTTACGCCTACATATTTCCAGGAATTTGTACCGGTTACCACCTACAACGGTACCTAGTCATGGTACCCTAACTGTCTCCTATTGTACTCCCCACATAAGCCGACAATATATTATGTGAGTATTTAGGTGTCTATTATTGTCTCTAAACCAATTTATCCAAATTTTAATTTCTGCCTAACTTTATCACCGATTTATACTGATTTTAAATACCCACCGCTTCACAATAAACTCTGTTTGCGTAATTTGTAAACCCTTCCACAATCTACTACTAAACATTATAAATGTTCCAATGCTCCACATCTCACTGTGTCTAAACTCATAATGTATTTTTCTCTATAAAATAACCCTAAGTGGTTTTCCCCAATTCGGCCCTGTCATTGTTATCGGTAACACGGCTATCACTCGTAACCTTGCTCCGTCTATGTTCCCCGTTTTCGAAACACTGTTGAAACTGTATTTGCTTAGTAGCTGTTATCTGGTTTTAAGAGGCGATCAGGTGACGTTTCACCCCTACAACTTCCCTTACAAAATTGCAAATATCTGCTAGCAAAGAGCGCCTAAGTCGTCCCTTCTCCCCTTAATCGGTACTTTCGGTTTCACATAATGGCCGTCTCGAAGGTCCGTCTGCATTTTTTTCTTCATAATATCTCGACCGTAGTTATACGAGTGTGACCGACCTTTCCTTATTTTTTGTTTGTTTTTTCGTTAAAGGAACTTTGCCCAAAATGGACCTGACCGTTGTTCTAAATTTAACAATTTGGTACTGGGGACCAATATCATCTATAAATTTTTAACTGCTGAGAAATCAACTGTCTACAATACCTAGTCGTTTTTTTTATTTCCTTAGATTCATACGTTTGAGTACGTAATTATTATTGTAGTCCTTTAAATCTAGTGCATTATTAGAATTACACATTTTGGATACGCTTATTCTGTAAGTCGGGTTGAATATTAGCAAACAATTTATTTTTAAAATTTTAATTTGCCATCAAGAACCGACTTCCTCCCCTCACATCGGAATACCTTTTATTCCCTATACTTATCGGAGGTTGCCTAACATTTTACCTACCTCTCCTATCTTTAATTTGGTTTTATTGTCTTCACGCCTAATCCGGTTCACGTCACTAATGTTTATTCTGCATGTATTTTGTTTCTCAACAGATTCTGTTTCTTTGAACTATTTAGTCAAACTAATTTCGCTTAATCCTGTACAGATTATTTTGAAATTACGTTTCAAAATAATGCTTTTATTCCGACTGTCACCCACTTCTTGTGATGACCGGCTGTAGGGAGGGTTTCAATTTACCGTTACGTTAAACGCACAAACCTATTTGACACATATCTCCGCTAGTCGGCACTCGGTTTAATGACCTCCCTTTTTTTTTTTTCTCCACACTGAGCGTTAAATGTTTAAATGATCTACCCTCAAAATGAAAGGGACCCTTTTTTCTATCGTTTGTTGGTGCCCCTTTTTTTTTGTTAAACTATCTCTATTCTATATAACGATTAGGGTAGATTATCTATGTTTACTCTGGTAAACAGAACTACTCAACGCTGGTCCGATTGCATAATTTTTAAACTAATCGTCCGGTATCCAATTTACCAAACGTTCAAACCCAATTGAAGGTTGACTAACATCAATATTATCACCCCGGCGATTTGATATTGAATGCATCATTGAAGGACTATCTCCCCTAATAACGTAACACCCTTTCTCACTAATAGTTATCGAAGGTTGGATATCATTAATTTCTCTTGGTTAATTTTGTTACACTTTTTATTGACGTACAGCGCTCCTCCCCTCAAAATATGATACCTTTAACCTGCGTCTCATCGGAAATTGGACATCATCAACCAACCTCTCCTAAATTTATCTGGTTAAGCTAATGTGTACATTATTGCACTACCTACTCTCTTGATTAATTTTGTTTCACCTTTTATAGACGTATGGCGCTACTCCCCTCAAAATATGACACCTTTAACCTGCGTCTTATCGGAAATTGCCCATCGTCAACCAACCTCTCCTAAATTTATCTGGTTAAGCTAATGTGTACATTATTGCACTACCTACTCTCTTGATTTATTTTGTTTCACTTTTTATAGACGTATGGCGCTCCTTCCCTCAAAATATGATATCTTTAATCTGCGTCTTATCGGATGTTGGGCATCATCGTCTTATCTCTCCTATTTTTATCTAGTTAAGCTAATGTACCTATACATTATTTGAAGTACCTACTTTCTTGGTTAGTTTTGTTCCACTTTTCATAGCCGTACGGCGTTCCTCCCCTCAAAATATGATACCTTTATCCTGCGTCTTATCGGAAGTTGGAGATTATCGGCCTATCTTTCCTATATTTATCTAGTTAAGCTAATGTAAACGTTATTGTTAATTCCTCTGCTACACATCTATTTTCCTAGTACTTTACTTTTTTTTCGTTGTGTTTTCAGTCATTTTCGGATGACATGCGAACCGTTATACCTACTGTATTAATTTTTTTTTTTTTCTATTCTTGTTTAAGTCATTGTATAAAACCCAGCAAAATGCAACACTTTGTAATACCATACCTCCTGGTCACTTAGCAAAACTGTAATAAACCCCCCCCCCTACGAAGGTAGTAGTAAAACCTTCACTTGGTTTCCCAAATGCTGCTACAGTGCTACAGCTACAGGCGCAACCCCGGTCGGCCTTTAAAAAGCTCGTAGCTCGCCCGTTCTCGCGTCTCTCCCCTGCATTTCTTTTGAAGCGCCTTCTCAACCCCATCACGTAATACTTTTATGCAAACGTGACGAGATGCTCTTAATTAATCAATTGTAATTAACCCCACAACGTTGTGTACTTTTTTGTTTGAGTGGTTTGGTATAGTTAATCCAATTTAATTAATAATTTATTTGTGGTAAACCCTTGTTCTTTTAGGTATGGCGTGTTACAATTTGCAAGGCTTCGAATAACAATGACTGGGTCTGACTAACTTGAAAAATAACTAATTATCTAACTATATTCGTTCAGCTTCCTCCCCTAGCACCTGTTAAACACCTACGCTCATCGACGACTATTTTTATTGAAGTAATCTGCATTTTCCCTCCTAGCATCTAATATATAAATTTACATTCAAACGGCGAATTGAGAAGATCCTACCTTTCGATGCGATGTCACGTACTCTCTGCAGCTCTATAAAATGCTATCATGAAGATAATTTGACATTTATGTACATTCTAACAAAAGATTTACACTCAAGCAGTACGGATTGCAATGATTCTACACTCACAGTTCTAGATGCAGTTTGTTAGTTAGCTAGCTTGTTTTATCTTGTTAATTTGATTCTACGGGTAGGTATTTTGGATTAACATGAGACAGAACATGTGCTGTTTAAATAATTGGACTCCTCCATAGCCCAACTGATAAGGTGATGGTCATAGACCGCCGAATCAGCTTCCAATTCCAACGCCTCCGGAGAATGTTAAGGTCGCAAGCGACGAATGAAAATCGACATGTTTTGCCTTCTGTCGGGAAAGGGTTTGATGTGTGTTTCTGGATCATAGAGTGATAATGGGAATAATATCGACCACTACGCCGCCAAATTAAAAATATGTTGATGATGATGATGAGAGGTCATCTCATACCGTTTGATATGAGGGTCTGCTCCGATTAATGGCGTGATAGCCGATGTCAGGAACTGTTCAGGAAATGTGTGGGTGGCACGAGGTTTTGGATCGTGACATCCTACTCTGGATTGATGATGATGATGATGATTCTGAAGTTCTTCAGCATGCCGATGACTTGAGTTCCATTTACTCCTAAAGCACCGGCATAAACATTAAACCGAAGTTGATTAGACAATCGGCAATGTCAGGAGATCGGTGGGGCCGCTCTCTCCTCTGATCTGGCGATGTATGAATTTAATTAAGGAAGATTTTGATGTCACCGATCCTCGACTTGGCAGTCACTCATGTCCTCAATAGTCCCGTTCTCCGTCCAGCACGCCGCCTCGAACCAGTAGAAATAATGATTACGTTTTTCCTAGGCACGCTACAAAACATGCGCTAGCCTGCAATCGCGATGGTCATCGGTATTTGATTTGAATGAAAAATACGTCCTCTCGCATAACATACACAGGCGTAACGTGGGACCTTCCCCGAAATGTCACGGGCATATGCTCTACGATAGGCGTACCCCAACCTCAAACTCAAATATCAGCTCAAAGAAAGAAATGTCAAGCTCGGCTTCCAGGGTGCTGGGTCCAAGAATGAAAGGCACCAGGTCGTGAATCTGGCTTCCCTCCCTTCTATTTCCCCCGCTGCACTTTCGTCCAGAGTACTTTCCCACCCTGATGCTGGATGATCCCTATTCCTAGTGTGAGGGAGTTAAGAAAACTTTTGCTACTTATGTAGGTGGATATAACGCATTACGCTTAAAATATGAATACCTACTGACGGCTTCATTCAACCGACAATGTGAGAGTTTTTGGCTAAATCGAATATCGAAGGAAATATACCTACCTAAGCGTAAACCAAAAGTAGTTAAGAAAACTTATCCGGATTCCAACAAAGAACCGCCGATCGGTTGCCAAACGATTCCATATGTCATGTTCCCTTCGTTCCGCCGACAAGGCAGACCCCACACGAGCGTAACCTAAAAGGTAGTGAAGCCCACGCAAATTTCGTCACTTCGTTTCCCCCATGACGAAGGTAGTCCGGCCAGATCGTAATCTTCGTCCTGCATCAAACTGGCCTCCCGCGACGACAACTTTTATCCGCTGGTACCTCGGAGCGGCGGTAGAAGGAGGGCGAAATGGGTGCACGTCCTTTGTTCTCCTGAAGTCCCCCAATGCCTTAGTGACGTACATACGTCGACATCATGGAATGGCTCCGGCCACGCTTCCAATCCAGTCTAGAGCGGGTACGAGATCCACGTTACCGAGATGTGATCACAAGGGATTCCAATTTGCTCGGACCAGACACGACCATCGCTTACTTCGCCTCCACATTAGGAAAATAGTGTAAGCCCACCTGCATTTCGATCACATCGCCCCCGATAAAGTCGCGTGAGATACTTCCTCATGGTGAAATAGGAAAGCCGGACCCGTTAATTCATTCGACAACCGCCGTCCATTCTCGAGTCGTAACCCGCTCAATTAAGTTTGAAGAAAAAGAGTTTGTCAATTAAGTAGGTGGATATAGCGCATTACGCTAAAATGTGAATACCTACCGACGGCCTCACTCGACCGACAATATGAGAGTTTTTTGCTAAATCGAATATATCGAAGGAAATATGCCTGAACGTGAACCAAAGGTGATTATATGATTAGATATCGAACCAAGTTTATGCAAAGTCCTATGTAATAGACTTGTTGTGACACCTAAAATTTGGAACAAGGTGTGGGAAATTTTTGGAATGGGAATTCAATTATGTCAGATTTTGTTAGTAATCAAAAATGCCCATGCTACGCACCCTTCATAAACCGTTATATTACCCAATGCCTTTTCAAAAAAACCCTTCCTGAATATAGTCCCCTAACTACGTTTAAAAATATTATTACGAAACTCGTAAATAATAATTAACACCTCCAAGGCGCTTTACAAATTAATTTATACCTACATTCTATACCTATGTATTTTGGTACCCGTTATGTATTGGAGAATACCCAGTAACCTAATTTTCTAGGTCACCAACAAAGCACTTTAAAGGGTTTTATTATTGTTTTGTGGTTTCAAAATCCCGTCTTTTAAATGAAGTCTCTCGTCTAAGATTTATTGCCCGAAAGCGCACTTTGTGCTTCAAATGCTAGTTAGTTCATTGAACTCCAAATTATTATTTTACAACGTTATTGTCTCAAGAATAACTTCACCCAACAAAGGTACTTGCTAGCCGGTCAACCCGGAAACGTGCAAAGCCCCTCGCTCCCCATCGCTCGACAAAAAAAAAGGGTCCTAGATTCCTAAGGCTTGTAGTATACAAACCCTAAATGACTCTTTCCTGCAAGGCCCGTACTAAATATGTTAATAATTTTATACAAACTTACCAAATTCGCCTTGTTGCACAAAATAATTTCACTAATCAATTCACTACAATAATATTTAATTAAACAAGCACTTCTAAAACACAACCCGTCATGCAGTTATTTATTCCAAGATGCAGCCGTCGAACACAATTCTCGCGTAGATTTCTTTTTTTTAAATTTCACCCTGACCCTGATAGACGCCCCGAAAGTACGTCCCGACCGCCTCAATTTACAAATTATATTATTTAACTTCACCGACATGAACTCGCAAGCCTCAATCTCTGACTTCCCTATTCGCGTGGACTCTTTTTGTTTAATAAAACGAAATATCCTTTGTTTAATTAAAATGAAATATCCCCGATTTAGACGCACCAAACTGGTCTCCTCGCGACTATCGGACCTCGATCCCTTAATTTAAACCTTGCTTCCCAACGACCAAATCTTGACTCCCCTCAATCGCGTGAACTACCTTTTTTCAATTAAATGAATTATTCCCGTTTACGCGCACCAAATTATAATTCTACAGTTTATCAAAACTCCGATGTTTTTTTTCCGACCGTGCGTGCCCAGGTTCTTTTTCCGACCGTCTTCCAACACTTCCCTGCCCCAACTTCCTTTATTATTATATATAACTATCTGAATTATTCCCGGTTTACGCGCACCAAATTATTATTCTGCCGTTTATCAAAACTCGATGATTTTTATCCCGTCTGCGCGGCCCTAGGTTCCTTCCCTGACTATCTTATTCGCGTGAATTAATTTTTTTTGTTATCTCTCAAAATATCCCAAATTTAGAAGCACCAAATTATTATTCTACCGTTTATCACAACTCGATGATTTTTATCTAGATCGTGCGTCCCCAGAATCTCTCTCTGACCGTCCTCCAACCCGTCTCTACCCCGACTAACCCGTTCCCACTCCCTGCCCCCTGACTCCCCAAACATCTCCTTGTGTGGTTTCAACAATATATTAGCCACTTCTTCAAATCTTAAGTGATAAACACATCTCCCAATATGCATATATCAACTTTAATAGTCAAAAATGTCACACTTTAACTATTATTTCAGAGAATTTTGTGTAGGAACCATGTTCGCTTTTTTTTCCGGTGTAAATTAATTTTGTCTGCGATGGAGTCATAAATTATCCCAATAACGCTTAAAAGAAGAGCTCAGTGGCGCACTTCAATTCACTACGCAAACACATGTGGTTATTTATTGGTAAGGACCCATAAATCACCCCCATGAATTGGAAACAGAGAATCGTATGCCATTCCATGTTACAAAATTAAATATATTTCTAAATCGATCTCTCAATTTTAAAAGAATTATTTCGTAGGCCCAAAGGCGAGATCATCACAGCTTTTCCTTGCATTATGTAATAACATGTGGCCAGCTGGTGGCTACATTTTTCTGTTCATTATAGAACTAAGAGATATTTATTGTTTGATATTATTTATAGGAAAACACATAACCGATGTGACCAATGCTTCGAGGACTATGTTGATGAACATCCAGACTCTCACGTGGGATGACAAACTTCTCTCCTTCTTTGATATTCCCCGCTCCGTACTTCCGGAGATACGATCCAGCTCTGAGGTTTGTACCATTACATATTATTTACTGAATAAAATTATTATGCTAATTAAATTACATAGAACCCATGCATAAGAATAGTAGGTATTACATTCATTCGTTGGGATATGTTATTATATGTGTAACTATGTTTGTAACTGTATTCCGTGCAGTTGAACACATCTACCACCTCTGAAAAAGCATTTCCAAGGGCATGCAATCTAGGTACAAGCGAGTATCTATGTGACTCTGTCCTGATATTGTTTTTGCAATTAAAAAGAATTTTAGATGGAGCAGTTCTTGTTGGAAGGTAATGGAAGGTAATTAATAATAATAATAATAGTTTATTCCAGAATGTATGCAGGGGTAGTGCAATGCAATACATTCCATATTTTGAAACAAAAAATGGGTTAATGTTAAAAATAAAAATAAAGTAAATAACAACATATAAATAAATTTAAAAAAACGAATAAGCATGAAAAACATAAGAAAAATAATAATAAACAGTAAAATTAATTCATGCAGCTGTTTACGGAGGGTATTTCATCGTCTCCCGTCTCCAGAGGGCCATCAGGGGGGACTCCAACCAGTTAGTCATGGCGGTGATGATTAAAAGGTTAATAAATCAGGGCTGTCTGCAAAACCATTAACAATTTAAAAAATAAAAGTCATGTCGGAAATAAGTCTTTTATCTGAGAGTTTAATAATTTTAATTGTTTCATCAAGACTTAGTGGTTATAGTTTATTTTTTCTATTGGTAGACCATATAAATATAATAGACGAGAAGATAAAAGAATGTCCCCTTGGCTGGTTCTATGGCAAATCTGTGCTGAATGAAGTGATTCCTGATGCCGTGAGCTGGTTGAAAACTTTGGCCTACCACTTTTGCCTCCACCATATGAAGAAGAGAGTTGTATGTAAAAGTAATAATAGTATTGATGATTTTGGAATCTCTTTATTAGGTGTATGGAAACATTCTCAAAGGTCCGTGCAAAGACATCCCGGTAGCGGGGTGCCTGGGAGACCAGCAGGCGGCCCTACTTGGCCAGCAGTGCATGAAGCCGGGGGATGCCAAGGCCACGTACGGCACAGGCTGCTTCATCCTGTACAACGTGGGCTCCAACCATCTGATCCACACGGACATGCTGCTCACCACGGTGGCCTACCAGCTGGGGCCCAGAGCGCCAGCGTGCTACGCTTTGGAGGGATCGGTGAGTGCGCTTCCTCATTCCTCTTCCTCATGGAAAGTTGAAACAGGCTGGGAATCGGTGTTTATTGAGGACTGTTCAAGTGTCAAAAATTCGTAATTGCAGTGATTGTCCATTTTATGGTCGTCAAATGTTATGGAGTTAGAAACACCTCCAACCTTAGACTTGTAGTACAGAAGTTTTCACTGAGAAGACTGGAGATTTAAAATAATTTTTTTTAATAAAGTGGAGACAGTTTACCATAGTCCCCATTAGCACTGAACTTGAACTCTCTCCCATTTCATCTTATTCCTTTAACTATAACCCAGTGCCTTTGATAAAGTTTACCAGGGTTGCCAATGGTATTTGGCTGCCTCCAGGTTCCACAATGAGTCTTCCCAAGTAACCGAGACTTGTTCCCATCAATTGGAGTTTCTTCACATTTCCTTTCTCTCAATGTTTTTCCACTGCCAACAGCTGCATGTTTCTCCTGAGGTGGCAGTGCCCCATTAAGTAGTAGTCCTACCAGTTTCTTCAGTGGGTTTCTGCCCATTTTTAGTATTTGCCTGGTTCATCTAGGGTTTTTTCAATTTATGGGTACGTATGAGTCCTATAATTTCAATATGCGAATCTTCGACAAAATTATTTGAGTTTGACATCTTGTTCACATTTTTGCTAGGAACAAGAGGAACCTGAAATTGAGTTTCAAAATCTCCCTTATCATGACCAAAAACCATGTTAAAAATGAAATGAAATGAGTGAGAAATGAAATCTTCTATATCATTCAGTAAGTTACTATCAAAACACACTATATTGGAATTCAACCAATCATGAGCGGTTATTTTGCCAATCTTATGTCAAGCGCGAGTTTCTAAACCCGCCATGTCAGATCAGTTGAGTTTTAAAAGCCTCTATATCGTGAGTGAACCACCAAGGAGTATCAACATCCATTTTAAATATTACTAGACATACTTACATAAAAAATTAACACTTTAAAAATTGAAATGCAATTAATTATTAACGCTAGAGATGTGACAGGTTTTTGCAAATTTTTAACAATTTTTTTTTTTTGCTGTTTTTTGCTAATCAATGAAAGTTGATATGCATAGAAATTACATGACTCATATATACTTTGGATGAATATTATTAATATTGTTATGATATTTAATTTGCCAGGTAGCAGTGGCAGGCCTGGCCCTCGACTGGCTCCGGCAGAACCTGCAGATCTTGGACGAGATCGCCAACACGCAGGCCGTGGTGGAGGGGGCCAGTGACTGCGGCTCCGTGGTCTTCGTGCCGGCCTTCAGTGGACTGTTTGCGCCCTACTGGCAGAGTGAGGCTAGAGGGTAAGTTATCAATTATCTTGTTCAATTATATATTTTTTTAAATTGATAATATTATGTTCTCATTCAGAGGGGGGATAAATTTTACCCTATATAATTCACACAATGTGCTTTTTGCTACAAATGTGGTTTTAATTTTTTTTTTGTTATTGAAAATATGTGTAGTAAAGATACAAATTAATAATTCAAGTGTGTTACATAACATTTTTAATTATCTAATTTATTTACCCAGTTAGTAGAAAATAAAGTTGTGAATGATGAATATTTGGAGCAGGTGGATGAATTTGTGTATTTGGGAAATATATTTATGAGAGATGGGAAGGCTGGTAGAGATATTGAAATAAGGGTAAATGCAGGTAACTCCATTAATGGAGGACTGAACACGGTTGGCGCTAACAAAAAACTGTCCAATGAAGCGAAGCTAGCAATTATTGAATTTTATTGTTTGTACAATCTTGGATGTTTGTCTGTGGACAGGGTCATTGCCGGTATATCTGAAGACACAGAGGATCATCACATAGTCAAGGCGGCTCTAGAGGCTATCTGCTTCCAAGTGAAGGACATCATGGACGTGATGAGTAAACAGTGTGGCCTCAGCATCCATAGTCTGAAGGTAAGCAAACACTTATTACAGGAATTATTACTAATTATTGGTTATTTCAATAAATCTCAGTGGTGACAACAAAAAGACAAACACATACAGGGTAAATACTGAGAAACTATTGAAACCACTCACCATTTGCCTGTATACTGAAATCAAGCTGTAATTTCATACCAATCCGTGCACGGGTGCTAATAAAAATACATGGAATGGAGCGCTCTTAGTATCACGCATTCTTACTGCATGTGGGAAATGTTTATTCCTTACCGAAAATTCTTAGGGAGTGACTTCAAAATAAAGCAAGTTTAAAATATCACAAAGTAAGTTAGTATCACAAAGTAAGTTAGTATCACAAAGTAAGTTAGTATCAAAAGTAAGTTAGTATCACAAAATAAGTTAGTTTCATCGAGTAAGATAGTATCACAGAGTAAGTTATAGAGTTAATTCATATCATAGAGTAAATTCATATCACCGAGAAAGTTAATATCACGTAATATGTTGATATCACAGCATAAGTTAATGTCACAGAATAAGTAATATCACGGAGCAAGTTAATCTCCTGGAGTAATTTAATACCACAGAGTAAATATGTATTACTTTGTATTTTGGTATTACAGCATAAGTTCATATCACAGAGTAAGCTAATATCACGGAGTAAGTTAATATCACAGAGTAAGTTTATATCACAGAGTTAGTTAATATCACGAAGTAAGTTAGTATCACGGAGTAAGTTAGTATCACAAAGTATCACGGACTAACCCAGTTCTACCCTTTTTCAAATTGGTAATTTGTGCAGGTGGATGGCGGCATGACCAACAACGACCTGCTACTGCAGACGCAGGCCAACCTGGGCGGCTTCGACGTGGTGAAGGCCGGCCTGACGCAGAGCACGGCGCTGGGGGCGGCCATGGTAGCGCAGTGGGCGGTGGGCCACGGCTCACCCGACCGCACCTTCATCATAAAGGAAGGGCAGAGCTTCACCCCGCGCATGACGCACGCCCAACGCCAACTCAAGTACAACGAGTGGAAGAAGGCGCTGAAGCGCTCTCTCGGATGGAGCGTCACCAACAAGTCCTAGATTGCCTTGCACGGAAAACATCATAAAGTAGACTGTCGAATTACCGAGATATATTGTGAAAAAAAATTGTGTTACATCGCATTTCTTGATTTATCCCTGTTCAAAAATGCTCGAAATTCCTGATAAACAATAAACTACATGATATAATCACTTGACACTATGACAATATATTGACACAGTTGACACCGACACCACTGAAGAGACAAACCTATAGAAGTGTGTTGTGGGGGTGTCTGGCGTGCAAAAAGTAAGCGAAATTTTTTTCACTTCTTGTGAAACTGATCAAATGTTTGATTTTGAAGAGTTTTCTTTCACATGTACATTTGTTACTTAATTTTTATTTATCTGCTAGTGAATGACACGGATGTGTTGAAACTGTAGCAGATAAATAAAAATTATGAAGTAAAACTCTTCAAAACAAAATGTCCACAAATTGTTAATTAGTTATGTCCAAGAAATTAAAAATATTGATCAAATGTTTTTAAATATGATTTTCTTTGGGCGCCTTTTCTTTATTGGTACAAGCACCCAGCATTATCAATCGTCACTGTTCTGTTACATTAATTGCTTTATTTTCATTATGTATCTTCAAATCAGTTGGATTTGGCCTCCTCCAAAAATGTTCCCCAACAGCTATAGTCTACAGTTCTCAGATCTTCTAATTCTACTCCAATCTTCTTCCACAAGGTCAGTTCACTTCTTCTCAGTCTGCTCCTGGAACGTTTCCACTGAGGCACCCAAAGATTTTCAGTGTCCTAGCATTTAGCATTGTGTCTACATAGTCAGCCCGTGGCAGTCTTTGGGACTTATCAATGGTTTCTTGCTCAATAAGGTTCTCAAGTGATTGCCGTTGAAGAGATAATCCGACATAAGTGTAGAAGTTGAATGTATATCAACGTGAGATGGGTGATCGGCAGAGTTTTTATTTACAAAATTATAAATAATATCGATAGCGGAAATTTGAAATGTGTAAAGAATAAAAAATTGCTAAATATATAATTTTTCTCCCTTTTTTTTCTCTTTTGATCTGTGTAGTCCAAATATTTATAAAAATAAGCGTGTCCTTTACGACATTTTTACGCTTAGAGGAACTTTTAACTTTTTTGTTTAATTTAAAAATTTTAACTGAATGTCGAAAATATCGGTAAATCCACTGGAGCGATTGTGGTAGAAAAATGGACCACTTTTATTTTTCTGCGATTGATAGCGGTCCAAAAATGGACCACATTTTCCTACCATTCGTAAAACATTTATTGTAATTTTTTAAAACATTTCCATGGGCAGCCATTTATTTTTAAATGAAGCTATTGAAATGCTTTATCTATTATGACTACAAATGTCGCAAATCCGAACTTCGTAGATTATTTTAGAATGATGTTTTTTTTTTTTTTTTTTTTAATTCTTGGCGGAGACGGTTTACGATTAGTTCCCGTGAGCACTTAAGCCATAGGCCCATTGTGCTATCTCCCATTTTACCTCAATCCTTCAACAACAACCCAGTCCCTTTAATAAAGTTCACCAGAGCTGTTATTGGAAATGAAGCTATATCCTCTGGTTCGACAATGTGTCTTCCCAGGTCTCATTTCCCCTCTTCACTCGTCCTTGGTTCCCTGAAGGCCCCATGAGGGAAGAGGGCTTCATCTCTCCTCTCCACTCCTTAGTTCCCCGAAGGCTCCATGACAGAGAGTCCACCCACCCTTGGTTTCCTAAAGGCCACACAAGGGAAGAGTCCCCCCCACCTTGGTTCTCAGAGGGCCCCAGGAGGGAAGAGGACTTCATCTATCCTCTTAATTCCTCCTTGGTTCCACAAAGGCCCCAAAAGGGAAGAAGACTTCATCTCTCCTCTTCACTCCTCCTTGGTTCCACAAAGGCCCCAAAAGGGAAGAGTTCATAGAGATGGTCTCATTTCTCCTCCTCACTCCTATATGGTTCCCTAAAGGCTCCACATGGGAAGAGGACATCATCTCTCCACCTCACTCCTCCTTGGTTCCTCGAAGGTCCCACGCTGGAAGAGTGCCCTTCCCCTTGGTTCCCTGAAGGCCCCACAAGGGAAGAGTTCATGGAGGTGGCCTCAGCTCTCATCTCCACGGCTTCTTCTCTTAAAGTCCACGGAGGTGGCCTCAGCACTCCTAGGTTCTCAAAAGGCCCCTAGTTTTCGAATGGTCCAATTTTTTGTCCCACGAGTTACCAGGGCAATAGAAGGTCCACTCCAGCAGAGCCCCGAATGCTGGAGTAAGGTCTAAATACTCCGAGATGCGACCTTGTTTCTCGGAGGCACCGTTCGTGACACTGTTCCCCAGGACATTCAGCCTGAGCACGGTAGCTCACACCTTGGCTTGGGATGGCTATTGCAGGTGTTTTTCCACTCCCTGAGCGATGGGTTCGCCACACTCCCTACGCTACAGAGATGAAGCAGAATGATGTTAAAAATAAAATTTTCCAGACGAATTTTTGATCAGTCGTTTACGCTTAAATGTGGTTAAAATTAAGTCCTTTTTCCATAAATATGCACCTCTCATTATCAAGTATACCACAGACAACACACAAAATCGAAAATATTCTATGTTGACATGAATAAGTATCCCTCACGGCAGTTTCAAGTAAAAAACACGCAGGATTCGCGCAATTATAAACTTTACGATTTTTTTTATATTTTTTTGTAAATCCTACAAATATGAGATAAACGGTAAAATACAGGTTAATTCATTGGTTACATAGCACTGTAATAAGTTTTTATGTCTTTGTTAAAATTCGAAGGTATGATTTTTTTAATGATGGCGAAAAATTTAAAAAATGATCTGCTGGGAAATGTCGAGCAATTGGAGCAAATTTATTTATTACGCCTGATCGCTCCAGTGGATAGGTTGTTTTTCAAATTTTGAATTAAGTTTATGGCAGCGGGAAATAAATGGCAGTATTAATTACTTCAATACATATATATGTTATTTTAAAAAGCTCGCTGCTAATCTAGGAAATAATTATTTTGTATGTGTGCTCACTAGGATGCCGCAATTCCGCTAGGGGCTAAGAGGATTTTTAGTCTGAAAAACTAAAAATAAAATAAATTCTGTTAGAAATTTACAAAAATGTTAAGTAATCTGAAAAGTATGATCAGTGTTAATTTTATAATAAAAAATAATTATTATTGTTCTTTAAAAACAGCAGATATAATTTTTTGAAAAGGAAAAAAAAATCTTTTCGCTCTCCTGAACATCATTTTGTCCTTTACAGCATTTCAAATTTTCTTTATTGGATGATGAGGTTGGCCTATTGTGACTCCTTGAAGATTATGTCAGCAAAAACAGAATTTATTCCAAGTTTCATCGCTTCTGTTGAACCTGACCGTTTTGTCAGCGATCTTGAAGAACGGTGACTTTATGCATTCACCTATTCCCTGCTTATATATGTAATACGGTGGGAAACGAATATTCCTCAAGTATTGACATTTTCAATGTCATTGTATCCCTATTTAAAAGACATTTAATTATTTGTTTTTTAATCACTTGATTGATTTTTCCATCATTATTGGTTAAGCATCATAATTTGTTATTTTTTTTCTTTGAACTTAATTATAAAAATAAAACTAGTTTATGTCGCAAAAATAGTATTATGGCAATCTCTGTGGGCTAGCGGAGACATTAATCTGTATTGTGCTTGTCAACTTCTCAATGACGACAACTGGGCCATAGATGTCGCTGAAGTGTCCTTTTGGACGGAAAATTTAACTAATTGAATTATTCAAATGTGTTATTGATACATAACGTAAAATTCAACCTGCCTAATCGTGGTCTGCCTATTGCAAATTTTACTTTCTCCGGATGAGCAATTGTGTCCATCATCAAATATAATTGTGCGTGACAAATCAAATTACGCAGCAGAAGCTTACTTTACAAGGTTGAATGGTGTCTTTTTATGTACACATTAGATTGCTAATTGCCATTTTTGTTGTAAGTTGAGTAGATTCATCAATCAAAAATAATTTTTAGGGGTATTATGCCCTAGAGAGTTTTGGGGTTATTTATACACACCAAGCTCATATTATGATACAGTTATTTTGTATGTTCAAATTGTTATACACAGACAATTCCGCTTAATTGGGACACGTTATGTCCCAAATAAGTGGCTCTTCCAAATAAGCGAAGTTTGAGGGAGGCAATTTTTTTTATTTATCGAGCTTTTTATATGTATATATTAGGGTGTCCCTTATTTTTCAAAGTTTTTATTTTCTAATGCATAGGTCTTAGTTTTGTTCCTTTGCTTCTAAAACACTCGGAAAAAAAAAATTCACCTTATTCGGAGCACGATAACCTGTGCCGACTTGCACCGAATCATGTTCATACAAGTTGCGCGGAAGTAGCGGCGTGCACTCGCGATATTTGTCATTTGTTTTCAGTTATTCCCATGATTAACGCATATTGTTTTATATTTAAAAGATGGTAATGGAATTAAGAAGCAATAAAAAAGTATTTTCTTAGTTGGTGACGGAAATTATCAAATAACAGGCGCAAAGTTACCGTCTAACCGGCAAGTTCTTGCAGTACTTTTTTTTAATATTCGCGAAGTTAAATTGACTGTTAGTGAAAGCGCGAATCTCGTCATTCGAGATTGTATTATATTTTGGGAAAAAGCTAGAATCCCTACCAGAGCTATACCTAACTGTGTAAAAAAAATTGTGGATCTTCACCATGCTTGGAGGGAGTTGCAAAAAATTAAAAAAAAAACACTTGTTTACAAGCGCCGTGAGGAGGACATTCTAGACAATTTAGAGAATTTATTCGATATAGCACACGCTGATGCTTTGGAACGGATGAAAATAGAAGATAAAATATTTTTACAAAAACAAAGAGAACCAGGCCGTCCAGGATGCTTGAGTGGAGACAAAAATTTAGCCGAAAAAGAAGAAAGGACAAGAGAGAGATAATTAAAAGAGAAGAAAAGACATGAGCAAATGTGTTTCGCGAGTTTATCATCATCTCTTACTACACAAGATTTTATACAAACGCAAGGACATACCGATCAACATACCAGCTCTGATGAAAGCCTTGAGGAACCCTTGCCAACCACCTCTCAAACGGTTTCTGAAACTACTACAAAAAGAGGAAGGAAAAATTTTATCACGCCTAAGTAAGTTGGAGCTTTAGATAGATGTCAATTAAGCTTAACAGATTCTGTCACTTTATGCTGTAGTGGAAGCGCTAGACCTTAGCTGTGACGATTTCCCGATAAACAAATCGTTCATTCAACGCATTCGCAAGCAGAGTAGAAAAGGTAGAGCGGAATCTATAAAATCAGATTTTCAGAATAATATGCCCGAAATGGTGATCGTTCACTGGGATGGGAAATTATTACTTAGACTGGATGTGAGAAGTTCTAAAGAAGAACGCCTGCCAATTCTAATTTCATTTGGAGAAAAGGAACAACTGCTGGCTGTACACAAACTGGAGAGCTCTTCCAACCAGGATCAAGCTAAAGCTGTGTTAAACGCACTTTATGACTGGAACCTCGATGACAAAGTACAAATAATGTGCTATGACACAACTGCGTCAAATACAGGGCGATTGAAAGGAGCTTGTGTACTTTTGGAACAAATACTAGACAGGGCATTACTACTCTTTACTTGACGCCATCACGTTTACGAACTGGTTTTAAAATGTGTGTTTGAAACAAAAATCCAACAAGTTACTAGTAGACCTGATATGCCAATGTTCAAAAATTTTAGAGACAACTGGAAAACTATTAATCCCGCTGCTATTGAAACATAGACCGATATCGTCACACAACATTTTTGTATTACAACAATAGAAGAACTGTTGACATTTATTTAATCAAGAAAAAAATTAAAATCAGACCTCCTGGAGCGATGCATCAAGCAAGGTGGATGGCTAGAGCTATTTAATCTTTAAAAATATGTTTGCTGCTATCCCAGTTCAAAATTAGCCCCAAGGATAAACGAGCACTTCAAGACGTTTGTTTATGGCTTGGATGTAGTCTGGCGGTGAAGGCACTAAATCAAGATTTGTGCTTTTTAAAGAGGCTTAAGGAATATGAAACTGTTGACAAATTGATCTCCAAAGCAGCCCTGAGCAAGTTTAGTCAAATCTTTGGTACTTGTCAGAAGAAATTGGCGTTTTATCACTCTTTGATGATGAAGTTATCGCACAAACCAAGGGAAACATTGTAGTGAACTTACAAAGAGAGAGTTTGTATGCCACAAATTATCACTGCAAAGGAAGAACAAAGGCAATTATTGCAACGCTGTGTGCAAGAGCATAGAAATCTGCATCCAGACTGTAAAAAGAGACACTCAAAGGAAAATATCCTGCCTGATTTGTAATTTTACCTTCTTTTAATAATTATTTGTTATAATATAAATATTTAAGCCGCTTATTTTGTACTGTTTATGACTTATTCCTTCTGTGTACTCCCTGTGTGTAATAAAAGTTTATTATTATTATCATTATTTCAATTGATTTAGCTACATAACGGAAAGGGTTAGAAACAGCAATTTTCAAAATCTTCAGAGCTCTGTCGGCACGGGTTAATGTTGACGTAGGAAGATAAAATTTTGTATTTAAGTTAGTCTGGGGAGTTCAAAAAGAAATAGTGGGTATGCATTTCGATATTCAAAAAAAAAAATTTTTCAGTCATATAAGGGACGCCCTAGTATATATATATTACATTTATTTGAGTTCTCTAAAATATTTTCTTAAATTTTTGAAAAAAAAAAATCTATTATTGAAAATATTTATGTGTGCACTGTCAGTACAATATCGTTCTTGGCGCGTAATACCTCCAATGTGAAAAAAAAAAATTACTGGAGAGTGAAAAAACACAATTTTTGGCAGGAACATGAAGGGACTCTTCCATTTATTTTTGATTTATTGTTTACATCAATAATATATTTCTTTAAATTAGTGTCCAACCGAACTTTCCGTTTCAGTTTTGGTTTCGGCCTAGTTTCGGCAAAAAATGGGTTTCCGCTAAGTTTCGGTTTCAGCTGCCATCCAGCCGAAACTACGGCCGAAACCGAAACTGAATTCGGGAGGTTTTGTGCTGCGATCGGACATGTTTTTGCTGCGCCCGCGCTCATAGTCGCGTCTGTTTATTAGATTGTTTAGTTATGAATACTGATAATAATTATTAGTCCATTAAAATTTGTTCTAGCTCAATGAAGCTCTTCACGTTTTTTTTTTTAGTTTGAGAGAAAATTCTCATATAACCAGAGAACACCAGAAATATGTCATTTTTAAATCAATGTTTAGACGTATTGACTCTTTTCCACAAAAAATTATAAATTGGTTTCGAAAGATTGTTCTTTTATCTAGTAAATGTATGTTTTAAATTTTCAGAAAAAATGATAATTTTTAGTATAATAAAGTTATACCATAGGTCGTTGGCGGATTTGTAAAATTTTCAAAAACGTACATTTATTATACAACACCCATTTCAAATCATATAATGATGCAGTAAAATAAATCCATACATCATCTGGTAAACGTAAGTAACAGATTTTAAATTTTTGTTTAAATAAAATCATTAAAAAATATAAGTACATGTGTTTCTTGACGAAAATTGGTCCGTTTGTGTATTTATTTGCGCACTTACAGACTAATATATTTTTAATTTTTTAACATTTTTATTTTGCTCAGACATTATTGAAAAATGATAAATTCTTATGATCAAAAAATAATAACAAAAGTACATAATTTTAATAGTTTTATCAACACGCCTTTCAGCATTTTTGGATGTAGGTATAAATTAAAGCAAATTTGGAATGAAATAAAATCGATATTGAGTTATAATTTTAAAAAGCTGGTACGGAGAGTAATTAATCTTTCTCATTGGAACCGCCCCGTACGATCGTAAGAACCTCTTTCGACGAAATGTGGATTTTCGGTAGCTGGCTGGTTATACGCTCTTAAGTATTGTTTGCATAAAAAATATTCAGTTTTTTTTTTTTTTTTACATTGAATACCGCACAAGAATCTTAACTGCTCCCGTCTGGAGCCAGTGAGACTATGGCATCCCCAATCGGGGTATGTTGTGTGGCTGAAGGTAGTGGGGAGGGGAAGGAGGTGGGGAAGAGGAAGAATGGGAAGTACCTGGCTATTCAGATCTGGTCATCAAACACGGCTAAAGCCATTTTCAAGCAACGTTTCAATTCTGAATGGTGGTCTTACACCAGGGCGATACTGATAGTATCTTCCACTCTGGAACGTGCCGCAAATATACTATATATTATTTTAAATGAATTAATTGTGAAATAACACAAATTAATCAAATAAAATTTATTTGCGCACGCCGGGTTCGAATTGTGAGTCAAGAGTCTTAGCCACTGGACTACGGAGGTCGTCGAGGTGTTGTACTTAGTAGGCACTTTTTAATTTTAATTTTATTGTAGTTCATTAAAAAGAGTGCCATAAAAATAACCACAGTTTAGAAGAAATTATTTTGTTCTTAAGATGAAAGAGTATTTTTTGTTTAGTGTACCCAAAGTGTTCCTAAACAAATTAGGTAAAAGGAAGTAACTTAGTTTTGAACCTTTTATTTTATGTTTTTCGTAAATGCCTACTATTTCTTTTTTAAATATTATTTATGAAGGAGTTGATTTGAAATAAATATTCCTGGTAAGTATATTTATTTCAAATCAACTCCGTATTTCTAAAAAGCACAAATAATTTATTTGAAATCGGGAGAGATAATTATGTTATGTTTATTACAGAGATTGAATGATTAATATATTCTTTAAAAATAAAGACTGACTGATTGACTATTTTTTCCCATGAAAACATGACCTTATATGGAAGTTTCGGTTTCAGCCGAACCTGAGACCGAGACAGAAATTCGGTTTCGGTTTCGGCCGTAAAATTTAGTTTCAGTCGGACAATTAGGTCTACCTTCATTTTTCCAGCTTAAAATTGTTTATTTTTCACTTTCCTCCAAAATGTAATTTTTTTCGCATTACTTATTAATTTCTTGCAACTTAATTCCGAAAAATTTTCATCCCCTCTTCTCACCCGCGCCACACACTGACTCACGGCTTTAAAATTTGTTTACTGAGTTATGTTTTATGTTGATTTCAAATGGGAATTTGTCCCAATTAAATGGAATTGTGTCCCAGATAACTGAAGTAAATTAGTATATTTTTTTTTAAATTTGGTTTCCGTTCCTTGGGGTTTGTCCCAATTAACTGTCTGTTCCAATAAACGGGTGACTGTAATTTCTTTAAGCGTTCACTGTGTTTATACTTGCCGAATATATTTTAATTGTAAAGGCCCTTTGGTCAAATTTTTAATGCATAAATAATGTTGTTACGAATTTATCAACACAAATTTCGTATTGCAGCGTTAATCTAAATATTAGTTCTCTAAATGGATATTTCACAATATCATAGCTCCTGATACAAATGACGCTGCTAGTTGGAAATGTATATTATTTCAGAGAGGGCTGTTACTGCTTCATACACAAAAATTTTCTGGTTTACAGATAATTTTTTTGGTTGCCGCAGAGGAAAAAATAATTGATATTAATAATAAAGTATGCAACGAATTTAAAATCAGTTCATTCCATGTTTTGTCTGTAAATTGTTTCTTTTTTTAGAACTGACTTGATTTTATCTTTTTTGGTATCGTCTTTTCTTGTTATAAAATTTAATATGGTCTTGAAAGTTTATATATCCACGAGTTGACATTGAAGACAAATTTAAAAAAAATACTTATTTTATTGAATCTTAAATTTTGCACCTCACCTTGTACAGGCAAATCAATTTAAAAAGCACATGTTTCAATGTATTTGTGCACAATGATAGCAGTTCAAACTAGTTTGAACTAGTTTGGAACGCCCGCCTGCAGTCCCCTCTTACCCAACAGTAGTCTTACGATACAGTACACGACTACACAAACAAGAATATTTTTTACCTAGTACAATTGTAAGTTTTTTTTACTGTATGTAGAAAAACTTTTCAACTTGGCCTCTGATGCCTTTTTTTTTTACATGAACTCGACACAAGAGGCAAAGTAATTGTGAGGAAAGTAATTTCCCTCAGGGCCTATGTCGCTGTGTGGAGGGTTTTTTAGGAAGGAGAGGAGAGGTCTGGGAAGGAAAAGGGTTTAAGGGGTGGGTAGGAATCTGGGGTTCAGTGTGTCCTGGTCATCCGCCTCCAAGACCTAGACAAACCTCACCCCATGAACCTGGGCACCCCTACTAAATCACCAAACGTAACGAACCGCTTGGGGTGACCTATGGCAGAGGTGTTAGTTATCTAATAAAGGTTCCCGGGGCGGCGGTACCCATACCCGCCTACCAAATTGCCGTTATGAGGTTCCACTCTTAGGTTGTTTTTGGTTCACTTTTTAAGTAAAGTTTTATTTAGAATGATTTAATATTACGAACTTTAATTCAATATTAAAACTTCTCTGTAATCTTTATACTGCGGGTTTACTGTATTTTATATTTTGTTAATTTTAATTTTGTTAATTTTATTTAGTCTTTTTAAAATACAATTTCGTAATGAGATTTCTCTGTATGTAATTCTTTTTCGAAATTTAAATGTATTTCTGTGTAGAGATTTCTCTGTAAATATTTTTCGAAATTGTACTGAAGTTTTGTCATTGTGAGATTTCTATATGTAATGATATTTTGAGGTTTTACTGTAATTTTGTCATCATAAGTTTCTCTGTAATGTTGACTTGACGACATTTTACTGTATTTTCGAATCTATAAGATTTCTATATAATGGTATTTTGAAGTTTTACTTTAAATTAACATTGTAAGATTCTTTGTAATGTTATTGAGGTTTTACTGTAATTCTGTTGTTATAATATTTCTAGTTCCACGACAACTCAACAAAGTGGAATTTCAACACCTTTTTGAAAAGTCATTACTATGTAGTTATGAAAAAAATTGAAAAATAGCGCATTACCTAACTTAACGCAACCTATTCAACAATATTTTTTTTCTTCACCTTTTAATGACTTTTTAAAGGCGGTAATGTAGTTGCACGTTGTTGAGTTGTCTGGTCACCAATATTTCTATGTCACGATATTTTGAGGTTTTACTGTAATTTTGTCATTGTAAGATTCTATGTAATGTTATTTTGAGGTTTTGTTGTAATTTTGTCATTACAATATTTCTATGTAATAATATTTTGAGGTTTTACTGTAATTTTGTCATTGTAAGATTCTTTGTAATTTTATAACGCTTAAATTTTCGGAACAATCTTATTGACTTTGATGAAGAAATATTTTTCTTTATTTTTAATTTTTTGCTAGTATTCGATGATGTGCGTAAACCTTCATACAATTATTATTAAAAATGACCAGGCTTAATGTAAATTTTTTATTAAGGCTTCATGTGCCAACTTAAATTACAAAATATACTCACTTACAGTGCCTTAATAACATTTAGGTACTTAATAATAAATGGTAAAGTGTTCTTAATGGAAATAAATAAAAATAAATGGCACAAGGCAAACCTTACCATAGTTTTCATAATGTACATAAATGTTATACCGGGTGACTGTTGTGAAAATATCAGAACTGAATCTTCATAATCAGTGCGATGTTGGGTGACTTTTGAATCGGGGGGCGAATTTGATCATCGCTGATATCTGCATAATTCTCATTAGAAATTATTACGCTTCTTTTTAATGATTTTTTTTCTGGTAACGTGGATACAATAACACTTTATATGTGTCAAATTGGATATGTTTTGGGATTTTCACAGTCAAAAGCATTTTCGTGATTTATTTTTGGTGTATTATGTCGTACTGCATCGTCATCATGTCATTATGCTTGTCGTCATCATGTTGTCATGCGTGTCGTCATCTGCCCTGTTGATGGACAGTATGGACACTGTAACACTCTCCTAAACATTGCCTGAAGAAGGAAAAAGCGCAACACAGCATCGGACTTTATTAAAAGGCTTACGTCTGTACGGTTGAAATTCAAGAATCCGGCTAAGAATGCAACTGTGTGACGCCACACCGTACGACAAACCGTTTTCGTATGTGGAGTTGGTATACGAATCTACTTCTGTAATAGATCTGAGTTAAAGCAATTCCAATAGATGGCGCTACTTACGTTAACAGATCGCATGAGGAGTATTTCCTGGCAGACATACTACTGGCATACCTGGCATAGTACTAATCAATTTGTAATTTTTAATATCTCTCCGAATATGGAGACATTGACTGTAACATGATTATTAATGTAACTGGCAGTTGTGAATAATACACGCGGCTATATATTACATATGAAATCATTGTATACTTTGTCCCGGTGACTAGCTGTTGCTGGATCACGGTGGATCCAAGGAACTGGCTATTTTTGGAACCAGTTCCTATCGGACTTATAAAATGGTCACCAACACTCAAACTGGGCGAAGCCGAAAGAAAAGCCACCCGCAGAGCCTAGCAGCAGCGGGTTTTTAACTGCTAGTAAATTATATTATTATATTATAAATTGGTATATGTATATCTATGGAGATTTTAATTTATTTTATGTTAGATATCAGATGCATGACTTGTCTATCGACATTTTTGTTAGAGAAATTTTGTATATTCTCCAGGTAGTGAGATTTCAGAAAAAGTTAAAACTGTCATTCCCCCCCATCGAAGAAGTACTCGAACCGCCACTGTTCTCATTTGCACATAGCTCTATTGGCACTGGGCAGTTGGGCAATGCGGTATTATCAAGTAAAAAAAAGTCACCCTGAAAATATTATTTATTCATTTTTGTACTAGATTCAACATAATATGAATAATTTATTCAAATGTATGGTGTTTTTCATAAATAAAAAAGTCATCCTGAAAATATTATTTATTCATTTTTGTACTAGATTCAACATAATGTGAATAATTTATTCAAATAGATTGTATGGTGTTTTTCATAAATAAAAAAAGTCACCATGAAAATAATATTTATTTGTTTTTTTTTCTAGATTCAACATAATGTGAATAATTTATTCAAATAGATGTATGGTGTTTTTCATAAATAAAAAAGTCACCCTGAAAATATAATTTATTCATTTTGTACTAGATTCAACATAAATGTGAGTAATTTATTCAAATAGATGTATGGTGTTTTTCATAAATAAAAAAGTCGTCATGAAAATATAATTTATTCTTTTTTGTACTAGACTTATACATGTATGGTGTTTTTCATACCTAATTGTTATCATGAAAATATTATATATTTACTTTTGTACTAGATTCAACATAATGTGAATAATTCATTAAAATACATGTAGGTGTTTTTCATAACTAATTATCTTGAAAATATTATTTATTCACTTTTGTACTAAATTCAACATAATGTAAATAATTTATTCAAATACATGTACGGTGTTTTCATACCTAATTGTTATTTAGTTTGTAATGAAATGGTTAAGGGTGTATTTTATTTGTTTATTATTGGTAAATTTAATTATTAAAAACTTTTTCTCTTATCATCAAATTATTTTAATATAGTTTTAATGTGAAACCTCTTTTGTTGATGTAAAAAATATTTTCTTCGTGTTTTCTTTTAAAATTATTTTTTTCACAACTTGCTTGCAGCCATTCTGCAAAAAGTGAATTATTTCAGATTTCAGATAATAATTTAAAAAACTGAGTGTTGCTAGTGGTTAAATAAATTTCTGCCATTACCAGTTTTTTTCCGCAACACTTGATAGTGTTGCGTACCTACCAATAATTATTAAAAATGGTGCCAAATTAAATAATATTGTTGTACAGCTAATAACTCCAGTTTGCCTTACTTTATCCATGCATTATTGTTGATTAATACCTTTTTTGTAGATTTTTATTCAGAATAATTATTGTAATAAAAAATATTTTTACAGAATTAACTGGCCTTAAATTATGATTTTTGTATTTTGCATTCCATCTATGTGTTATAAAAATAGATTAGTCCTCTCACACCTACTTTAATTTCAATCAAAGATAACACCACCCAGATATAAATGCAAGTTTCCTACAAAATAAATCAGAGTACAAAGTTATTGCTCAAATCCCGTGATGTAATTTGTGAATTTATCGGCCATTAGTAGCCAACTTGAAAAGCAACGTGTCGTAAGATGTAGAGATGAACTTACTTAACAGCCCAACTTGATGTAAACTTATTGTACAAGCTTCTGAAAACGTACCTACGCAAAATCAACGAATTTTTTTTGTGCAAATATTTTATTTTTTGCGTGTCGTAGTTGTTATGCTTGAAAGAAAAGATTTTTTGTCAATTGGCACTTTTGTTGATATGCCGCCTTGAAGCTGTATCTAAGGTACATATTCATATAGAATATAGACGATCAAATTGTTAATGATAAAGCCCGCAAGAACCCCTACCTAAAATATTTCAAATGGGGATACATACGTGAGTAGTTTTTCTTCCATTCTAGAACCCCCCCCCCCCTTGGTGAGATTCATTTGGGCCACTTCGTATATTCTTTTCAAGTAACGTGAGATTTTGCTGGACCCCACCCGCCCTCCTTTTGAGCTCACGTAATTAATGTATGCCTCAATTTCGTGTTTGACAAATGATCTTCACAAAGCTTTGGGACAAACTCATAAGCTGGAAGACAATTTTTTTTCTTGCAGACTGACAAAATGTAGATACAAATCAACGCTTCTTCCGATCTTTTGACTGCGAGATAATGCACTTTCTTTTTGATAAATGTTTTCTTAAACCAATATTTACGCCCTCTCTAGAAATACTTGATCGATATTGCATTCGTTTCAAAATTACTTCATATTTATTGAACATTAATTTAATGTTCATTTCGTCTTCATTTCGCATTCATTTCGCGTTCATTTCGTGTTAATTTTAAGTTCATTTTGTTTTAATATCGTCTTCGTTTTTTATTTTATATTTTTTTTTTATAAATTCAATAATATTATTATTTAATGTATAAAAACAGTTTATTATAAACGAGTTCTGCTTCGTAATTATTCTCTGAAGGCATTATCAAACTGTCAGTTTGATAATGCCTTCAGAGGGCGAAACAGCTGTAACACATAATCATAATTACGAAGCAGAACTCGTTTATAATAAACTGTTTTTATACATTAAATAATAATATTATTGAATTTATATAATAAATAAAATGGAGTTCTACAAAATAAACTTAATAACAATAAATAAAAATCGTCTTCGTTGCTTGGTAGTTTCTTATTCGTTTCCTATATTTCTTATTCGTTTCTTATGTTGTTTCAAGTTAGTTTCATATTCGTTTAATGTCCGTTTCATCTTCGTTTCGTATTCGTTTCAGTATCACTATATCGTGTCATATGCCTTTTTGAAAATTGAAACAATCATTCTTTCAAAAAGCTAAAACAAACTGTTTCGTCACACGATCAAAACGAGTTTCTCAAAACATTCTCGTACATAAATAATGAATATTCATGGGGTACACAAAGTAGACAAACTTCGGGAGGCGATTCCACATGATATTACTTACAAGTCAAAAAGATAAATAACTTTTTTCGAAATTTTATTGTAAATTTTCATGTAGAATCCCCTCCCGATGTTTGTGCACTTTACCCCCGGACACTACAGGGTGTCATAATACTTACATTATGATATTATGTACAAATATACCTTTTGTATGTGTCAATAGTCACTCAGCCGAGTAACCGCATAACCCTTCACCCGCTCCTAACTGTCCAATACCTAGTGATTTTTATAGTTTTTAGTTGAAAAAAAAACGAAAATGTCAGACCGGGGACTAAAGTTTTTTACTCCAAATAATGTCAGGAATCACTGGTTAAAGTAAGCCAAGTAAGTCCTTAACACTTTTTATATTATGTTAGCAATTTTTAACCCCTTGCTCTTGTCGCGCCGCCGGTGTGTATTTTTATTTTAGAATTTTCATAATTATGTAAAATTTTAATTTGAAATATGTTTGTAAAAGTCCTACGGGCATTGAATAAATACATAATTAGGTAGATAGTGTGATAAACCCCCCCCCCCTTACGAAGTAGTACCTTCCTCTTGGTTTCCAAATGCTGCTACATTGCTACAGCTACCCCGCTCGGCCTTTAAAAGCTCGTAGCTCGCCCGTTCTCGCGTCTCTCCCCTGCATTTCTTTTGCAGCGCCTTCTCAACCCCATCACGTAATACTTTTATGCAAACGTGACGAGATGCTCTCAATTAATCAATTGTAATTAACCCCACAACGTTGTGTACTTTTTTGTTTGAGTGGTTTGGTATAGTTAATCCAATTTAATTAATAATTTATTTGTGGTAAACCCTTGTTCTTTTAGATATGGCGTGTTACAATTTGCAAGGCTTCGAATAACAATGACTGAGTCTGACTAGCTTGAAAATTAACTAATTATCTATCTATATTCGTTCAGCTTCCTCCCCTAGCACCTGTTATACACCTACGCTCATCGACGACTATTTTTATTGAAGTAATCTGCATTTTCCCTCCTAGCATCTAATATATAAATTTACATTCAAACGGCGAATTGAGAAGATCCTACCTTTCGATGCGATGTCACGTACTCTCTGCAGCTCTATAAAATGCTATCATGAAAATAATTTGACATTTATGTATATTCTAACAAAAGATTTACACTCAAAGCAGTACGGCGTGCAATAATTCTACACTCACAGTTCTAGATGCAGTTTGTTAGTTAGCTAGCTTGTTTTATTTTGTTAATTTGATTCTACGGGTAGGTATTTTGGATTAACATGAGACAGAACATGTGCTGTTTAAATAATTGGACTCCTCCATAGCCCAACTGATAAGGTGATGGTCATAGACCGCCGAATCAGCTTCCAATTCCAACGCCTCCGGAGAATGTTAAGGTCGCAAGCGACGAATGAAAATCGACATGTTTGGCCTTCTGTCGGGAAAGAGTTTGATGTGTGTTTCTGGTTCATAGAGTGGTAATGGGAATAATATCGACCACTACGCCGCCAAATTATAAATATGTTGATGATGATGATGAGAGGTCATCTCATACCGTTTGATATGAGGGTCTGCTCCGATTAATGGCGTGATAGCCGATGTCAGGAACTGTTCAGGAAATGCGTGGGTGGCACGAGGTTTTAGATCGTGACATCCTACTCTGGATTGATGATGATGGTGATGATTTTGAAGTTCTTCAGCATGCCGATGACTTGAGTTCCATTAACTCCTAAAGCATCGGCATAAACATTAAACCGAAGTTGATTAGACAATCGGCAATGTCAGGAGATCGGTGGGGCCGCTCTCTCCTCTGATCTGGCGATGTATGAATTTAATTAAGGAAGATTTTGATGTCACCGATCCTCGCCTTGGCAGTCACTCATGTCCTCAATAGTCCCGTTCTCCGTCCAGCACGCCGCCTCGAACCAGTAGAAATAATGATTACGTTTTTCCTAGGCACGCTACAAAACATGCGCCAGCCTGCAATCGCGATGGTCATCGGTATTTGATTTGAATGAAAAATACGTCCTCTCGCATAACATACACAAGCGTAACGTGGGACCTTCCCCGAAATGTCACGGGCATATGCTCTACGATAGGCGTACCCCAACCTCAAACTCAAATATCAGCTCAAAGAAAGGAATGTCAAGCTCGGCTTCCGGGGTGCTGGGTCCAAGAATGAAAGGCACCAGGTCGTGAATCTGGCTTCCCTCCCTTCTATTTCCCCCGCTGCGCCTTCGGCCAGAGTACAATCCCACCCTGATGCTGGATGATCCCTATTCCTAGTGTGAGGAAGTTAAGAAAACTTTTGCTACTTATGAAGGTGGATATAACGCATTACGCTTAAAATATGAATACCTACCGACGGCTTCGTTCAACCGACAATGTGAAAGTTTTTGCTAAATCGAATATATCGAATGAAATATACCTACCTAAGCGTAAACCAAAAAGTAGTTAAGAAAACTTATCCGGATTCCAACAAAGAACCGCCGATCGGTTGCCAAACGATTCCATATGTCATGTTCCCTTCGTTCCGCCGACAAGGCAGACCCCACACGAGCGTAACCTAAAAGGTAGTGAAGCCCACGCAAATTTCGTCACTTCGTTTCCCCCATGACGAAGGTAGTCCGGCCAGATCGTAATCTTCGTCCTGCATCAAACTGGCCTCCCGCGACGACAACTTTTATCCGCTGGTACCTCGGAGCGGCGGTAGAGGGAGGGCGAAATGGGTGCACGTCCTTTGTTCTCCTGAAGTCCCCCAATGCCTTAGTGACGTACATACGTCGACATCATGGAATGGCTCCGGCCACGCTTCCAATCCAGTCTAGAGCGGGTACGAGATCCACGTTACCGAGATGTGATCACAAGGGATTCCAATTTGCTCGGACCAGACACGACCATCGCTTACTTCGCCTCCACATTAGAAAAATAGTGTAAGCCCACCTGCATTTCGATCACATCGCCCCCGATAAAGTCGCGTGAGATACTTCCTCATGGTGAAATAGGAAAGCCGGACCCGTTAATTCATTCGACAACCGCCGTCCATTCTCGAGTCGTAACCCGCTCAATTAAGTTTGAAGAAAAAGAGTTTGTTAATTAAGTAGGTGGATATAGCGCATCACGCTAAAATGTGAATACCTACCGACGGCTGCATTCAACCGACAATATGAAAGTTTTTTGCTAAGTCGAAAGAAATATACCTAAACGTGAACCAAAGGTGATTATATGATTAGATATCGAACCAAGTTTATGCAAAGTCCTATGTAATAGACTTATTGTGATACCTAAAATTTGGAATAAGGTGTGGGAAATTTTTGGAATGGGAATTCAATTATGTCAGATTTTGTTAGTAATCAAAAATGCCCATGCTACGCACCCTTCATAAACCGTTATATTACCCAATGCCTTTTCAAAAAAAACCTTCCTGAATATAGTCCCCTAACTACGTTTAAAATTATTATTACGAAACTCGTAAATAATAATTAACACCTCAAAGGCGCTTCACACATTAATTTATACCTACATTCTATACCTATGTATTTTGTTACCCGTTATGCATTGGAGAATACCCAGTAACCTAGTTTTCTAGATCACCAACAAAGCACCTTTAAAGGATTCTATTTTTGTTTTGTGATTTCAAAATCCCGTCTTTTAAATGAAGTCTCTCGTCTAAGATTTATTGCCCGAAAGCGCACTTTGTGCTTCAAATGCTAGTTAGTTAATTGTATCCCAAAATTATTATTTTACAACGTTATTGTCTCAAGAATAACTTCACCCAACAAAGGTACTTGCTAGCCGGTCAACCCGGAAACGTGCACAGCTCCTCGTTCCCCAACGCTCGACAAAAAAAGGTCCTAGATTCCTAAGGCTTGTATATAAACCCTAATTGACTCTTTCCTGCAAGGCCCGTACTAAATATGTTAATAATTTTATACAAACTTACCAAATTCGCCATGTTGCACAAAATAATTTCACAAATCAATTCACTACAATAATATTTAACTCAAACAAGCATTTCTAAACCACAACCCGTCATGCAGTTATTTATTCCAAGATGCAGCCGTCGAACACAATTCTCGCGTTGATTTGTTTTAAAATTCTTCCTGACCCTGATAAACGCCCCAGAAAGCACGTCCCGTATTGATAATTGACCGCTTCAATTTACAAATTATATAATTTAACGTCACAGATATGAACTCTCAAGCCGCAATCTCTGACTTCCCTATTCGCGTGGACTCCTTCCAAATCTTGACTCCCCTCAATCGCGTGAACTATTATCCTTTAATTTTATGAATTATTCCCGGTTTACGCGCACGGAGTTATTACTCTGCCGTTTATCATAACTCGATGATTTTTATCCCGTCTGCGCGGCCCTAGGTTCCTTCCCTCACTGTCCTGTTCCAACTCTCTGCCCCCCGACTCCCACCCATCTACTTGTGTGGTTTCAATAATATATTAGTCCCTCTTTTTTAAAACTTAAGTGATAAACACATCTCCCAATATGCATATTTCAATCGTTTTAATAGTGTTCTGTCACATTACATCCCAAATTCCAAGAAATCAGTGCAACTTTCATGTTTGCTATTTTTTTTTGTGTAACCTTTAGATAACAGAATACAAACTAATTTTGTCTGCGCCGAAGTCATAAATTATCCCAATAGCGCTTAAAAGAAGAGCTCAGTGGCGTACTTCAATCTAGTTAGGACCGCCTCATTACTTGCGTCGACTTTATTGGTTATATAATAACATTATATAAGCATTGTCTGTACACGTTTTCGTTCTTTCTGCGTGCGTCACTATTTAACGAATTCTGCAATCTTATTTTGACAAATATGTCAAATATTTCAACCCGTAATCGGCGCGTCGCTCTCGTATATTTAAATGCACCAACGATCAATCTTTATTGCCTAATTTTTCAACTCCCCACTGCCATAGAAAATGCACAAGACAATTGTTTCACAAATCAATTTGCTCGCGTTAAAGTCAGTCACCACTCGGGCAAATATCCATCGGCCGCCCCTGACTTGATAATGAACCTGAAAAAATCCCTCTAAATGTTATTCTGGGTCCCTTCTTAGTTTTGTGAAAAATGGCCTTTGCCGGGGCTCGCATGCACTTGAGGCACGCAAACACATGTGGTTACTTAGTGGTAAGGACCCATAAATCACCCCCATGAATTGGAAACAGAGAATCGTATGCTGAAAACATTCCATGTTACAAATTAAATATATTTCTAAATCGATCTCTCAATTTTAAAGGAATTATTTCGTAGGCCCAAAGGCGAGATCATCACAATAGGTATACCTAATTATTGAGAATTCAGATTTCTAAATGCCTACGAAATCCTCATCAATAGACCCACAATAAAATTATAAATCAACTATTCAACGAATTAATTTTAGATGACAAAGTTTCCATTTCTTGCATTATTACTGCCGAGATCCGAGATCCGAGAAGCAAATGCGGAGCCACCTCTCCCGATGAATACCGAGCACGTGAGACGGAGTGAACTTCTTTCGATTTCATCGCAAAGTTGTCTGACGGGACTTTAGTAGTTGTTTGCTGTTAGTTAGCGGCGGCCATACAGTGTACAGCCTTCCAGTCGCCATTGCGAGAAGTCAGCTGGCTAGCAATAAGTAAACACCAAAATAATACGAACACACGTGCGCTTGAAACGGCGCGAAAACGAATTTACTGCTAACAACGTAACAACGCTAGGTACCTACCTACTGACAAAAAACTATCCAAATTTCAAATCAAAGTGGCGTTATTTTATTTTTCTATGAAATCCGACTGTTGTTAAATTTGAACTTGACGGAAGTGTTGATTGAGAAAACTGACGTTTGTTGTTGTAGCGGGAATTTTCACGAAACAAACAAATAATAATCAGTGCACGTTTTTAACATTTTTTTGAAGTGTATTTTGAAAGCATTGTGAAAGATTTATTGTTATTTAATTCTTGTCTTCGTTGACTAAAAAGGAAATTTCCAGAGGTTGATCTTCGACCATCATTAACGCGTAAAATTTAAAGAAAGTGGCATCTATGCTAATTTAATTTGTTTTTATAAACGGCAGTGCTGTAAAAATAACGTAACATTTTTGTTGTTTGGTAAATAGGAAAGTTTTTAATCGGCGCGGGGCGGTGGACTTGAAACTTTGCAACAAATCCGAAATAAGAATTTTCAAAAATGTTTGCGAGAAGTAGCAGTCTGCCAGGGATGTTTTTGGCATCCCTCATCTTGCTGACATCGGGACAGAGAACGTCAAACGTCAAAGAAACTCCTGGTAAGTCTAATTATTTTTTTACCCTCTCAAATTTTCTTTTCCCCTTTTAATTGATGAAAAAAATCTAAATACTAATTTCAGTCAGTGCAAATCTGGTTCAATGAACTCTGATTTGATGTGAATTAAGGTGAAATTTTCAAAAATTGGAACTGGTTGTGTGAAGAATTATTCAGACAATCGATAATGTAGGAAAGAAGTATACTGACTCCCTGGTTGAGGGGTAAGGCTCTTGAAAAGCGATCCGGAGATCGCGGGTTCAAATCCCGGCATGCGCAAGTAAATTTTATTTGATTGATTTGTGTTATTCAACAATTTAATCATCTAAAAATAATGTAAGGAATATTTGCGACACGTTCCAGAGTGGAAGATACTCTCAGTATCGCCATGGTTTAAGGCCAACATTCAGAATTGAAACGCTGCTTGAACTGGCTTTAGCCGTGTATGGTAACCAGATCTCAATTAGCTATGTACTTCCCCACCTCTTCCCCTCCCTACTACATTTAGCCTCACAACATACTGCAATTGGGGATGCCATAGCCTCACTAGCTCTAGGCGGTTGGGAGCATTTGGGACTCTTGTGCGGTATTCACATTATAAAAATGAACTCGGATTTGATTTGAATTTAATTATATTTTCAAAATTGGTACTGATTGTACGAAGAATTATTCAGACAAGCGCTAAAGTACGAATAGGTACCTCATAATAATATTTGAACGGAAAATGATATTTCTTATTAATAAGTAAAATTTTCAAAATTTTAAGCAACCCCTGACCCAAAAAAGAACTGATGACCTTGAAACGCCTGAACAGATTTTTATGAATTGTAGCTATGAACCATCTCGACCACGTCAGTTTTCAAACAAAAAAAAAACTGCATCATAATCGGTTCATTCGTTTAGGAGTTATGAAGCCACAGACAGACATGCAGACAGTCAGACACACAGAAAGTCAAACTTATAACACCGCTCCTTACGTCAGGGGTTAAAAAGAAAGACAAACATTCCCGGGTTACGAATAATGGACGCCTGAGTGGGACCCAAACGCGATGCCAACTCAGTCACTGACTGGACATTTTAATTGTCATTTTCAAAATTGGAACTGATGAATCAAGAATTCAGACTTTCCGTTGTTTTTTCACTATTACCTAAATACATAAAGTAGGTATGTAAATTAACACTGTCGATAGTGTTTGCCTTCTTTTGTATTTAATTTGTCCAAACAGGTCCAAAACAATGACTAAACAAAATATTTAAGGACATACCGATCCAAATAAAAAATGGCGGCGGTTTCCATGGTTATTAATCAGTGTATATGACAAGCAATACATATTGGTTCCATCTTGGCAGACATTTTTTAAAAACAGTTTGGATAGAATGTTTTATTGGTAGGTATGCCAAGTCCTCTCTTAGGGTATTTTATATGTAGTCATTGATCCAAACCAATCGGGAACGTGTCAATTTATTTTGTATTAACAAATATTTAATTTGGCTCTTTTGGTTAAAAGGAGAGGGTTCCCATCCAGGCGTCGCGGGTTCACTTTCCGGAGAGCTAAATCCTCCATCATTATATAAACAACATTTTCCAATTTCCGCTTTTGATGACCGACGCCGACGTAGGCGTAGGGAGAATTATCGTTTAATATTGTCCGATTATTTGTAACACGGGAATGTTTATTTCTATAAAAAAATGAAAGTCTTCTTTAAGATGAAGCCATACTAAATAATGCAAAATCATACAAAATCGTATGTTTTAGTTTTGAAAATTTGACCGCTTAGAAGTATTATAGATGCTTCAATTAAATACTACGTGTAGAACATACTTTGGCCCTTAAAAATTTCGGTCATTTTTTTAATAAGTCTTTTAATAAGCTTAGAAAAAAATAAAGTATTAGGTCTATAAAAAACATTTTTAACTGAAAACTCTCCTACTTATAAACACTTTTTCGGATATAATTTTATTGCATAATGTGGCAAATTTAGTTTCTTATATAATTATCGCGAAAAAAAATGATATTTACGCCCGAACCTCACAAAATAAAATATAATATGCATTTTCGCGTTGGTATTTTTGACATCACGGCGACAATACGGCAGTCGACGAATTTGTTATATCAAAGTGAACCTTATACCGTCCACCGAAGAACGACTGGCAGCCGCCCCCCTGTCTTCCGTCATTACTCCTCCGAACGGAGCGGAGAGCAGTCGTGTTATGCTCCGCGCCGCTTATTTTCGTGAAATCAATTTAAAAATTCAGTTTTATTGCAATAAACAATGCATAAAAAAGGAATTAATGTTTTTTACAGGCCTTTACGAAATCAACATGTAAAAAAAAATCTCAAATATCTTTTCCAACCTTTCCAAAAGCTTTTTCTCAAGTATTTTTAAACTCCTCCCATAAAAGGGCGTGTATTCCGATTTCGATTTTTTCCTGTACTAGTGGATCGCCTTAAGTAAAAAAAAAAACGAGTGTGCTTTAGACCACACGACTGAAGTAAAACTTCACTAACTTATTATAAAAGAAGAGAGAAAGAAAATGTGCGCGCGCACTGCTCTCTCTTGCTCCTACAGTGTGATATAGACAATAGGCCTGCACTGTGTCTTAAATATACGAAACGTAACTGGCTATGAGAGGAAGAGAGAAAGAAAATGTGTGCCCGCACCTCTCTTTCTTGCCCCTGCAGTAAATATGAAACGTAACTCTCTCTCTTTCTTTCTTCACTATGTTATATCTCCCTCACAACTTCCGTTCGCCTCGCCCGATTACACTTTTCGTAACGCTCTCGTCACGCATTTACCAGCTTACTCCCAAAGTCAAGCGTGCGTAAAGAAGTTTTACTTAAAAAAAAACGAAGAAATATTTAGTTTCTTCATTAGTAGGTAGGTAATTATACACTAGTGGACCTTGTATTTGATGTTCATTCGCTCTTTTTTTAAATTTTGTTAGCTAATTAATTCAACCACATATTAAACTGTTATATTTTGAATAGATTTGAAAGTTTTGTTTAGAAAAATAATAAAAAAGCTGAATAAAACAACGTCATGGCAAAAAACAAATTATTTATTAATTACGAAGATTTTGCATAATATTTCAAATTAACATTTTAATGTTTCTATTTCCTTGGAAATCCTCTAAGTTTAATTACTTCCTCAATTCTTCTACACATGGAGTCCACCAAACGTCACTAGTTTTCAGGTTTGATGACATGGAACCATGCTTGAATAATCACTTCAATTATTTCTCTTTTATTTCTGGGTTTGTGACGAGAAACCAGTATTTTCAATCTAGACCAGAGATTTTCAATAGGATTCGAGTCCAGGTGGTTCCCTGGCCAAGGTAGAACAACAATATGGTGGTTCTGTAACCATTTCATGTTCGTTTTGCTATGTGGCATGGGGGTCCATGCTGCTGGAAATTGCATTTACCACGGTTACACTCGAACAAATCATTGTGCTGGGCAATAATTTTGGCTCCAGAATCACATATTGATATCTGTTAGCCTTAATTGTGCCTTCTACCACTTCCAGACATCCAAAACTGTCCCTTATCATGCAAGCCCGCACCATGACACTCAGAGAAAGTTTCATTGTCGCAGTAGTGCATTCTGTTATCAAATCTTCAACTTGATGGCAACGAACAAATCTGATTCCATCACTCTCAAAAGTGAAAATTTTGGTCTCATCACTCCATATCACCATTGTCCAGTCTTCTGAAGTCCATTCCTTATGTGTTACAGCCCATTTCAGTTGTTTATACCTCTGTTTAATGTTATGGTTAGACTTTTAATATTCTTGCCTAATTTCTTCCTAAATGTTTTATCTGTAATATCGAGTCCAGCAGCTTTAATGACCTTGTTAATATCTTTGGATGTTTGAAGATGGTTCTGCAGGGTAAGGCAACATATGCTTCTTTCATTTTGTGGCATAACCTTTGGGTTTTGGACGATTTTCGGACTGTTTTTGTAGTTTAAGTCTCCTTGCAGCGTTAGCAAACCTTTCTTACTCCAGACTTGGTAGCTCCTCCACCCAATATTTTTGCAATTTCTTTGAATGTGTAGCCTTCTACACAAAGTGCAACACCTCTGTTTCTCTTTTGGTGACCAATCGGCACGTTTCGGCACCTAAGGAGCCATTTTAATAATATTTATTAAAAAATATATATATAACTTTTCTTCAATGGATGACTGACTAACACGGGTGTAGAACTTATTCGTGTTGCATCTTAAAGTGTTCTGATTGGAGCCCACGACGATCCTCTGCACTTTGTGGTTGGTTAAGATCATAAATAAACCAGTTAAGATAGAACACAAGACATTGTAGAGTTGCCAAAACTCAAAAACGTTATTCTCAAAAATTGGTTGTTTTAAAGGTGTTTCCTCCCATTTCTCATATAGAGTGAGAGGAATTTTGAATCACCATATGGCATATCGTATGGTATGTTTTTTAATCAACAATAGCACAAGTAACAAGAAAAAAAACTTAGAAGGGTTCCGTAACAAAATAAGTCATTTTTTATAAGGCAAACGACAAGATACAAGAAATCTCGAAAAGTGTCCATACTTAAGTCCACTAGTGTACAGTATATTTATTTACTCATCGTAAATTCGCACACTGTGAAGAGTTGGGCTGATAATATCGGATTGTGCCACTTTCTCGAGGGGGCGTTTCCACTTGACATGGTGATGTGCGAGACTTTCGGAAATATCTTGTTCAAATATTCTGCTGAAAAAACTTGATCAGTTAATTTTTTGACCCACGGACAAAATTCTTTTTGCTAAATCCGACGGATCTCACTGTTAAGTTTGGCAGCCTTTGTGGTACTTATCCCAAAAAACTCTTGACAGAAACGGACGTTTGATAGATTCCGCATATTAACAAACGTCTAGCACAGGCATCAGGTAGGGATGCTGTCCTTTATTTATCGGAATTTCAATGGAAGATGCTTCGAAGAACTAGCATTATTAATACCTTCGGTAGGTACCATTCGATAGTCGGGAAATACGTCAAACGCGCGCCTATCATTTGTACACAGTTGACTTTTTTGAGAACGGGTCGTTTATACGTCTCGTTCTTGAGTTGAACAGCTCGGCTGTGAAACGATTTGCCGGTCTCCGAGTTTTCTCCCTCAACATACACATACCTACAACATATTTATTCAAGATTCAAGACCCATTTTCACTCCTTCCTCTCCTCAAAGACCATCCATGCAGCATTCCAAAAGATGTCATAGGCCCGAAGGAAATTATTTTCTTCAAGGTCTCCTGTTATTGTTTTGATGTCAAGCACCTATACACGGTATCCGGAAACTCGTCGTACAAGCGGAAAACTGGTAAACCTACATGACTTTTGGAGTTATAACGTTTTAGAATTTGAACTTTCGTTTTCGAATAAATTTTTTTTTTCATGAGCTTCACACAGGAGGCCATGAGGAAAATAACTTCCCTCAGGGCCTAAGTCATCTTTGGGGATGCTGTGTGGAGGGTTTTTTTGATGAAAAGAAGGAGAGGAGAGTTCTGGGAAGGAAAAGGGTTTAAAGGGTGGGTAGGAATCTGGGGTTCAGTGTGTCCTGGTCATCTGCCTTCAATACCTAGACAAACCTCACCCCATGAACCCGGGCACCGGACACCCTTGCTAAATCACCAAACGTAGCAAACCACTTGGGGTGACCTGTGGAAGAGGTGTTGGTTATCCAATAAAGGTTCCCGGGGCGGCGGTACCCAATCCCGCCTCCCAAATCGAATCCATAAGTAGACATTTTTTAGGCCGAGTTTGAAAAAATCGGTAGCTGGGGCGTTAATATCAGCTATTAATGTATTTTTAAATGTGGCGAAGACCCGGCTCCAAAAGTATTTTTAACCATTTTTTGCCGAAAAAAAATCGTAAGGCACAGATAAAAAAAAAAAAAACAGAGTATGCATTTTACACGCGGTAGAAGTGAAACCTTCAGAAAATAAAAGAAGACAAAGTGGGGAGGCTACGAAGCATCGTACAATTATGAGACTGATAGGCTACGAAGCACTGCACAAAGAGGAGACCGATTATTCTATCTCATTCTCTCGCAGACTGAATCCTATTGATGTAGGTGTTTGTCTCTTTCTAGTGTCGCTTTTTCGTTTCATCGAGTTTTAAATCACAAAGGTGCTAAAGAAGTTTTCACTTCAATAATTTAAGGTATATTTGCGGCACGTTCCAGAGTGGAAGATACTCTCAGTATCGCCATGGTTTAAGACCACCGTTCAGAATTGAAACGTTGCTTGAAATGGCTTTAGCCGTGTTTGCAATCACAACGGCGCTAAAGAAGTTTTCACTTAAAAAGAGATGTAGGTCCACAAGTTTCCCGCTTGTACTATGAGTTTGTTTTTATTAGGCGACTAAGTGATGAATTTTTTTAGTGTGTATTAAGTTGTAAATCATTGAGGTAATTTAAAAATTTTGTTTCGTGGGTAGGTGATGATAAGCGTGTTTGGTTGTGTGACTGTATTTTGTGTTGATGTATGTCGGAATGGACAGGTTTAACGTTGATGCGACAACGATTGTTGCATTATTTTTAAAACGACAATTATTTCATCATCATCAAAACTACTAATTTCGGTTGCGCAAGTGTCCTGCGTAACTCTGATTCAATGAACTCTGGAACCCTGGTTAAGGAAGGGGCTGTAGGAAGGGATTTATTAATGCTGGTTTAGAAGAGGCTCGGTTTATATGAAGTAGGAAAAACAGATGCCGATAAATCGTTTCACATACGACTTACATAAAGACGAATCGCAGAAACGACCCGCTCTCATGAAGTCAACATATGAACGTTGCTGTCGCGTCGTCGGCGTAGCAATGAATTGGTGCACGTTCAATGAGATCGTTGATGTGCTTCAAAAATAGCGTCGGTGACCGTACAGATCCTTGTGGCACCCCTGCAACAAATCAATGTTGTGGAGAGGAAAAAGAGCCGTCAACTACGGTTTGAATAATTGTTCTTCCTTTGTGGAAGTCCGCAATCCAACTATGTAGGGTTGGCACCTACCTCAAACGTAATATTTTTGACAGAAAATTACTTTAATTATTATGTTTTCAAAATTTGAACGGATTTATATAGAATTCAGACTATTCCGTAATTTTTCACGGGTCTACGCTTCTTTTATAATTCCGGTTTTAAAGCTTACAAGACGAATTGTGTGTGATTAATTTCCATATAGAGATGCCGAAATCACAAGATAACAGAACGCATTAAAATTTTGCATAATTTAATACGAAAAAAGCATTTAGAATGTTGTTTTTGTGCATGACTAGGATGACAATTATTAATCCCATTAGAATTACAATAAATAAATTAGTATTCATCTTCCTCATATTATGTTGCTTTAGAGTCAAGGTGGCTTTGATTTTCGTAGATATTTTTGTCAATAGCAGTATTCACTGACATTAACCTGTTTTCAGTGTAATTTCGAGGATTATTTTTGATGTAAGTACATTATGTTTATTGCATATATAGTTCTGGTCACAGAAGAAATGAACTGGTAGCAATGTTTTGTAGTCGTGTCTGTATACCTAAAGTGAGGTCAATTTTAACTTACTTGGGGCTGTACTGTGAAGGCTCTCGGCTACGAATCCGGAGGCGGCGGGATCAAATCCCGAAGTGCGTGGTGTTCCACAAAAAATTAAAATAAGATACTCTCAGTATCACCCTGGTGAAAGACCACCGAAGCGTTGATTGAAAAGGCTTTAGCAGTCTTTGTTTCCAGATATTAATAGCGAAATACTCTCCACCTACCTCTTCCCCATATCCTTCTTCTCCCCACTACCTTCAGCCTCTCAACAGACCCCAATTAGGGATGCCACAATTTCACTCGCTCCAGACAGTTGGAACTCTTACATAAAAAAACATAAATATATGCGAATACTGCACAACTGTCCGGAGCCAGCGGGACTATTGCACCCCCAATGTAAGGCATGTTATTAGACTGAAGAGAGTGGACAGGGGAACGAGTTGAGCAAGTAGAAGGTTGGGAAGTTACCGGATATTCAGGTCTCACTTAACATGCCTAAAGCCATTTAAACGTTTTTGATTTTCACTAGGGCGATACTGAGTATTATTATTATAATCAATTTTATTGGCATGTCTGCTTGTTAGAAGTCATAAGATCTTTTGTATTTTTGGTGACGTCATCAGTTGTCTTTTAAATCGGCAGAGATCATCTTCTATAGGGTCATTTCTTCTTAATAAATAAAATTATTCCAATCACGAATATTTCGATAAAATCACCGTCGCGTCGTGTCGAAAATTTGCATTGATTAACCTCTGTCAAGGAATAATAAAGGCACCTTTAACTATTTTCGGATCAATGAAATGTTCAAATTATCATTTAGCGGTAATGCTTGAGATTTACAGATGGTTTTTTGTTTTTCTATTTATCACTGCTCATAACGACAATTCTGTAAAATATAATGTTAATAAATTGACAGCGTTAAAAATATGCTTTGGATATAAACTAGGATAAAAAAGGGGGCGCTTCTAGATCAAATAATAGAACCATATCCTGTCTTGAGAAGCTGGCTTAGGTACTAGCTTTCTCTCTAAATTAGCTTGTTCTGTCTGCACGTAGCTAGTGTTACTAGCTTACTAAGTTACCTAGTAAGCTATATACTCGTGTGCACCGGGAATTAACGCACAAGAATCAATTAAATTTGATTTACGGGCATTTTTCACGATGGTTTTTTTTGTCCAGTTTCCATGCGGGTCGTCTTTTCATGCTTTGGATTCGGGGTGAAAAAGGATGTGTTCTATTTTGTTACCGATTTTCGTACAGTTTAGGATGGCGGACATTTCTTCACGTCTGTCGTCTCTCATTGTCTTACGTATGTAAGTATATTTTGTGGAAACATCGCATGTTTATTTCGTTTTACATTTGAATTTATTTGTTGAACTCCCCTGAACTTCTTAAGTTAACATGTTTTCATGTATCGAGCAGATCAGTTCGTCAAAAATTACCTTACCATAATAATCCACAATTCAGAAAAAAATCTTTGATACCTTTTTGTTGTTGTTTAGGCGGTTGGTACGTGTACGTTCTGTAATAATTCAATTGTTTATTTTTTTCAGAACCTCCTTTCAATACATTTTCGTACCTACCAAAGTATCGTCAGATACCTTATAAAAATGCTTTCGTGACTGTGTATCTGCAACACTCCATACTCCGGAAAGTAAAATGTTTAGGGTAGAGACTCATACGGCGTTCACACCGAGTGCTAATTCATCTATATCCATACAGAAATCAGAAACTACAGATGTCAACGTGCGTTCATAAAATTACAATATTTTTTGTACGAAACTATTGTACGTTCATAACTTCTCCGTCTAAAATCTCAGCGGTGGATGTTTAAGTGCGTTTTTTTGCCCAATGCTCTATCAATTTGACGTTTGCTTTTTGAATAATTATTCACGATTGGTAACCTATTTGATCATAGTTTTTCCGACAGGTAAAAAGTTGGATTGCCAAGATCCCTAGTTGATCAAATTCTATGTATACGTATCCATTGAAACGTTAATACTTTTAAAGTGGTATCAATCGTTGATTAAAGACACACTGATCAATCAACATTTGACAGTCGATGAACCTGGAGTTGGTTGCATGCTCTGTTGACCATCTGAGTTTTTTTTCCACTTAAGTAGGTCAAATCGCTACTATAAAACTCCTCTTAGTGAACGAGGATGGGCTTTTTCTTTTAGATACATTTTTGGCGCAAGCATAAACTCCGTGAGTTTCAAATATTAATCATTTAACGGTCAATCCCTTACCTATACATATATATATATATTTTTATGTTTAAAAACGCACAAGATTCTCCAACTGCTACCATCTGGAGCCAGTGAGACCATGATTTTCCCAATTGGAGTGATTTGTTGTAAGGCTGAGGCTTTTAATTGTGATATGACAAATTAATCAAATTTTTTTTTTAAATATTTAAATTTATGAGTAAAATCTCAAATTATAATATTTAAATGAAGACAATATTATCGTAACTCAAACCAAAATCTGGAGACAGAAAAAGATATTGGGACACGAACCCAGGACCCTTTGCTTACATGGCAAGTGCTTTACCAACTGAGCTACGGTACTTATATCCAATTCGGTTACTTTTAACTGTATCATACGTCCCAGAGGTGCCAATATCTTTTTCTGATTTTTCTGTCTCCAGATTTTCGATGAGTTTCGCTAATATTGTCTTCATTTAATTAAAAATAAAACTTATTTGTGATTCGTACAGAGTGTAATTTATGCTTTCTGAGGACTAGTATCGAGATATTTATGAGAAGAAAGCCCGGCCGAGCGATTCCGTATCTTTTATGTGATCGTCATTGGATAACGGACGTTATCTCCTGTCAGATTTGTGTGATTTTTACATATTTACTGTCACATATTTTAGTTTTGATCGATTTAAACACGAATTCCTGCAAGTATGCATGATTATTTATTCATTTAATGTACGTTGTATATAGAAAAACCAAATAACACCCATAAAAATCATACACATCTGACAGGAGATTACGTCCGCTATCTAATAACGATCTCACAAAAGATACGGAATAGCTCGGCCGATTTATATGTGAATGCATATATAGGTAAGTACTTAAAAATAATATCAATTTCAAGAAATTAAAATAATATGAACTTAAAATACTTCCTACTAAACTATCCGAGCTGACATTTTCGAGTTTCATATCGCTGAATTACAATCAATCATCTTTTTATACAACAATCAATCTTGGGTTATTCAAACCTTTGTTTGAAAAACACTCTGGATTAGGCACAATGGAAGATACGTACCATTGAATCACTTTATAAGTAGCCCCACCTATAGGATAGTCGGTTTTTAACGTGAGATTCGCTACTTTGCTTGCTAGGGACTAGATTAAATGATTTAATTCTATTAGTATTACGTAAGAACAAAACGTTTTATAAGCATTCAAGATCGAGTAATTCAAGAATAACATGAAAGAGCGTGACGGTAGTCTAATGTATTTCCATACAAATAATGTTATTAAATATGTTTTACATTAATACATTATATTTATATATGATAATGATTCTATCAACCTTTATGTTTATCGGTACAATATAATTTATATTGCGCCTGAACGGGCTTTTACAAACATGTGATGTACATAATGATTTTGTGGAACAGTAATCAAGAAGTGACATATGATAATTAAATTATATACTCGTAGAACCCATGCAGAAGAACAGTATTTTGCCAACATTGATTATTATTATTGTGGTATGTTATTTTAGTCTCTTAAAGCTATATTCCGTGTAGTTGAACACATCTAGCACTTCCGAGAAAGTATTGCCAAATACATGTAATCTGGTTACATTATAGGTATAAACATAAAAGTTGATTGTCACAATCATCCACCTGTTGTTATTTTCTAATTTTTACAAGGATTAATGGTTGTTTTACAACATCTCTATGTATTTTTGTATATATTTTTTTAAATACACCTATTTATTTTAGTTTTTCTAGTATCAATATAATTATTACATGTTTATTATTTGTGCATAATGTGAACATTCTAATTATTGGGTAGTAACCAAATTATTATAAATATTTTTAAAATTAACTGTATAAGTTCACGATAAGATAAAATACGACATGATTTACCTGGGTTGTGTTCAACCTTTTATTTATTTTTTGGCATACAAGAAAACTTTCTGTAAAACAGTAATTCATGTAGGCAGGTACCCTCCAGGTAAAATAGTTTATGGGTAGGTACCTACTGAATTCACAAATAACTTTTAACATTATTTTGTGTTTGTTGTGACTTTTCACATGCAAGATTTTGACAAACATGTCTGTAACCAAACGAATGTTCGCGTATTTTTTTTTGTTTCTTTGTTTTTTGTTTTTATTTTAGTATTTTTTTTATTACTTCAGTATAAAAATTGGTAGAAGAAGCGCGAGCTAATATAATATTTTTGCATAATGTTATCAAACACAAAAATTATTCTTAAAAAAACGTTCTGAAAAATCTACGAATTTTTTTATCTTATAATACCAACACTATGTATGTACAGGTACACTGTACGTGCTACTTTTCGAATGAGTGCCTTTAAACGAGTCGTTCCAACTCTTTTGGTAAACCGCCCGGTATTTCAAGAAGGAGAGTTGTATTGTCTTAAAAGTTGTTAAACTCAGAGTTTCCTTTTATAACCATTCAAGGATACCGGGGATATAATTTCTGAAGCAATTGAAAGGATGCATCGTTACTGGAGATGAGGATGCGTTTTTTATTTCAATGAATAATAACCTGTTCAGTTGTTTGTTTTGTTTTATTGCATTGATTGGTGCACGCCATTGTGCGGGAACAAAATATACGATTGTATTGTAACTCCCCTTTAAATGCTTTTACAAATTCTGTTATTTGTTAATGACAGCTCTACAGATTTGCGAAATAAACTTTGGTTAAAAACTTCTGCTCCTATTCTATTTCAGGAACCTATTTAAGACGGAATAACCAGACAAAACCGGAAATATGTCATTTTTAAATAAAATTTTAGACGTATTGACGTAAAGACTGTTCTTTTATCTAGTAAAGCTTTGTTTTAAAGTTTGAGAAAATATGTTTATTTTAAGTATAATACGGTTATACCATAGGTCGTTGGCAGATTTGTTAAATTTTCCAACCAAATTATGTATTATTCAATTCAAATCATGTAATCATTCAGTAAAATAAATCAATAAATTATCTGGGAAGCTATGTTTCAGAATTTTAATTTTAGTTTAAATAAAATCATTTAAAAGGAAAGCTCACGTGCTTTGTGATGAAAATTCTTCGGTTTGTCTATTTATTTACGGTCTAACAAATTCAACTGTGTTAATATTTTCGTCATCTCCGTCGTCATATTATTTTGTTAAACATAAAAAAAATTACTGTTTTTCTCTCCAAGAATTTTTTTTAATGATAAACCAAAGGAGGCTATTTAAAATACAGAATAAATAATTCAATAAATCGGACAAAGAACACAAAAGTGTTAAAAAATATATATAATAGCACTCCTTGGTTTTAAGTGTCGTCTGGAGTTGATAACAACTTGTTTTACGCAAATAGATGACCCCCGTAGTGTAATATTCCTTTTACTCGGTTTTCCATATAACATGTATTTTGCTTCGGGTTCGATTTCGGTATTTATTTTTAATTTTTATAACAGTGGTTTTCTAAAGTTACCAATTTGCAAACGTAAAGTTAGTCGTGCCTTAAAGTCTTTCGTGCCTTAAAGTATTAATCAAATAAGAGAGGAGCTAAATTGGATTCCAATAAAAAAAAGACTACTATTTAATGTGTTAATTTTTGTGCATAAAATTATGAAAAGCCAAATGCCAAAATACTTTAAGGATGAAATTGTTTTTAATAGAGACGTACATAATTATGAAACAAGGAATATAAACAGAGTTTGATTGCCACAAATGAAGAAATCAAAATCACAGAACTGCCTTATGTATAAAGGACTAAAGATGTATGATGAAATGCCTGAAAGTATATGAAGAATGAAGAAAGAATTAATGTATTTAAAAAGAAATGTTATGTTTACTGTAAAAATATTTAAATTTATCAAATGAAATGTTACATTGTGCTTATTAGTTTATATTCATGTAGTATAAACTCAATAAATAATAAATAAAAAAAATAAAAAAAGTCTTTCGTGCCTTATCAATACAAACCGACCGTAAATTCAGATTATGGGGGTTGACGAACTATCAGGATGACGATTTTCATGGTCAGTTAAAAAAGTAGCTCCAAGTATAGATATACATGATGTTAAGGGACATACTTGACTTACTTTAACCAGTGATTGACATTATTTGGAGTAAAACATGTGATAGAAATTTTGATCTCCGGTAACATTTTTTTTTCTTCTAAAAACATTAAAAAATAACAGGTGTTGGATGTTGGACAGATGGGGCGGGGTTAGAGAGTGGGCGGTTACTAAACTGAGTGATCAGTGACAAATGCGAAGATTTTTTTTTGATTTTGAAGAAAAAATATTTGAAAAAAAAAGTCACCGGAGACCAAAATTTCATTTATATTTTTTACTTAAAATAATGTCAGGAACCAATGGTTAAAGTAATTCAAGTAAGTCCCTTAAAATCCTGTGTTTGTATTATAAGATACAAAACTTCTGCACATAATTTTAAAATGCAATTTCTTGGGCCCACATCGGAACCGGAAGTTGTAAATATAATTAGTTCACTGAGAGGTGGCTCAGCGCCGGGTTACGATGGAATAACAGTAGAATCCATAAAAAATCTTAAAGATTTTCTAAAAATACCTATCGTGCATATCATTAATTTAAGCTTTTCAGTTGGAAGATTTCCAGATAATTACAAAAAAACTGTTGTTAGTCCGATTTTTAAATCTGGCAACCCAGAGGAAATTACTAACTACCGGCCTATATCTTTGACATCTAACATTTCTAAAATAATTGAAAAAAATGTGAAAAAGAGACTATTCATATTTCTAGAAGAAAAAAAAATTCTCCATTCTAACCAATATGGATTTAGACCTAATCTAGGAACTCATGATGCAGTTGCAAAATTGACTTCTCTAGTTATGGGGAATTTGGATAGACGTCGGAAGTGTCTGCGAATATTTATCGATCTGAAAAAGGCTTTTGATAGTGTATTGCATTCTAGGCTGATCGCTAAGGTAGAGAAAATTGGACTGGAAGACAAAGCTTTATCTTGGTTCCAGAGTTACTTAAAAAATAGAGAACAATACGTTAAACTAAATAATTCTTCTGAATATAATTCTTCTTCTAAATTGTCTTCTAAATATGGAATTCCACAAGGCACAGTAATCGGGCCTATACTTTTCCTTATATATGTCAATGACATGTTCACTCTCCCTCTTAATGGAAGTGTCATCTCATATGCGGATGACACAGTCATCATAATCGGAGGAATAACATGGACAGAAGTGAATATAGCTGCGAATGCTGACATTGACATATTGAAGGAATGGTTTGATGATAACTTACTTAGTCTTAATGTAGAAAAAACATCATATATACCTTTTTACCTTAATGATCCTGTCACAGATTCCAATATTAGCGTGATAGTGCACAGTCGTTCGTGTAAAGGAGGAGAATGTAACGATAATAATTGTAAAATCCTGAAAAAAACCCCAGATGTCAAATATCTAGGGATCACTATAGAAAGTAACATGAAATTTAAGAAACATATCGAAAACTGTGTAAAAAGAATTAGAAAACTTACTTACATTTTTTTACGTTTAAGAAATATCCTAAATCTTTCAAATATTAAAATGGTTTACTTTGCTCTTGTGCAGTCAGTTTTACAGTACGGAATAATCGCATGGGGGGGCATCTACAAGAATAATCTGTATCCGATAGTAACAACACAAAAAAATGATCATCAAAGTTATTATTAAAAAATCAAGAATTTTTCCAACCAAAGAACTTTTTGAAAAATTTAAGGTCCTACCGGTTTCAAAACTATTTCAAAGAAATGCTATTTTAAAAGTTTTTAAAGAATCTGAAATGTCCTCAACGCGAAGTATAAGACCTAGAACTTCTGGGAACATATATGTACCTAGATGCAACACGACAGCTGCACAACACCATCATGAATATGTAGGCCCAAAGTTATTTAACGATTTATCGGATACAATAAAAAGTGAGAAAAACTATTCGTAATTTAAAAAAAACTTTCGTTGTATTTTTACAGAGAAGATTGACTCGCTTTTATCGATGATTTTCAGATATATTCAGATATGTTGCTACTATTTTTGTTTTTTGTTGATTTTGGTTGATATTCTGTTTCTTTAATTATATGTTATTTTCTTATTGTACAATATTTTTTAATATTTCACAGCATTTTTGAAAATATTATATTTCCATTTTCATAACTATGCATATTATTTATTATCTATATATTTAATTACATAGACTAGCTTCCCAGTTAGACCCGAGAATATTTCTCTACTAATTGGGTAACCAAAAAAAAGTCTGATATGAAATGTAATATATTATTATTTATTGTAAATATTTACTTTTTTTCTAATAATAAAAAAAAATAAGGAAGATGCTCCAAATGTGTAAACGGTTGGTATATTTTAAAATTATTATGTTGTATGAGTTTTGAACGTTGTTCAACTAAGGAATGATTTTCCGGTTTTCGTCTTTCCTACCTCTTTTAATATAGGTCTCTTCAAAGCCAAGGTTGATTCCTTCCCTTTCTTAAAAAAATGCCCCCCCCATCGTCAAAGCATTCTCGATGACGTAGGACTTGAACCTTCTGCGTAGAGTTAATTAATATTTAAAAAAAATGGGTTGCCTGACCTTGGCAGCGAAATTAGATGAACATAATTATGTCTGTATTTATTTTTTATATTATTTATTATTACCGTTATCCAAAAATAACACAGTACAGTACATAATACGAACTGTAAAACTGTAGATTGGTAGATAAAAAGTAATGTTACATCATTTACAAAAAATTATGTAACAAAGTACGTAGCAATAATGTTATAATTATTTATATTATACAGACGTAGCTTGAGTGTTACTTTATCATTATTATTTTCATATGATAAATTTCATATGTTATGTTTTTCAGTTTCTTTTTTGAGATGACATTTAAAATCTTTTAATTACGTATCATTAATATTCATTAATTTTTCTGGTAATGAATTCAAAAATTTTATTCCTAGAATTGAATTGCCCAATCATCAGTAGGTGCAATAATGTTATAATTATTTATATTATACAGACGTAGCTTGAGTGTTACTTTATCATTATTATTTTCATATGATAAATTTCATATGTTATGTTTTTCAGTTTCTTTTTTGAGATGACATTTAAAATCTTTTAATTACGTATCATTAATATTCATTAATTTTTCTGGTAATGAATTCAAAAATTTTATTCCTAGAATTGAATTGCCCAATCATCAGTAGGTGCAATAATGTTATAATTATTTATATTATACAGACGTAGCTTGAGTGTTACTTTATCATTATTATTTTCATATGATAAATTTCATATGTTATGTTTTTCAGTTTCTTTTTTGAGATGACATTTAAAATCTTTTAAATTACGTATCATTAATATTCATGAATTTTTCTGGTAATGAATTCAAAAATTTTATTCCTAGAATTGAATTACCCAATCATCAGTAGGTACCTACTACTATGATTTCCGATATGGTTTCGATCAAATATACATATATGGAGATAATGTGTATGTATAATGTATACGGTATACGTAAAGAGACGCGCACCTTACGAATTTTAACATGCATTGAATATCGAATCCTTGAAGTCAAAGCACACAGATATCTGGATATCTATATATCTAGATAGGAAATACGAAAAGGTCTGGTTAGACTAGCAATAATTTGCGTCCAATCTCACTGTACCCACGCTGTACACAATTTTGTTCAGATGTATATTCTGATAAACTGGAAATAGCACCCATAACTTATTTGGCTCTCGTGTATGTGTAGCATTGTATGCAAAGTATGCTGCACTTTGTATCGTGTACGATAAAAGCGTCCACTATTTGTTATTTGGGTTCGCCTTTATAAAAGCATTAACCCTTCGGGCCTCGGCCATACTCTGTGAGAAAGCCAAAATATTTTCACTTTGCAATAAAATCGATATACTTAAATGGAATATTTCTGAAAGTATCAAAAAATTCAAAACCATTTTTGAAAGGTGATGAAATACGCTTTCCAATTCAATTATTATAAATAAACATGCAATTTTTTAAATATAAAAATTTTCCACACATGCAAACGTTTTCGAAATAAATTTACTTTTTAACACATTTATTATTAGACAAAATTATTACAAACGTTATCATTACCTCACTTTTTGAGGTGGTTTAAAAATAATTAATAAAAAATAAAATCGCGGTTGGAAACTTTGGTTTCATAAATGTGTACATTTTAACTATTTTGTGGTTAACTTTAAGAATTGAATATAAAGTGCGGTGTTTTCTCTTTCTAACATCGTTTAGATAATTTTTCTCACTATGATAGTTAGGGAGACAATAATTTCTGTGACACCTTTATGAGTTCTTCTCAAAAGCGAAAAAAATTGCCTGAGGGGTTAAACGCCTTTGCTCCAAATTATTCGTGGAGATTGAAGACAAAGTTTGCTTTACATAAATAATATGGGTTATAAATATTTACAGCAGCAACTATTTCAACAACATATATCGAAAATATTTTTTCTGATCAGTTATGTTAAAAAATGTGTCTGAATTCTTTAAACATCAATTACAGTTATTCGATACGTTTGGTGATTTGGCAGGGGTGCCCGGGTTCTTGGGGTGAGGTTTATGTAGGTCTTGGTGGCGAATGCATTTGCCCACCTACCGCGTGGCGGACCGGATCGGAAGAGACTGGTTGTGGGAGACCTAAACTATACCTCTCCAGCTGGACTCTCTCCACCCATTGCCTTGCACCGAAGTGGGAGGGATGAATTGGACACATTGACTCCCAGATTTCTACCCACCCTTCATATCTTTTTCCTTCCCTGAACTTCCTTTCCCCAAAACGACCCTCCACACAACATCCCCAAATATGACATAGATTCTGAGGGAATTTTCTTCCTCAGTGCCTACTAAAATATATATTAAAATAATTTTCTGTTAAAATATTATATTAATAATAATAATACTATTCCAAATTCTTGTAATATTCAGAAAACTGTTTCTGAAAAAATAAGAAAATATACAGATTTAGGAAATGAAATTAAAAGAATTTGGCATTCTCAGACTATAAAAATATTACCATTTGTTATTTCGGCTACTGGCATTATACCTAGCTCTCTCATTCAAAATTTAGGCGTATTAGATTTGTCAAAAAATTTGTACATAAAAATGCAAAAGTCGGTCATTTTAAATACATGTAGGATTACGAAAGATTTTTTAAATATTTATATTGAGGGATCAGTAGGATTTATCGGATCAGTTAGGATTTCATCAGAGCCGAACCCTCTGATATGAAAATATCTGGAGTCGGTGAAATATTTTCCCATTATGTTTCTGGTGGATTGACGTATTGTTCTTGTATTGTTTTATTCTTATATAGTGCACTTACATTGCGTTAATTTACTAGATATTCATTTGTGGAAAAGTGTGTGGAAGGGTTTAGTCTTTCATTTGGGAAAGATTCAACCCGGACATAAAATCTGGAGCACCGTAATAGTTTATTCCAGAGTGTATGCAGGGGTAGTGCAATGCAATACATTCCATATTTTGAAACAAAAAATGGGTTAATGTTAAAAATAAATTAAAGTAAATAACAACATATACATAAATTAATATTATACAGGTAGGTATTAATCACTTGTCTAAATTCTTGACACAATCAGTTCCAATTTTGAAAATGATACTTAGATTCAAAAACCTGCCCGAGGTAAGTTGTATCTTGTATCAGAGTTAGGTTAGTATAATTAGAATAGAAATTAATATGTTTCTGTAAGAGAAGTCTCGACACCATCTTTTCCAATTTTGAAAATGACGTTTGAGTTAATTGAATCACACTTACAATCACTCACAGACAGATACCCAAGCGAAATTAGTATGTTTGTGTATGAGCGTTCTTGACGTAATCATTTGCAATTTTGAAAATGACAGTTGACCTTAAAATAAATCAGAGTTCATTGAATCACAGTTACAATCACTCACAGACAGATACCCAATCGAAATTAGTATATTTGTGTTTGAGGATTGTTGACACATTCGGTTCCAATTTTGAAAGTGACACTTGAATTAAAAATAAATAAATTCTGAGTTCACTGAACCAGAGTTACAGTCACTCACAGACAGACCCACAACCGAAATTAGATATGTTTGAATGGATGTAAAAATAAATTAATTATGTCAAGAAATTGGTTAGTAACAAGACTAACAAGTTAGTGATAGTGATAAGATGAGATTTTTCCACGAATCGTTCAAGGAACAAGAAGAAATTGGATCTTCATTGAAAAAAATTGGCTGAAGACAAGGAAAAATAAATGTGCACGATTAATTTGATTATTTGGCCATCCTTGACATTTAAAAATGTTGTTAGGACTTGTCATTGATATAAGCTAATATTGATAATAATAATTGTTCATTATGATAACCAAAATCACAATTGTATAGAAGGTAATGACGGGCATAATCGAAATAACAAATTGGGAATCACCGATATATTAACTCTAAAATGACGGGTCTTACAAAATCGGTCGAATAATTTGGCCCACCAAACTCCCCATCTGATTCCGACGCCTCTCTTCGATAATATAATATTTGGTCTTTGCAGACCAACAAAAGATAAGAAGTAATTTTTTTTATCATTCGACTGCAAAATAAGGCACTTTTTTTTGATAAATGGTTTTGTGAACCGATTTATGAAACCAAATATTCTGATTTCGGGGTCTTTTTTAACATCCACTCGCCTTGCTTAGACTTTGTTGGTCAATGGAGAAGATCGATTAATTTTGTTGAAAATTTTTGTTATTCAAAATAATCAATTATGATCGAAACTCTTGACGGTCGAATTGTAGTCTTGAGAACATAGACGGAATGTTGTAATGCTGTGTTTGTTCTATCAGCATTTCATTGGAAGGTGCTCAGAAAGTCTAACATCATGGAATCCTTTCGATACCGATGGCCGATTAGGAGAAACTTGTGCCCAGAGTTTGTACTAAGTTGAATTTGTACCAATGTCACGTCATGAGAACTGGTCGTTTTATGATTCAATAGGGTGCTCGGTGATCGAATTTGCCATATTTTGCTATCTATTGCCATTGGAATATAAAATTAAGATTTCGTTGTTATTTATCAGTGATTTAAGTTTTATTTTATTTGTTGTTAGCTCATCTAGTTCGCCATACGCCAATGGTTGTAGGTTAAATTTATTATTTAGAAAGACGAATTTCTGGGAATTTTATGGCGTCTACAAATAATTCAGTGGGCCATAAGTGTTTGGTTGACCTGTACAAGTGTACAACGTACAATGTTAATCATAAAAATGTGTAAGTCATTCGAAAATTCTATGTTTCAGTAACGATTAATAAAATCAAGTATCGTTCGATTACGATTATGGAACATCTTTTTACAATTGAAAGATAATTTACATACTTATTTTTTATATTAGATTCATATAGAAGGCCCAGAATAAAACAATTTCCTTCGGGGCATATGTTATCTTTGGGAATGCTGTGTGGAGGGTCATTTTAGGGAAAGGAAGGAGAGGAAGTTCTGGGAAGTAAAAGGGTATGAGGAGTGGGTAGGAATCTGAGGTTCAGTGTGTCCAGAAATGACGGACGTATGAATCCATTCATTCCACTGCGGTGCAAGGCCATGGGTCGATAGAGTTCATCTGGAGAGGTCAATAGGTCTCTCTCAACCAGTCTCTTCTGGTCCGGCCCGCCACGTAGAGGGTGGACAAACGCATCCGCCGACAAGAACTAGACAGACCTCATCCCAAGAACCCGGGCACCCCTGCTCAGCCACCAAACGTAGCGAACCACTTGGGGTGACATCGCTGCCCTAAAAATGTGGTGGTTCACTGATAATAATCCGACCCTATGAGATAACGATTACTAAGCAAAATTAGGTGAAAATGATTCCTTTCATCTTATTTGGAGAGAAGGTCTATTCTAAGCTGTTTTCGAAGGGCGAAAACTTCTACATATCGCTTTTTAATTAAAATTTTAATATTTTCGTACATAAATCTTAAATTTAAACCTTAAAAACTCTTTTTTTTTTATAATGTCTAATTTATTTTATTTTTTATTTCATAAAATAAAATAAATTTGAAAGCAGTGTAAGAAGAATATACGACGCAAATGTGAATGGTAGAAGAAGTCGGGGACGCCCGAGGAAGATATGGCACGATCAAGAGAATCAGATACTTGAGTCAGGCCATGTCAAAAGTCAGAATAATAGAAGAGAGTGTATAAGACGATGTATGAATGCGAGTGAGGTAAAGAGTGTGTGTAGACCGAGTTGTTTTGCGGTCCGTCCTCTCTGCCTACTCCTGCGGGGAAACGGCGTGATGGTTTGGTAGTTGGTTTTATATTTCATTTTAAACAGTATAGAAACAGTATTTATAAACAGCACGTGGGAAAAATTGTCAAAGTTACCTATAAAAAAATTGAATTCATTAATGATCTGCGTTTTATAATTTAAAAAACAAATCAATAAAAAAGCAAATATGTGTAAAATTTTGATATTTGCTGTATCTTTTGATTAAAAAAAGAATTATTCAGTTTGGTTTAGTATTTTTGCCTCAAATCCAAATTTAAGTTTGTATGATAAATGCCGCCCGTGTGGCACACGAATGTAGCTTAATTTTTCATACATATCGCTGACGTTGCACCCTGGCGATGTTTGGGATATTCGGTACAAAAACATAATTCGTTCCGCTTGCAATCGGCCTGCACACGTGCACACGGGGACAAAGCAACTTCGCGCGGAACTTTGAGAATTAGCTCTCCCTGATTCATATTATTTTAGGCATTATATTGGTAGGTGATATTTTTAATGAGATTCATAGATTTTATATTTTTCGGTAAGATATTTAAAATAATTTTAAACGATATAATTTACCAGTGCTGCACACGAACACACTGTGCAACCAGCCGCCCTTGGTGACATCTACAAATGCACTGGTCCCGAAGTATTAGGTTGAACTGTACAAGTTACACTGTTAAACATAAAAATGCGTCTTTCATTCGACAATTCGGTAAAGATTAATTAAATCAATAATCTTACTTTTACGATTTCGATTATGGAAAATCGAAAGACATAGGGTTTTTTTATACCTAAAACTAATTCGTAGTGGAAATCCATACATTATCTAACATCTAATCTAACACACTATATAAAGAGGTAATATTTGTTTGTTTGTTTGTTTGTTTGTGTGTTTGTTTGCATCGAATAGGCTCCGAAACTACTGAACCGATTTGAAAAATTCTTTCGCTGTTGGGAAGCTACAGTATCCCTGGGTGACATAGGCTATATTATATTTAAAAAAAAAATAGGCATCCTTACTAAAACTTCAATAATGTAACCCAGGGTGTAAAAAAATTACCTAAAATATTCTTTAAATCGCGTGCGCTGCGAAAACTATTGATGATAGAATAAAATAATGTACTACGACTTTATAGAACACATCATTATTTACAAAAAAGGTCGCGACAGCATATGTCTAACTATTATGGTTATGCCACAATAAGTATTTTTTTATTTTAAAATTTTAATTAATATGTCGCCGCTTGAAAAGGCTCTTTATTTGTATCTTGGTTTTAATCCTTATCAAAATAAATTACTTCATATTCAAGACAGCTTCAATACCTTTATTTAACTTTTTGAATTTTTCAATTCGGATATTTAATTAGAAAGATATCACGAGTTTAAAAATGTTAGTATTAGAAAAAAGTTTCGGCTACGGGCCGCGCGGGAGAGGAGTCAAGAAATGCAGTGCCAGGGGGGTTGGCGAGACGGAGGAGCGGGAGAGCGGTGGCGGGGAAGGTGGAAGTGGAACGCTGGAGGGGAACGCACGGGAAAGGACGTGTAAGGAGTAACATTTTATTTATTTGAATATGGCATGTATTATAAAAGAAAGTCCAAAAAACGTGCAGCTCGCAAAAACTCAGAAACGAGTCCCGGTTCGATCAAGGGAGTTATATGGTGTGGTAGATCTCTATCCCCCCTAGGGAATAAGGGTATCCGTTTTTACCTAAAGGCCGTGCTTTTAAAGATATAAGGGCTGAAAATTTCGCCCTCTTGAAATTTCTAGAACAGTCTTCCGGAAAGTTCTAGAAGGTTCCTTAGAGCTGTAGAAAGTTGTGGAAGGAGTGGAATAGGAAATCGGGAACATCATTGTGCAACATTCCAGAACACTATCTTATTGTCCTGAGCGAAGCCGGGTAACCCAGCTAGTTATTTATATAATTTTGATTTATATCTACTCATTTACGGAAATATAGATTCTGACCTAAATAATTTTAATCACTAGAGCGGTTGTGAAATTATTAATTGGAAAATGCGACGAACGTAATTACTTTTTAATATTAGCTATAATCTTACTGAATGGTATGCAAAAATTTTATCGACGCGTATTGAAAATATCTAAAAGTGTCAGAGAGAAAGTTTGTTTATTATTCGTATAAATAAATTAAAATTGCAATAAACTTATAAATATCCTATTCGGAATCCTAATCGTTGAGTCATTAATTTTAACCGGGAAACTAGTTTTAACGAATTCCGTTTTCATATGAGAAAAATTATTAACATGTAGTGATTAGTTTTTGGGTTGTTATGCCGTGTTGCGCTTCCTACTTCTTTATCCAACATTTCGGACAGCGTTGCAATGACCATCGTCGGAACAAATGTGTTGATTGTGGTGAAGTTTATGTTTATGAATGTATAAGTGATATTTTGTTGCAAGCGTTAAAACTTTCGGGGTCGGTATTCCAGTATAATAATTAGTTAAATTAATGTGGTTTTCGGCGTTTAGTTTTGGTGTAGCCACCAAGTAACTGATACCAAGAACTATTAATCTTAGCCCTGTCACGCGTCGTCTCTATTAATATTATGTAATGCAGTTTTTGTGGATTTCAATCACCTCCATCATTTGACGTGCTCAATGCGTTTTGGGTCTTCGCACGAATCCAAGAAAAAATTCAAAGTGATATCCGGTCTCCTGATTTGTCGACTATTATCTTTAGAATTTCTTTCTATTTGTTGATGTTGTGACCGGTTTTTAGTTTAAATTACCTACATACTTTTTATCTGTCCCTTTCGCTCAAAATTTTTTGCGTCAATTTTATAAATTTCCCTTTCATAAAGACAATTTTTTAGTAAAGTTAACTACTCCTTACATTCTATCGACTTGAATGAACCGATTAAGTGAATCATTCAAAATGATATTTAGGTAAAAACCAATGGATACTATCGCGCTTCAGAAACCTTCCATATATCAAAGCAAATGTGTTTAAAAAAAAATTGAAATCAGTTTAATCAGGTATATTTGGTTTTATGTGTGCCTATTTCGAGAAAGATTTAATACATTTTCTCCTTTTTGGTACGACCGTATTAACCTGATCGACTTACTAATATTACGAAACTCATTTGAATTATACCTATTACTAGCAACTTCTAACTACGTCATTATAAGTGAAATCTTTAAATAATCGAATTAATGTAGGTAATTGGTTTATACTTATGATTATTGGAAATTAATTCATACGAAAAATAAACTTTGTAACATTTAAAATAAAACCTAAAACTTTGTTTAGACTTTATACCATATTATTATAGACTAGCGTACACTCGTGTTAAATCACGGTATGAAAGTATTTATTATTATTAAAAAGGGTGTCTCAATAGGTCCCATTGATAGTATTGCATAGTTGTGACAACTGTCAGACGTTTGGGCGTAATACTTGAACGCAGTGGCGTAGCGGGGGGGGGGGGGGAGGGGGTCCACCCCGGGTGCCACCCGATGGGGGGGTGCCACTCGACCGAGTGTCACCCCCAAGAGCGCAATTTTCTAGCCAACCCCCTCCCCAGGACGGACCAATTTTTTATGAAGTTGAAATTTACGTCTGTCACCTTTAATGGGGGGGAAGGGGGAGGGGGGGGGGGGGGGTGAGACCACGTTATCCGCCCCGGGTGCCACCCATGCTAGCTACGCCACTGATTGAACGGTTACGAAGTTCGTCGATCATATCTGATCTACATGCCTGCATCTTCGGTTCCATCGCGGCAAAATAACACAGAGTATCCTTTAGAACGGACGTTAAGTCCAGTAAGATTCTTTTTTATAAATAAGAGACGATAATAAACAAGCTTAGTATAAATCTAACGAACCGAAGTATTATCGAAAACTCCCGGTCACCATAATTGTATTGTTAATCAGAGGCATTAACAGTATACTATATTAATAAACTTTATTGTTTCTCTGAATCGTTCTCAAAATCAGTTCCAACTTTGAAAATCAAAGCAAATCTCAGTTGTTCTAGAATTCATTGAACCGAAGTTACACAGAAACTCACCATAGAAATTATTATTTTTATATTTAAAACCGAAATTATTATTTTTATAATTAAAAACTTCGTAATATCAGTGTTTTACATGCATTTTTTCTATTGCAGTTCAAAGAATTCAACCAATTACCTGATAAAACCTCGTTCATTCAAAGTTGAATAGAGTTAGGGTTAAGTTTCAACCCCTGTCATATTTGATTGAGTGTCAAATCGACCGATTGGCGTCACTTCGATTTTTTGACATTATTTAAACTGTCCCCTTTGAACACCAATGTTCGGCCCGTTTAAGCATTTGACCAATTTGTTAAGCATACGTAGGGTGTGATTGACGCCGACTATATTTTTGATTTGTTTTTTTTTTCGTGTGATAAAATTGAAAAAATTAATTCGACTGAAAACTCGGTATTTCGGTTTCCTGTTGAGTACCTTGTCGTATACCTACAGTTATTTCGTAGATATTTATCGGATTTGATCGGCTATCTTCGTAACCGTTCGGGTATTAGACCAAAACGTTCGATAGTTGTCTCTATTATGTAGGATATCTCGTTAGTAACGAGATATCTTAAAACAACATATATTGTTATAACGACATCTGTTGAGAGATGTTGAAACTACATACATATTAATACATTAAGACATTTAAACTATATACACCTTGAAACTACATACACTCGTAGAATCTAAATGTAAACGACATCCCACGCCTCCCTAGTATAACTTTATAAACCGTACATTTCACTTCAACTGGTCAACTTTCAGTTGAATTTTTAGACTAACGTTTCTAGTCTATTTTTTAATCGCAACTTACAATCTATTTCCTTAAGCACGTTCTCAGAAAAGCCTTTTCTCCATTGACACGAAGGCTCCGCTGGTATGAAGTGCCTGCAAAGCTGCCGGTAAAGTACACGAAGCTCCTGATTTTATCGCGAGCGTTTAAGATAAAATCGGCTACACCCTCGGAGGCAATTAAAATGAAAAGAAGGTTCTTTTAAACTAAAGTGGATGAAATTAATTTTGTAAATTTAAGTGGCGTGATTTTATCGTTAAATTCGAAACTTACATTAACTCATATTATGGAAAAGAATTTTAATTGACACAAATTATGGTTTGCACCGACATTTTAAAAAGTTATGCGAGTATGGTCATTTCAATTCCGTTAACCGGAGTGGTATGTGGTATTTATTAATCAATATCCAATGCGACAGTTTTAAAGCCTTTTTAGTAAACTGTGCTACCAAATAGTAGTTAATGGTAAGTTCATTTTCCTTATGTGAATAAAATCATAACTCCCAGACTGCTAGCTTTCGTATATGACATTGTGCAGAGAATTTTTGCTTGAATTTATTTAAGTTATTTGTACATTTCAGTTCACAAATTACTAATTATAACTTACATGCTATTATATTTTATGTTATTTAACTTACATGCTATTAAATTACTAATTATAACTTACATGCTATTATATTTTATGTTGCTTAGTTTGGTTCTCACAATCTATTTTCAAATTATTAATTGTGTAGTTTTTATGGTATCCGACAGCGCATCATAATATTTCATCCCTTGGTTGAATAAACTGTTTTGCGTATTGGCTTTGTTCTTTTTTGGTATTCTGATTTCATTGCACAACTTTGTGTTATGTCTTTATTATAATCGAAAGTCAAATATAGAATTAAAATTTCAAATTGTGAGGCTGGTACGACGGCTGGTACGCGTCGCTCCGGGAACCATTTATTTTATTGGATAACCAACACCTCTGCAATAGGTCATCCCAAGTAGTTTGCTAGGTTTGGTGACTTAGCAGGAGTGCCCGGATTCATCAGGAAGAGGTTTTGTCTAGTTCTTGACGATGGATGCGTCTGTCCGCTTACTGCGTTTCGGACCGGATCGGGAGAGACTGGTTGATGTAGATAATTTAGCCTCTCCAGCAGGGCTCTGGACCCATCACCTTGCACCGCAGAAGGATGGATTCACACGTCCGTCACTCTTGGAGCGACTGACCCCCAAATTCCTACCCAGCCCTCATATATTTTTCCTTCCCAGTACTTCCTCTCCCTCCTTTCCTAAAATGCCCTACACACAGCATCCCCAAATATGACATAGGAAATTATTTTCGTTTAGGCCTCCCGTATGCAGCTATTGTAAAAAATACAATTCCCTCAACGCGTTGACCAGGAGTAGTACCATAAAAATTCTGTTGGTAGTTTTCTGAAAATGGACTTCCAAATTAGAGGTACAATGAATCTGCAAGGAGGAAATAGTTGGAGACTTGGTTTGCTAAATGAGTCTGAAGGGGAAAAGGAACACGAAGAAAGACCCTGCAATATGGGTATATGGAGGGAAACATGTTGGGATAAAAGGCCACCAACATTTAAATTATGGTACAAACAAGGCCTGCTTAAGAAATACGGCGAGAGAGCTTAAAATAATACTCAGGTTCGGGAGAGAATGGGACTGCATCCTGAATATGGGTAAAGGGTCAGAAAAATTAAAAAAAATAGGAAAATAGTCATGTCAAATGAATGAAGAGAAAGAAAATATTTGTTAACATTTTCCGAGAGAATACTTATGAATAGAATGACCTTTACAAACTATTAATAATAAATTATTATTAAAAGGCCGTCACTCGATTATTAATTTGTTTATTAGTGGCAGAGATTTATTTCCGATGATTATAAAAAAAACCTGCAAAAAATATACAGAAAAAAAAAATTGGTACCTACGTGTCATTTGAATAATAATTGTATAGTTCAAAGATTATTTAGTAAATGGACATACGCACGAGAAAATAACATTAATACATTCATAAAGCGATATCTTTATTATCTTCAGTGGTAAAATATAATACATAGTAGGAAAGTAGGTACCTGGCTATTCAGAATGGACTTTCGGCTTCTGTTCTAGTTTCGGCCGAAACCGAAAATTATTTAAATAAGTTAAAAAAATACTCTATTCCATATTAGACCATTTTATTGTTAAAATTCTAGAAGTTCATTCAAGTTAGTGTTAAATAAAACGTAAAATGAAATAAAATACAATATTTTAATGAGAATTGGTATTGGTCACTCGTTAAATTTGAGCGCTTTTTGGTTCGATGTTAGTTAACAGTTCTTCAATGAACTTTATTATTAACTAAGGAATTAAAAAATACGCAAGATATTTGAAATACATATTTAATTGGAAGAGCACTGCGGTAACAAATTATTTATCTAATATTGAAAAGTTGAACTTTGAAATGAAATAATAAAATTTGGAAATGATATTTCGAAATTTATGACAACTTTTATCTAACAGCTGATATTCAAAATAATATTAAAATTGTGTATTTAATAAAAAAATATAATACTTAAATTTTAAGCTACCAATTTCGTAATCATAATTGAAGAGTGTTATATACTAGGTAGGAAAGCAGTTTTTCAAAATTTTCACCACTGAAATCCCGGCCGAAACTCGTTTATTGGCTGAAACTTGCCGATACCGAATCTTCGGTCGGTCACTATCCAAGTTATATTATACAATATAACAGTTCTCTTGTTGTTACGAGTAACTCCGAAGAGTTGATCTTGTCGAGTAGGTAACACGTTCAGATTCTAGGTTGAGCCCATCCTCTGCTACAAACATAACATCATGTCCCTTTCACTTCACAGCATCGCAGAATCATAACAACATGAATTAGGCCTACGCTTGATGACGATCATCGACCATGCTTAGGACCCACTAAACAGATAATTCTTTAAAGTGTTGGTGGCCGATCGGTCCAAAGCGTCGGACTCAATCCCCTGCCAGCTAAGGCCTTCATCATAACACCACCAACATTGTCCGCGTATATTGTTAAAGTAGGAGGAATTCAAATATTGTCAGGTATTCTTATCCAGGATGAAGTTAGGTTATAACTATTTGAAATTAAACTGATTTCGTTAATTAACACAAGACCTTCCGATTCCTAGATCTCTAAAAAGCTAATGCAATTGATCACAAGGTCCAAACTATAGTGCCAACGGTTCTGCTGTATGGGCCACACAGGAGGCCATGAGGAAAATAATTTCCTTTAGGACCTATGTCATCTTTGGGCATGTTGTGTGGAGGGTTTTTAGGAAAGGAAGGAGAGAGGAAGTTCTGGGAAGGAAAAAGGTATGAGGGGTGGGTAATCTGCGGGTCAGAGGATCCAAGAGTGAAGGACGTATGAATCCCTCCCTCCCACTGCGGTGCAAGGCGATTTTCCGAGAGAGTTCGGCTCGACACACACGTAGGTGGGCAGGCGCAACTGCCGCCACGACCCGAACAAATCTCACCCATGAACCCGGGCTTCTCTGCTAAGTCACCAAACGTAGCGAATCACTTGGGGTGGCAGAGGTTTTGATTATCCAATAAACGGTTCCCAGGGCGGCGGTACCCGTAACCACCCCTCAAATTGATATATTATATTGAAATATTGGAAAAAATCCAAAAACATAATTCTCAGGTAGGTATCTCTAAATAGTATGAGAATGCACAGCGAGTGCCCGCAATTTATACATCACGAAATATAGCTCTCTTAGAGATACTACCAAATTCTCCGGTCAAAGGGTGGGGCCCTTGCAGTAACATCTTATAAAATTATATATAGCTTATAAATTATACCAAACAACTATTGCCAGGGGTGGCACACAGATCTGCTATGCATACGACATGGCAGAGCAGATATATTGGCTCAATACAGCGTGACGAGGGGTGTGATGCTGCTAAACAGCACGTCTCTCGACATCTTCAACCTTGAAGGTTGCAAGAGGCATGCAAATAATGTTCGGTGAAAAAATAAAATAAGTGGAAAAAAGTTTTAAATATATTGTCATGCAAATAGTGTCTCAAGAAATTTGCACATTTTGTGAAAATCACCTCAAATGCGCTATGTAATTTTTATTATTAAGTGTATTATTGTATTTTATTACTGTTTATGTACATAGATAAAACGCCATCTGAAAGAATCCGACACTTATTTAAAAAAAGGTTTAATCAATTTTAGCAGAAGTAATGATAAAATTAGCTTACTTCGGACACATGGTCACTTCTACCTATTTTTCTCTTCACTGTTAGGGCCACTAGTCTCAAGTCCCATCAACTAATTACCCAACAACGAATTGAAGATTGCAACATTCCTTCCTAATTGTCGGAACTCAGATCTTGATTGTCCTTGGAAGTGTGGCACTACAATGATGTACAAAGCAATTTGTCACGCGTAATGTTCAGTAATTAGGCACCTCTCGACAGGGATTTATAAAGAAACTGGTTTATATCTACTTAGAATATGATTATTACGAATCTGCAGCATTTATTATATCTTATTGAAAGAATCGCCCCCTTTATCATAGTAAAACTATCCAACTACCCCCACAGTTTAAATTTCTGTGAGTGAAAATGTTGTTTATTTAACAGAACTTAAAAAAAACATTGCTTCAAAATAAAGTGTGTCAGTAAATCAGTGTGCACAGATCGTGAATGAGCTCATTTTCTATATTGACACAATGCCCACTCAAACTTCTGCAGCGCCCCCTAAAAGCTAAACATTTAAAAACGCCCCCCCCCCAGACCTCTAAAACGTACACAAAGGGGCGCTGGCACCCCGGTTACTGAATCTCTGTGTTAGATGGAAATATTAACTCCTCTAAGTAAGCCCGAGTTGATCGAAGGCCAGAGGATAATAATTTCACTCAGGACCTATGCCAACTTTGGGGATGAAGTGTGAAGGGTCTTTTTGTAAAGAAAGGAGATGAAGTTCTTCTGATTAGGAAAAGGTATGAGGGTTGTGTATTGTGTAGGAATCTGCATTTCTTCCACTATGGTGCAGGGTTTTGGTAGAGAGGTCAAAGGGTTTCCTTAAACAGGCCTCTTCCAATCCGGCCCGCCATACAGCAGGCGCGCTCGCCGCCAAGACTTGGACAAACCTCACCTCATGAACTCTTGGGCACTTTGGGTGACTTATGGCAGAGATGTTGTATATATTACGTATAAAGGACATATTTTTGAATTACTTTAACCAGTGATTCCTGACATTATTTGTAGAACAAAATGAAAATGAAATTTTGATTTTTAAACCGACCAAAATTTCATTCAGTTTTTAGTCCAAATAATGTCAGGAATCACTGATTAAATAAGTCAAGTACCTCGTTTAACTCCCTGCATAGTAAATATCTTTCTATTTTAAACGCAATTTAGTAGGCACATTATTTTTTTCTTTAAGGTGTTAAGTTAGGTGAGTTTATGGAAGAGTTTTCTAATGACAGATAGTATCTACCAACAAGTTTGCAAAAAGATCTATCATCACTACACGAATGGTGCACACTAAATGATTTGTATTTTAATAATAACAAATGTGCTGTAATTTCCTTCACAAAGAACAGAAACAAATTTTCAAACGCATATCACATTAACAATATCGTTTTATCAAACATAACTTCAATTAAAGACTTAGGCGTGATATTTGACTCTTCACTTAGCTTCAATAAACATGTAGATACAATTTCAAAAAGTGCATCACAAATATTAGGATTAACTCTTAGAATCACAAATTGCTTTAAAAGTGCAGAATTAACATTAACATTATATAAATCAATTGTGCGAAGTATTCTCGAATACGGATCCACTATTTGGTCTCCTAATTATGAGATTCACAATTATAGAATCGAATCCATACAAAGAAAATTAACCCGTATTATTGCATATCGCGAAGGTTTATCTGATCAATTTGGAACGTATAACGACCGAATTCTACACTATAAACTACACTCTCTGACAGGAAGACGGAAACTTTCCGATTTATTGCTTCTGCACAAAATTATACATGCATCAGTTGATACACCAAACATTTTATCCCAAATTAACATCAACACACCATCAAGAAATTCAACAAGGAGGTTGCAAGATATTTTCTATATATCTACCTACCACACAAATACAGGATATTTCTCCCCTTTACCACGAACATTAAGACATTATAACACTATACACCGCTCTAATAATGAAATTGACATTTTTAATAACCCATTCAAACACTTCAAAACACATATTTTACCATCAATCGTATAAAGCTGATATTGTGATGAAGCCCTTTATTCAAAGATGTGTAATATTGTACCTACTAAATCCAGGTGCCAATAATAAATTGTTGGTGATTCTTTTGTATTCTACATTTAACTATTATTGTTTGTCATTCAGTTTTGCATATTTAAGATTAACAAATTATTTTTAATACTACTTTTGTTGTAATTTAAATCATCCATGTATGTAATTTTTTGGGCATAATTGCCTGTTTTATGTACTTAAATAAAAATAAAATAAATAAATAAATAAAATAAGTTGTTGCTGATAACAGTAACCGAAACTATGGAAATTAATCATTTTAGCCGCCTAAAAATTAATTATTCCTCAAAACAATTACATATATCGTACGAAAAACATATAATCAATTTTTTTGAATATTTTATGAGTAAACGCAATCTAAACAAAAGTGAAAATAATATACTTCACCTGAATTGAAGTGAGTGCACGCCTTCTAAGCGATAGTCTCGCGTTTGCGTGCTTGCACTGGAAAATGTAAACTGTGATAAGCGAGGTGGAAACGTTTCGAGACTTCAAAATATACGATTGCTTCTGCTGATATTATCAGTTTTAGGTAAATAATTGAATATGCTTGATGTGTTGAATCCGAAACTGCTTACGAATTACGGCTTCAGATGCACTTTTGTTTTTTAATTTATTTATTTTTTATTTATTATTGTAAGAATAGTTATTACAAATCATAAACAAGTCCTGCTAAGCCAATTGAATTTGCTAGTCAGCAGGTGCTTATAATTAAGTTACATATAAATTTTCAATGTTTTAATTTTACTTCTTATATCTACAAATTCAACATTATTCATACAAATCAATCTAAGTATATATTTTTTTTCATTTTTCAGCGTATATTTAACCTTATTCATAGAATTACATTGCTTTATATTATCAGGTAATTAATTAAATATTTTCGGTATGTTGTATTCAAACGTTCTCTGTCCGTACTTATTATTAAATTTCGGAACTATTAACCCTTCTAATGAATGAAATACGAAACGGGACGAAATGATATTTTCTGTAATTGGGTGATAATTTATGTAAGAAAAACAAGTTATGCAAGGAAAATGGATAACCAATCACTTACCACTGTATCTCTGCGAAGAAGCACACGACACAACCACAATATAGTTAATTACTCGAGGTAATTATCGCCACAACAAAACGAATGAATATAAAACGATCATTTGTACTTCCGAGATGGTCAAATTACTTATTTTTACAAAGACGAGATTGTATACACGAAAAACACTAACAACTTTCCTCCGTATTAATTCCAAATCTTCTGTTTTCAAAACAAATGTACTCGAATTTTCAATATTTTTCTTGTCGTTGTTCCAAATTTCAAATACTTTTTCAGCAAGGTGAGTGGTGGTTAAAAAGATGCTCGAATACGACATCCCGGTTGGAAGTAAGCATATTCACATTTCAAAACCAAACATGATGAAAGCGCTTGTTTTATTGATACAATTGAATAAAACTATCAGATAGCGAGCACCCAAAGCTGTCGAACGGTGAGCTCCAGCGTCATGAAAATTTCCAATATTATTCCGAATAGAATTCATAGATCAGCGCAGCTATTTTTAGTTTACATTTTTCATTTCTATTTTGATATATCATGGAGCTTTTGGGTATTGGGCATGTGGGTTAGGTGTGGGTCAGTTGTTTCACAGAACTGGACTAATTCATCAAAAATTTCAAAGATATTTTTTAAAAAGGTAGCTAATGTGAAAACAATTAGCCCATAAAGGAATAATAACAGAACAGAACACAGAACTTTCACAGAACTTGATGAATTATTGTTCAAGTTATGTGAAACAACTGGTCCTGGTAGAGGTCGTAATTTCTAGCAGTTTTATATAATTTATGTGTGTTTTTAACATTCTTTTTCTAATTTATCGACTCGTGAAACTTAAAATTATTGAATTGCACATATCAACTACATAATGAATTTTTCGTTAGCATTTGACAGTTTTAGCTTATCTACGGCAATTCGTTTCCGTAACACCCTTCCAAACTTCACGTTTTAGCAGTTATACGCTAACTCTGTGTTGTCTGTGTCAACGATGTTGAACAAATACAGCATTACATTCAGACATTATTAGTACGAATTATTTGGAGTGATTTGTGTGCCGAGATAACCTAGTGAAAGTGATTCGGGGGAAAAAATCAACACATTTGCAAAACCGGAAATTATCGATTTGACATGAAACATGCATAGCCAAAATGCAACGAGCCGAGTTTCGTGTACCTAATAAAGTAGGCCAGTGCGCATTTTGAAAAATAATTTGGATTATTTATTGAATGTAATCTTTTGTTATATGGGTTATTCTAGAGACGGAATTTAATGGATAGGCATCACAAAACCACAAACCTTAAAAGTAAATGTACTTGTGCAGTTTTTTTATATACTATATGTTAATATATATAATAGATTTTAGGCTAGTTTTATAAACAATTAAATTAGGTTTCGATATTTCCGCTACATTAGTAAGTGTACCTCTCTGAAATACGTAGATTCTTGTGCTATTGACGTTATGTCATCATTTTATATTGTTTTAATATTGGCACTACCCATCACACGTCAAATCGAACCCAAACCGCGAAATACCCCATTTCTATCGATTTATTACATATGCTCCTTAAACAATTTAAGTTTTAAAGCTCTTAAAAAATATGTGTTATTCTTGAAGATAGTATATAGACATTCCTCGCGCCGAAACGCAAATTATGTGAAATTCCCTCGACAGAAAAAAAATCGCAAAGCATGCTCCAAGATTTTTGTTCTATTTTAAACGAGTCATATTTTATTAAACATTATCGATTTTAACATGAGCGCGCTCTCTCTAATATTCGTATTTACTTATCTCTCCATCTTCTTCTTGAACGTTTTCAATAGCGGACATTTGAAGTGCTGTAAAGGACAATAAGTCCAAAAATGAGGTAAATGTCACTTTTCTCCTTTTTATCTCTTTCGATCTGCTTCGCCGAAATATTTATAGGAAAATGCGTCTTTTACGACGTGCATTTTAAGAGGATTTTGTTTTCTGAAATTTAAAAAAGAAAAGCACTGTTTTTAAAGAAATACAAAAAATGTTAAGTATTCTGAAAGATCTATTCAGTGTTTTTTTACAATAAAAAAATCTTAATTATAGGGCTGTAAAAACAGGAGTTACTTATGCTTTCTTTTCGCTCTCCTGAACAGTTAAAATTTTCTCCCTTACTGCCTTTAAAATTTCCGTTGTGGTTATTATTATTCATTTTTACATTACACACCCTAAATAATTTCCATCAGGGCCTATGCCATCTGAGTGGATGCAATTTTTAAGGAAAAGAAAGAGAGGAAGTTCCGGGAATGAATAAGGTATGAGAGGGGTAGGAATCTGGGGGTTAGTGTGTTTAGGAGTGACGCACGTATGAATTCATCCCTCCAACTGTGGTGCTAGGTAATGGATCAAGAGATTCCGGCTGGAGAGGTCAAAAATCCACTTTCAACCAGTCTCTCTTGATCGGGCCCGCCACATAGCAGGTGGGCAGGTGCAACCGCCGCCAGACCCGGACAAACATGACCTGTGGCAGGGGTATGCAGCAGAGTGTTGGGTTATCCAATGACGTCGGTGGCACCCACATGGATACGCCTCGCAAATTACCATTAACAGTACTTACAGAACAGATGATTAAAAATGTAGGTTAGGTATTTAAAAGCACACCCAGCTTTGTGGCAAATTTGAAGAGAAACTGATGATGTATTCATTACACGAAATTGCAGTGCCAATTTCCATCGAAATACGAATTAATTTGATATGCACCATTTTGGTTCTAACAAAGCCTTACTAGAGACTAACACCTAGCAGTGGAATATTTTCCTAACATAATTACTAAAGAAGGGTTGTAAGTTGTTTCTCCTCGCTGGCTGCAAGAAATCTTCTCAACCTTTACGAAACTCTGCCAAACTATTCCTAATAGCCCATCACAAATTCACGGTAATAACTCGCTGGGAACTATTATTGGTTTCACCATGAAACTCCTGCGCTGCGTGTCTGACTGCAATAAAATAACTAATAACGGTTATTGCCTTTTACAAAGTTGCAATAGTTTATATGTTACGCCATACAATGTTGCTTTCCTGTGCAATAATGGTTATTCTTTGATACACGATATATATTTACCCTGCATCATTTTGATTAATTTTCGACAATCATTAGCTTTATATCTCCGATTCTAGGTTTGGTAACTACATCTGTAAAATTTGTAGAATTATTGTTGAATTTCATAAACATTGCTATTGGATAAGTTCTGTAAGCTTCAAAATATATTGCGCCAATAATAGCTGAAAAAGTACAGGCAAGAAAATAAAAGTGTTTGATTTCTCTTTGTTATTAGCAGAGACCACCTCAGGTACGAGGGCTCCTTCGAAGCCAGAGTTAAGTTCGCCTCTCAGAAGCTAGGCCTACCGCCCGCAAATACTGCACCTAGGTACGAGTAGTACACAACTGCTAAACCTGTACGAATTGCAAGTACACCCCACGGTTGAATTTGGCAGCTACCTCTGGTCTGGAGCCCCAAAGCACCTGAAAAAACCCTCGACTCTGTGCAGAAACGGGCGGTCCGTTTGATACATTCTCCTATCTTAACAAACGGATTGCAATCTTCAGAGAATAGGCGTCGCGACGCGTCGGTGGAAATACTGACATTGTTCTACCGGTATTTATTAATGGAAGATGCTCCGAGGAACTAGCGCCATTGTTTCATTCGGCACCGGTGCACAGTCGGAAAACTCGCCAAACGCGCGCCCTACATTTGTACACAGTCACATGTGAATAGGTCATTTCTATGACTCGTCCTTGAGTTCCAGCTCGGCTGTTTCCTCCCTCCTACAATATGGGTCTCTTCAAGACCCAGATTCACTCCTTTCTTTCCACAAGGAGACCCTCCACAAAGCATCTACAAAGATGACATAAACCCCGAGGGAAATTATTTTCCTCACGGTCTCCTGTGTGGGGTTAATGTAAAAAATATATTTTTTAAAGAATTAGTTTTTTATCTCAAAATGATTATATTTGTGAAAAATTTTAGTTAGTTCAAAGCAGTTATAAATAAACAAAAAATACAAAATGCTTAACTTTAGTCAATTGATATCAGTAAGTTACTTTTAGCAGACGTGTTCGTTTATGTTAATTTAGGACGAAGTCCGTTGTACTTGTTTATTCAATTTTAACTGCTATCTATACCTATACTATGTTTCTGCTTGTGTACAACATGGCATATTAACTCGAGCAGGCACGAAATCAAAAAGCACAGTTTCCTAGAAGTGAAAAATGGCAATATCTATTCTTCTTCTTACATCTAGACAAGATAAGTTGGTGTCCCAGGAAGGATACTCTGAAACTTTTAATAGTACCACTGAATCAACCTTTACGTGGCCTATACTCAAATAATAGTTTCAATCAAGATTAAAAAAAGTTATCCTGCATCAGACAACTTGCATGAACAGGTCACGCGATTCCTCAATTTTTTCACCAAAGTTTAAAGCTTTTAGCCAACAACACTACCTGTCCAATCCACATTCAATGTTCATGTATTTGTATCGGGCCCAAGTTCACACATTCGGCAGAAGGCAAGTCGCTACTCACCCGACCACAATACTATAAAAAGTCACGGCGAATTCCACCGAGAGAGGGGCCACGCAACGGGTTATGGACTTTTCTTTTCTCGTCGCGTAATTTAAACTCTTCTTATTTTATGTGTAATGCGCACACTTTCGTTTTTGGAAGAGTTTCGATGAGTTAGTGCGCTCGGATCTTTAAATGAAGATTTACAAACTCTGCGTAAATACTACCTGTTAAATTTTTTTAATTGATTTTTTCCATATGTGTTTTTCTGTTCTAATTTTTCAATTTGGTAATTTTAAACTTTCTTTCCCTACAATCGTTTATCAAATAGTATATATTTTCAGTGGCGCAGAAACAAACTTTCCAACCTTCGAGCAAGTCCATTGTAAGGACTTGCAAATCCTGATACAAGAAAAACATCTTGAGCTGTGCATTGATATGCACTTAACATTAAAACAGCGTATATAAGATATTAAAGATAAAATCGCCTCTTAATTAGCGTATAATAGACCAGTGGTCGTCACACTTTTCTGGTCAAGGGCCACATTGAACAATTTGAGACAGGGCGCGGGCTGCACATTTCTGGAATTGGGGGGGGGGGGGGGGGGAGAATAGTAAAGACCGAAATGGTTTTTTTTTTCTACGCAATGTGTGGGCTGCCTCTGGCAACATGAAGGGCATATTTTTTTTAATAATTTTAAATTTTTATTTTTTTTTCTAGTATTTATTTTAATTTAATTTTCGTCAGTAGGTATTTGATATTTTTTGTGATACTATATTTTTTTTTATATCTGGTTGTGCTTATTATTATTTTATTAGGGCCCACACATCGGGGGGGATATGAGGCGCGCTCCGAAGTGTACGTGTGGGGTGGGGTATGGATATGTAAATAGAAAAAAAATATATTTTTAAGATTTTTATTAGAAGTACCACAAAATATTAATTATGTTAATTTAAACTATCGTGTATTTTAGGTATTATGATATTGTATTTTTTTCATTATTTCGTCTATGTTGGCGTCCTTGGGACTGCATGCAATCCACATTGCGTCTTCTAAGTGAGAGGAAAGGCGATTGCGATTTTTGTTTTTCAAAAAGCTCATTTTTGAAAATGAAGCTTCACAGAGATATGTCGAAGGAAAAATCGTCAAAATAAATTGAGCGCAGTCTTGTAAACATTTTATACCTGGTACTCAAGTTACCGGAGATACTTTTGAATTTAAAACTACTAGCACTAATGAAGTTACAAAAGTAATAAATGAATTCAAAATGTCTTTTTCCTGTGAGTTTGATGACTTGAGTATCATGGTTTATAAACAGCACGTTTCTGTGTTGGCTGGTCCCATATCTCATATTGTTAACCTTAGTTTTAAGAATGGCATATTTCCTTCTCATTGTAAGAATGCTAAGATTATACCTCTGTTCAAAGGTGGAGACCACCTAGATGTTAACAATTACCGACCCATATCTTTGCTTAATACTCTCTCAAAAGTGATAGAGAGATTGGCTAAGTCAAGATTAGTTTCATTGTTAGAAAAATAAAAAATACTCTCCGACAATCAATTCGGTTTCAGAGAGAATAAAGGTACGAGTGATGCTGTATTAAAGGTACTGACTAATGTTATAAGCGCGCTGGACTATGGCAACAAAGCTATAGCGGTGTTTTTGGACTTATCAAAAGCATTTGATACTGTTTCACACGAATTGCTCCTTAAAAAATTATTATCCTTAGGAATTAATAATACAGCAATGGATTGGTTCAGGTCTTATCTTAGTGATATAAAACAGCAAGTAGAGATAAATAATGTGTTAAGCAATAGTAAATCCATCTCCTTTGGAGTCCCGCAAGGTAGTGTGCTTGGGCCAATATTGTTTCTAATTTATATAAATGATTTATGCCGTCTTAATATTCCTGGTAAAATTGTCAGTTTTGCAGATGACACTGCCTTAATATTTGAGGGAAAAACTGGGGATGAAACTTTTGACAAATGCAATATAGGTTTAAGAGTGGTAAATAGTTGGTTGAATAATAATTTTTTAACTCTGAACACACAGAAAACCAAATATAATACTTTTAGCATTTCATGTAAAAGTCAGCCTTCTGCAACTCATAATTTGATTATACATAGTTGCTTGCAAACATGTAACTGTAACCCCTTAGAAAATGTAACCAACGTAAAATACCTTGGTATAATAATAGATAAATTTTTGAGATGGAATGATCATGTCAATATGTTAGTAAATAATACTAGGAGACTTACCCATATCTTTAAAGAACTCAGACACATACTAGACAAAGAAAAAATAAAAACGGTTTATTTTGCAATAATCCAGTCTATGCTTTCTTATAATATAGTTTGCTGGGGAACCTGTCAAAAGACTCATATAGAACCACTTAATATTGCACAAAAACTGATTCTTAAAGTTATGCTCAAGAAAAAATTTAGATATCCAAACAATTTACTTTATAAGGAATGTAATGTCATGAAAGTTAAACAACTATATATTACACAAACGCTTTGTAGTTTTTTTTAATAATATTGATATTTCAGAAAGAACACAGCAAATTCGTATTACTAGAGTTGGCTCTGGTCTGAACTTTATGGCAATTCATACTAAATCTTGACCGGTCAGTGGTTGAGTGGGCATAGCGCTTGGGTCCCACCCGGGCGTCGCATGGTCGATTCCTCGGCTGGCTAAGTCCTCCATCACAACACAAGCAACATTTTCGGCTTTCTGTGGTGGTAGTAGGAGATTTTCAAACATTGTTGGGTTATTCGTAACCCGGGAATGTTTGTCTTTCTTTTTAAAGAAAAAAAAAAAAATCTTCTTTTGGTCAAAAAAAATATTTTTATTGGGCTCCACTCATATTTAATAGCCTTCCACATCATATTAAGTAATCTAATTCCTTGAGCATTTTTAAAAAGACTGTCAAATTATTTGTGTTGGATTGTAAATTGTTTTTCACTACTTTATTATTTCTAAATTAATATCATATTATTTTGTCTTAACTATTTTTTTTCATCTTTCTCTTGCTAAATTAATAGCGCAATATATAAATTACATTAATATTTCTCATCTTAATTCTATGAAAATAAATATATTTTTTCTAAAAGTCAAATCTCGACATTATGGTCACCCTACATGTTTTCATTGTAATGTACTATCGCCTTCAGCTGATTAGGTACCTACTAATTATACTCATTGTCTGTAAGAAACATACAACAATATTGTTCTTCAATAACTGAATTATTTTTGTGTTATTTTATTAAATTGTAGAGTTGTTAACCTCAATACAGGCTTGACCTAGTGAGGTTATAAACTGATTTGTTAACATTAGATCTAGGTCCATGTAAAGAAACAAATAAATAAATAAATAAAAATAAATAATAATAGTTATTGAAGTGAAAACTTATTTAGCACCGTTGTGATTTGAAACTACATGAAACGAAAAAGCGTCACTAAAAAGAGACAAACACATACATCTATGGGATTTAACCGGCGAGAATAATCGGTCAGCTCTCTGTGCGGTGCTTCGTAGCCTCCCCACTCGTGTCTACTTTAGTTTTCTAAGCGGTTCACTTCTACCGCGTGTAAACTGCACACTTGTATTTTTTCTAGTTAAGTAAGTAAGTAAAAAATTTATTTTATTTTATCTGGAATAAAAACATTTTAAAAAAGGATTGCTCCGTCAAGATCAGTTTGCTATCTTTGCATTGTTGGAAAGTACTTACTGTCTGTAATATCAAATCTCACAATTTATCACAAATATAATTTATACGAAGGGAGTCTTCCTACTCTATATTCGGAACGACCACTCTCACTTCACTTAGTAATACATTACACTTAGTAATATTATGTCTGTGTGCTGATTATGTTCATCGCTAGTAACTAGTACAAGTCAATAGGTGAAGTTTTGTAAACATTGGGTAAGGTTGTTTACGCTTTAGATCGCTTTTGTTACCGTGGTGCGTTAGGTCAGGAATTCTATTGAAAAGGTTCTTTAAATTTGTACAGTACATAATAGTTATTGTTTGTTAATTACAAATTAGATCTACTTAACCTTACATTCTTAACCTGCGACCAGCGCCTCCACAAAATAAGTTACGTTAGACAAATATTGTTATTGTGGTGAGTTAGGTCAGTATTTTTTTTTTAAATATTTAAATTATTAGCTTTCTGTTTCTACGTTCGTCATAAAAGTTACAGTATTATTGAATTGCATTGAGTCTATGAGAGCGATGGCAACCCAAATTTAGGTAGATACCTAATTAAAAAAAATTTAAACGAATTAAATAAAAACTTTTATTAATTCCTAAACATATATATATATTTTTTTACAGTGAATACCGCACAAGAATCTCAACTGCTCCCGTCTGGAGCCAGTGAGACTATGGCATCCCCAATTTGGGTATGTTGTGAGGCTGAAGGTAGTGGGGAGGGGAAGTAGGTGGGGAAGAGGAAGGTTGGGAAGTACCTGGCTATTCAGATCTGGTCACCAAACACGGCTAAAGCCATTTTCAAGCAACGTTTCAATTCTGAATGGTGGTCTTACACCAGGGCAATACTGATAGTATCTTCCACTCTGGAACGTGCCGCAAATATACTATAAATTATTTTAAATGAATTAATTGTGAAATAACACAAATTAATCAAATAAAATTTATTTGCGCACGCCGGGTTCGAACCCGCGACCTACGTATTGTGAGTCAAGAGTCTTAGGCACTGGACTACGGAGGGATAGATGGTGGAATCTATGTGGATTCATTGGCTTTAAGTCGCAGTGAATAGTTCACATGTTTTCGTAATAAAATTTAAAGGAAAACCCGACCACTAAAAATAACATCTTTTATTTTATAAGTTTATTTACATGGGTAACAAAACTCATCTTAAGGATTAAAATTAAAATTGACACAATCAATCAAACAGTATTAATAGCCTTGCGTCTGTCGTACACACTCAATTCACAAATAGACACAAACGGAAGTGCTGCCATCTATATTATTAATACGCTTAAAAAGCTAATTTTGTAATTTGGTTTCGAATTCAAGAATTCGTCAAAGGATGGCGCCACGTACGTTAGTAGGTCGCATGGGGACTTGCCCCCCCTAGGTTGAGCCGTAGATATACACAAATTGTCAAATTTGTGTCACGTGATTCACGTGAATCACGTGACTATATATTACAAATGATGTTATTGCCTATCCCAGTGACATAGCTGTCACTGTATCACAGTGGATATGAAAAACCTGCGGAGCGGGTTTTCAATTGCTAGTAGACAATTATTACTATTGTACGTTTACCAAGATATATTACATTTTGCCTATAAACAACGTCTCTGTACAAAGTGAGGCTAGGTTAGGCTAGGTTGTTACCGTGGTGGGTTAGGTAAGGACAAACACAACAACAACAACAAACGCAAATGATTAAATTATTTTATGGGTATAATAATATTGGGATTTTAGACACACAGTGGTCGGAATAGGTACCTACCGCCTCATTACATTTAGCCTATGGCGAGTATCTTTTGTCAAAATGACTTTAGGTTAAGTAAATAGTTTCGATAAGTACGGTGTGTTAGATCAGAAATTCGATACAAAAAATTCAATTAGCACAATAATAAGTGTATATTTAGTGATAGGTTAACCTTATATTTGGCCTATGACCGGCGTCTCCGTACAAAAGAAGGTAAATGTGCAATGAATTAATCGAAAGCGATTATTTTAATGATTTGAAATTCGACGGCAAGAGTTCTCCGTAGCATCAGGCGGCCCAGGCACAGGCGGAGTGGCCTGTCCTCTCCCGCAGACACAGGTATGTATGTTAACGTCGAATAACCCGTCTGCGAAAAGAAAGTGGTCTTTGCCGCCGAAAAATACTGCGTCTTCGTAACATCTTCCTCGAGTCATATTATATGTACACATACGGTACCTTTGCAGCACTTATATCAGGTACCTACATAGGTGATGCGATGGTAGGGATGAAGACACACAGTACTTGCACTTTATTACCGAATAAAGGTGTGCTGTGACAAAATTACATTCTCATTATTTTGGATGTAGTAACATCGAAACGAGCCCCCCTCTTCTAAATGATGTAATAAAACGGTTATAACTACAAAAGAAACTATAATTTTAGTGCTGTCGTACACTTTAGGTTTAAATTTTCAAGACGAAGTTCAAACAGATAATTTCAAACAAAAACACATAAATTTGCTATAGACCACTTTAATTTTTTTCGCACTCTACCGGTTTCAGATGAATCCTTCATTTATTTGGAGAAACTAACCTGCGATACAAAATATTGACATATTTTTGTTTCTTAGATGTTTAAGTGGGAGTTGAACAAAGGGGAAATGGTAATTACGACATTTCCGGCAAGAACGGAGCGGTTTACTGGAAACATATCTAGAATAAAAGATAATTAAATTAATTTCATCATTTAACATTGTACTGGAGTTACCATTTAGAATTAAGATCAATACATTCTAAATATATTATACTAGAGTTATTAGAACTTAATAGGCCACTTGCATTGATTTCATAAAGACTTGGAAAATATCGTGTGGATAGATTTCTTTACTAAGATTACGAAAATGTTAGTAAACATTTTTAGAAATGTATAGTTTTTTTTTTTTTTTTTTAAATAAATATATCCATTATTTGAGCTCGTGACGTCACTACATGAAAATGTCCCGTCGCCGATTATGTTCCCTTAATTTTGTAAAATTCCACACTGATTAATTTTTTTTATATGGTAACTCTTTGATTTCCGGCGAATTATTGAATTTGCGTTTAACGTTCACTAGAATTATTGTTTGTTCTATGCGAAATTATCCTTTGGTTTGATTTTTTGATAAAGATGGCGGTGTTTTTACAGATGTTACGAAGAGAACCCCGTATAATTTATTGCTTTTCGTGTGGAAAACGTTATTTTTTTAAAGGAATTTCGGTTACGTAATTATCGTTTTTTCGCACCCATAAAATTATGTCTGTCCGGTTTATAAAAAATGGTCTGATTTTTCGGATTGAAATTTTCAAAGAATCGCCAGGGTTCCAAAAATACGATAAAAAAATACAGAATGTCTTAGAATATTTGTCTAAACCGGAAATTTTTTTATTTTTCTTCGTTCCCTAGCATGTTTGCAGATCGCCAACGAATAAGTAACACTTCACAAGGATTGAGTATTCTTAATATTATATTCAACGTTAAATGTTGTTTGTACGATAGCAATCTGCAGTTGTTCTAGAGAACGATGAGAAGTAACCGAAAGTTATCCTATCAATTCTTATCGATAGCCCGTGCTAGGACCCTTAGTGCAGGTAGGCTGTTACCAAAGCGATAATTACTCTGCAAACAGTAACCAAATAATGGAAATGGGCTTGCTGTGTAGAGTTAATGTAAAAAGATTTCCCATTGTTTCAAAATGAACAAAAATAATACGTTTCGTGATTAAAATTACCCAAAGCATCACGGATAATAATTCGACCACGCCTTATCTTTATTGCATAAAAATATCTGTTGACAAAACATCATTTCTTCAAACCATAAAACCGCAATCTTGAGTAAGAACAAAAAAATTGCCACTAAAATATTTATACGGAACGATTTTTAAAACGATCTCCACATCGAGATAACTCTGAAGAAATAAGCAAGAATTTAAAACTCTGAAAACCATCCATCTGATTTGCCCTCGGATCTTGCAAAGAATTGCTAAAAGTTCTGGAATAAAAAATATTAATAAAAAAATAATCAATAAAAAAATTACCTTGTGGATCATGTACCAAGAGAACTCTTAGGGCCTATGTCTTCTTAGGAGGTGCTGTGAGGCTCTTTTTAAGGAAAGGAAGGAGATGAAGTTCTAGGAAGGAAGAAGGTATGCGGGGTGGGCAGGAATATGGGGTTCAGTTTCCAGGAGTGACATACATATTAATCTATCCCTCCAATTGCGGTGCAAGGCGATGAGTTGAGAGAGTCCAGCTAGATATCTGCCGCCAAGACTCGGGTAAATCTCACCCTTGAACCCGGGCACCCCTGTTAAGTCACCAAACGTAATTAACCACTTGGAATGACCTTTTCCAGAGGTGTTGGTTATCTAATAAATGGTTGGTTATCCCATATCCGCTTCCAAAATTAACGTTATACTCAATAATTAGTATAATATTATCCTTAATATTCGAGATCAGGTCTCAGCAGTTTAGTGGTTAGAGTTGTCCTGGTAAAACAGAGGCCCTAGGTTCGATCCTTGGGGTCGAATCTTTTCATATTTCGTTTAGATTATTTAATATTATCGTTTTCATGTTTTCAAATAAATTTTATATGACGAATCTCTTTAGAAATCATTGATATGCAGACAGATGGCTAAGTTATTGACGATATTCACTAAATGACTCACGAAAATGTATTTTATTCGGCATAAAAATAAAATAAGAAACGGTCAACGTTTAGATTACAGCATTCATTATTATACTCAACAACCCAAGTCGGAGGTATTTTTTCTCTCAAGGAATTCATTGACTGAATAATAAATTATAATATGTAGCAGCTACGATAATATTAAATTAAAACAGGTTTATCTATGGAGATGAACATGATACTATTTTTATTCGTCCTTCACGATAACCACGATGCTGTGAATACAGTTGGGTATATTTGTGATGGGCGCTAATGAATAGTTCAGTCTTATAAATGCGTTGTAATTATTACAAATAATGCTTTAATCTTAATCGATTGAAAATATTCTCATCTATGGCTTAAAACAAAGATATTGTATCTCCCTAAACCATTATTTTGAAATAATCTAAGTTCCTACAAAAAAAAAAATAAAGTGGAATTTTTTTTCAAGGCGCTAAATTTAAAAAAAGGTTAACATTTTTTTCAATCAATTTTGATTGTTTCGCAATTAAATCATTAATAATAATTCGTAGTATATTTGTGGCCCACTCCAGAGTGGAAGCCACCCTCAGTATAGCCATGGTAAAATACGGTGACCAGACAACTCAGAAAGAAATAAACTAAATACCTCCCTTGAAAAGTCATTAATAGTGATGAAAAAAATTGGTTAAATAAGTTACGTTATTTTTCTTTTTTCATACCTTTTAATGACTTTTCGAAGAAATGTTGAGTTGATTTGATTCGGAGTTGGCATGGAACCGTGAAATACGACTATTTATAATTGAAACGTTGCTTGAAATGGCTTTAGTCGTGTTTGTTTAGAGCTTTGCTAGATATTCTTCCTCATCTCCCCCCTTTCCCCATGACCTCACAAACATCACAAACAACGGTACTCTTACGAGCTCCAGAAGGTTGGGAGCAGTTAGGACTATTGTGCGGTATTCACATAAAAATACACATATATAACACACGAGCAAAACTAAAAAAGCAATGGTTGTTATTCGAGTGACTGGAAAAAAAACTTATATTTAAATTTATCGTGTATTTTCATGTCGAAACTATAATGCAATATGAACTGAAACATGTAATTATTATGATTTGATTAAAAGCACCTCATGTAGTATTGTAAGGCGTATGTACATGTACTTGTACAGTATGTGTGCCAAATAGCTTCGGTAAGAAGTGACCTCTAGAAGATCCAATGCCAACATGTATCCTCCGTCCAACCAAAATTATCATAACACAATATGAGGTATTTGAGGAATGGCGGAGAAAACGGATGTTACTATAAATTGATATTTAGATTCCTAGATACCTAGATTTATCTCTTTCGCTAAAACAACATTTGGCCAAATAAATTTTAGATACTTTGCAACAAAGCTAATTCACTTCCACTGGACATTAGAAAAAAACAAAAATTGCCCTAAATATTGAATGGACTCCAAATCTGGGCTCACTAGCCAGACTGATCAAACGTTAACGATTGTTTTAACCCCCTCTAAGTATTATTAGTAACCAATAATACTATCCTATTTCACCATCCTCCTCATAGCTTATCCATACACAATATAACGAATATTAATAAATAAACAAATAAATACTCGAAACTGGTAAAAAAACTCGGCTAACTAATCCTATATGTAGCAATTATTCAGAAGTTCAAGTGCCGAATAGTATGCTCAGACTTAAAATAAAAGATTCCCGTATAATGAATCTAAAACGTACGTTACCGTATGAATAATCTATGAGGAGGATGGTGAAATATCCCCTAAGGGTATGAAACCAACCTCTTTATAGCTTATCCATAGGATAACTATTTAGATAAAAAAAATTAAATCCGTTAACTATTCGGTTCACGAATAATAGCCATATATCGGATCAGTTATCCAAGTTTTCTACCTACTGCGAGTATTTATTTGTTTATTTATTAATACACCGTGGGTATAATGTACACATACTCTTACGAGGGTAGGCTGAAAAATAATGCACACATGCTTTAAAAAGTAATGCAAAATGACCCTCGAAAGCGCATCAGTGGAACGTGGAAGTGACATTCCCCTTCTATAAGAATGCGCAGGTTGAATTAAATTCATCTAGCGTATTTTGAGAAGCTGAAGTGTGGAGACAGGTGTATCACTAACCATATTGGAATAACCGAAGAACCTCTCAGCTTTATTATTGAACAATTGGGATACCGTAAAATCTGTGCACGACGGGATCCAGCGTATTTTGAGAAGCTGAAGTGTGGAGACAGGTGTATCACTAACCATATTGGAATAACCGAAGAACCTCTCAGCTTTATTATTGAACAATTGGGATACCGTAAAATCTGTGCACGACGGGATCCAGCGTATTTTGAGAAGCTGAAGTGTGGAGACAGGTGTATCACTAACCATATTGGAATAACCGAAGAACCTCTCAGCTTTATTATTGAACAATTGGGATTCCGTAAAATCTGTGCACGACGGGATCCAGCGTATTTTGAGAAGCTGGAGTGTGGAGACAGGTGTATCACTAACCATATTGGAATAACTGAAGAACCTCTCAGCTTTATTATTGAACAATTGGGATACCGTAAAATCTGTGCACGACGGGATCCAGCGTATTTTGAGAAGCTGAAGTGTGGAGACAGGTGTATCACTAACCATATTGGAATAACCGAAGAACCTCTCAGCTTTATTATTGAACAATTGGGATACCGTAAAATCTGTGCACGACGGGATCCAGCGTATTTTGAGAAGCTGAAGTGTGGAGACAGGTGTATCACTAACCATATTGGAATAACCGAAAAACCTCTCAGCTTTATTATTGAACAATTGGGATACCGTAAAATCTGTGCACGACGGGATCCAGCGTATTTTGAGAAGCTGAAGTGTGGAGACAGGTGTATCACTAACCATATTGGAATAACCGAAGAACCTCTCAGCTTTATTATTGAACAATTGGGATACCGTAAAATCTGTGCACGACGGGATCCAGCGTATTTTGAGAAGCTGAAGTGTGGAGACAGGTGTATCACTAACCATATTGGAATAACCGAAGAACCTCTCAGCTTTATTATTGAACAATTGGGATTCCGTAAAATCTGTGCACGACGGGATCCAGCGTATTTTGAGAAGCTGGAGTGTGGAGACAGGTGTATCACTAACCATATTGGAATAACTGAAGAACCTCTCAGCTTTATTATTGAACAATTGGGATACCGTAAAATCTGTGCACGACGGGATCCAGCGTATTTTGAGAAGCTGAAGTGTGGAGACAGGTGAATCACTAACCATTTTGGAATAACCGAAGAACGTCTCAGCTTTATTATTGAACAATTGGGATACCGTAAAATCTGTGCACGATGGGAACCAAGCCATCTCACAGACGAGAAGAAACACGCAACTGCAGAGGCTCCGCGAAACCTAAAGTTTGAACTATTTCCACAACTTATTCCCCCGATCTTGCGTCTTGCTATTTTTTCTCTACTCAAAAGATACCTCAAGGGTAATCATTATACCTCGGACGATGAGGTGAAGACAGTTGTCAAGTCTTGGATTCGAGAAAAGTCGGAAGAATTTTTCAGTGAATGAATGGAAAAACTTGTTACACGTTGGGAGAAATGCCGGTAACTATGTTGAAAAATTAATATATGATTTTGAAGCTTAAAAATTGTACTTTATTGTGCCTACTTTTTGCCCGATCTTGCTATTTGTTTTTGTTCGTGTTCTACAAGCGTCCATTGATAGATGCAACATCAATTCCAATCAAACTGAATTTATGGCAAGGACATGCAACTGCTACAAAAATAAGCTTTTAAATATAGACATATGTCAGTCTATTTAAGAGCGCATAACCAGCCAGCGGACGAAAATCCACATTTCATCGAAAGATATTCTTACGATCGTACAGGGCGGTTCCAATGAGAAAGATAAGGTATTCTCCGTATCAGCTTTTTAAAATTATAACTCAAAATCGATTTTGCTTCATTCTAAAGTTGCTTTAATTTATACCTGCATCCAAAAATGCTGAAAGGCGTGACGATAAAACTATTAAAATTATGTTCTTTTTGTAATTATTTTTTGATCATAAGTATTTATCATTTTTCAATAATGTCTTAGCAAAATTAGAATGTAAAAAAATCTGAAATATATTAGTCTGTAATTGCGCAAATAAATGCACAAACGGACCAATTTTCGTCAAGAAACACATGTACTTATATATTTTTTAATAATTTTATTTAAATTAAAATTAAAATTAAAATTCTGTTACATACGTTTACCAGATAATACATTGATTTATTTTACTGCATGATTATATGATTTGAAATGGGTGTGGTATAATACATGTACTTTTTTGAAAATTTAACAAATCTGCCAACGACCTATGGTATAACCTTATTATATTAAAAATAAACATTTTTCTGAAAATTTATTACATACGTTTACTAGATAAAATAACAATCTTTCGAAATCAATTTATAATTTTTTGTGGAAAAGAGTCAATACGTCTAAACACTAATTTAAAAATGACATATTTCTGGTTTCTCTGGTTATACACTCTTAATTGATATTATGGTTCACGAAAACATCAGACTATCCGCCAATGTGCACACTTCCCCTATTAATAAAATAGTTTGGAACAAAACAAAAAAACGTGATTGGATTTCATACCGGCTGTAAATCAAGTCCATCTATTTAGGCAGACGATGGAAAGGTCAGGATGGTAAACGAAACATACCCATAATAAATATAATAATTATAATATGTTATTTAAAAAAAACAACCGGCTATAAATTTGAAATATGGGCGTAAAAATAATACATTCAGGTGCAGTATTTTTTTGGATGCTCCGCCTACTAAAAATGTATGAAAATACTGGTTTATAAAATATATTTTTACATTATTTATAATAATTGAAAGTATCGGAATAAACGGAATTTCAAGATAATATGCGAACCTTGCGTAAATTGTTTTGTTGTAAAATGTTGATCTTGACGTTAATCGTGTGGGTTTTTTCAGCGCTTGGTGCAAGTAAGAATAAACTTTGATGTTTACTTTTTCGTACTCGTAAATAATTATTATCTTTAGTATCTAATATAATGGACATTTTATTTGTTTTAAAATAAGTTAAATTTTTTCTGAATCTTTCTGCGCAAAGCCCGGTGGAATGATTTTTCCGTTCCAGTTTTCGCGATTTATCAGTCAGAATAAAAAGGATGTGGCTAGTATTTTTACAGATGAACATAATGTTTTCCAATTCATTTTATTAAAATATAATTTTTCGACTGTAAAATTATCAAAACGGTTGCATTTCGGAAAATTTTGATTTTGTGAAAACTTTTCAAATTAGGAGGCGGTTAAGGGTACCACCGCCCGGAAACCATTTATTGGATAACCAACACCTCTGCCATAAGTCACCCTAAAACGTTCGATGCGTTTGGTGACTTAGCTGAAGTGCCCGGGTTCATGGGGTGAGATTTGTCTGGAGCTTGGCAGGGGATTTTTCGGCAGTTTCGCCTGCCTATCGAATGCGTGACAGGCAGGATCGGGAGAGACTGGTTGAGGGAGACCTTTTGACTTCTCCAGCAGGACTCTCTCGGAATATCGCCTAGCACCGCGGTGGGAGGTATAGATTCATACATCCATCACTTCTGAACACACTGACTCCCAGATTCCTACTCACCTCTCATACCCTTTTCCTTCCCAGAACTTCCCATCGTTCATTTTCTAAAAAGAACCGCCACATAGCATCCCCAAAGGTGACATAGGCCCTGACAGTAATTATTTTCCTCAGGGCCTCCTGTGTGGAGGAATGTACGATAAATAAATGAAAATTTTTGTAAAACGCTTTTTGTAACTTAACTTGCGAACTCTAGAACTTATTTTTGCTTATTTATTAGTGACTAACTGGGTTTAGCTAAAGGTACATCAAACCTTCGACCAAAGTCTTTCTTTGGTCGAAATATTAAATTGATCTTGATTCCTCTGGGCGTTAAGCATACGGCTTGTTTATTTTTTAATAAATATCAAAAGAGTTTACCTTTCCGATAGGTATTCAGAAATATAAACATTTAACCGGTAATAGGTGAAACACGAATGATGGTTTTGCACGAATTTGTCTACCAATGCATCGTGACAACATCTCAGGATTCCCTAGGAACTTGACATTGGAGAACGTACTTAAAACTGGAGCAAATCGTTAACTGTACCTACCTTTTATTATTCTCTTATTGTTATAATGTATTCTTATTTATTTCTGTTCACGGATTGTAAATGATTTTCAAGCGATAAAATACAATGGTATCCGGTTATTGTATTGAACGATTAAACTTTACAGGGCCCGCAGATACTTTAATAGTACCTACACAACTGCTATCCTTGTGCAAATCACAAGTGCGCCCCACGGTCGAATTTGGCAGCCACATCTGGTCTGGAGCTCCAAAATACCTGAAAAAACCCTCAACTCTGTGCAGAAACAGCGGTCCGTTTGATAGATTCTCCCGTCTTAACTGGATTGCAATCTTTAGAGCACGGGCGTCGGGTGGGAATGCTGTCCTTGTTCTACCGGTATTTCAATGGAATATGCTGCGAGGAATTAGCGTCATTGATCCCCTCGGAACCGGTGCAGAGTCGAAAAAGACGCCAAACGCGCGCCCAGCGTACACGACATTTGTCACATGAGAACGGGTCGCTTCTTCTCTCACTCGTTCTTGAGCTCGGCTGTTGAACGATTTTCCGGCCTCTGTGTTTCCTCCTTCTTACAACATGGGTCTCTTCAAGACCAATGTCCACTCCTTCCTCTCCTCAAAAAGACCCTCCACACAGCATTTTAGATGACATAGGCACCGTGGGAAATTATCCTCTAGTGTGGAATTAATATAAAAAACAAAAACTAATCGGAATATATAAATCCGAGATTGGTCATTTGCCTTAAAACCACATAAAAAAATTGCAAAAAAACTGTTCCCCAATAAATCTTAATAAAATTTAGCTCAAATAATCATTAAAAGATTGTTAAACTAATGAGAATCAAAAATTCTAATGACGGAGCGTCTTGCGATCTCACGTGTTTTGATTTGTAACACAACTTGACATTTTGGGATTTGCGGCTTCGTTGATCAAAAATACGTTACATTTGTCGTAAACGAGATAGAATGACAACAAATGAATGCACGGTGTATAAAACGTCCCGGGTACACGCACACACTTTACACGACAACGCGGTAACATACATTTAACCAAACATGCATACTCAACATGGTAAGCAATCCATTGGTTACGAAAGGAAAAATTTATATAAATACCTTCCAGACAACATTAAAAATATAAAAAATCTACATCCATTAAAAAAAATATTGTTACTTTATTATTTTTAATCACCAAAATAATGACAATAATTAGTAATGTTATGTAAAATGTATTTAGTTTGGTTATTTCTAATTAAAAAAAATATTGTGTTATTTTTAATTTAAATTTTTAATATAATGTAAAAAAATACACTTTTAATGACTTTTCAAAGGAGGTGTTGAGTTGTCCGGTCGCCAAGTTAATTAATCCGTTTGTACCTTTTTTACTTGTCTCCACAGAAAAGTTTGTAAATCTGCCAACGATAAGATTTATATATGTTCAGTATTATAAAACAATTCTTTTTGTTATTATGGTGAATTTTTGAATTAAAAAAATGTGTAAATTTTCACACGATTTTGTATCTTAGCAACTTTGCTGTAGGCCTTGCTGAATAAACTCTGAAGACAGAGTGTAATAAAACTTAATGAACGCGCCGGCGGCAGGTAGATGCATGAAAATGATATTAACATGAAATCTGATACAGAGGGAATCTTTGGCATTTGAAAGACTGTTCGCTAATTATTTGCATACTCGGGTTTATGGTTCACCTGTTATAAAAGCAATAAATGATGGAAACACTCCGCGGCGTGAAGGCGAAATTCCAAACAATGGACTTGGAAGGTGCATCATCGACATGCGATTTGACGACTGGTACCTACCGATTTCAATGATTCAAAATCAAAACAGGTTATACTTCACAAATTTCATTAGAATCTTTAGGGATAACATGTATTTTAAACACACTTTGGTTATTGTTTAAAATACCTGTTCACACTTCACACCCTGTCTCACTGTAATTAAAACTCTTGAAAATTTAGAATGATTAGTGCGGCGCATTGTTGAGACGCGGTTTTCGTCTAGTTGACATACGAATTACTGACTTCGTGCCTTTACCTACAATATTATTTGAAAATCATCAGTTTCATATTTATCATCGGCGATATACTTATACACAAGACTTCTCCACGCCTGTCAATCATCTGATGTTTTCCTAAAGCTCCTGAAAGATATTCATAAACTCATTCAATACGAAGGTTCCAGATGGAACCCGAAATATACCGACAATATAGAATAAAGAAGAAAACTACACAAAGGCGGTGATACATTGACTGCGAATCAATATGTGGACTGTAATCAATAAATTTAAATGTGTTTCAATTTGACACAACTATGGGATATGGACGATATGGTAAAGATTGGGGTTTTATTGTAAGGGGCTAACTTACCTTTTGTCTTCTGATATTCTTGTTGATAAGAATCGTTCTTATGGCCTTGAGGGGTACTGGTTATATTCACTGCACAATCACACATACGAGATTCGATCTTACACCACCGACGGGGTATAAGATCGAATCTTTATTATTTTCGGCTTTACCCAGATTTCTTAATCGAGTCGATACTAAATTCATCGTGAGAACACAACAGGGGTTGATCGGTTACGGCTGGAGAAGTCAAAGCGACTCCCTCAACCATTCTCTTCCGATCCGGCCCGTCATGGTCAGACGCATCCGCCGCCAAGGCCCGGACATACCTCACCCCATGAACCCGGCACCCCTGTTGGGTCACCAAACGTAGCGAACCACTTGGGGTGACCTATGGCAGAAGTGTTGGTTATCCAATAAATGGTTCCCGGGGCGGCAGTACCCATACCCGCCTGCCAAATTGAAATTAACAATAGGAATTCGATTCACAAATTCGTTGACCAGATCATTTGGCGCAGAGCCCTAACATTAATACATCCTGCAAAAACCTTTGTCATTGACATTGTCCTACATAGCTCATTTACATTCTTTTACAAAACGTTGGCACGGCAATAGGCACCTATAAAATAAGCGTGTAATTCAAATAATATAAAATAATAAACATTTCTTTGTGTCTAGATCAAACGTGATGATCGGACAGGTACCTTGGCAGGTAACAAGGCTGTTAACGAATGTACAAATAATTACAACAAGTAGTTAACTTAACTAAAATTACCCATGCATTGCATTAAAAGCTAGGCTAAGCTATTTTTCCTGAGGGGAACGACTGCGCGGCCGTTTTCAAACAAAACTTGCATTTGGATATAAGACCAAAATACCCAACCAATGAAAAAAAAAATTATGGCAAATATCTAGAACGTTTATGTACTATTCCGTTTAATTGTGTTTTAAATTATAAAATACTAGCTGGTTCTCGGCATGCGTTGCAATGGCATATTCAAATAAATACATTTTTCTCCCGGAATCACCTTTCCCGTGCGTCCTCGTTTCCATCCCGCATCCATTTCCTAGCTAACTTTATAAATTATATAGCCTATGTCACCCGGGGATAGTGTAGCTTCCCAACAGTTAAAGAATTTTTCAAATCGTTTCAGTAGTTTCGGAGCCTATTCAATGCAAACAAACAAACAATCAAATCTTTCTTCTTTATATAGTGTGAGATGTGTTAGATAGGCCATTAAGGAATGAAATTTTTATTTTTCATTGTTTGTTTTGGGGTGTTATGCCGTGTTGCGCTATCTCCTTTAAATGTCGACATCGTCGGATCTGCCCCGATGATGGACACTGCAACGCTGTCCGAAACGTCGGCTAAAGAAAGTGATAGCGCAACACGGCATAATACCCCAAAAACAAACAATGAAAATGCTTTTGGCCGTGAAAATCTAAAAACTTATCCGAAATTTTTCTTCATTTTACAGGCAACTCTGGCAATTATTTTTTGTATTTCTTCGGAATTAACTATGTAAAAATTTCTAGACATTTTGTTTTGAAGAGTTTTAATTTTCAATGCATATTTTAAATTTTCTGCTACAGGCCAATGTGCAAATGTACATTGAAAATTAAAACCCTTTTAAAAAAACAAAATTGGCAATTATTAATAAGAAAAAATTATTTACTCTATTAACTAAAAAAATGTGATGAAATACCTAATTGTATAAAATAAAAAAATAAAAATGACCGAAAAAAGCATGGTGAAAGTTCAAATTACAAACAATCGGTTGATGTTCGAACACAAATTTCTATTCAACATCATCAATCAGAAACGCCTTTTTTGTAATGTTTAATATTTAATTTTATATTCATTATATAGACCAGTAAATAAGATTTTTTTATTATTAATTGTAATTAATTTAAAAAAATGGCAAGGTTTTGACCCTTAAAATATGCAAAATTATATTCTTTAACAAACTATATATTAAAATTTTAAATACAATAAAAATCAAAAATTTTTTATAGAATAAATTTTTGGTATTTTCACCAGAATTTGGTTCCTTATAACGAGCAATCTGCCTAGCTAGGAACTAATGTCGACCTACAAGACATAATAACAATTGTACACATTTTAATGTCTATAGGTAATTATTTTGCAATATTATAACTATATATACCTATGTTATTTTTGCTACATAAATGTATCTAATGTTAATTAATAATAATAAAAAATAAATAAAGTATTTTCGTTGTTAGTTTTTGGGGTGTTATGCCGTGTTGCGCTACCTCCTTCTATAGCCGACATTTCGGACAGCGTTGCAGTGTCCATCATCAGGGCAGATCCGGAACACATCGTCGGATCTACCGGATCTGCCCTGATGATGGACATGCAACGCTGTCCGAAATGTCAGCTATAGAAGGAGGTAGCGCAACACGGCATAACACCCCAAAAACTAACAACGAAAATGCTTTTTGCCGTGAAAATCTAAAAACCTATCTCAATAAATAAAGTAGCTCACATCCATACAAGATATACATGTATTCACTTAACATATATACATTATATACAAATATATATTTTTATTTTTTATTACGCAATTCACCCTAATACTGAATATTTGTTACACCTTTTGATTAAAACATAATTATTCATTTTGGTTGGGTATTTTGGTCTGAAAATCAAATTTAATTGTTTTATGATAAAGGCCACGCAGCCGTTCCTCTTAACAAAATTACCATTTTAAAATCAGATTTGTGGTTCAATTATCAGCCTTCGAAGATATCATCTCGAATGCACATTTAAGCAATCGGATTAGACGGTGGTTAAGAATAATAAAGCAGGTGTGTATTTTAACATGCTATAATTTGCCATTTTCACGATTGTTCCCAGCGATGCTGTAAGTACGTGGAGTTAGGTAATGGTACGTACCTGTGTTCAGATCTAGATCAAATTAACATCGGAATGTCCCGATCTTCTCTTGCAGACTTTGTTACTCCAATTGCAAAACCACGACTAAGACACAACGAAAACAAAATTACCATTAAACAATAATATTTTGTTATTTTATTTTGGGTTTTTATAGTTTAAAATAAAATTGTAAGCTTTTATTGCTTTTTGAAAGGTAATTATTAAACGTTAACTAACCACCATGCCATTTCTTATGCCAGTTATGTTTGTCCTAGCTTACACTTATTATTTTATTCATAATCATACATTTATTATGTAGAAGGTTCCTATTGGCTAAGTTATGAAACGGAAATGACGCATTTCAGTACCTACGACGCATCAAACGCGTTGGCCGCTTCACTTTTCAAGGTTCCTATTGGTTGAGAAAGTTTTCGTGAAGTTACGCTTCTACCGCCTGTGAAATGCGTTCGATTTTTTTAAAATTTAAAATATGGCGCACTCGGATCTGGGTATTGTGATACTGTTTGTAAATAAGTTTGATGGACATTGGGTACTGTCGCAAGGACTCTTGGCGTGAGCCGTCAAAGTTTTATATATTTCTTGGACGTCCCAGAAATATTTATACTACTTCTACGTCATTTCACAGTTACCCAAGGCTGACTGGAGTACAAGTCAGTGCTGTCGCTAAGTAAACTTTACTGTGTAAAATATTAGGACGTGTATTTTCAACTTTTATATGCAAATACAAAGCGTGTAATATCTGTTTCGGACACTACTTAAATCATATTTCTTACCGTAATACAAAATAAGTTAGAGCGACTTTTACAAGTATCTACGTCTCAAGACCGTAAAGTATGTAAAAATACCCTAGGGACTTTGAATATTGTTTTGTGTGCAAGAAAATCGATATTTACTTGAAAATTTTGCGTTTCTCAAACGATTCTGTTGTGAAATTGAGGAGCCCGGCCGTACAGCAATTCACCCCTATTACTACGTGTTTGTTCTCGCAGCTCATTGAGTATTTACGCCATATCGTTGCACAATATCTGCAGCGTGAAGGTTCCGTGGTAATGGTAATGTAGATAGAATGTGGAGCACGGGTTCGAACACCGACAGGGGCACGACCCAGCGAGCCGAGAGCATTGCTTCACCTGCGGCAAAGCATCCGCAATAATTCAGCGAGACATGCAACAGTTCCTCTGCTTTTGCTAAATTGGGGTGATTAAATTTTCCGGCGGAGGACGGGAATGTTCGGTAGATATTTCAACAAAATGAGATTAATTTTCAAGCGCTATATTTGAATTCAATACAGATAGCTTCATTACATTATCTATTGGTTGAGCTTGCAGGGTTGCCCGTTTCTTACAGTTAACCAATAAAATTTGATAAAGTTGTGTAGGTACTCTCTTTTTGAATAGTATTTAATAGTTATAGGCGGTCGATAGCCCGATGTGCAAGGCGCTTGGCTAGCAGTCGGGCGATTAGAGTTCGATATCCAAAGTGGGAATCGACTTTAATAACGACTGACCAGAACCAATGAAAGGAAAGAGTTAACTTGGTTCTCAAAGATACTCATCTATGGAAGAGGAAAACAAAAATCCGCCGTTGGCTAACAAACTTTTTGAATTTCCGACAGCTTGCAGTTTCCATTATCAGGGCAGTTTTGGACTGTTCATTTGGATTTTTTCTACTCAATGTTATTGTTTTGATTATACTTAATTTTAAAAAAAAAACTAAAATTACTATACGACAGATTAATCATCCATTTACAGTATCAGATGTCTTATTTTAACATTCTTCATCTTTGGGAAGATTTGCCTGCAAAAACATTTTAACCACTCAGATATTTTGAGATTATGAAAGTTTTTTTGTCTTAAACGAACTGTCGTATATATAAAAACTTTGTGTTTTTTCCGCTTCACAATTAAAGCTCTATAAATGAAACATTTCTGAACGTAGCTGAATACTAAAAATTGTTTTTGAAACGTTATGAAATAAGGTTTCAAATTGTTATATTACAAATAAATATTAACATTTATTAATATTAAAATTTAGAAAGCAAACATAAAAAAATTGTAAAAATGATGTTTTTATGTAAAAAATTACTCACGTGATGTTTTTTACGTGAAAACGGTACTAAAATCACGGATTATGGTAAAATAACACTTTTTCTATTGTATAAATGTATAATAAACAATTTTTTCACCTAAATTTTACCATTTCATACAAGAATATTTAAAAAAATTAACGATGTCTAACGGCGCGTGTGCTATTTAGCGGGTGAAAACTGTTTCTACAAAATAAGTCTTTTTTATGTACTTCTATGGACAACTTTGAATAGAAATGTGAAGCTTAATTCAATATGGATCTTCCACTTTTTGATTTAGGGTTGTCGCTAGAACAATAACGGAGTTATCACGACTTCTTTGGAAACACACGCGTTAGCGTGAAAAGGCGCTTATTGTACTTGACTGCTATTGTTATATAGACGTGTAAATACGCTTACGGGTCAGAGTGGTTAAGGTTATTTAATGAATAAAAAAGCCTGTGTCTTAGATATTTCATTTAATAGCACCAATTCCTCTTTCATGCTATGCGGTGTTAGAATATCTGTTCTGTCGTGGCCGCGCGGTATCTTTAACAAATCGTGGTGACGACTACGGCCATATTATTCCAAGAAGTTTGGGCTATATGCACATAGAATAAAGAATAACAAGAAGTACCTTCCATACAAATTTGAATGGAAAAAATGTTACATTTAGCCTAATAGCTCAGCGCTCCGTCTCACTTACACTGGCCGCACATCGCAGATTTCCATCCCATTTGAATGTCGTAATATCAGTTTTGTATTGGAGATTTGGCACTATATACTCGTAAAAACTAAGTATTGCAAGATTTGTATAACTTCTTGTTTGTAGGCTGAATCGATTTAATTTAGTCCCTCGGTTAAGTTCCGTGGGTCCACATATAGATTATAGATATACTCGTACCTAAGGTTTTTTTTGTATTTTTTTCAATGTGCAACACCACGCTGGAGGCTCCGAGGGAAACCTTTTGAAGCAGGTCTTGAATTCAGGAATGTGTAAAAGAGTGTGTTAATAATTATTCTTACAATCCTTTTCTGTAGATTTTCTTTAAATGGTTTTCAACTGCAAAAACCAAACCTTTTGTTCCCTGACAAACAAATCGAATCAACGCGCGAAAGCTGTATATCCACTTAAGGGAATGTCGTGCATCTGGTGGGACAAAGAAGGCGATTTACTGTGAAAAAAATATTTTGAGAAATGCAAGCAACCATCACTCTAGTGATTTATTGCCAATAATTGCTAATTATCTTCAGGCTACAATTATTAAAAAAAAATACTGGGAAGACGGGTTTTCAGTACGAATGCCCGTTATTTTGCTACTCACATTACAAAGTTGCAGAGAAGCTCAGCGATTTTTCTAAATACGCATTATTACAGAATAATCTTGATTCATCAGTTTTTCATATTTGAATTAATCGGTTAGTTGGTCGAGAAATCCAAAGCGTCGGTTTCCCATCAAGGCCTCGCGGGTTCATTCATCGGCTAGCTAAATCAATCCTTCATTTTCAGACCTGTGGATCCATATTCACAGTACCCAATCACAAAGATTATAAAATAAATTTAATATAGGTATTTTTATCAGAAAGTAAAACCTAGCTTCACAAAAAATTGTGATGATTTTATAAAATATCTTATATTACTAAAATTATAAACGCGATGGATGTTTGTTTGTTACTCTATCACGCAAAAACCACTGTATGGATTTTAATGAAAATTTACAATAATATAGCTCATACATCAGAATAACGTATAGGCTATATATAATGGTAAGCTCTGGCGTTATGACATTTGCAAAAATGAAAATGTGTGTATTTCATACATTTTAGCGGCAGGGAGGAAAGGCAAGGGGAGGGGGAACGGGGGAGGTGGGGTTCGCGGAAAGGGAAGAGACGAGGAAGGGGAAAGGCGGGGAAGGTAGAAGGGAACGGGGAAGCACGGGAAAGGACATGCAGGGAGAATCCTGGGACCAGCTAGTGTTTTAATAAGACAATAATCCTTTCACACTTTCACAAAGGATCTCTTTTTTTTTTAACAAAACAAGAAAATGATATATTACTATATTATATCATTGAATGCGTTGAATCTTATAACAAGCATTGTTGATTTTTAGAAATATTTTTGAAATTAATTTATAATAGTTGATTTTATTTACATTACAGATTATATGAATAAATGTATCACCCATTTTGAGTGCGGGTATATGGTACGTTGCTGATTGTCCTTTTAAACGTAATATTGTGTTGTAGGTATTTCTGTAATAAACTGTGCCTGCTCTGAACTCAGGATTCCTAGTGAGACGGGCGTAGCACAACATCAATTATAATAGATTTAATAAAGATAAATAATAAAAATAAGAAGAAAAAAATATTACTCAGGTAAGTTAAAACTTTTGTACTGTATCAAATAAAATAGATGGGTATCACAACAGAGATAAAGTTGTCGAGAAAGGCTTAAAAAAATTGACGAAATATTACACAAAGATAATGAATAGTTTTATTTAACAACTGCGCGGAAGGCATGTATTATTTTATTTTGTAAGCTAAGGGTCAGCAGTATCAGCACGTATGGAGTAAGAATGTAAATGCCCATAATAACAGGTTAAAATTCGTAATAACTTCATAAATATATATCTTTCATCTCCAAAATAATTGACATGTTATTGATATGTTTTTCAATAAATTATATCAATTCCACATACTCTGATAAATAATTTGCGTCTGATATAATAAAACTATATACCTACCAAAATACAAAGAGCATTTTGTGTAATGTTCTTCCGTCCCAGTGATTGGGATTACTTTATGTACCTACCTATGTTTTGGAATCTTCAATAAAGTTGTCTACGAGATTATATGTCTTGTTAACGTGTGGTTTTCAATGTATATTTAACTGTCGATCGGATATCATCGGCTATTTCCGTAACCGTTCGGGTATTAGATACGAACGGAGACAGTTGACTCTCTCTTATAGTAATACTTGATAGGCATCTTTTGAGACTCGTCCCAAAACTACATATAGTATAACTACTATAACAAATCTATCTATACCAACAACATCAGTTGAAGGACATTGAAAATACATACATATTCCTAAATATTACAATTTTATTCCATAATATTTGCAAAAAAAAACAACAGTGTTATTTGTAGGTTCACCGTTATTTTGATAGAAATAATAATCCATATATCACATAGGTAATGCCACAACCCAAAGTATTAACTTGATTCGAAAAAGTTATTACACTCTTTCATTTTGTTTATTATTTTTTTAATTACACTTTCCACAACAAATTTCTCTGTACACTGTTTTCCATTCGATTATGAATATATGTCAAAACTAACTGTGTTGTTGTTGTTTTTTTTTAAGTTTGCCTTTTGGTAGAATATTGGGAATAAAAAATATTACAAAAAAACCTAGAAAGTGTCTTATCCCAATAGAGTTTCTAAATAATGACAAATGCATACAAGTATGCATGTACTTACGTTATCATAATATTATGACGACTTAATAACTAGTTTTTTTGTAATGTGTGCATATCATTAGAATTATAATATTGCGCAATAAGCAATAGTTCGTTTTTAAATAGCTGCCGGGCATAAAACTACACAATAATTTATTCCGCTCTGTTTGATGATGATATTTATCCTATTTTATTAAACTAGTGCGGTCTGTGAATAGTAGTAGACAGAGTCCAAAAGAGTTTGTTACTAATTTTCTGTTTTAATAAATCAAAACTTAAATTTCCGCTCAAATCGTTAGATTTTTAAGTAGGAAGGTACTTAATTACCAACCTATTTATTTATAAAGCATATATTTTACTTTCATTTTGTTTTTTGTTTAAATAAGGAATTTTACAATTTATGCAAAGAAAGTCACAGTGACAATTCTTTTTTCAAACTTTCTTCAGGCAGGTAGGTACTTATGTACAATAACATTGAAAAACTTCGAATAAGAAAGTCAATATATACTCGACGATTTCACATTTGAAAAAAGAATCTTTACTGAACAATGGTCGAAGTTAGCCATCTTGTCAGCATATTTTCAGAAAACGGAAACGGAACGCACAAAAAAATTTACTGACAGACGAAGTGAGAAACGCTCAAATTAAAACAAGACTTCCGCTAACTAGTTTTTGTAATGTTTGCATATCATGACGATTATATATTATAAAAGTAGTTCATTTTTAAACAGCCGCCAGGTAATTTATTCTGCTACATTTGATGACGTTATTAATATTCTTTTTCTAGTTTCCTTACCCGACTTCCACCTTCCATCGTATGGTTTTTCTTATATTTCAATATATTTGGGTGTTTCCATAGACATTTAAATGTCTAATTTTTCTTGAATTTTATTAAGGAAGGAATATTAGTAGATTACTAATGGGTAGGTACATTAAAATAGCAAAAGAATTTTGCAAGAAAAATAACAAAACGTAAAGATAATTATATTATTCATTAAATTGTAACCTCTCCAGCTGGACTCTCTCGACTCATCCGGGATGGATTCATTCGTCCGTCACTCCTAGACACACTGAATTTCAGATTCCTCTCCACCCCTTAACTTTTTGCTTCCAAGATCTTTGTCTCATTCTTTTCCTTAAAAAATATCATCACACAGCATCTGCAACGATGTCACAGGCTTTGAGGGAAATTATTAAAAAAACGGAAGTTCCTCCTATGGAAGTTTAGATGCATATATTTTTAACTCTATAAGGATATACGGTCATACTAGACCCAAAGACATTATCACTTTTCACATACTCTAAATTTATCATTTCGTCCCATTTTTCGAAATCTATATAACTTTTTTTTTTTTAATTTATGGTCTATATTTCCATTGTTCACGGTGAAAATTCGTTGCGAAATGAAAAAAATGTTACAAACTAAAAATTGAGAAAACTTTTCCAGCTTTGCGAAATTCATGAGTTTTTAATGATACGCACAGATTTTCCGCTTCATATATTTAAGATACCTTAATATCTCTGATCACAATTCTCCGTGAGATATTATATCACAAATTATTCAAATCGGAGCTTAGAATTATCCAAGAAACGTGACAATTTGTGCGTCCATTTGCAAAGCACTATTATGAAAACACCGTCGTTAGGTCCTACATCGAAGTCGTGAGTATGGACATTGGACAATAACCGACTTCTGGCTGTTAGACCATTAATCCCGTAATCCCAATACATTGCCGAGATCCGCGACCAAGTCCGAGATATAAATAATATCGCGAAACTGCATTGACATAACACGAGAAGGCCTCTACACTTGTATGTCTGGAGAACTGCAAACAGCGTGCAATACGGTTAAACGTATGCACTTAATCGATCGTGCAAGTACAATAGACCGTATAGAACCGTGTAAGCTTATTTGCACGAGCAATGTACATTTTTATTGGTTTTCTTAAGTTAGATTCTTGATCATAACAATGTTTACTAAAATAGGTACAATGTTTATTGGTTTACTGTTGCATCCAAAACTGCGTACGAATTAGATGCAATTCGAATTACATGTTTGCTGGAATTGGTGATAATATAATTGGTTCGACGACCTCCGTAGTCCAGTGGCTAAGACTCTTGACTCACAATCCGGAGGTCGCGGGTTCGAACCCGGCGTGCGCAAATAAATTTTATTTGATTAATTTGTGTTATTTCACAATTAATTCCTTTAAAATAATATATATTTTATTTGCGGCACGTTCCAGAGTGGAAGATACTATCAGTATCGCCCTGGTGTAAGACCACCATTCAGAATTGAAACGTTGCTTGAAAATGGCTTTAGCCGTCTTTGGTGACCAGATCTGAATAGCCAGGTACTTCCCAACCTTCCTCTTCCCCACCTCCTTCCCCTCCCCACTACCTTCAGCCTCACAACATACCTTAATTGGAGATGCCATAGTCTCACTGGCTCCAGACGGGAGCAGTTGAGATTCTTGTGCGGTATTCACTGCAAAATTTTTTTTTTTTTAAATATATATATATATATATAGGAAAAATAAGGTCCCCAGGGAAAAGGGATAACCAACTAATTGTATCTCTGCGAAGGAGCACAGAACATAAACACAATATAGTTAAGTATCTTCGTCACAACAAAACGAATGAGTAGGCATATAACGATATTGTGTGCACGAAAAACACCAACAACTTGCTTCCAAGCTAGTTCAAATTCTTCTTCAGTTTTCAATACAAATGCACTCGAATTTTCACTATTTTTCTTGCTATTGTTAAAAAATTCAAATACTTAACCAACACCTCTGCCATAGGTCACCCCAAGTGGTACGCTACGTTTGGTGACTTAGCAGGGGTGCCCGGGTTCTTGGGATGCGTCTGTCCACAAGTTGCATGGCAGGTCGGATCGGAAGAGTCTGGTTGAGGAAGTCCATTTGACTTATCCAGCCGTACTCTCCCGGAACATCGTCTTGCACCGCAGCAAGAGGGATGGTTTCATACGTCCGTCACTCCTAGACACACTGACGTCTAGATTCCTACCCACCTCTAATACCATTTTCTTTCCCAAAACTTCCTCTCTTTGCTTTCCTAAAAAGACCCTCCACACAGCATCCCCAAAAATGAAATAGGCCCTGAGGGGAATTATTTTACTCAGGGCCTCCTGTGTGGAGCTAAAGTAAAAAAAAAACTTGATGGTTAGGGAGAATTGGATAAATTACAACCCGGTAGAAACTAAGCAAATCCTCATTTTAAAACCAAGCATATTAAAAGAATTTATTTCAAATATCAGTATTATTTTTAGGAATAAAAGTATTTATTTCTAAAAAGTATCATTATTTTGAGGCACCAAAAGAATTTACCTCAAACAGTAGTTTTATTTTTAGAATATAAAGGAATTTATCTCAAATGGTAATATTATTTTTAGATAGTATAATAAAGGAAATAACTTTTATTTGTTTTTAAATAGCTATGTCTCTTGTATCTACACATAATACATCGAGCCGTTGCAACAAACGTAGTTTGATGCTCGAAAGATATAAAATGGACCACAAAAGTCTCAGTTGCTTTTTTATTTAATTTGAATTAAGCATATCAGTGTCCTACATACGGCGCTGAGCGATGTGACCGTAATGATTTGATGTCGTCCACATTTCACTTGCGGAATGAGAAGAACATAAAAAAATGCAAAATAGTTGCCAAATTATTCGATTAAATACGGGGTGTTCGGCGGTACTTAACAAGTTTCCAATAAATTATTCGCTGTCAGGTCCGAATGAGTATTTCACAAATAAATTACTGTGAATAGATATAAAAACTTATTTGTTCTTCTGGGCCATCTCCTGTTGGAGATTTCAATGGCAATATTCTGTCTGTAAAATTACAAGGGATCTTTATTAAAACAGTCTTTAACTTTTGTCCACATATATTATTTTTTACCGTTTCAGCCTATTAAGGTCATCTACTGGTCCAGATGTCCAAAAGAGGAAAAAACTAATGTTTTTTTAACTGCTAACGTTGGTATAAACAAAATAAATTATTACGAGAGCTGTTAAGAAAGTAGCCACCATTTGGCTATAAATAAAAAAAACAACGCAGAGATAAGGCAAGGGTTACACTCGTAATTAAAATTTACGGATTACATAAGATTTTGACAGATCACTCACACGAGCGTTTAAATATGCATCCGACTTGTGGTAATTAATGATCACGGTAGTTGTTCGGAAGTTCGACCTGTATAAATGCTCATGCGACCGTTTACATCTGTAAATTTATTTGCGGTAAGATGGCGTCCTGTCAACAACGACCTGCTACTGTCAAATTTACGCGATTTTGTCAATAAAGACGAAAAGGCCCAAATAAAGTATCGAAAGAGATTTTGGCTTTAATTAAACAATTCTCCACGCGCTTTTGTGCCGTCAAAGGTTTGGTCAAAGGCGGCAATTAATTTCGTTTTATCCGAATGACAGCTACCTGACGTTTGCTGACAGCAGCTGACTTCGAATTCAAAATTTCAAATACGTAAATATTAAAAACAGAAACATCAAGATTTGAAAGGATTGGACCGATAATTGAATAGAAGGATATTATTATATACTCGTATTCCAGAAAACTAAGGAAATAAATACTAGTTTTGTAGGAAAAAATCTTATGAAAACAATTATCTTTTAATTTTTGACATTTCGCACCGGCAGCAACGGCACATTTCGGAACTATTTCTTGCGGTAAGCCTCTTAGCTTATCAAACTGATTTTATAAGCTGTAAGAAGGCTGGAAATTCGCGCAGGCCTAATTAGACCTGTCAAAAAACTTCCGGAAGAATAAGTTCTGTAACTTGCTATAAATTACTTTAAGTGGCTTTTGGTGTCGTTTACATTGGTAATTTGGCCATAAATCGCTTACAAGAGCGATTTATAGGAAAAATTACGAGTCTAACCCAGCCCTACAAATATTTTGTTGTGTGCCTCTTACAGCTACAGCTTTTCATCATTTTTCAACATAATCGCCATGTAAACTCGAGCACTTGTCATAGCGTTTCACTAAACTGGAAATTCCTTTTGCGCATTCGGCCGCCTGGGAATGAAAATCTTCAAAATGGATAGCGATGAATAATAAAACATTTATATCTATGCGGGTTTGTTTATTTATAGCCAAACGGAGATTACTTTTCGAGATGCTTTTAAACAAAACTTTTAAAAGAGTATAAAAATTAGCCAACGTCAAGAAATTTTAATAACATATATTTGACCAAAATGTTGCTGTCACTGTCGCTGTTACCCCCCCCCCTCCCCGAATACTCAGCGAAAGGGACAACTGCACTTCAGGCTGATAATACGTAAATAAAATAGTCAAAATCGATGTTTTGTATTCCCCATTTTTCTCCTCCAAAATTCGACCGATTTTAAAGATTGTTTTACCAATGGAATTTTATATCTATAAGTTTTTCTTTTAAAAAAATAAATTTCCTAGTTTGTATACTGAATGTCTGTTGATGGCGTTCAAACCAGGCAATTTCAACGTTTATTGGAGGATCCTAACTCCTATAAGAAGTTACTTATCACAATAAGCAAAACGTACTGACAAACGTATTGCATTAAAAATATTTGCATTAGTGTCAATATCCAGAGAGGAAATTAGGGAATACGTTTGTGAGGACAAAATGCCACCGGAGGGTTCGAATTAGGTTACAGATTTTAGTGAAGTTTGAGGAGAGGAAAAAATTATGTTTAATTTTTTTAAAGTAAATAAGCCATGTTCTGCGACTTGTCTCCATGTCACACCCTGTAAATAAAAATCCAGTTTATTTCACAAGAGACGGATTGCTTGTTCAATAAGGACCGACCACTAATTTCACGTATTACGTCGGTGCGAATGCATTATTGCATAACTTAAATTGGTACGTACGTCCATATTCTTTGACACCTCTTATTATTGGGAATTATTTAAATGAGCAATAAAGTATTTATTGGTCACCGATTTACTCACGTTAATGTTATCGGTCATCTAAAATGTAAACGATATTGAGTAGATACTTCCCGAAAGTGATCATATTGAGCGATGAGCCATAGACGTCACTCTTTGAATTAGATTTATTGGACATTGGCATAGTCATTCCTGAGCACGCACTTATTAATTAATGATCACCGGAATTTTGCTGAGGTAACCAAAAACATGAATTTTCCACCTGAACGCTCCATATTTACAAAACATGAACGTCGAATTATTAACCTTATTCAATCAACAAAGGTGTTCATCACGAGATGTTAAGCTGATATAAATATTACAATAAATTAAACATATTAGCTCATTATTTATCTCAGTTGGTAGAGCTGTTGCCATGAAAGCAGAAGGTCCTGGATTCGAGTCCTAGAGGTGCCAATATATTTTTCTGTCTCCAGATTTTCAATTGAGTTTCGCTAATATTGTCTTCATTTAATTATATATTACAATTTGAAGTTTTACTCATAAAGTTAAAAATAAAAATAAATAAAGAAACATATTACTTTGTTTGAACCACTATTTTATAAGTACTACCAATTTGGGAGGCGGGTATGGGTATCGCCGCCCCGTTAACCATTTTCCATTTTTTAGAAAACCAATACCCCTTCCATAGGTCGCCCCAAGGGGTTCACTGCATTTGATAAATTTAGCAGGGGTGCCCTAGTTCATGAGGTGCGTTATTGCGTTTTGGGCTATTTCGGGAGCTGGTTGAGGGAGACCTAACCTAGACCTCTCTAGCCAGACTCACGACTCGTCGCTTTGCACATGTTGGGAGAGATGGATTTATACGTCCGTCACTCCTGGATACATTGACCCAAGATGCCTACCCACCTTTCATACTTTTTTCCTTCCCAGAACTTCATCTCCTCCCTCTCTCTTAAAAGACCCTCCACACACCATCCCCAATGATGACAGAATTTTTGAAGGCCCTGGGAGATTTTTTTTCCTCGGGGCCTCACGTGTGGAGCTAATGCAAAAAAAAAGAAATTGCTTGCGCATTCACAAAACAGCAAAATGAAGAGGTGTATTGTCAAAAACTTTGTATCCTCAAGAGGAAACTTTTGGTTTTAAAGCATGTAGATATTTTTTTATTAAAAATTGTGGTATAAAAAAAGATAGTTATTTTCCTTTCATATTTCACTTCTTTTAATCTTTTTGACAGCTTAATTATTTATTTCCTAGTTGGGAGCGGTTCGGTGCGCTGTGCGGGCATCATTCATACGCGTACTAAACCAAATAAGCTACCAAACAGCACGCTTTTATACCATATGTTTTATGCATAATATGTCTTCAATAATTAATAAGACACGTTAATGAAGCGTTTCCAAGAAAATTAATTAATTCTGAGCAGTTTTAAATCAGATGAAGTCGTTTCTGCCAAAACGTAGTAGGTGCATATGTCATAAAGTTGAAATTAAAATCAGCTTTCGTATTTTATATCCCTTTGGGCCTGTGATTAAGATCCAACGTTTATTATCCCGTGTATTTTCCACTCAAAATTTATTTGATTGCTTTAAGGCTGAGTTTTGCAAGAATTGGAAATGCAGCCGTGCCATGCAATTACGGTGCGTTCTGTCATACGTGATATTATGTGTAATATGAGGAAAAGTAATTTAATATCGATGCAATTGTGCACTGTGCACTTTTGCAGATACCAGCAGGGTGATGCGACGCTTTTTATGGCTTTCGAAACTTTTTCAGAACACTAAGTTTATGGTGATTCGTTAAAATATCAATATTTGTGTGAAAAACTTGAATTTTCGGAAGATGTCTCCGATTAAAAAGTTTAAAAAATACCTATTGGAAATGCAAAGTCATACCATCAACCGTATCTTTTTCTTCTTCTTTGGGCGCCATTTTTTTTTATAATAAGAATAATAATTAAATAATTAGAGTAAAGCCATTTTAAAAAAAAAAATATGTCTTCCTAGGCTTTATCTAATTCTTTTTCAAAATAATTTATTTATATTTTTGGTATAACTTCTAAAAACCTCAAATTCTCATTTTTCATTTTTGCTTGTAAGTCGCTAATATTATTTTCAATAAAAACAATCATCCTCGACTTGCAGAAAAGTCAATAGATGTCGCACTTAAAATAAAAATGGATATATTTATCCAAGACACTATCTAGATTGCATTTAGTTCGGGAAGAATTTTACAATCAATATAAAGATAGCTGCCAATTAAAATATGCGTTAAGAATATGAAGAAAATTGTAGTTCTTGGTCGAAGTATGTACTGATAAATATGATCGAAAGGGATAGGGTCGAATTAGCTCAGTAGTTAGAGCAGAACCTCTGCAGGACTCAGGTCCTGGGTTCAATTCGTAAATGCCACTGTATCTTTGTATCTTTTTTATGATTTTTCATTTAAAATTTTCTTTTGAGAGTCGCTAATATTGTCTTCAATGATTAAATCTATCTAATTATTAACAACAGACACAGGAAACAAGCGTACCTGGCAGGTCACTTCAGATAAACACCGCTTTATTAAAAAGCTAAAAACTTTAAGAGGTGGTTCTCCGAATTTCAACTGATTTCTTGCAAACCTCCCTTAAACATTTGATGTTTTTAAGCTCTTAAAAAAAAATGTTATTCTTGAAGATAATATCTAGACATTTATCGCGCCGAAACGCAAATTATAAAATATAAAATTCCCTCGATAGAAAAAAATCGCAAAGTATGCTCCAAAAATGATTATAAACACGTTTGTTTCGGTTATTTTACAAGTTATATGTATGAAAAAATTCACAGCGTTTCTTTGAATAAAATTAAAGACAATTATCGCGAGATTTTTGCTCTATTTTTAACGAGTCGTGTTTTATTAAAGATTTTCATGATTTTTGAGTTAATTTTATCGCTGTAAATGTTAGCGCGCTCTTCTAACATTCGTAATTTCATATCTCTCCATCTTCTTCTTTTTGGGGCCGGGAACTGAGCCTTAATAAGATACGATTTTGCACGCATAGGACACACAGTATTTAAAAAAAAAACATTGCACATTGCAAGATTTTACAGAAGCTGGTTTATCCTTCTTTATTATTAATTATAAGATTAGTGACAAAAGTATAGAGTGGACATTTATTTGAAATATTTATGTACAATTTTTAGAACTGGAGAATATATTATCTATTTGCATAAAAAATAGTGTTTTGCGTCTAAATCTACGTACTATTCCGAGATTGATGACATTTTTGCACATTTGACCATATCAACTGGTCACTATTTACCTACATCTACTGTCGAAAAACTCTTCGTAAAGCCCGGGCGAGATTTTTTATAAAATTACCTTGAAAAGCTTAAAAGTTATCCTTGGTTAAATTGGTGACTATCTACAAATCTAGTTCATGGTCTCCTTCACACCTTGAATACCCAGCCGATTGTTCCTCCGCGATTATTGTATTTTTCACTTTCGTAGTTGCTCCTTGGCATATGTGTCGAATTACTAGGATTACAATAATTTGCATTTTCTTTAAAATAAGTTTAGCAACCTCTGGAATCTGTAGATATCATTAGACATTAAACCGAGAAATGATTTTTATTTAATATTGTATTTTATTTGCGGATTTGTTACTGAATAGGTACAAGATTCTTGTGATTTCCTGATTTTATAATATTGTTTTATAATCCTTCGCTTTCAGCGGTTTCCCTCTATTTACCCCCCGCGTAGACCACCTGTGCTTTCATCTGAAATCACTTAACCCTACCATATTGGTCAATATTGGACTAACAGATTTTGTACTGCAACTGGTAAAACATTCGATATATTACAATATTGCCTTTATCCTGCATTCCAGACTCGTAAGTTCCCAAACTGTTGGTAGCAATCTTATTTTAGGTAGGTATACAAGTATTCGAATTCTAAAAAAACATATTTTATTTATCATGGTAATGATTTGACAAATTAAAAAAGATATAATACTGATGGAGCGCATAAATAACCCCCAAAAATGCGGGTTTAATACCCTAAAAAATTTAATAAATAATTAATTCTCAGCATTCTCAATTTTCACCTCAAAAATTAAATTATGATCAAGAATTGCCTAAATGTGTACTGAAACGTGCACTCTGCTGAAGGAAATGCCTTCCTGCAGTAGCATAAGCAAAATATATCATGTTATCTGGGCATGCCAAATTGTTATTATACCAGAGATTGCATTTAATCAATTAAACGAACCAAAACAAAAATAAATTAACTATTTACGGACCGCAAAAATATCCTTTTGATTTAATTTTTAATTGACGGAATATCTTCTGGAATACTTATAATTCATGGTATCTCTTCTCAAAATTTTGAAGTTATCATTCTGACAACTTAATAAGGAGAGGTTACATTTCGTTAAGAGGGAGGAGAGGGAGTCTCTTGTTACGTGAGGTGCACTATAGTGTAGTGTTCTCAAAACTTAATTTTTTTCATTTCCAAATATTTTTTGAGAACTGTAAACACTTCATTTTAAGAAAAAATTGCTAGTTCTGCAAGTCACACTTCAAATTCTGTTGAAAGAAGATAATTATTTTGTGATTTATGTAATGTTGTTGTTCCGTTTTTTTTTAAATGCGCTCTTGTAGTTTGGCGATGCACCGCGTCACGGTCGTGTAAAATTCGAGATCAGGCCGCTAACAAAAACACTACTTATGTAGACGGTAATATGGTAAAACATCAGCCGCCTGTTTTGATTTATTGAAGAAAAAAAAATCGTCAAAAATCGTGTTTTTTAATTTTGCGAAGTTCAGGCACAAATGTTTATGTGTTTTACGATCTTTTCTTAAGAATATAATTTTCCACATTATACAATAAAACCATAAGAGAAAGGGGGTTTGTAAGTAGGCGAATTACATATATAAGATTTGGTATGATCGTTACAGCACTTTTTATAGGCCTAATATTTTATTTTTTCTGGTCTTAAAAACAGCTGATCAAAAAATAGGTACTTGATTATTTCAAAGAAAAATATGTGCTCTACTCGAAGAATTTAATTAAAGCTTCTAAAATATTTCTAACTGTCGTTGTTCCCAAAGCTACTGATCGCCTGATGAGCCGAACTTGTGGCTCAACACTCCTCAAGTGTACAAATACGCTCTTCCCAACGCAACTATCTCTCGAGCGTTACTGAACAAATCACTCAGCTGATCGGAGACTCAGATTGATCGATCGAAAAGTTGGGAACAACGGCCGTTAGTGATCTAATTTTCAAACTAAAAATACTTGATTTGGCATAACTCAGTAGTGTATCGTCAGGTAATATTTTATCCTAAAAGGTCGCTCTTCCGCAAAGTTTGAGTATCCCTGCCCTAGAAATTAGATTGCTCGTATTTGCAACATGTAATAGAAGGTACAATGTTCTTTCAACGAATAACCTATCCGGCATTACGGTGCGGAAAATGGAGCAAAAATAGCCTTCGGGTCTTATCACGGACAAGATCGGATGGTCGTTAAATCTACATTCGTGTAATCTACTTGCCTTTGGAAAACTATTGCTAATTTTATCTATGGACCAATTCGATATAGACTTACAATACAGGGACAGGCACGATCGAAACATTTCTATAATCACATTTGATGCTTCTTTTTTGATGACAACAAAAATGTTTTCTGTATGGTATTCATTGACGTAGGTATGATATCCTTGGTCGAAGATTGTATTAATCAATTAATCCGTTAATTGCTATTTTATAAATTACTGTATCTCCTATTTCGAATACCAGCATGTTGTTCAAAGAATACCTCAGTTTTTTTTTTTACATTCGTTCTACACAGGAGGCCTTGAGAAAAATAATTCCCCTCAGGGTCTGTGTCATCTTTGAGGCTGCTGTGTGGAGGGTCTTTTTAGGAAAAGGAAGGAGAGAAACTTCTGGGAAGGAAAAAGGTATGAGGAATAGGTAGGAATCTGGGGGTCAGTGTGTCTAGAAGTGACGGACGAATGAATTCACTCCTTTCACTGCGGTCCATATCCTACTGAGAGTCCTGCTGGAGAGGTCAATAGACCTCCCTCAACCAGTCTCTTCCGATTCGGCTTGCCATGCAGTTAGTGGGCAGACGCATCTGCCGCCAAGATCCGGATAAACCTGACCCCATGAACCCGGGCACCCCTGCTAAGTCACCAAACGTAGCGAACCACTTGGGGTGACCTACGGCATAAGTGTTGGTGATGCAATAAATGATTCCCGGGGCGGCGTTACCCATACCCGCTTCCCAAATTGTAATATTATAAAAAATAAAGATAAATTTGAAAATATGCGCATGAGTCCCACATATCTTAGTGTATATAGACGACCTCCGTAGTGTAGTGGCTAAGACTCTTGACTCACAATCCGGAGGTCGCGGGTTCGAACCCGGCGTGCGCAAATAAATTTTATTTGATTAATTTGTGTTATTTCACAATTAATTAATTAAAAAATAATATATAGTATATTTGCGGCACGTTCCAGAGTGGAAGATACTATCCGTATCGCCCTGGTGTAAGACCACCATTCAGAATTGAAACGTTGCTTGAAAATGGCTTTAGCCGTGTTTGGTGACCAGATCTGAATAGCCAGGTACTTCCCAACCTTCCTCTTCCCCACCTCCTTCCCCTCCCCACTACCTTCAGCCTCACAACATACCCCAATTGGGGATGCCATAGTCTCACTGGCTCCAGACGGGAGCAGTTGAGATTCTTGTGCGGTATTCACTGTAAAAAAAAAAAAAAAAAAATCTTGGTTTTTTGCGCCATAGTGTTGCTCGGTGGTTTGAGTGACCAGATCTGATTAGTGAGGCATTCCGAAACAACCTTAGTCACTTCTACCCTCTCTCTAAACAGTCATTAGCCTAAAATAATCATCGTTTCAGGATGCAATAGTTCCGGGGCTCCAGGCAAAGTGTTCATCTATAAGACAAAAATAAATACAATACAGTAAATTATTTTGAATTTTGCAGTTAAATAATGTACAGAATTTGACAGTTTGAATTTCAAAGTTCTGGGAATTTTTAATTTTATGTTATTTACGTCGTAGTGCATATGAAAATTACATATTATAACGGTTATGAATGCCCTCTTATCCGTTAAGAACGCTCTTCGTCGATCAAAACAAAATTCTTCCAAGAACAGATACTTCAAGATAACTCCTCTGCTTAAATCATGAGGGGGCTTCATATATTACCCATTCAGTCAACACTTTACTTAATCTTTATTTGTCTAAATATGTCGTAATATTTAATATTCACTTGGAACAAATAGTATGAAGATCGATGGTTTAATATTTTTTTTTTTTTTTTTTTTTTTTACAGTGAATACCGCACAAGAATCTCAACTGCTCCCGTCTGGAGCCAGTGAGACTATGGCATCCCCAATTGGGGTATGTTGTGAGGCTGAAGGTAGTGGGGAGGGGAAGGAGGTGGGGAAGAGGAAGGTTGGGAAGTACCTGGCTATTCAGATCTGGTCACCAAACACGGCTAAAGCCATTTTCAAGCAACGTTTCAATTCTGAATGGTGGTCTTACACCAGGGCGATACTGATAGTATCTTCCACTCTGGATCGTGCCGCAAATATACTATATATTATTTTTTAATTAATTAATTGTGAAATAACACAAATTAATCAAATAAAATTTATTTGCGCACGCCGGGTTCGAACCCGCGACCTCCGGATTGTGAGTCAAGAGTCTTAGCCACTACACTACGGAGGTCGTCAAACCAATGGGGCATTTTCAAAAGCTACGGATAGGTTAGGATGGTCAAATCGATAACTTTACAATATCGGATCGGTAGGCGTAACTCCCGATGATTTTATACAGTCACCGTTGATAGCCGAACCGATATCGACAGGGAAAAATAAAAAATCGATAAAAGCTGGTAACACTGGCGGATACGTCCATGAATTCGCGTTCCGAAACTTCAAACGCCAACGAATTACGTTAAAATATGAATAATTTTTCCATGTCGAATTGTAAATACTAACCTAAATATGCATTGGAAGTCCGCATATACTTATTACACTAAATGGAGTTAATTACTCGTTGTTAATCAGGCCTTTATTCATATTTCAACCACCTAAGCCCGCCTTCCACTGCGAGCGGAAAAGAGTCGAGCTGAGGGGGTTGGAGATGAGCGAAATAGCTTTGACCTTCCACCAAAAGAGTCGCTAAGAAGATAGGTGTTTGCCTTCCACTGCCCGCGCGAGAAATGAGCGGGGCGACCGGAGCGACGTCAACGAAAAATGAGAAATAGTTTTGCCCTTCCATTGGAAACTAGTCTGTAATTTCAACTACTGATTCTAGTGAGAATAATTTTTTTAGCATAGGTATGCAATGAAGAAATATTTGCTTAAATAAATGCAATGAAAAACTTTTTAAATATTTTAAAACTTTCTTATTTCCGGCAATTTCATCTCAATGATGGTTTTCCAAGCCGTATCCTTTTTGTCAACATTGCGACATTCTTTGCTAGTCGTATCCTATAAACACGAAAATTGGCGAATGGCTTCAATAAACACCTCCATCTCGACAAAGTTTCTCAAAAACCGAACGGAATAAATTGGTCGCGTCTTAGTTGAATTATTTGATTAAATATTACAATTTAAGGGTTTCTCATAAAGTTAAAAATAAAAAATAAAAAAATTATTTAAGCCTATGGATCGGGTATACAACTTCTTTAGGTACAAAAGCTTCGTTTGTTGAACTCCGTTAATTAATAAGCCAGTATTTTTGCATAACTCACCATGTTATCTAGATAACTGCGAGTATTGACAGTTAACCGAAACTTGTCTGATACTATGGTGGCTGGGCTAAAAGTTATCAAATATCGCGGGTCGCGTCAGTCGGAATATCTCTTACCAAATGTTGAACATGATCGCAAATATTGTTACCTAATAAAATAACTGACCATAGATGAAGCTTTTGATTAATATCGGATTGATGTGCGGAAGAATTATTTGTATGATTCTGATCATAGTATCCTTCATAGATCATAGTCCATCATCCAGCATTGATGCACACTGGAGAAAAATACTGGCTCCTAATATGGTCACAGAATCCTAAAAGCTTATTATTATGATTTTATTTTGTTATTACCTTTGTTTCATGTACAATCATATTCACCTGCTTCTCTTTTTAAAATATTTTGTGTATGTATTATAACCCTTATGGAATTTTTGGAATTGCACTATTCTCCCCACATACCGGAATAAACATTTATTATTATTATTATTATAGTAATAAATATATATAATGTTTGTGTATCAGCTGGCATTCTTAAATGGTTCAAACTGGAAATTTTTTTATTATGATTTAGAAAACGCTACTGGTTGGTAAGACGGCTATCGCCGACGCGCGACGTTGGCCGGTGTGACATCAACAACGCCAGATTGACCAACAAAAACGAAGGCATCGTTTTGGTGTCGAAACAAAAATCATTTAATTTTAATATCCGTCAATTTACCCGTCAACATAAAAATTATCATATTACAATAATAATATGATAATGTTTGTGTTGACGTCATGTAATATAATAATCATTATCATATATTTTTCGACAGTGAAACATCTGTAAATATCATAGACATACTATATGTCCATGGTTAATATATTATACCCTTATGATTTATTATTTTTTTACGAATTATAAAACACGCTCGTTCAGTTATTTAAAATCGTTTCAGTTTAAATTCCTCCCGTACACATCGAAAGTGAACAAGAAAAAAAAAGTGTATAAACCAAAATGTTCGCGTACAAATGTTAATTGGTAAAAAGCAACGCTAAAAATATTATGAATATAAAAAGTACCATAGTACAAATTTCATCACGCACCATCCAACTTCTTTGCTATATACGTAAAGCCACATAATTTTCTCAAAGGTTTCGCTCTGAATCCTGTTCAGTATTTTCAATCTTTGGTCATTTTGTGGATAGGTACAATATAACATATTATATATTTTTTTATTTAATTTTATTTAATTTTCTATATAAAGTATATTTACATTGGGTTTTTCGATGCCTGTATATACCTGTGTCGAGATAGGCGGAAAGGCGTTCCACAGCTCGGCTGTGGAACGATTTGCCGGCCTCTGTGTTTCCTCCTTCCTAAAACATGGTTCTCTTCAAGACCATTGTTCATTCCTTCCTCTCCTCAAAAAGATCCTCCACACAGCATCTCAGATGACATAGGCCCTGAGGGAAATTTTTGCCTCCAGTGTGGGGAGCTAACGTAAAAAAAGGCATATTTGTAGACCTACTCCATATATATTACGTTGATCCTATAAACCATGGGTCGGCAACCTGCGGCCCGCGGGCCGCATGCGGCCCGCGAACAGTTTTAGTGCGGCCCGCAAGATTCTCGCTGCAACACACGTGACGGACGATATCGTACACAACGGAGTAAAAGGGAGCGGGGAGAAGGGAAAGGACGGCAATAACGCCACCCGCACCTCGCCTCATTCCGGTGACGCCACTCGTTCGCCCGCGCTGCGCTAAATACCTATTCACGTCGGTATTTACATTCGCAGCAAGTTTTATTAATTGATAATACCTATCTGTGTTGCGGTTTTTGTGCATTTTCTTAGAGTTCTAGGTAAGTACTTACATATTTCAGGATACTATTATTCCTGACATTACAAGAAATGACTATAACAAAGCAATATTCTGTAATATATTGTTCTGTTATTTATGAGTTTTTGGTCTCAATAGCTTGCAAGTAAGGTGACCCGCTGACAATGGGCCCCCGAAATGATGTTTACCATGATATTATATATTTTTTGCTTATTATAAATTTCAAACTTATAATCGATTTTATTAATTTATTATGAATATCAAACGAATGTATACACAGTGTCGTTATTTTTTTAACTTTTGCGCTGGTATACCCAGTATGTATAGAAGCAGATTTTTGGTTGATGCATTTGAATGACAAGATAGTTACTCGGCGGTACATCCTCTTTGCACATCCCTTCGGGGTCGTTTAATTATATTTTGTATAATTATGTACCTATACTGTATTTTCCCTAAACCGACTACTCACTACTACTGTATATAAGTACGCCGGGGACCCTCAAGTAGATAGATTCGCTGTTGTACTTGCCTAAAAATACGCCTATAGATGCCTATAGATATGCTCGCTGGCGGAGAATTTTATTTAGGGAAAAAAAACTATGACGCTATACGTAAAAATAAAAAGATATTTTATTTCTGTATTGTTTCAGTTTTATACATTTAAGATGGCTTCTAAAAAAAGGAAGATCGTTGATGAAAGACGGATTTTTAATGAAGCACGGACAAATTTATATTTTTTTATCGAATTTAAGGAAAAACCATTGTGCTTAATCTGTCAAAAGAGTATTTCCATTAGACATTATGATATTGAGCACAAAACTAAATTTGGGTGTATTGAAGGGGAATCTCGAAAAAACAAAATCAATTACTTGAAATTGTCACTCCAAAATCAGCAGAACACCCTTAAACTTGTGACAGACCAAAGCGAATCAAATGTTCGTGCCAGCTACAAAGTAGCAGAGATATTAGCAAAACAAAGTCGCCCATTTACCGACAGTAAACTTGTAAAAGAGTGTGTCTTAGCTATCGCGGGGGAAGTATGCCCGGAACAGAAAAAAAATGTTTGAAAACGTTAGTCTCCCTGCCAGAACTTGCACTCAACGCAACGAAGACTTGGGTGCAAGCTTGCATGAACAACTTAAGGATAAAGCGCAGTCTTTTACGTACTTTTCTCTTGCGATCAAAATCGATTGCTTCTCTTCTGAGTGGCATAGCTAGCATGGGTGCCACTCGGGGCGGATAAATCACCCCCCCCCGTTAAAATTGACTTTGAGAGCAAATTCCGACCTCATAAAAACTACTACCCAGTCAAATGTAATCCGTCCCGGGGGGGGGGTGGCTAGAGATTAGAGATTTTTTGTAAGTGCGGCCCGCGCAAGTTCCCACGTCAAATATTTGGCCCTCGGACAACAAAAGGTTGCCGACCCATGCTATAAACTACCAATATTTTACCAATGCTATTAAGAATGTCATGATAACTCAACATTTATTGATATAAATATCATTTGGGATGTGCCGAAGACGATCTTCGTCAATAACATTGAGAAATTTGTTTGTAGGTTCCCATCAACTGGGCAATATCACTGGTTCATCTCAGCCCATTGCGTACAATCAAACCTTGAAACACATTCCTCACATGCCGGACTTTGCTTACGATTACCCAATATTACTAATTTTGAAATATTTATTTATTTATTTGCGGTACACCTTTAAATATTGAATAAATTACATTAAAAAATGGATTTGAAAACAATTATACAGTGTAAAAATACTTACAAATGTAAACTAATGTTTGACGTGCCTTTAAGCTGTGTACACACACAGCTATAATGTACGTGGCTTGACGTATTTCGGCATATCGCTCGGCGTACATTCCCAATTGGAATATACGGCGAGCGAAATGCTGAAATATGTCAAGCCACATATGCTATAGCTGTGTGTGTTCAAAGCATTATTGATCGAAGAAACTAATAAATGTTTTAAAAAATAGCTAAAATGTTTTTTTTTGTAAGTTCGGTGCCATTAAAAAGAGCTGCTACTTCTGCATATTGGTTACCTAAGTTTTATGCTTGGTATAGGTAATGGAGTTCATGCATGAATTGGTATTGACATGTTGCAGTGAAAGATATTCTTAATTCGTGTGACTCTATTATGAAGATAAAATGAAATCCATTGAAAAGAAAATCAGAGTGTTCAATTCACACGCGGTAGAAGTGAAACATTCAGAAAATTAAAGTAGATAAGAGTGGAAAGGCTACCAAGCACCGCTCAAAGAGGAGACCGAAAGGCTACGAAGCACCGCACACAGAGGAGACCGATTATATTATCTCATTCTCTCGCAGGTTAAATCTGATAAATGGGTGTGTTTGTCTCTTTTTGGTGTCGCTATCATTCATTTCATCGAGTTTCAAATCACAAAGTTGCTAAAGAAGTTCTCACTTCAATAATGCAGGTCAATGATAGAATTAACAATTTTAGAATCTATATTTTCAATTGGAGTATTAAGTTTATAATTTAAACATCTAACAAATGTGTGCTGTACTTTTTCAATAAAATCTGAGTGAATTACGATCTTCCTTTTTACGTTCATTTGTATATTTATTTTTTAAATCCATCCAGTTTTTTCTGATAATACCTAGTTTTTGGACTTTTGCGATATTGAGCAGAGTTTCGCTTTACTCTCCTCTTAGTCAACATATCCTTTCATTCTCAGATGAAAAGCGGATTTTAATTGATTTATTTCGATAACTAAATATTTCTAGTAACTCTTATTTTATTCGAGTTCATCATGTTGACTTGTTATTATTATGTATATAAGTTTATTTATTTTTCTAATGTAATTACTTCTACAATGGCACTACTCCAAAATTCAAATACGAGAAATGTTTTCTCTATTGAGTTGGGCAGTTTCGTTAACAAGAAATTAATGTATTGTAATTAGTTTTAAGAACCATATGTTTATTACTGCTACCGGGATTTTAACTCGATTCGCGGCAATGAACATCTCGTTTTAATTCTTATTCTTATGATTTGACATTTTGTCTATGTATTACGCATAATATATCTACATTAAACATACGCATAATATCCGCACGGTATATTAGAACGATATTTTTAATGACATAACCATGGTATATTAGAACGACCCTAGCACATTTGTAGTAGATGTCATTTTTCTGCCCGATGATATTGTTTTCAATTAAAATCAACAAAAAGTTTTTCTACAGCACGTTGGTACCTACTGATCATCTTACCACACCTAATCTAATTCCCATCACCTAGTTCCCATCTAATCTGTACCTATATATACGGTGCTGCTGGAATGAGACGGAGTGCATCCCACGCTGGATTGTACTAGGCTGTTGTATATGTTTTTAAAAAATTGTTCTTTATTTAGCATTATATTGCTTATTAATATTACAGTTTTTTCGATCGCCAATTAGGCATACGCCCGGATTCTAGCAATCGGATCGGATTTTAAACAATATTGACTCCTCATTACATTTCCTCATCTTCAATAATTATCGTTGAACTTTAAATCATATCTTTATACATATATTGTCCAATACTTAAGTATGATTGTATTGCTAATTTATTGTATATTTTTTCCTTGTTCCTGTTGTCTAATAAATTATTTTTTATTGTTACAGGTAAGTTCTAATGGTATTTTACATCAGATGCAAGGATCCCACCGGACGAAGGAGAAACCTCTAAAGTAAGTGTATTCAATAAAAAATGCGGTTATTCAATAATAATAAGGTTCAATGAAAGCCATTTTCAAGTTTGCATTTTGAAACGCATATCTTACAGGTAGGTTTTATAGGTAACAAAAGATATCTGTAAAGTCACCGATGACCAAAATTTCATGTGCATTTTTTACAGCAAATAATGTTCGGAATCACTGGCTGTAATAAGTACACTGTGTAAGTCAAGTACGTCCCTTAACAACCTGTGGAGTATATTTGAAGGAGGTACAGCCAATGACGTTATATAAATAGACTCGCCATAGTCTCACATACTCACAATATAATGTGGAAAGCAAGCAACACTCTTTTGTTTTCAGCGGTTTTCAGTATAATTTCTAAATTCAAAACTTTATTCCTGTGTGATAAAGACAGACAATCAAAGAATGTAAGTGTGTGAATGTCATGGATGTATTATGGTGGGGCGGCTTATTAATTTCTTCGCCGAATACTGCTTTCACATCACGGGTGTGACCTATGGGTGTGACTGAGATAACAAGATACTCTCACTCGGTTACACAATGGACAGGGAAGGGTAAAGAATACAATAACGTATTATTATAAAATTAATTGTAATAATTATAATAATTGATAATAATACGTAATTTGCGTGTACTTACAAATGAAGTGTTATTCCTTCGCCTTTACGACTATTTGCCATGTAATTGAAGCATTTTCTCATCACACAGGAGGGTATTTTGGCGCTTTGCAATTCAATTTACTTAGGTACTGGTAAGACACGACCTCACTCGACGCGTAGCAGTTTAGTACTAAAGTACTAGAAATAGAGACAGCTACAATCGTCTTGTGTTTGGCTTCCCACTTTGAGATTTCTACCCCGTGTCCAGTATTAATGTCATTGGGTACAGCCGAAAAATATGTGACATCGTCGGTCGAATGCTAAATTAGAGAATTCGCAGAAACATTATTCGGAGATATTAAGGTTTGAAGTTTATCAAATCGATTTACATTATTACTAAACCAGCCTAAACAGATCTCTAGTTTATACTTAATGATGGGTAAAAGTAAATGGCAGAGAATTAACTGAGCATACTCAAAACTGGCAAAAAGATATGTTACAATATATTTTCCAATCGGGGGGAAATTAGAAAAAGTGATAGGGAACGGAGCAAAGTCTAATTCTTCAAGTGAATAATTTTTTTTTTTTATAATGGTAAGTTGTTAAAACCACGATTTTGATGGGATAGCCATTTGTATCGAAGCGTAGTACGCTGCCTTGGATTGATAAGAATGGATAAAGAAGAATTTCGTTTTATTTTTTTTCCTAGCTCCACACAGGATACCCTGAAGAAAATAATTTGGGGATACTATGTGGAGGGTCTTTTTAGCGAATGAAATGAGAGGAAGTTTTGGGAAGGAAAAAGGTATGAATGGTGGGTAAAAATCTGGGGGTCAGTATGTCCAGGAGTGATGGCCGTATGAATGCATTATTCCCACTGTTGTGCAGGGCGATGGGTCGATATAGTCGGGATGGAGAGATTAAAAGGTCTCCCTCAACCAGTCTCTCCCGATCCGGCCCGTTACGCAGTAGGTGGGAAAACGCATCCGAGAATTAGACAAACCTCACCCCTATGCAGCCGGGCACCCCTGTTAAACGTAGCTAACCACTTGGGTGACCTAGGTCAGGTTTGTTGGTTATCCAATGAACAGTTGCCGACGTAGCGGTTTAAATTGTAATAGAAGCTATCAGAACTTGAATAAAGCACAAAAAGTGACCATCAGGAAAAAGAAGGCGACATATCACAAGGAAAAAAATTCAACCGCACAGTGAAAAATGTCTGCACATCAAAACAGACACTTATTTCAAGGCGACATTGTTTTGAACAAAACGGTTTTTGTTTTTTTTTTTCATTTTCACCTTTCGTCCGAAACTCGTACTATAATTATGTGCAATAATGCATTTTACTACCATCCTCGTAATGGCAGCTCAGCGAGGAATTGGACTTATTTTGGTCAAGGATTCATCATTAAGTCTTCAATTAATCAATGCAAATTTATAGTCGATGTAAAGGTACCTACCCTATAATTTGGTGAAAATTCAAAGCACGATTTCTTCGATCCATAATCATTATTCTAGTGCAAAAAATGAGTAAATTGATGCTGATGATGGGTGATTTGGAGATATCCGGTAAATTTAAATTGCATTTGCGTGTCCTAATTTGTTTTTATTTTTTATTGTAATTTTACCTCACCCGTAAAAATACAATAAAAAATAGATAAGAAAAAAATAGGGAAGAAAAATGAATAAGAAAGGTCAATAAAGAAGGCAAAAGGTATTTTAAGCATTCAAGTATGCAAGTAATATCATATTTTAACCGAATGTATAAAGTGATTTAGATTAGAGTTAAATCCTTCAAAACATTTTGACTACTTTTTAATTCGTATCGTGATTTATTTTTGGGGTATTATGGGTATTGCGCTAAATCCTTCTTTAGCCAGCGTTTCGGACACCGTTACGTTCATCATCAGGGCAGATGTGTAATCGAGTGTTATGTCAATCATGATTTAGATTAAAACTAAATCCTTCGAAACATTTCGACTACCTTTTAATTCGTATCGTGATTTATTGCTGTAGAAATGAGATCCCTGAGGCGAATGTGTGGTAAAACCATGTACGATCGTGAGAGAAACGTGGATATCCGCAAAGAATGCAAGGCTGACGTAAGCGTGATGTGTAAGATTAAGAAAGGGACTCTCCGATGGTTTGGGCATGTAGAGCGAATGAACGAGGAAAGGAGTGTAAGGAGAATATATGATGCAAATGTGAATGGTAGAAGAAGTCGGGGACGCCCGAGGAAGACATGGCACGACCAAGTGAATCAGATACTTGAGTCGGGCCATGTGAAGAGTCGGAATAATAGAAGAGCATGTATGAGACGATGTATGAATGTGAACGAGGCAAAGAGTGTGTGCCAAGATCGAGTTGTGTGGCGGTCCGTCCTCTCTGCCTACCCCTGCCGGGAAACGGCGTGATGGTTAGTTAGTTAGTTAGTTAGTGATTTATTTTTGGGGTAATATGCCGCATTGCGCTACCTCCTTCTTTAGCCAACGTTTCGGACAGCGTTACAGTATCCATCATCAGGACAGATGTGTAAACGACAGTGTTGAAGTGTGTGCTTATGTACATCGATGCGAAACCGTGTTGCTGAATTAAAGAGCTGGAATTACACTATTCAAAATGGTTTTATGCGCTTAGTTTTGATGTAGCCGTCGATTATCGGAAAAACTGTCCAAAGACGCGAAACTAGCCGTCCATAATGGAGTGCTGGTACCTACCCTGATGTATGGCAGTGAGGCATGGAACTGGCAGAGTAAGGATGAAAGCAGACTGAATGCTGTAGAAATGAGATCCCTGAGGCGAATGTGTGGTAAAACCATGTACGATCGTGAGAGAAACGTGGATATCCGCAAAGAATGCAAGGCTGACGTAAGCGTGATGTATAAGATTAAGAAAGTGACTCTCCGATGGTTTGGGCATGTAGAGCGAATGAACGAGGAAAGGAGTGTAAGGAGAATATATGATGCAAATGTGAATGGTAGAAGAAGTCGGGGACGCCCGAGGAAGACATGGCACGACCAAGTGAATCAGATACTTAAGTCGGGCCATGTGAAGAGTCGGAATAATAGAGCCTACCCCTGCGGGGAAACGGCGTGATGGTTAGTTAGTTAGTTAGTTAGTTAAGAACTATTGAGCTAAGCTCCGTCGTCTACATTAATCGGATTTTTTGAAATTTCTATTGCCTCAGTAATTAAGCGTGTTCTAGGGGTTTTGGGTCTTCCAGGACTTCAGGAACAAATCCACTTTTTAATTCGATCATTAACTCGTGAATCCATTTTAAAATGTTTTTTTTTTAAATACACGAAACAGCTATTGAAATCACAAATAGAGCTCACCGTTTAAGAGTTGTTAGTTGGACAAACAAAAACATTTAAAGTTAAAAGTATGATAAAAATTACACGATTGCCTTAATTTCTATGCGTACCGTTGTACATACCGATTGAATTATATGATTTCTAAAAACAGAGAAAATCTGTTCATTTAAACATCTCAGCCATTGACAGCGTAACACAAATCTTTATGGGATATTTAATTGATCATTTACCGACGAATTCCATCTTATTGCCCATTATAGTTACAACCAGTGAAAGTTTCATCAGAACGAATAAAACGATTCTGTTTTTGTACAGAAATCAATCAAATTATCGAACATTATCTTTGATCGTTAATATCGGCCAAATCAAACATTCGAACGATGAAATGAAACATAAGAATTATCACAGTAATTTGTATGAAAATCTGTTATTTTGCCTTTCTAGAACTTGTATAGCAAAAAAACACTATTACATACTTTATCGTCTAATAATTATTCTGATACTTTAAGTAGTCTTTTGGGCCGCCTGTGTGGAGTTAATGTAAAAAAAGTTCACTGTTTTATTGCAGCCATTTTTTATAAGAACACTCGTTTAAATTCATGCAATATTATTTCTCTCGGATTTTGTAATTCCAATAAATATGTCAACTTAAGAGTGATATGTACATTTAAGATTACATTGATAATTCTGCGAAAAATTCACGAAAGACTCAGGTGGTCTGTAGGAAAGCCCTTCGGCAGCGGTGCACAGTCGGGAAACACGCCAAACGCGCGCCCAACTTATGTGCAACGTTGACATTTGCCACGAGAGAACGGGTCGCTTCTATGACTCGTTCTTGAGAAACTCAAGACAACAGCTCGGCTGTGGGATGATATGCCTGTTTCTGTGCATCCTCCCTCATACTGCTTGAAAGACTTTTTTCTTCTTTTTCAAGAACCATGTTCACTCCTTCCTCTCTCCAAAAAAAAACTCTCCACCCAGCGTCTTTAAAGATATAGTAAGCCACGAGGGAAATTGTTTTCCCCAAGGCCTCATAATGTAATGTAAAAAAAATAACCGGTTGATTCACAGAATTTGATTAATTCATCAAATTTTAAAGTTAAAATTCAAATTCTGTGAAATAGCCCGTCCTCATGAGCATTAGAAGACGCTGCACTTCAAAGTTTTGAAATTTACATCACTGGTCACTACACATGAATGGTAAATTGGTTCTGGATAGCAGCCTGTAGGGTGCATATTGCTTTGATTTTTTTAAATTTTCTTTTTACATTAACTCCACACAGGAGGCCCTGAGGAAAATAATTTCCCTCAGGGCCTATGTCATCTTTGAGAATGCTGTGTGGAGGGTCTTTTTGAGGAAAGGAAGGAGTGAACATGGGTCTTGAAGAGACCCATGATAACCAACCTTCGATAGGAGAGGGTACCAGATGAATAAGTTAACTGCATTATGCTCACTAGGAAATGATCAATCATGCTAAGTTTGATTTGTTGAATGTAATATATTATATTATCCAAGCACCAAAATACCACACCCAATTGGGGACTTTCTTCAATACCACATTAATATTAATAATAATGTGTTCATATTGAACATATTGCCCATACGTTTTGAATAATTAATTCCCCTCAACCGTCGTGGCATTTGAAACAGGTACTGGGAAAGTTACGTAAAAGTGTAAGTATGTGAACCTCTTCTCTACGACATGTACACTAGACACTAGGCAATCAAGTCCAGTCTGTTTTGCTTGTTAACGCTGTGTACTGTGGAATTATCAACTTACAAATTGACCTAGTGTCTGATGTTTGTACTGCAGTACTCTTCTTGCGTTGATTAGCACAATGCAGTATGTCTTTCTTAAGTAGGTCTGGCTTCTTTTTCTTGGAATTTTCATCTACCTGCAGAGATTGGACAATTTGACCTCATCGTAGATATTTTGAAACTCCAGATGCAATCGTTGAAATTATTGATTACTTTTTATATTTCTCTACCGGTTTTGACAGTTTCATTAACTAGAGATTTTAACGTTAACAATAATACAAGTACTTACAGAAAGAATTAGATAGTGTTAGGTGGGGGGAAGTGGGGGAGGAGAGTTAGAGGGGGGAGGGTAGGAAACTTTGAGAGAATAAAGGGGAGAAGACTCAAAATAAGGAAACATGGTTAGCAAAGGTGATTTACGGGGTACTATTGTTTTTTGACTATATTAATTTTAGATTTTATTTTTTCATCGGCTTAATAGTTCACCCTAGGTTCATTTACAGACACTTACAATCACTGTTCTCCATTTTTAAAATTAATTATCCTTTCTAGAGTTGCAAAACCAAATAAGCATGGGTCAACAACCTTAAAAATCGACATCGGGTCAATCGAATTTTCAGCCCTATATCAATATAATGAAATATGATGTAGTATATCCACCTTCATATTGTACATCGACACAACACCTATATTATGTTAATTGCAAAATCTTCATATATAAAACAAAGTCGGGTTAGTTACACTATTTATAACTCAAGAACAGCTGAACTGATTTTTATGATCTTTGATCTTTTTGATTAGTCTCCGCCCCGAATAGCATAATAACTATTAAAACATCGAAAAAATTGACGGGAAAAAAAATTATGAAGAAAATGCATTTTCTCATACATTTTGTATGGAACGGCTTTTTAGAATTCAATATATACTTATCCCAATATTGCTGCAGCTCTTTCAAAAGATGAGATACACAATGTTCGTAGGTCTGTTTCCTCCAAAAGAAAACAGTCATGCTTTTCTTGCATCTCACTCACACACCTCACAAGTATGGAATATAGTTACAAGGATCACATTGAAGTGGTTTGTTTTACATTAGCTCCACACAGGAGGCCCTGATGAAAATGATTCCCCTCAGAGCCTATGTCATCTTTGGGGATATGTTGATTTTTTTCTTATTTTAAGATCATTTAGTTGTCCACGAACTACTGGAATTCAAATACTTGCAAAATAATTGCACAGTAATTATTAATGTTAACTCATTATGAAGTTGGCTGCTTGTAAAACAAGAATTTAATGTTATGGCTTTATAAAGTGGCTGTTTCATAATGCGGCAATTATTTTATACTTGTACTTAATTCTCGTTTTTTCTTGCATCTGTTGATGTCTTTTTAATTATACATTTCATTTGGCAACTCTGTTTTCTAACCTTATTTGAAAGTTTTCTGTATTGAAGTGATTGCGTTTCTTACACCGAAGGCAACACTCATCGCAGTCATCGGCATTGCAACAAATAAGGATCCATCATTCTCAAAATCTATTATTATATTGTCTAAAGTTTAAATGATGTCTTGCAAGCTAACAGATATCATCAAATATATCTACTAATTTCGGTTGTGGGTCTGTCAATTTGTAAGTTATTGTATCTCTGGTTCCGAAATCGGATTTGTTTTCAATTTTAGTGTCATTTTCAAAATTGAAACTATTTGTGTCAAGTAAAGTACCTACCCATATTATAATATTAAACAGAAAATTATTTTAATTTGCCATTTTAAAAATTGGAACGTATTTTTATTATTTTTATTTATTTATTTATTTATTTGTTTTTGTTACAAAGAATACATCATTATAAAGAAGCGTTGACTGTCCAACTAGGATTCTCCCGTTCTAGGACAGTCAAATTGACAGAAACATTTTGATAGGCGTAAATTTAATTTACAGACGATTGTTTTATATTGGGACACAAATCAAAAAATCATCGCCAAATAACTTTATCTTTCTTACTGAGGCAAAAAATCTTAAATAATTTATAATTAACGACACAGTGTCCTTTTCGTACATGTTTTTTTTTCAATATAGAAAGAAGAAAGAAATGTAAAATTTTAAGATTACTTCCAAATAAACCAAAGAAAAATAGTACATATATAATACACAAATAAACCATAAGATTACTTGTAAATAAACCAAAAGAATAATACATATTAGTACAAAGTTAGTGAAAGCATTGAAGAAGAAACAAACAGAAAATACCTGTTATACAGTGACCTTATTAAAATATGTACAGCTAAATTGTTGTATGTATCAAGAATTCACTATCCCGTGATTTCTAACGGACCTGCGCCAGTTATAACATAAATGTTAAGACGAAGTTTTACTAAAATTCAAATGAATTGTGTACTTAATTAAGTCCGTTCAAAACATCCGACGTTAAAAAGCCGGATCAAAAACCCCCAATGGCTGTTTGATTGATGCTATAAATAATATCGAATATCTGTGGTATCAATATTTGGTTAAGCTCTCTGATATTTGGTTTCAGACATTAAAAACTCGATTTTCCCGAGGTAATGCGTTCAATTATATGCGTCAGTTATTTCAGTTACCAAGAAGTTAGCATAAAAGTACAGAAACTACAGAAGTAACTACAGAAATTACAATAGAAGCTATCACATAAGTAACTACAGAAGTTACTACAGAAGTTACCACCGAAGTTACCATAGGAGTTACCATAGAAGTAACTACAGAAGCAACTAAAGAAGAAGCTACAGAAGTTACCATAGAAGTAATCACAGAAATAACTAAATTAATTACTACAGAAGTTACCACGGAAGTTATCCCTAAAGTGAATTTTGAAATTACCCCAGAAGTTAGCTCAAATAAGCCGCTGAATCTGCAATATATATGTAGGCACCTACCGAGGCGATCGAAACAATGAAACCGCGAAGTCTCTTGTCAAAACAATGAGACCGCCATATGAGATGAAAGTGATGATGAGATATGCCTTGAGAAAACCAAAAGCATACATTTAGTCATTAACGTCATTAAAGACGTATTTAGAAATTTAACCCCAACAAAGATAGATGGCAACTATTCTCGGAAACACAAAGAGGTTTTTTTTTTATTAAGCGTGCCTGGGTTTTTTACGTATTCCTGCGGTTATTTGTTAGCTTAGCGCCTTGGGCTAAAGTTCATGTTTATTAGCGATTTGTACAACACAAACATAGACACAGGTGAGAGAAAGTTATGCATGTATATTATATTGAGCGATCACTTTTATAATCTCAAAACACGTTGCGTCACACCATATCAAATGATATATCAGAGAATATTTAAAATAAAAGTATTTTGTATAATTAATGCAATTCCTAAACTGATTCACACGAAACGGGGCGTAGACCAAAGACTTTAGAAGAAATGGCCCAGGAGTTTTTTAAATTATGCTACAATACTTACTTATTTTATTATGTGTCTCGTAAAAATGGCAATTGTTTAAGTTGAATAACATAATTTAGCTGTTGTATTGGATAACATAAAAATTCTTTATAAACTTAATTCGGCCTTGTTTAGTAAAATAGACTCTCTGGTACACACAAGTTTTTGGTTTTAATCCAGGTCTCCAGATGCCCGGTTGGACGTCTATTCGTTACCGATTACAATAAACCACTTTATTTATGTATAGACCTCACTATCGGCAATTTATTCCCCAAATAAAATGCGTGTTTACTTCATCTCACTCTCACAACTTCATTTAGCACGAAAACAATGGAATTAATTAATGGGGTGCGATGCTAATTATTTACAAGACGAATCGAAATATGCCGATACCAGCAGGCGGGTAATTGCTGTATTGTTTCCTGAATGTCGGTCAAGGACGGGAAACAATGCGATCTGAGAACATTCTTCCTATCGGAGTTAATGAAATATGCATTGTTTGGACACGGAACCCGCTCTGGAAGTCTAACAAGTCTATTCTCTAGCGCAGATGAATTGATTGAAGGTATCGTAGACTAATTAGAAAACTCTATCTCTGTACGGCCATGTCATTTGTATATCAGAGTCTTCCCTCCTAAAACACGTGTTAGGGTTTCAAAGACCTAAATTATATCTACTTCTTTAGGAGAATATTATCTTCTTTTCCTTCTTTTATCGAGTCCAGAACTGATACCCTACTAATTTTCCGTGTTTAATGATAATAGGACAATTTGTATAACGCTGTTCTTGTGAAAAACTTTCTCTCCGAAACTGTTCGCAACGTTGACTAAAGAAAGAGGAATTGCAACACGGCGTAATAACCTAAAAATTAATCACAATAATAGGTACTTTTGGATGTGAAAATCTCAATTTATGTCTTAGGGCTGAGTTGTTTAGTAATCAGCTAGCTAACGGCCGTTGTTACCAACTTTTCGATCGTTCAATCAGCTAAGTGATTTGTTTAGTAACGGACGATTCGCCTGTTGGTCGGAGAATTGCGTTGGGAAGAGCGTATTCGGGCATTTGAGGAGCGATGAGTCGAAATTTCAACTAAACAGTTAATCAGCAGGATTGGGAAAAACGGCCGTTAGTATGTCAATATTTCCTAAAACAATCCTCAAGTGTGTGCTGAATAGAAATTCGACAGTCAAAGACAACTTAGTAACAAATGTGATAAAACCCGTAATACTTGAATAAAATCCTTGTAGACCACTCCTCTTCCCCTCCCCCATATGTTATGTACAAAAACCGTAGGTTAAGAATAATTTGTACCAGTCTAAAGATGGCTTTAACAAGCTGAAATCGGTTACGGTCTAATAATTTAGAGTGAAAATAAGTTTCAAATTTGTTTTATTATAATGGAATTCCACCATGAATTGTCAGTTTCAAAAATAGAAATAATAAAAAGAAAATTGTAGTTTATTACAATATATATATATATATACATATGTGATGTTTAACTAAGAACTTTCAACAATTACCGACGACTCTATGTATGACACATAATATATTTCTGCGAGGCACTGCGTGTAACTTATTCGGAAGCTTCAATTTATGTACCTAATTGTTTTGGTAGAAAGCAGATGTTTGAGTTCAGCGAAACGAAGCCTAAGCGAAAGGCCTGAAGATGTTTGTGTTAAGCGAAACCGGTTGATATTAAAAAATTGAACAAATTTGTTGTTTTATTTCAGTTGTTATATAATTGTACTCACACCTTTCAGAGTCCTTGATCTTGAGTTGTAAAAACGACCCGTTCTCAGGTGACCATTGTCAACCAGGTTCAAATGTTGGGTGCGCGTTTGGCGTGCTTCCCGATTATGCACCTATGCCGAAGGAATTAATGACGCTAGTTCCTCGGAGCATCTGCTATTAAAATACTGATAGGACAGGAGATATCTATCGTATCTGCGGTCAAGGTTTTTTTAAAGTATTTTGAAAATAATGAAAACTATTTGTTATTTCAAATTTAAACATTAGTAATTATTTCACTTGCGATATGTAGGCGCACGTATGTTTAAATCAAATTACGAACTGAATTTATAGGACACCCCGTAAGTGAAGCCCGTAAGGGTGTCGTTAAAACTTGCCTCTCTTCTAACTAGTTACAATAAGTGAGCGTAAGCAAGACAGAGAGCCTTATCGGGTTAGTGGGCGTCGCTTGACGTTCACACGATAGATAGATAGATAGACCAATACATCAATTCTAAGCATTTTTATTGCTTTCATCTTTCGTTGCGTTACCTATACAGTATAGTCACGTGATAAGCACCGTTCCAGCAGCACGGTAACACACGAAATAGCACGCATATCACTTGATTCTGTCGCGACGTAAAGGGGTGGGAACAGTGGTGACTTGAGATTGAAATTTTGTGTTTTTGTTTTTAATAGAAAATATTTTTTTTTTCATCAGAAAAATGACATGCTCATTTTTCACTTAGAATACGCATCGAAATCGCTGGTTAAAATCCTTCGGGGACGTGCTCTTACATCCTGTATATTCACAAAGGCTTCTATCTTCCGTGTTTAGAACTAACTAATTAATCATACACATACAGTAACCTCGCATCAATTTAAATTTACTTCTTTCAACAGACAAAGTAAAGCCTTCACTGTACTCAACAATAACATCACAATTTGTTCCATGATCCAATAATCTTGGGGCCTCTAACTCGAGGCATCCGCTAAACAACTGGATCACCAATCTGAGGTCACCTCATATACGCAATGTTACAATCGTACTTCACGGTATCTCCCAGAATAATGAACAATTGAAAAATTTGATGGGTGATCCCGAGAGAAAGTGGTAATGGAAGGTTTGCCATTTTTGTTTGCATACAATGCCAGCTGCCGACAATTTGCTGTCTGCGTATAACACCGGTGCACTATTGCGAAACCATCAATCATCGAATGACATCATAAAAAGCTTGAATCTATTTACCCGCTGTGAGTATGACCGTATTTCGGCATGCTTATTTTATCTGTGGTGAAAATATGCTAATACTTTCTGGCAAACTTAAACAATTGTTATGAAATCGTATTAAATCTTTTATTTTTTTGTACGATAATTATAGGTAAATAGTGCTCGAGCTTTAGGTACTTGTAATGCCTAGAGAAGACACATAATAAATATGAATGTGTTAATCAGACATTTTGTGGAATGATAGAGTACCTAAAACCCTACTGGCAATGCATGGAATTAATTATTCCACACCTTGCTTAAACTTACCTAGGCATTTTGCACAACGTCTAAAGGTTAATTTATTTTATTAATTTTAATTCTCTGGTATTATTTATTTAGTATTTTACATATTTTATTAAAATAATCACATGCTACATGGTTGGGTGGACACGCGAAGTTTCCGCATATAGTGAAAAACATAGATTATTTAAAGAGAACATGACAACAACAAGATAATGAGAATGAGAAAATAATACAGAGCACCCCTGCTCGAGGGTTCGTAATTAACAAACTAATATACACTTAGGACGGGTTATTTCAAAAAATTTGAACAATTTAACAAATATTTGAGGTCAATTTTCAAGTTCCGCGAAAGTTCTTTTCAAGTTCCGTGATCATTTCAGTTTTATTAAGCAAATGGCCTATAATGATATAATAACAGAACTTGAACAAAACGTGGAAATTAACCTCATATATTTGATGAATTGTTAATTTTTTTTAAACAAACCGTCCTTAGTAAATTAAACGTCCTTCTGAATATTAATGTTGTGTGTAGTTAGTTTTTAATTGTGGGATGTGGAATAGTTGGTTTGGTCGTGTGTTTCGTATTGGACATTAGAAATGGCTGGTTGGTTGATTAGCTTACTAAAGTTTGGTTTTTATAGAACGTTAAATTATGTTTGTTTTGGATTCGTAGGTACTTCGAAGACACGTGGCCAGTAAATGTGCTCTAAGGCATTTTTAGAAATATGATTCGTAACTTCTCAACAATTCCGAATATATTTTTGGAAAAACACAAACCCTGCCATTACTGACTACAATTATTAAAATCTACTCGGTACACATGTGCACAATGTTGTTACCTTATTCTGCCCAAAAACCAAAAGTATCGAAGAGTTACTTTAACCCAACAAAACCTGCCACTCCTCCAATTAGCGTAATTATTACTACAATCACTTTAATTTGCCTTCTGCGGTAGAGTCGGTTGAAAAATAACAAGGCCCATCTTTGTCATAAGTTTATGACAAATCATTCCTACTCACTAATGGCCAGAAAACAATGGCGCCAATGATTTCGCAGATCACAATAATAACATTGCAACACTGGCTGACTGGATCACAATAGTAAAATTGTGTCTGCTCCGACAACTACTGGCAACTCTAGGAAATAGTGCAATACCGGATAGTGATATTACCGCTACCAGCATTACGTCACTTCAGTTGGACAAGGTTCTAACTTCACTTTACTTTTGTTCTGAGATATGAGATGTCAAAGTTTGCAGACACGATTTCTCACAATCCATTTACCGATTTCTGATTTTGAGGAAAAGTATTTTAATTGAACATATTTTTTATTTTTTTATTTTTATTTTATTTTTTGATATGAATAACGCACAAGAGTCCCAACTGCTCCCGTCTTAAGCCAGTGAGACTATGGCATCCTCAATTGGAGTATGTTGTGAGGCTGAGAATAGTGGGGAGGGGAAGGATGTAGGGAAGAGGAAGGTGGGGAAGTACCTGGCTATTCAGATCTGGTTACCAAACACGGCTAATGCCATTTCAAGCAACGTTTTAATTCTGAATGGTGGTTATTGAAAAAAAAACATTTAAATATGACGTTTACTTACCATTGTAGAACTAACCTAAACATGCAGATTGGATATATAGAACATTTCTAAACATGCAGATAGCAACCAGCTAGGGCATAATAATTCATTGCATAAGGTTCTAACCACAATTTACTAATGCAATTCCAAGCTAGTGAAACGTTATATTTAAAAAAATTGCTTTATAAACATAAATTTTAACAAAACAAAAACGACTTAAAAAATGCACTTAAAAGTAAAAAAATAATTTCGTACGATTGTTATTTTTGGAGTCGGTGTCAGCCAAGGTAACTACATACATAGCTAGTTATAGGTGAGTTGTGGAGATCTGGGCTGACACCGAATCCAAAAATAACAATAGTATCTACGAAATAATTTTTTTTACTTTTTAGTACATTTTTTTAAGTCGTTTTTTGTTTTGTTAAAATTTTTGTTTATTTTTTGATTTTTAGTGACGAGCTTGCGTAAAGAAGTTTTACTTCAAAAAAAGAATAATCGAAATCTGTTTGCGTAATATTGAGTTATTCGTCTATTTGTCGCGCACATACTTATTGCAAATTTAAGACATATATGGTTTTCTCATAGATCCCATTGTCAGAGCTGGACCAAATGGGACTACAAGGGAAGCACCAGTTTTCTAATAAAAAAAAGAATCATCAATATCGGTTCATCCAATCAAAAGTTCTGAGGTAACAAACATAAAAAAAAAATAAAAAAAATACCGTCGAATTGATAACCTCCTCCTTTTCAAAGTCGTTTAAAAATACGATAAACTAAAATACTTTTCACAAGATTTTAGATTACGAAAATTCGTCGTTGCAAACTTTGAAACCTCGGAATATGGTAAGAAACCTTATCCAACCAAAGTGACGAACTAAATCGCGTCTCGTATAAACGATCAACTCTCAGATACATACAAAATAGAGTGTAAATGATGTTAGAAGCTTGTCAAATAAATTAAGCTTGATTTAAGAATTTCTTCATACAAGTATCTACGGAAAAGCAACACAAATGGTTTTGAAAATTATTTTGGTTACAGAAATGAGCAAAAGAAATGGTTTGCATTCAAATGTCATTTTTTAAAACAATGTCAGTTAGAACCTTGTCCAACTGAGACAACGATTAGTCACGGGAACGGTAAACCGAATGCGTATGCTCGTAGGAGTTAGCATTTATTATCGGTGGTTTAGTTTCAATTTGAGAAAGCTTGATTTGTTCGCGTTGATTCCGATAAACCTTTGGTTGCTTTTCCTTGAAGATTTAATAGGATTGTTCCTTGCTAAATTTGCTTTATAAATTTGCAATAAACTTCCTCTTAATACTACAATAATAGTTAACAAAAAAGACCTACTAAGCTAAAAAAATCGTGCGTTCTTTCACTTAAAATCTGATGAGTGCCTTGGTGGATTGGTCTTGCCTATCAAAAATTTCAGATTTTGAATATGGCGAAAATTTATTTTTGTTATTTCGAAATATGGAATGAACTATTAATGTTATTAAATGTAGATTATTGGGAACCCTCCTACACTTCTTACTTATAAAGAAACACTATTTGATAATCCGTTTAGGTTTGAAGTAAATGTAAGCACTCCAAAAAAATTAAAGTTTTATTCGTCTTTTATACCCGGGAATTTCATCAGCAGAAGTCTTTAATTTATACAAAGTTGGCTTAAAATAATAAATACGCACTTGTAAATACGTACCTTGACTCGTTAATCCTGTATTTATAGAATATTAACCCCCGTTTAAATTGCACCGGATTATTATAAGATTAAAGGTTATTTCACAAGATATAAAGCTTATCACAATAAAAGTAACACAACACACATTCTGTTTATGATAAGTGCTAACTTTACAAGGAATATCACCATTACGAATAATAACGAACGAATAACAAATGAAAATGGACAATAATAATCCACGTTAAATACCTGAGCCGGAATGTCATACAGTAATAACAGCACCAGAAAGACATGATACTAAATAAATTATATTTTTTTTGCAGAATTTTTGCATGTGTGTATAATTTTTGAAGCCTAGTAATAGAAGATACATGACCTATTTTAACAGTCCTAGCCGTGTTTTCTGTCAGCTCGGATTGTTTTCATCTAAGAAGCCATCCTTCTTATTTAGAGGCACATTTTCTAGAAATAAAACATGGGAAGAAAATTGTAGTGTCGAAGACTTTTTTCATTATTTTGGAATGAAGGTGTAATATACCTGCATGGCTATATCACGCACGTAGAATTCATAACTTGTATTTAGTGTGATTGAAACACGTTTCATTTAAATATGTATTTTTTTTCTTTCTATTTATCTATTATGTAAAAACTTGTTCCCCTCTTTTCTTTTTCCGTATCATTCACATTTATTTTTGTATTATTAACCTAAACTATGTTATTATTTTTATGCCATCTGCAATTTAAAACTGGCATCTGTTTTTATTTATTTCTCTTTTCTTATTATCATTTAAATGCATCTTTATACCTGTTCATTTCCTAAAGTTTTTTTTATTATTTATTACTAGCTGCGGTACCCGATTTCGCTTAGGAAGTTGATATGAGATTGAACTGACGTTCGAAACCCCAACGGATCTTGCTTTATATACTCCAAACAATGGGTACCCATACAAAAAGGCTTTGAATGGTCCGAGAGTGTAGTGGAATGTTCCACAATGATCTGGGATATTTCGGGATGTTCCCGAACGTTCCAGACTATTCCCGATCATTCCACAACATTCCAGAATGTTCCTGGATGTTTTGGAATGTTGTGGAATGCTCTCGAATACTCTAGAATGTTCTGGACTGTTCTAGAAATTTCTAGAGGGTGAAACTTCCAGCCCTCAAATCTTCAAAAGCTGGACCTTCAGGTAAAAACGGGAACCTTTTTCTAATATACCATAAAACTCTCTTGATCGTACCGGGACTCGTTTCTGAGTTTTAGCGGCACGCATATTTTACACTTTCTTTTATAATACGAGTATACATATTGACTTAAACGTTGTGTCTATGTACGAGTCATGTGTCTCATAATCACGTAAAAAAAGCTCATCGGGGCGTTAAAAATTAAATAAATGTTCACGAATACACAATGTTACTATATAACAACCATTAATTTCGATTTAATACATTTTGGTTCAAAATCATTTTTATTTTGCGTATCATTGGAGCCAAACTGTAGCCATAAATTCCAACCCCCTTAATGGCCCTTTGTGGAGGTTTTATAGTGCGTTTTCTATTATTTATAAAAAAACTAGAAAAAGCGAAAACAATATATAACAAGTAGAGAAAATTGGGATAAACACACGAAGTGAATTTCCCTCGACACCTAACCGGTACAACCTCGTTACACCATAGACACGGAAACTTTAAATATTTATTTCCTGGAAACGGTCGCAATTTAAAACCAACATAAAAAATATTGTTTCCAAGGCAGTAACAAGAGCAACAGCTTCATTATTTCGCCGCATAAGTTATCCCCTTAATTAACATGTTGGCTTAATTAAGGCTAAAGCCGGGGCTATTTATTGGTACATTACTAAATTCTGTACTGGCCTGTAGTCGTAATGTTAAAGAAAAGCGTTCGGATTATCATCTTTGTTTATTATGCAAAGCGAGCCGCCTGAGGCGACACTAAGTATCTGAAAACTAAATGGGTTTTCAGTAATTAACATACTGGTTTGTAATTATACCGGTATTGATTTGCCGCACCCGCAGACAATACAATAATAGGTGACTCCATAAACATCCAAATTGATAGACCAGCTCATCAGGGAAAGGGGACAAATCAAGTTGCGCGGAGTTGGGAGGCGGCGTTACCGTCTTCGTTTCTGTGATTTGTCAATAAACGAATCTGACAGTATACAGGAAACTCCTATTTAAATAACACTATTTAGTGCTCGAAAATAAAATCCACTTACGAATTACTAGTCCTCTTAACAACGTGCGCAAAATTCTGGCTGCCTAAAAATATTTAACTACAAATTCCAAATCGGGTAAACAAATTCCGGCTTGTTTCCAAAATTGAATATTTTTTATACTAGGACGGGTTGTTTCACAGAATTTCAACAATTTATCAAATTTTAAAGTTAATTTTCAATCTCAGTGAAAGTTCTTTTCAAGGTGTGTTATTATTTCAGTTCTATGAAGCAACTGGTCTTTAATGATATAATAACAGAACTGGAATAGGACTTTCACAGAACTTAAATATAACATTGAAATTTGATGAATTGTTCAAATTCTGTGAAACAACCCTCAAATGTAGATATTGTTTTTTAACGTCGCTTCGCTAGGCGGTTTGATTAAAAATTAACATTCAGACCTTCGCTGAAAAGACCCATAATAGACTGCGCTGCAAAATGACGCCTTATTTTAGCTAACTTTACTTTTCTATGCAGGGTCTGGTTATTTCTACGTACGATTGATGTCGTAGTTTATTCAATGCATTCTCGAACCCTCCTGGTGCCAAACGTTCACGGGGCTTGCCTCGAGCTTGTCGAAATGATTTCCTGATTCCATGTTTTTTTTTTTTTTTTTTTTTTTTAAATTCCTTTATTTTTCCCATATTTTACAATTTATATTTACATATTTGAAAATCATTACAATAATGTGGGAACCCACTAAGGCGCAGCCTGTGCGTGGGTAATATATTTAAAAAAAGTTTTTTTTTTAGTACCTAGAAAAAAACAAACAGGGGTATATAAAGCAAAAACAAAAATTGTTTAAAACATTTTGTACAAAAAGTGTATACAATAGTGTACGGTTAAATAAGTGTAAGTGTAATTAATGATATACATTGTAATAATAGGTGTAAAGTTTGTGAGAAAAGTGATATAAAACTAAATAAATAGAGTTTTTAGAAACATAAAGTGAAATAAAACTAAATAAAGTTTTTACATCTGTATGGTTTAGCCATAATTTTAACTCTTTTACGAAATGCGGAAGTTTTGTTGCAACTTGAATATGTTTTGGTAAACTATTGAAGGTACGAGGTCCAATAAAACTACTGTGGGTTTGCATTTGTTTTGTGTGTGTTTGGGGGGTTTGGAATACATTATTATTTCTAATGTTGATTCTGTTTACATTTTTTTCGAATTTGTTTACGTTTTTAAAGATATATTTCATAGTTTGCAGTATAAATAGTTTACGGAGACTGAATAGTTTAGATTCTTTGTATAAAGCATCTGTCGAAAATGTTTTAATTCTATTATACATAACTTTGATGCTATAATTTTGAGTTGTTTGTAAAGGTTTTATAAAAGTATCAAGGGCACCACCCCATCCTATTATTCCATACATGAGTGAAGATTGCACCATAGAATAATAAATCATTTTCAATTTGTCAATATTCAATACTTCTTTGAGTCTGTAAAATATGTATGTAAGATATCTCAATTTAGAAACGGTATTATTTATTTGTGAATGCCAATTTAAATTTGTATCAATACATATACCCAAATATTTTATCTTTTCAACTTTTACAATTTCAGAGCAAGATGAGCATATTACTTGATTACAGTTAGTATTATGAATTCTAATTTTAAGGTTATTGGGGGGTTTGTTTTTACTGTTTTTATAGAAAGGTAGGTAAAATGTTTTATTGTTGTTTAGGAAGAGTCTATTACTATTTAGCCATGATGAGACATGTGCAATACATTTTGATGCATTTAAATAAGTTTCAAGCCAGGATTTTCCGTTTACAATTATTACTGTATCATCAGCATAAGATACAATATCACCAGGGATTACAAGATTACATAAATCATTTATATATATTAAAAACAGGATTGGGCCAAGCACAGTACCCTGTGGTACTCCATTTTTTATCCTCGTTTCAGTACTATAAAAATTCCCTATTTTTGTTTTTTGTTTTCTGTCTTTGAGATAGTTTGTGAGAATTTTTAGTGTATTTTTTTTGAAACCTATTCGATTAATTTTTTTTATAAGTATATTGTGGTTAACCGTATCAAAAGCTTTTCTTAAATCTAAAAATAAAGCTAGGCATTTTTTATTTTTATCAACAGATGTGTACAATTTTTTTGTCAAATCGAATATTGCATCTTCAGTGCTTAGGTTACTTCTGAAACCATATTGATTTTGGGACAGAATTTTGTTTTGTTCTAGGTGATTCATTACTCTATTTTTGATACATTTTTCAAATATTTTTGAGAGGTTTGAAACTAAGGAAATAGGTCGGTAATTGTCTAAATATGTGCGTTTCTCCTGATTTGTGAATTGGAATGATGGTGGAGATTTTAAATTGTTCAGGGAAATGTCCCTCTTTTAGTGATATATTAAAAATATGTAGCAATGGAATTAAAATATTATGTTTTATTTTTTTTAGTGTGTTACCCGATAAACCATCAATTCCTGTAGAATTTGTTGACTTTAGACTATCAATGTGTTTTACAATTTCGTTTATCGTGATAGGTGAAAAATATTCTAAGGAATTTATTGAATCGTAAGTTGAGAGTAAATGCAAAGATGAGTCTACGGGTGTTGTACTATCAATTTTACTAGAAGATTCAAGTACTTGATCTACTACATTTGTGAAGAAGTTGTTAAAGTTTTCTGCAATGGCCGATTTGTCAGTTATACTATTGTTATTTATTTTAATCTCTTTCACATCAGTTGATGCCATTTTTTTTTTGTTCATTATTTCATTAATAATATTCCACGTTTTTTTGGTATCATTTTTAGGGCAAATCTATCAATTATGATGTCTTTCGATGACTCGTAAAGGAAAATATTCTAAATACCTGTGCTTGCATATCACTGCTGCAGCATTGTTTATTGCATTTGATCGTTCAATCGTATTATTCTATTGTATTGGGTATTGGCTAGGCGACAAATGTATAAATTGGAGGTAATACAGTAAGCTTGGGTTCCCTCAGGACATGAATAATTGAGACTGGCAAATCCTTATTCAGAAACTGCACCCGATATATTTACATCGAGATGTTCTGCAGTCAAACCATTCTTGAAGTTTATTGTGGCAAGAAGTTTTGTCTGCATTTCTTTTGCAACCTTTGCTAGAATAAATCGAAATACATAGGTTGATATTAAACTTTGTGTTGCAAAATTATAAATATAATGAAACGAAGTGACTTGTCAGTTAATATAAAACCCTGAAGAAACCAGGAGTCAAATGAAATATGGTCGGCTGAAAATATTCACCTCTATGTGTAATATTCGGTCACCTCTGGTCAAATAAGCCACCTCTGGTCTAGAGCCCCAAAATGCCTGAAACAACCCTCGACTCTGTGCAGAAACGGGCGGTCCGTTTAATAGATTCTCCTATCTTACCAAACGGATTGCAATCTTTAGAGCACTAACTTCGGGCGAGAATGCTATCCTTGTTCTATCGGTATTACAATGGAAGATGCTCCAAGGAACTAGTACCGTTGATTCCTTCATTGCCATTCGGCACCGATGCATAGTCCTGAAACACGCCAAACGCGCACCCAACATTTGAATACAATTGACATTTGTCACATGAGAACGGGTCGTTTCAACGACTCGTTCTTGATCAAATTGTTACACAGCTCGGGTATTTTCAAGACCCAGGTTAGTTTCTTCCTTTCTACGAAAACACCCTCCACACAGCATCCCCAAAGTTCACAGAGGCTCTGAGGAAAAATATTTTTCTCGGGTCCTCCTGTGTGGAGCTATTGTAAAAAAAACAGCGTACAAAAAGTCCTATCGTCTTAGATAGGTACCTACTTGTTAATTTAATAAAAAATTTCCCTTGAGACAATATTCTAAGAAAAAATGCGTTTTCCAAATAAGCAATCTACTGTAATTAAGTACATACTAATTATGCTTTTGCAAATAACATAATCTCTTGACCATGGTGTATAAAACCTGAAAGCATCCAATAAAAATATCATCTTCATAATTATAGTACCTTGAAATATTCTGTTTAGTTTTTCCAACAAAAAAATGACATTGAAACACCAATTTTTCATTCAAAAATGATACATCAATAAACATATCAGTCTTAAATGTTTTGATAGATGAGTTCAAGCCGGGTTATAGTGTGATTACTTTCGTAACCTCTAATTATAATGTGATTACCGAGAAGATATACGAAATATAAAAAAAAATCTCATTGAAGATGTACAAGTTGATGAAATTATAATGAATCACCTCGTAAGACGTATAAAGCCTCTTGACATCAGTAGAAGGCTTTTAGTTTTTATAAATGACAGGTTTGGTTTTGTTTGTTTTTTCTACCAACGCATAGTTCAAGTGCTTAGTGTACTTGTACCAATTTGGAAGCACTTTGAAATATTGCAAACATCATTGCCTAACAATAATAACAGATCATTGCCTAACAATATGACACATTTAAAAATAATTTAGGTAATACGATTTAGGTGTAGTGAGAAATTAAAATGTTCTTATGTACCTAAAATTTGAAGTGTGTAAAATAGCTTGTTCGTCTAACTTTGTTAAAGGTTAAAATTCTCCAATCTTGTACATAAGTACGGATTACGTGTGTAATGTGTGTAATCTCTTGAAGCTATACATTATAATTTATTACAGGAGTGTCAAATAAAATCGTAACTTCAAATATCTAATCGTCATTTTCATGTGTGTATTCTAGCGCAATGTAAAAAAAATATATATATTTTTTGCTCACATTTTTTTTCGTATTTTGATTGAAAAAAAAACATAATCTCAATATTTTTTAAATGGAGTACTGCAGAGTCCCAACTGTTCCCAATCGTCTAAATCCCCCATTCCCATTTGGGGTATCTTGTTAAGATATCGGGAGGAGAATGAGATGGGCAAGAGGAAAGCGGAGAAGTGCCTGACAATTCATTCTGGTCACCAAAAACGATTCACCAAACGCCAATTCAAGCAACATTATTCTCTTCTTCTTCCTTGCGCTGTCCCAACTCATTGCCTAGGTAGGCTATTGGGGTCGGCTCTTCTCGTTCTCAGGTTATAGTTTCTTCGGTTCTGAGTATCGCCTTCATCAAGGCCGTTTCTCTGAAGTATTTTGGAGCATTGAGTCATCCAGGAGTTCGTTGGTCTTCCTCTGGATGACTGTCGATGAAGCTCCATAGACATTGCCTGCTTCACTGTGTGGTCTGATGGTCTCCGTCGTATGTGCTCATACCATCTCAACTGTTATTCCTCCAGTTTACTGTTTATGTCCGTGACACCCAGGCTACCACGAATGCGTGAACTTTTAATCTTATCTTTTAGTGATACTCCTGCCGATCATCTAAGTCTAAGCAATCGTATTTCTGCTGTTTCGAGTTGCAGAAATGCGAATGTGAATCGGCTAATTCAAGCAACATTCAATTGTGAATAATGGTCTTTCGCTATACTGAAAATATACGTCACTCTGGAACGTGTCACGAATATACTATATGGATACCTATATATATATTTTTTAATGAATAAATTTTGAAATAACACAAATTATTCAAATAAAATTTACTTAGGCAGGCCGGGATATGAACCCGCGGATTTGTAGTGAACAATTCGTCCCTACTACTTCTTCTTTCACTATATCTATCACTCTGGAACATGCTGCGAATATACTTTGTAGGTACGAGGTATAAATTATTTAGATAGAATTTTCTTGCGCAGGCCGGAATTAGAACCCGCAGATTAGTAGCGAACGATTCATCACTACTTGATACCACGCTAGTTCAAATTGTGATGATAAATTCGCAACATTTGATTTCCTTCCAGTTCACACATTATCTTTCCACCTCGCTGCATATACCCAGCATGAATCATTGCGTGGTTGCCATTTTCGTCACAACTTTCTTTGTGAGAGCTCATGTTTGCACTTCAAACATACACATTACACAATAATGAATTTTTCGCTTTACCATATGCAAATAATTTCGATTTGGCACTCTGTAATTATGTATGATCTGAAATACGCAATAATATTTTTGGTTCTGCCATTGTTGTTCTAGTAACGCGGTTGTCTCTTATGAGCCCACGCTCAGTGACACAAATTGTGATATTGCGGAATAAACTCTCGAGCATTTAAAATGATATCAATTTGTAATGAGAATATTAGATGAGTAGAAATACTTATAACCGGATTCTGGCTCGTGACACGAAGCGCGGTGGGCAGAATTCTTGAGTCAGAGATTGGTATTACCAGGCATGTCAATGCATCGTAACTATTGTAGATTATAGAGAAGCTGAAGAGTGATCCTGTATTTGACAATAATCTACATACCTTTAAACAGTAGGTAATATAAAAATCAGAGTGTGCAATTCACACGCGGTAGAATTGAAACCTTCAGAAAACCTTTTCTCATACATTTGGTCATCTAATTCGTATTTGTGTTTTCTTCGTAGGAGTCAGTTAGATGTCACTTTCTTTTGTGTTTTCTTTAGCCTGTTTATTTTGGAGTGGTTTCAAGATTGGATGTTGATTATACAAAAAAAAATATTTTTTTTTAAATTTCGTAGGATTCGATTCTTGGTCCGCCACATGTCTGCAGAGGTTTGTCAAGCGCTTTATACCACTACATCAAAGGAGATTTACTTGGGACTGTGGATTTGATGTGTTATATTGGAACCGAGCACCTGTGAAATAAACAAATATTTTATTGCTATCTCATTCTCTCGCAGGCTAAGTCCTGTAGATGTATGCGTTTGTCTCTTTTTAGTGTCGCTCGTTTCCGTTTCATCGAGTTTCAAATCACAACGGTGCTAAAGAAGTTTTCACAATAATAATAATAATGTTTTATTCCGGAATATGGGAAGGATAGTGCAATCCCGTAGTCCCATATACATAGTTATACATATTTCCACAGTTAAAGAAACAAGTAGAATAGAACAAAATAAGTAAAAAATAAATAATAATAAGTAATCAATTGTGAGGACCAGCGCTCACTCAGGAATGGTGCTTGGTGCTCGAAGGCTGCGGTCACCACCGTATTGTCGGAGGCCATTAGTCGTATCCTGACTCCAGTACTCCTGACCCGGTGTCTCATCAGACCGGCGAATCCCTTCAGCCCTAGTTCCGTAAACATTGTCGATGCACTGCTGTACCTTTTGCATTCAAATATAATTATGTAGGCGTTATTTTATTGGATCCGGAGTCGTTCCATCGAGCTAATGACACAATGTTTCACACGTTTATAAGCTAGTAAAAAATGCATTGAACAATGTGTTTTTAAGACAGAAGACATTAAAATACAGTCTTTTGTCGTCCAATATCGCCATTACCTTCAGTAATGATGTACCTCAAGTAGTAGACTTTTTTAGATGTAGGTGGTTTAGGTTGTACGTGGAGCATCTTCTCGGGATTTTTTCCGAAGTTGAATACGAATATTTCCGTCTTATTGGAGTTGTATATCAAGTTATGGTAATTTGCATATTTTTAAAATGTTTTGAATAATATTCTCAACCCTTTGATCGATGGAGCTAGGCAATGATGTATATAATGTATGGTTATAAGTTGAGATTTATCATAACCCGCCTCACTAGGCTAGCCTGTATTGAGGCAGTAAATTTGCGAGTTAATACGTAGTTAGCACTTGCATTAAAATATGTTCACTCAATAGTTTGATTTCATTTATAACTTCGAATTAGGATGAGTGCAAGGCCCTATCACAAATACTTTGTGAAGACCTGACCCCGACCTGAGTAACCTACATAGTTTCTAACATCATTTATATTTCTTAGTTGTTATTATTTCATCTGGTAGGTATGCGAGAATGCGTCTACATTCAATAATTGATAGCATTGCGGTTCGACGGATAACCCGTAGATTGCGGTATTAGTACGGGCTAATGAGTGATTAACTCACCTGTGACACGCACTTACCTGATATCACGCAGGGCCGCTAAACTATTAATTGATTAATTTTTAATCTTCTTTACATAGTATAAAATGAAGCCGCTCACGCTGTCTGTGCGCTTAGATCTTTTAAAACACGCAACAGATTTTAATGTAATTTTCACCAATAGATAGAGTGAAAGCGGCAGCTGGCAGCTGGCTGCCAAACAAAATAAAGGTTGGGTAATGGCGTTGCGTTGTGTTTCGTTAGCCACAGCAACGTGTGGCCGGGTCTGCTAGTAATATATAAAATTAATGTTTCTTTGTTTTTCCCTTATGCGGTATCTAAACCATTCATCGGATTGCGATGAATCTTTGGTGTAGGTCACGGACATACAAAATACTCATATGTCTATGGTGTAGGTATTGTCGCGCGCACACCCGGGAAGGTTTCTATATGTAATAGTGAGCTCTAGCGTTATGAAAGTATTTCCTATTCGATTGCGATGAAACTTTGGTGAGCTGTTATGCGAACAAATTCTATTTATAAAAGCGAGATATGGCGTTATGAAATTTGTATAAAAATATTGCATTAGGTGGCGAGCGAGTTGTTTGAAAAATGGGTGTACTTCATATAGTTTAGCAGGAAGGAAAGAGGGAGGGAAGATAAGGGCAGGCGGAAGGGAAACGGGAACGGGGACAACTCGTTCTTTAGTTCAACAGCTTGGGTCTAGAACGATAGCGGGCCTCTGTGTTTCTTCCATTCAACAACATGGACCTCTTCAAGATATATGTTCACTCCTTCGTCTACTTAAAAAGACCCCCCACAAAGCTTTCCCAAAGATGACGTTGGACCTGAGGAAAAATATTTTGCTCATCGCCGATGGAGAGAGTAATAAAAAAAACTATTTCCACTTATTCCGCATCCCTGCTTTCAATTAAGGAGGCGGGGGCGATGATTAAACGCTGTACATACCTACTAGATACTGTTTACCAGATAGCCCAACCTTAGATGGGTAGCTACTATTAACTGGCAACAGTATACAGCCTACAGCTGGTCACTCCTCCGGCTAATGCGGTTATAGAACATCGAAGATGTTACTAGTTCACCTTCACATTTTCCTTGGACGAGAATTCGCTGCTCATCCGATTCTCATGAAGATATTAAGTAAATAACCCAGATATTCTCTTTGAAGACAACAAAATCATGACGTGAGATTTAGTAGATAGTAGTAGATAGGTGCTTCAAAATGTCATGAATATTGGTGTACTACGTTTATTTCAAACAAACTGTCGAATTGTGTACCAACGTCACAAGTTACAACATAGCTTACTTCGAGGTCCCAACTGCATGGAGCCATTGAATCAGTAGAACCCCAAACAGGGTATTTTCACTGTTGTTTTTTTCTAGAAAATTTAGGATATAAATTAGGATGTTGAAGGCATTTTCATTTTACTTTTATGTTGATGAATAAATTTTCTACAATTATTTAAAATTTTCCGCCAAAACGACATGTTCGTTCTTGTTCGAGATATGTATGGCGTTGTTGACAGCTGACAACGTCGGTGAGGGTCGTCTTACCTGCCAGTAGCGTTTGCTGCGTTATAATTTAATAATCACTCGTTCATTTATGTGTTTAACATTTTTTCAGATTCATTTATTATTATTCTTTTTCATTTTTTGTATGTATTGTTGTTTACTTTATTCTTTTTCTTATTATTTGTCTAATTTATTTCGTCACTACCCCTTGCATGCATTCTGGAATCAACTAATATAACGTTGTAGCCAGTTATAACCGTTTAAGAACGCGCAGATGTAGTTATAAATAATTTTTAAAATCAATAATTTTTAACGAACATACAAAAATTACACATTTTTCGAACGACGATCAAAAATATAAAAATGAACTTTCAACTCTCCATAGATTTTTAAATACATGTGAATTACACATTTCTTTATTTTAATGAAGCGGAATCTTGGAAGCGGAAATTAACCCACCTCCCGACATTCGATCGAGCTGAAACTCGGCAGATAGACTCGTTGTCGATGACAATGCATTTCATCACCACATGCCAACCGACAAGAATTTTTTTGCTGAAATTCGAAGAACTTAAAGCAATTAATATACAAAATAAATGTCGGTCTTAACATCTCGGGATTTGTCCCGTTTGTTGGCGCGGTTGATTCCTATCACTGGGTAGGAAAGTTCAAACCTTTAATTTTATGTTTTAAAGTTTTTAAAGTTATTTGACAATTGATGTTGGTAAATTAAAAAAAATAGGTTTTATGGGTTGTCATTTTAGTCTCCGTAGTTGTCGAAAATATCCCATTGAGGTGTATTGGGACGCTGAAGGTAGGGGCATTTTTATGCGCTTACAAATAAACCAAGCCTGTAAATCCAAAATAAGAGCCAGTTTTCTGTGAGTTTTGAGATTCTAAAGGCATTTAATATTCCGGCCTACTTACCAAACGAGTATCATTGCTTATACATAATTTGTTCGTCTGAAAGCATCTTAATGGCGAAAAACTGGAATTATTCAGTAATAAATAATTATGTGCCACTTGTTTTTTTAATTGGATGAGCTTTCATGGCAGAGGTTCCCCCATACAGTAGTTTCGTAATGAATGCTTTACGGTAAGATCCGTGATGCGATCAGTTACTTGGTACAATTAACGTCATTCTGAAAATCAGAAGTCAGGTTGATATGCGATTTAATTATACTGTTATGAAGTTTAATATTATTGGTATATCACAGCAAATAAATAACTCAACAAAGCGATTTGATTTTATGTTTAAAATAAATTGGTAAGTTATCCCAAACTTTTAAATGTTAAACCAATTATTTTAACAAGTTTTTGATGGAGTGACGGATTGGTTATCGTTTTTGTTTTAACGATTTAAATTTGAATTAAAATGTTTGTAACTAAATTGCCATGATATCTGCATTAGCAAAAAACATTATTTTAATTGTTACAGGAACATGAAATGTCATGTAAATTTATAGATAAATCTGTTTGAAATAGCCTTCATGTAAAAATAATATTGAAAAATTAAGTGCGTATTACATCCATACATCCATCAGAATAAACCAATTATACCAACGGCAGCAGCAGCTGAAAATACAGGGTGTCCGGGGGTAAAGTGCACTAATTTTGGGAGTCGATTCTACATGATGGTAGGAGTAAAAACGATTAACAACTTTTTCCGAAATTCCAACATTTTTTTTCCCATACGAAAATACGTAGGTACCTACTAAAAATCCTTAATGTGAGGTACGATCTTACTTGCTGAGCGCCCGCCGGGCACTATTGTGGCAACATAGCATGGTTGTGACTGGCCCGTATCGTAACAACGGAAAATAATAAAGCCGGTCTTTTTTATGTTTTTACCACAAAACAACCTCTAACTCTATAAGTTGAAATTACGTTAAAAGTTTTTTTTTTCTTATAATATCATTTAGAATCACCTACCGAAGTTAATGCACTTTACCCCCGGACATCCTGTATAATGATATATTATAAAACAATACTACTTAGCTAGTTTTTTGCCCTTGAAAAATCACTCAATCTGGACTTACACATTACAAAAATATTACACATTTCAAACAAAAATAAAAATATATATTTTTAATTTTTTATATGATTACCGCACAAGAGTCCCAACTGCTCCCGTCTGAAGCCAGTGAGACTATGGCATCCCCAATTGGGGGTATGTTGTGAGGCTGAGGAGAGTAGGGAGGGGAAGGAAATAGAGAAGAGGAAGGTGGGGAAGTACCTGGCTATTCAGATCTGATCACCAAACACGGCTAATGCCATTTCAAGCAACGTTTCAATTCTGAATGGTGGTCTTACACCAGGGCGATACAGAGAGTATCTCCACTCTGGAACGTGCCTCAAATATACCATATATTATTTTAAATGAATAAATTGCGAATAACACAAATTAATCAAATAAAATTTATTTGCTACGCCGGGATTCGGTCCCGCGACCTTCGGTGTGCGAGTCAAGCTCCTTACCGCTGCGCTACGCCGGCCGTCAAAATGTTTCAAAGACAGCAAATTTATTTTGTGGCACCATATTAATTCATAATTAAAGGATTTATTTTTTTAAACCACTTTTAATGTCTATAAAACCGACATGTTTCGAGAGCGATGCTCTCTTCCTCGGGGTGTATTAAAACTTGTAAAAGAAAAATAATTGTCTTATAAAATGGATTACAGTACATAGGTGCTTTATCTCTTGTCTGGTTTTGAGAAGATTTTTGATATTTTTCATTCTGCTTCTTTCCTTAGCTATTCTTAGAGGTTCGAAATTACAATAATAATATTTTTCATACCTAATGTTAAATAAACATTTTCAGTTAATCTTTACTATGAATAGGTTTACAATAAGAATACCAAAAATACTGGTTTAATTTTTGGCTTTTCCCATAATTTCCCTTAAGCGGAATTAAAATAAAATTGTTAATTACTTTATAATAAATAAAAGCGTAAAATATAAAAATACAATAAATACAAATAAAAATAAAATATATATACACTTTTGCGCTAAAATCTGTTTCTAGACTCCGTTTGCCAAACGATTTTTATGCCGTGGTAATTGATGTAAGGAAAAATTCAGATTTTTGGCTTGAGTATTCCTCTTAAATGTCTTTACATCAGTTTAAGACAAATAAACATTTCAGATTCTGAAGACAATTTATTTTTAAAATATGTTAAACACACAATATAAAAAATACACACAATTATGCATCCAGCTAAGATCTGTATTTCTTAAATATGAGATTAGATTTGAACGTGCTGTAAAAATTCTTAATGATAAATCTGATATTATGAACCAAAATATATCTAATGGTAAGAAAAGGCATTAAAATGCAAGGATAAATAGATCATCCTCCGTACTAAAAGAGTATTTTAAATTTTACATAACCGATTAACAAAAATTCACGATACATTAATGCTTATTTTTGCTTCAGTTGTTTTTAACAAGGCGTTTTTAGCAAGGGCCTATGAATTTAAATGTTGTTTTTCCTTGGGCTTTGAAACGAGGGCTACATAATAAGTTCACCCGCCTCCATAAATCTCACGTGAAAACAGCCTCTCCGCAAGGAACTGGGAACATTCTTTTGAAAAACAGGTTTAATGCGGCGGAGTTAAATCAATGGGTTTCCGGACCGGATACCGGAAAACAGCGATGTTAATGAAAATAACCTTAGTACCAAGAAAACTGCATCAGTTTTTAAAGATTTCTTTCTTAATTTTTGTTGTGTCTGCTCCAAATCCAAGTAATTTCTACATTTTTTTAAACTATATTTTATTACGTTAATTTCAAACTTAATAAAATAGTCCCTTAGGAAAATAATTTCCCTCAGACCTATATAATTCCTATACCTCAAGATCAGGTATATGGGTCCTGTGGGGAATTATTTTCACGCTGTGTATTAATATGCATGCTATAAAGATTAATGCCTCTTCACTATTTTCGATCAATCTTTACTACGAATTGGTTTCCACTATAAATACAATAAAATATGCTTTGAATAAATTGAAGCTTTTCCTACCGTTTTAAAATTGAGTAGAAATGAAATAAAATCGTTAAGTACATTATAAAAAAATATAAGTGTAAACTACTAAAAAACATATTTTTTCATCAGAAATTTATCTTTATTTGGAAAACAAACAGCTTTACAAAGATACATATAAAAGAAAGGGTGCTAAAATAAAACAGTAAGCCTAAAAACATGTTTTCGCTGATAGTTTTTTTTTTTAGTAGCTAGACAAGAAAAACATAAAGAAAAACAAAAAAAATAGTTAAGAGAAGTTAAAATAAAACATAAAGAAAAACTAAGAAAAAAATAGTTAGGAGAAGCTAAATACTTAAATATGCATGATAAGAATATAGAAAAACATAATAAAGGGTAAGCTTATGATCTTATAGGAGTATAAGGATGATATGTATGTAATTAGGGAATATGTAAATATATTGCAAATTAGGAAAAAAAATCTGATTAATAATATAATAAATATAAATATTAATGTTAAGGGGTGTGTTTCTAATAGTGTTGTTTTGAATTTGTTGAAAGTTATATTGAAGATGTGTATATATATATTATATATATATATATATTTATTTATTGAAAAAAATAAGAAATACATGAAAACATAAGCTGCACATCTCACTAGGGCATTCCTGTATCGAGATATGTTTTACAATAATGTAATTAAAAAAAAAAACATACATATACCTAAACATAAAAGAAATATAATAATAAACCTACAAAAGAAGCACTGAGTACAGTTATTCAAACATTACTAATTAATAATTATTACAGCTGGGCAGTATGCTCATTGTTGGCAAAAATAACATTATACTGTAAACTAAATATTAAAATGTGTAAATACAAGGTACCTGTTGTGGCTTACCAGATGCAATAATAGGGTGATCATAACGGAGTAGCATTAAATTATTAACAAAAAATAAATAGTAATAAACAATTATATAATAAATTCATATAGTTTATGAAATAAGTATAATATATTAAGTAAATATGTAAATATTAATAAATTAAACAAATAATATAATATAATTATGAGTAAACGATAATAAACAATTTTTTAATAATAAGTAAATAAACATAAATAAATAAAGTACATAATAATTATGAGTAAATACTAATAAACAATTATAATATTGTATAGTAAGTTAATTATTATACGAAAGAAGTAGATAATAATAATTAAATACTTATAACAATAAGCAAATTAAAAAGTACATAATAATAAATAAGTTAAGTACATTAGTACATACACAGTAATTAAATATGGATTGTATCAAATATATGAGGTGTGTGTTATGATAATGGCAGGCTCGATGTATGAATTCATTTTGTAAGTAGTTGGTATTGGAGCGGCTGTTATAAAAAAGGGATACGTTTCTACTATTACGACCAGGAACTCTAATATCTATTTTTTGTAAAAGATACGAAAGATATAAAAGATATGAAAGCACATAAGAAACAACTTTTATAAAATATAATTATATGGCTTAAATTATCTGTGACAGTTTTCATTGATAACCTTTTTTTATTTCTTATAAAATTATTCACAAAATATATAACCACTTCTGCGCGTGAAATCGTGGCCTCTAGCCTCCGTTTGCCAAGCGATTTTTATGCCAATTACTTATATTCGTGGCGATATAAGACACACTAAGAATACATACATTTTTGGCTTGTGGCTTCTTCGTAACTTCGAAAGTGTAGTGTTTGCCCATCACGCTATTCGTCGACCCCAAATGAATGTTGATTGGTTGCAAGTACCTTAATTATGCGGCTATGATAGCCTCTGCCCTTTAAAACTTGTACTTTTTCACATTTATTAATAATAATTGCATATTCTTGTCTGATGCCCATTCATGGAATCGAACGTGCAAACGGATAAGGAATCAATCAAAATACTTCAGGCTCCGAGGTGAGGATTCATATGAAAAATGCTTCCCACAAAAAAGGATTTCTTCTCACCTTATATCGTATGTCCAAGTTTTTATTGAGACCAATTGCAGAACTGATGGCATCCACCAAGAATAATGCGACATAATTTACGCATTCTTCGGACATCTTCAAAGGGTGACCGACAAGATTGTATGATATAGGTTGCTTAACTCTTCGGGCTAATTTGTTCGGTTTTCGGAACAACTCATTTAAATCTCATAGATATCATTGTGTCTCTCTTACTGTCATGGCTAGAAATCTGATCTAAACGGTGTTAGAAAGGAGAAAATACGACGCTTTATATTCAAATCTAAGAGTTAACAAATAATTAAAATGTGCACCTTTCGATTTAACTTCTTTTTTGGAGACGTCGTCATAATCTATAACTCTTTATTTCAAAGTGTGAAGTTTAGGCTGGTTGTTGGCGGGACGTGAAATGGATGACAAAAAATATTTCAGGGGGTCTAGCACGGTGAAATGGAAAACTTTATAATATCGGATCGATAGGCGTTGACAGTTGAACCGATATAGGTATATATATTTTTTTCTTTTTCATTGCATACATTATTTAAATTGTAAGTGGATTTTTCGACAGGAATTTTCGATTTTTTGACAGGAATAAATAAGAAAACGATATACGCTGGCAACACCGATGAATCTATCTATGGATTTACATACCTAAACATCAAACTAGCACAAATTAAAATACTAATAAATTTCCAATTTCAAATAGAAATAGCAACTTTAATTGCCACTATGCATATTCATTTTGACACTAAAGGGGAATTAATTAGTTAATGCTGTCTTTAATCATATTTCAACCACTTTGGTTTCTCCAACATTGAAGGGATCGCATCTTAGATGAATTAATTAGGATCGCGTATATGTTTTCTTTCAATTCTAAGAGCTTCATTATTTCACCTCCATTCATTAATAAATCAGTTATTTTACATAAAGAACGAACAAATCATTCAAAAAGTTGTGTATTGGCAGCTTCTCTGGTAATCAGAAGGCCGCGCTTAAATTTGCGGTTTTTATCAACCTACTGTTGGAATCATATTACCTATGTTGACCGTGCTCGAAAATAAACCTAACTGAAGAATTTTGTCAATATCATATTGACAAAGGGTTTATTACGTGGTCATGCTTTTATTGGTAAACAAAGAGGTACAACGCTTACGCAATGTTCGCTTTTCTTCTCCATATTAGAATAATGCAACATGTCTCACCCATGTTACTTACACTTTATGGTATATCTGAAAATCTAACACAATTTGTTTCGTCTTATAAAGACAACGTTAAAATATGCGCATACGATTGTATTACTCCACTTTAAATAATTCTATACCCGATCAGTGAGAGATATCATCATTTGTTATGTGAACAGAAAACATTGCTTACTGTGAAATAGGCAAACTGTGAAAGGGTCCTTGTCTTCTTACACAACCACGCGGAAATTCTAAGTCCAAAGTCCCAGGAGCATGTCTATCGGGTGAATAAATCTTACTTTCCCAAGAACAGTCACATTTTTAAAATATAAATGCTTTATAATTTTCCGACAATGATCTGTTGTACGCGTATTTAAATATGTTGATTAGAGTTTCGAAATAGATGATGTGTTTATCGTGTTTGTAAATTAGATAATTTATGCAGAACTTACGGAAATTTGTAGATTTATTTATCACTGATTTAATTTAGATGCCTACATACCTAGAAAAGTATGTTATGTAATTAGGTGCCTGCAGCAAGATGAAAGTACAGATAATATGGTTTTTTGACTATCTTCATGTCTACAATTTAAATATTTATTACAATTATTTGTTTATTAACGGATAAATTTATTTACAAAATAATAACGCGAAATTTCAAGAAATGAAAATTATAAGAGCAATGAATGGTATATGAAAGCAAAGACAAAAAGCAGCTATAAACATAAGAAAATTGAAGTAACGATAGAATTCAAATCAAGACTTAGCTAGAAGTCAAAATCGTTAATCGTTAAAATGCTTAGTGACCGACAAAAATCATTTTTGTCGCTCACTAAACATTTAGACTTATACAAAAAAAACTTGAGTCTTGACTTTGTTGACCAGTCTACACATTCTGGAGAACGGTGAATAATATTCATAATTAGTCGAGTGTTGATTGAGGAAGAGCAGTTCATTATTTATGAGCCTAGGGGAAGGTATATTGAATGGCACGAGTTTATTAATGTAGGTGAATCAATAATACAATGGATTATTTTGAAGAATCAAATGAGATCAGTTTTTTCGACGGTCTTCTAAAAGAGTAAGGTTTAAAGGTTTATTATTGTTGTTTTTGACCAAAACATTAAATTGTAGATGATTCCTTTTGATATTTTTACTACAATGACTTTGGCTATACCGAAGGGCATCCGGCCTTCAATGTATTGTACTCGTAATGTTTATTTTGAAGACTTGTTCACATGAAAGTGAAAAAAGATCAACCTGAGATTTTTTTAGCGTGGGTGTCATCACTTAGTCATTAAAAGATAAAACTATTTAGTATGTCATTATTTACATTGTGTGTGTCAAGGATTTTCATATAGACGAAGCTTCAATATGATTTCCATTTTCCATATTTACTTCCTCGAGAAAATAAATAGTTCATCAACCATATTATGCGTATTAATGTAGTAAAACGCTGAACAATGTTGAAATATGTTAGTAGTCACCTGGACAAAAACCACTCGGAAAATTGATGACCTATTACATCAGTTTCCGTAGTTCTGTAATATTCCAAGAAAAAATAATTGTTGAAAAATTCAGATGCGATAAAATCCCCTTTAAGTAGTGGGTTGATCCTGTACAAATGATTTCATTAATATGAAAAAATCTTCAAGCGTGCGAAGTAATATTTTCTGGAGTGCTGGTGCGTTTCCCCCTATGTTAGGCCTAGTATTAATTAACAAGAGAGTGGTAGATACTGTGATTATTGTCCTGGTGGATGGCCGAATCGAAACATGACTTAAAACGGTTTTAGCCGTGTTTGGGGGTGTTCAATAGCATCTATATATTGAGATACAGATCTGAGTAGCCAGATACTTTCCAACCATTCTTTTACCTTCTACTTCTCCATCCACTCCCTTCTGCCTCTCAACACACCGCAATTATTTAGACATCCGTAGCCCCAGTAGCTCCGGGCAGTTTTAAGTAGTTAGGATTCTTGCGCTGAATCCATATAAAACAAAAACTAAATGATGTGCCTTGTAAAACTTTGCATCATTATTTTCAGATTTACATGAAAGTAATGGTTAAGAATTCAAATTAGCATGATAGTTCAATTAAGGAGGGTTATTTTTCTTCTTGTAACTTGAAACGTATTAAATCTGAAACCTGGACGCTAAACCGGCCGGTAATTAGCTCATTCCAGGTGTCTTGGGTTCCTTCCGGCAAGTGAACATCCGCATCCTGTGATGGGATCATATCAGTTAAGCGGAAGTAGGACCCGGATCACTAAGCCGCATATCCGGTGCAATCAACCGGGGATATCCAATATGTCATATTTTCCCGTCGTAGAGTCTAGCAGGCGTTATATTCGATTATTTAAAATGCCAAAACTGATAAAATTCAACCAAGCAGATCATTTTCAGTAGATTTATAGACGTATTAGTAAAATTTTTAAATCTAACCACTGGAGTATTCTGTAAATTCTGTATTCTGTAAATTATGTATTCAACCTTAAGCGCTAGGAATTTTTTAAGTTTTCGGATGGAAATTTCCCGCCCTCATTCAAAATAACCTTCGAATTTTAAAATGCAGAAATATAAACAACGTATAAAAAATCATTGAATGCACCTATATTTTACCGTTTAACCCATATTTTTAGGACGTATAAAAATAATTATTAATAAATCCTAAATTTATAATTGCGTGAATTCAGCGAATTATTTGCTTAATTTTTTTTTTAAATATCTCTTCAAATTGGCCTCATTTTGGCCAGTGATCGCTCGCGGATGTTTTTGTAAATTGGTCAAAATGTGGCCAATAACTCTCCAATGGCTAAAAGATTAGAAAGTATTATTTTTGCAATAATTACGCGATGTTGAAAACGAAAACCTTGTTAATTCACCTAAGGATTAAAAAACAACTATTTTCAAAAAATTTATAAAAATTATCAACATGTTTAAAATCGATGGTTTCTTCAACGTATATACCTACTAAAAATTCATACATATAAGAGTAGAGAAATAAGTGCATCGTGGTGGTTTATTAGTTATTATTATATAAAATACTTTATTGTCGTATTTAAGTAACAAAAACTTTTATGAATTAGAATAGAAACAACGAATCAAACGTTATTTTCATTTAATTCTCGTAAAATGACGCCACGAAGTGAATTTTTCAATTATTGAAGAAGTTATTCATTTAATTTACATATATTGATTTCTATAATTTGATAGAAGCTGCTTTCTTTGCCTTCGAATTAATTAACGACGAACGTTATTCAAAATGGTTTTAATTTGCAGATTCTCTTCAAATTTTCTCTAATTAATTATTTTTCAAAGAAAACGTCCTGTCATAATGCTGTAAAATCTGTACAAATGCTAATTTAAATAAAATAAATCGAAACGTATTTGATCGGTTACCACAATAGGTCAAGATTAAACTTTCATTTGAATGTCCGGATTGTGAACTGGGAAAGGTTTTACTAGAGCAGTTTCCTAAACGACCTGCACAGTCCAACAAAGTAAAAGTAGGTACTAATATATAAACAACCTGCTTCCTACTAGAAAGGCTTTCTAAACACGGTTCGCCTATTATTAATAGTATCATTTTACTCTTCGCTTTATCATTAATAATGAGTTGCATGCCGCAAGTCAGTTAATAAAATTTATTCGTGGTTTAAGTCAACTTAAAACTGCCTGTGGAATTTCACGATTTCAAATAAATTATTCACAACTAAAAATTCGGAATTGATGTTACGTTCTATGATTTATTGTGATTTTTTTATTAAAAACCTTTATAAGAAATCTTTTTCCATTTGTTTATTTTTGACTGGACCGGTGTCTCCTCATAACGGACATCTCAGACTGGTACAATACTTACTGGTAATCTAACATAGCATCTATTATAGGTGTCTGAAATGAATGCTATTGGCTCTTAAAATGTTACACATTTCTAACCCTAAGTCTAAACATCATGTCAATATTTCTGACTTATTTTGTTTTAGTGCTGATGGAGCGATTTTAAAGTTATATTTTTTTTTGTTGTGGATTTATTGTTTATTTATTACCTTCAAGGAGACGGGGTATATTACATTATGAATTACATTGTTTTAATTTAACTTATTTTAATTTAAATTGTCTGCGGTTTTTATTAATATTATTATATGACGTCTCTTGTTGTCTGCTTTTTATGTTTTAATTCAGAATGGTGAATTAGATAAAATAAGTAGTGTAAATTTGTTTTGTTAATTTGCATTCAATTTCATAATTTTATTTCCGTTTCTTCCATATAATAAAGAAGAAAACTAGAAGGGCTTTCCATACAAATTGAAACAAATGTTTTTAAGCCATTAACCCAACGTACGGTCGCACTTCGCCTGAAATCGTAGATGTACATGTATTTCGTAAACACAATTTTGTATTAGAAATTTAAGCCATCGAATAAACAACATGTGTGCAGTTCACACGTGGTAGAAGTGAAACCTTCAGAAAACTATAGTAGACAAGAGTGGGGAGGCTACGAAGCACAGCACAAAGAGGAGACCGATTATTTTATCTCATTATCTCGCAAACTAAATCCTATAGATGTATGTGTTTGTCTCTTTTTATTGTCGCTTTTGCGTTGCATCTTTCAGTATTCACTTCAAAAACATGTTATTAGACGTTTTGAAAAGCAGCAGCATTCCATCGTCTCTACCTACTAATGCCGAATTAAGTAATAGACGTATGAAACTACAATAATCTTCCTTCTGAATTGCGCTGTATTTCGAACCAATCAGAACAAATAAATAAAATTAAACAATTTTTCAAAAAAACTTACATTAAAAAATAAATATTTTATACAAAATATATTATAAAATGTAACCTAAGTAAGAACTGTGGCTCCCTTATCAGGCACAAGAGCTCCTCTTTTCTGATAAGGTATACATGACCAATCATGACCTTGAATATGATATTTTGTAAAATATGTATAATTAAAATGTAACCCATGTTTTATATTAAATTAAAAAAAAAAAAAAAATAAAAAAAAAAAAAAAAAAAAAAAAAATGTAGGTGGAACGAATTGTCAGCAATTATTATATCGCCTTCATTTTAATGACCAAGATTATCAAATACCTGCATTTAGTTCTTTTCTCAACCCGCTTCAAACCTTATCCAAATTATTGAGATATTTCCATTCTCGATAGATATTAAATAACTGCAGTTCTGGACTAGCGTTCCCGACTATCATCCTTGTCCCTCAACCATACCAGAAGATAAGAAAATCTGGAGTTAAATTTATCGTGGGAGGTATGATGCTTTATTACTAATAATTAATGATTAAAGCTTGCTGCTAAGGATGCGGAGTTGGGAAGTATGTAGGAACTATTCATAATTTAATTTAAATAGTGTGGCGATTGAACAAACATTTCCAGCACTAAAAATTAAATTACGAAAAATTCCTTCAAATTTAATATAAAAACCACCGATAATTTCTCAACTTTTGGAGAGGAAGGGAAACAACGACTAAAGGAAATGTTTTATTTTATATTTTAATCAATTTGCATGCTGTTTATCTACATAACACTCCTTTTTTTATTTCTTACACGTAGAAAACACGTTTGCACACCGTCGTTTTATAAACACCCTATCATTAAATAATTATTTACTTGCCAGAAAAGCAGTAGTACTTTATTACGTACGTCTAAACCAGTTCAAATAATTATAACTCGTAGTACACTCTCGTATTATACGCAACAAACATCTCTTACCAAAACCAAACCATTTATTTAATTGGGATTTGGAAACAATTTAGAAAATTTGAAAGATTCGTTAGTATTTATTGAAATTGTTAACAACCTCCTAATACGCCGTGCACACCGTTATGTATCAAACAAAAAATATTTGTTTTAAAATTTTCTTTGTGACTAAAGCCAACTTCATATAACATAACGAATTTACAACAGTTTGTCTAAGAATCTGTAACCACCAAATTGTTAATGCAAATGTCCGTAATATGGCGTTCGCATTGATCAGATTTCTCGGTAGAGTGACAAAATAAAGCATTTCCTGACGTCTGTTTCCGCAGGTGAGCTGGCCCGCCAGAATCGCATCACGCAGGAGATCCTCGAGCATTACCTGCAGCGGCGTCTGTTCCCGCACCGCTCGGGAGGGTCGCGCCCGCCCTCGCTGGCAGACATCCTGCCGCCCCCCGAGCGCCCCAACAACCTGAGCAGCGCTGAGGAGGCGGTGGACGACGCTCAGGACCCGGGGGATACGGCTGATACGGGAGATGAGAATCTGCAGAGCGTGGAGAGCGAACAGGTCAACTCGGTGTACGAAGAAGGCAAGTCTATACCAAGTTTTTTGCTTCTACTGTCCATCGTTGAACACAATTTGCACCCGCTGCTATTTGTGTCACTCGTCACATTCTGCTGGATGCAGCTGTGTCTAGAATTTCGTCAGTCCATATTTATTTATATTTAAGGTGGGTTCTCAAAGATGTTTTCACTTATATGAGATCAATCCAGTTATAATATAAATAGGTACACACAATTACAAAAACCTACTCAGGCAAAAGGGTATAAAATATCCAACAACTAAAAGTAAACAAAAGGGTACAAAATTGCAACTTTATAAAAGCTCACTCAAAAGACAAATAATATAAAGAAAAGCCAGAAACATACATAATAAGAGACGTACTAGACTTACTTTAACCAGTGATTCCTTACATCATATGGTGTAGACTGTAAATGAAATATTGTTTTTTTTTTTTTTTTTTTTTTTCAACTTAAAACTTTAAAAATCTGTAGTTATTGAACAGTTAGGATGAGGGTTTTTTCGGTTACTCGGCTGAGTGACCAGCGATGACAAGTAGAAGATTTATTGGTTGGGTTTCTAAGAAAAAAAAATAAAAAAATAAAATCGAAACAAGACACCGAAAACAAAATTTTCTTGTACATTTTTTACTATAAATTACACCCTGTATGTATCTCTTGTTTTTTATAACGTTGTTACATATTTATGAGCTATAGCAGGATTTTTTTTCTGAATCTGTCTAAATTATCGACAGAAACGTCTACTTCAAAACACTTTACTTTATTATTCATTCGACATATTTGGGCCAGAAAGTAATATTAGGCTATATTATTATGCAATTAAATGAAAACAATATTACGAAACTCAATCGAAAATCTGGAGACAGAAAAATCAGAAAAAGATATTGGCACCTCTGGGTTCGAGCCCCAGATCTGTTTATATATCTTTTTCTGATTTTTCTGTCTCCAGATTTTCGATTGTGTTTCGCTAATATTGTCTTTATTTAATTAAATATTGTAATTTGAGATTTTAGTCATAAAGTTGAAAATAAAAATAAAACATAATATTACTATATGTCATATTGCAGATCTCTCTCTCTCTCTCTCGGATGCCAATTTTCTCCGTCTCTCATTGTAGTATTTTGGTTTCAGATGAGACCAGTGCTAGTGCGTCATGTCACCTTTGTTTTTGGTTATTCCCACATGTATGCTTAATGTCGTCAAGCACCTTGTTAGATACATTGCTATTCATTTTGATGATGATATATTTACCAGTTTTTCGTCTTTCTACTTAGTTTCTTTGGATTATGCTGTGGTTTTAATGTCTCTAGGTATCTTGTTTGAGATCTTTCTGTACATTTTGTTGGCCCTAAAACCGCCATCTTTCTGTTTCTCATTGTCTTTTGGATTTAGCTATGGCTTATTATGTCACCAGACAATCTCTATTTTTTCAGTTATTTTATGCCACAATCACACGCTTCTTGTTTCTTACTGTTTTGAGTATTCAGGGTTTCTTTAAGTTTTTAACATCATCAAACTATCTTGTTCAAGGCCTCTATCAGTTTTATTTTAATTTTTGTGATTTTTCGAAGAATTAGAATAACTTTCGAGTTTAGTGTTGGCTAGCTCATTTCTGCAGCCGGGGTTACCTTCCCCTGAGCTGTGTGCCTAGTCCTAGACATAGTTTCGTCGATAAAATAATCATGCTCCTATGTGTGGGACAGACGGAAGAAGAGAATAAAGGGATGAATAAGTTAATCCTAGTCAAGTCCAACTCGGAGCTGGTGAAGAATGCAGTAGACCAGAAATATTTTAAATCCCTTATCGTCATAACACAAGAACGAACTTTGAAGCAACTCGTATGAAATGGACCCGTGCAGTCGGTTACTGATACAATGTGCATATTGCGAATTATGCATACATACCTACAATATTGACGACTTTTCATCCAGTTTATTTTTCTATACCTAAACTGTTAATACGATATCTGTGTTTTGAAACTGTGAAACATAAAAATCGTATTTAAGCACTCATGAAATTTACACTCATGTAAGGGCATGATGCCATGTTGTTAGTTCTATGTTGTCTGTTTGTTAAAAGAAACGTTTTTTTTTAAATATATTTTTTAATTGAAAGTTTCTGATACTTTGGTATCTACATATTGGAGTGTTATAAAAGTACAAAAAATCTTACAAAGGTAAAGCACGTGCGTGGTTTTTTAATAATTTTTATCATATTTCAATAATTTAAGCTCGAAGTGAAAAATGGAACATTAAATGATTTTTATTCATTTTATTTTTAAAGAATAGGAACATCATACAAAATGAAGTTGCAAATATTTTAAAAAGAGGTTTTTCTAATCTCAAAAAAACATAAGAGTAAAGCTAGTACCTACGTGTTTTTAAATAGGTCCATTTTAATTTCACTTTAGTTTTCTTGATTGAATGAATGAATGAAGTGGAATCTTGGAAGTAAAAATTAACCCAATTTCCGATATTTTATCTATCTCAAACTCGGTAGATAGACTCGTTGTCGATTATAATGTATTCTGTCTTACGTATTCTAACTTTTGATGGTAACCACGCACATACGCGCGGACATATATGGATTTTTCTGAAATTCGATGACATTGAAACTGTTAATAAACACAATAAATGTCGGTCTTATCCATTCGAGACTTGGTTCGGTTTGTAAAATTTATGTCCCCAGAACCTGGGTAGGAAGGTTCAATCCTTAGTCAAACTAAAAAAAATCGTTTTAAAAATTTGGTGATAGATGTATTTAAGTAAAAAAGAAGTTTTTTTCGGGTTGACTTATTTTAGAAAGGCTTCTTTTTAAGTATTTATATTCAATTGTTCATAAATTTATTATTCGATATTGATTACCTAACTATTCTAAACCCATATTCTATCTTTTTATATCGAAAATATTGTCTGTGGTGACTGGTAACCAGGCGGTAAATAAATCTACTAGTTTTAGTGTTACATATATAGAGATAGATGAAAATTTTTTGACCAATTGTCCGTCAAAACAAGAGGAAGGTCACTGTCTAAGTCTGATTTCGAAAAACTTTCTGCAAAGACCAACTCAACTAAAGGCAACTCCGGGGACTCCAGCTAGTACTCGAGTAATCATATAACTTATAAAGTTATGTGATCACTAGTAACACTGTAAAACCATGTTCAATAATATAATTCGCTGTTCTATGTTAATTCTATGTGTAGGTAGGATAATCGTGACTGCTTTATTAGTCGATTAAACAATTCGTTTTGTTTATATTTGATTATGGTATTATAATATAAGGTCAACAAACGAGGTTAAATATTGCATTTGTATTTTAGAATATAAATGCAAACATTGACGGATTTATAGAAAATCGTATGAATATTGTTATTGAAGTTTAGACCTTTATGCAGATGTGAATAATATTAGGTATATGTTTCCCCCTTCCCACTTGCTGCTTTAAATGGCATTATCCCTGTTTAGTGACTAGATCTGAGTAGCCAGGTTCCGGAACTAGTGGTTAAAAAAACTTTTGGGGCCGCGCCTACCCTTCGACGCGCGAAAGTAACGCAACTGATGATAAACCCCTAGCAAATGATTTGTTTTTCAAATTTGACAATAAATTCCAACTTTGATCTCTATTTTCTCGAAAATGAAAGTTCAAATCTTAAAAATTATACCCAAATCGACTCCAAATGCGATGAAGACTCACCAGTTTCCCTTTAACAGTGCATATCGATCATCCAGTTGATTAGTCAGACATCTCTAAATACTAAGTTTTGAGATAATATAATATTTGAATTAATAAGCAATATTCGAATGCTCGCCATAAATCAAATATTATTTACATGTTTCTGAGTTTTACAAGCTAAATATGCTATAAAATAACACCGGGAGGCATAACGGACCCAGAGAACATGAACATTTCTTTTAATTCACTACAAATTTTCCTGCATTATAATTGATTTGGCTGCTTTTATAAGGCTCAGTATTGTATCAAATAGAGGTTAAACTTTTATCTATAGCTGCATACTCATCTCAATTTTCGATTTTTCGGAAATATCTGCCTAATCAAGTGGATGATCGATATACTGCCTACATCTTACTAATCATTTTAATTCTTAAAAAAAAAAAATATTTCCGTGGAAATAGAAAAGGATGGTTTTAGCAAATAAATTTCTTGGTCGCTTTCTCATAAGTAATATTCTAAGAGAAAGAACTTTCGCGTTAGTGTATATGTATATACATTATATCACACGTGTGTGGAAGTTTTTTAACGAAAGGGCACGTATCACAGAGCCCAACACGGAGCATTTCCAACAAAGAAAATTCTTTGTTTTCTAAAGCCTTTGTTTCGGGAGTCGTGAGCCCTGCAGTATTTTCATACTTTGGCGAATAGGAAAAAATGTTGCACAACCTAATAGGTACCACAGACTCCATACTTATTTCTTGTGTAGGCAGAGTACTGTAATAACAAAAAGTATGTTCTTCGACTACTTTGTGTGAGATTCGTTAGTAAATAAGTAAATAATAAGTAAGAAATTATTATAAATAATAATAATTATTAGCCTGAAACACTCATCTACATTGAAAAAATCTCCCGAGAAAAGATACATGCCGCCGACGGGACTCGAACCCGCGTCCTTCTGATTTCCGGTCAAATGCTCTATCCACTGAGCTACGTCGGCTTATCTCCTGCCCGCTAAATAATTCAAAATTTACTAGTGTTTCATTCAACAATTACTGCTTTTTCAATGTAGATGAATGTTTCAGGCTAATAATTATTACTTGTAATAATTTTTACCCTTTGTGGTATGCATAAAAGTCTTGTCTTAAACATCAGTTTATCAATTAAAAATAATAAGTAAGAAATTTCCTACCAGAATAAATAAAAATGGTCAAATATTTGACTTAATACCTATATACCTTTATATATAATTTTACAATAGCTCTGAGGAAAATAATTTCCCTCAGGTCATATGTCATCTTGGGGATGCTGTGTCGAGGGTATTTTAAAGGAAAGAAAAGAGAGGAAGTTCTGGGAAGGATAATGTATGAGGGATGGGTAGGAATCTGGGGGTCAGCGGGTCCACGAGTGACGGACGTGTGAATCCATCCCTCCCACCGCGTGCAGTGCGATAGGTCGAGAAAGTCCTGTTGCAGTGGCCAAATGGTTTCCTTCATCCAGTTTCTCCCGATCTCTCTGTAAGTAGGCAGACGCATCCGCCGCCAAGACCCCTGTTAAGTCACCAAACGTAGCGAACCACTTGGAGTGACCTATAGCAGAGGTGTTGGTTATCCAATGAATGTTTGTTCCCGGGGCGGCGGTACCCATTCCCGCCTTCCAAATTGCTATTAGACATAATATTTTTTCCTTCGTTGATCGTAAGATCCATTTAATAATGGCCTAAGAAAGTACGCCACAACCACATCCAATCAACCCGGACACCAAATTATAGGCCTCCCATCTGTGGTTGTTCGACCTACGAGACATAAATGGATCTAGTGTAGATAGATCACAGAGGTTATAGTTATCCGGCTGATATCGGTAGTACATACAGATCACCCAGTTGATTAGGCGGACATCTCCGAAAAATCGAAATTAGAGTATCCGTATTGTACCAAATTAGGAATATGTCTTGTATTAGTGTACTCTCTTTCTGATACACTATTTGGATTACCGCAACACAAACATTCTATATTCCATATTAGAATAAGTTAACAATAATAATCTAAACGAAAATATGAAAGAGAACAAGACACAGAAAAACAGAAAAAGACAATGGTCGCAACTGGGACTCGAACCCAGACCTCTCCGTCTAACCGGGACGAGTGCGTTAACCAATTTAGCTATTGCCACCTTCTGTCAAAACGTCATAATTGTCAATCTCATATTTTCAAATTTTAGAATTAAATTATTATCAACTAATTATTTTTTCTCCATTCTCAGTTGCGACCATTGTCTTTTTCTGTTTTTCTGTGTCTTGTTCTCTTTCATATTTTCGTTTAGATTATTATTGTTAACTTATTCTATTATGATATATTTCACTGATGGGAATAACCTTCAAAAAGTATAAAAAGAAAGTTTTTCTTATAAAAATTTAATACTCTATATTCCCTTTACACCTCATGTATTTTTACATCCTATAAACGAACATCGAACTGAATGTAAAACCATAGAAAGTGAAAATCAGATAAATCTGAAACAACTGAATTTGGTTTATTTATTGTGGTTTAAAAAAGTGTGTGAATTTTCGCCCGCACTTGGAATACTGTACACCAATTTGGACTCCTTTGAATGAATAGAAAGAATTTAATCCACCAAGCCCATATTGAATGAATAGAAATAATTAAAAAAAAAAATTAAACACAGAAAATATAAACTAAATTTACACTTCTCAAATTACTTCGAATCTATTAAATTTCACAATTTCACAAGCATGCCGTCTAATTTTTGATAAAATCTTATTGCTTAAAATTCTATATAATGGTCTGGACTCACCAGAGCTTACCAGCTATTAATTTTTCATATTCCATTAAGATCAACCCGACAATCTGATTTATTTTATTTGCCCTCATTTAGAACAAATATTAGAAAAAAATACCCCAATTCCTCGTGTACGTGCAAAATATCATACAAAATTTCACAGCATTGACATTTTTAGTAATAACCTAAAGAAATATCGATACGAAGTAACGCGTACGATCGATTATCATTGATATGAGAGTATGTAATGTATCGGAAGAATCTCCTATCCTTTTCCTATATTCCTCTTCCTTTCCCCTTCCTATAACCCAAAATTATTTAAACTTCATTTCCAACGAACTTTAGCATAAGAAACTTCTGTGGCTTGACTTCAATTCACCTGTATATTTATCACTGTATATTATGTAAAAGCTGTTTGTTTCTTACAAAATAAATAAATAAATTACTCACAAACACCACCAAATTAATTACAATGCACAAAAACTTGTAGTGAATTAAACAAAATGTTGGTTTTTCCTGGGTCACTAGTCACTATAAAATGTCATACTAAAGTACCGGACCGTTATGCTTCCCGGTGTTATTTTGTAGCATATTTGATATAAATCACAGACACGTGTAAATAAAATTTGATTTATCTGAGCTTTCGAATAGAGCTTTCGTCATTATCTCAATACTTAGTATATGGAGATGTTTGGCTAATCAACTGGACGATCGATATATATGAACGCCTCGCAGTGGGGGGTACTGGTACCAATGCACGGGAATCTGCAAGGTTTCGAGAAGCAGCGCTTTTGAGAGCATAAAAGAGAGGACCCTCCAGGCCGTCTTAAACACCCTTTCCTAATTATAATAGTATAAAAACTCAGTGTTTTGTATTGTGAAGGATTTATTATTTCTAGAATCAATACAATAAAAGAGGCGCAGCCGGAAGGATCCTTCGTCTTGCAGGCGTTTTTTATAAAGAACCCTCATTGTTGATCGGCTACTGTACAGTACATCCTTGCTATATGCCCTGCGCAACAAAGCCGTTCTAGTTTTATTTAATAATTCCTGTAATTGGCACATTATATTACTTTCACCGTATCTCAATATGACTCAACACATATTGCAATAATCCATGCACGCTGCACGCAGTAAATCACGAAACTACGACATTTCTGCAATTTAATTTAGATTAACGGGAAGTGGATATTTGATACAGTTCTTCATAACGCGTGAAATGACCGATTCCCGGTTCTTGCGGACATTTCGAACGGTGGACGGTTCTAGGTAATTTTCAATGTATTTACTAGATTCTTGATTACATTGCAAACAATAGTACGTAGGTAATGGCTGCTCTCATTAACGTGGTGCAGTTAGACGTCGTTGCACCTTAATGCATTATGTCATGACAGCGATAGATCGTTGCAGGGCGTAATTACCGAAATGCCGCAAAGTTATACGCTTTATAAGCTTGCATGACAGTTATTAGACAATTATTGTTTGATGGTTTCATTTAAATCGATTCATTCATTATGGTAGCAGCCATAGGCAAAATACATCGCTTGAAGGAAGGAAAAACTTTGTCATTCACAGTCCCTTTCGGCAATCAAACTGAGCGACCGCTAACTTAGAAGTAGATCAGCACACTCTATCGGGAAAAACTGAATCAAATACTATTATGTCTGAATAAAAGATCAGTCGAACGTAGAAAAGTGTTAAATTTTACCCTGTATATTCCACGCCTACAAATAATTAAGTATGGCGAAGCCTCTTAACGCGAAATCAATATTTTCGATTAATCTTTACTGGAAATCGGTTAACATTATTAGATACTACAAACAAACATGCTTCGGATAAATTGAGACCTTTTCTACCATTTATATAGAGTAGAATTGAAATAAAATTGTTAATTGCTTTATGAGAAAATGTAAGTGTAAACTAAAAAACTTTAAAAAAATATATAATTTTAGGCAAAATTTTCAGTGACTGTTTCCATTGATTTTTTTTCTTTATTATAAAATTATTCACAAAACAAATTAAAACCTCCGCCTGTCGCGCCTTTTTTAATGCGGGAGTCACGCGGGGTCGCCAAGGACCCCCAAAATAAATATGATTAAATTATTGTTATAGCATTCATTTTATGTGTTATTTTTTTTTTTTTTTTTTTTTTTTTTTTTTTGTGTTAAAAATAAATGTATATTTATAATAATAATAATAATAATAATAATAATCTTTATTTGGAAAACAAACAGCTTTACAAAGATTCATAAAAATAAAGAGTGATAAAATAAAACAGTAAGCCTAAAAAAATGTTTTCGCTGATAAAATTTGTTTTTTTTTTTCGCTGACAAGAAAAACATAAAGAAAAACTAAGAAAAAAATAGTTAAGAGAAGCTAAATTAAACATAAAGAAAAACTAAGAAAAAAAAATAGTAAGGAGAAGCTAAATACTCAAATAATGCATGATAAAATATAGAAAAACACAATAAAGGGTAAGCTTATGATCTTATAGGAGTATATGGATGATTTGTATGTAATTAGGGAATATGAAAATATATTGCAAATTAGGAAAAGGAATCTGATTAATAATATAATAAATAAATATAAATATGGATGTTAAGTGGTGTGTTGTGATGCATTACATTTATCTGATAGTGTTGCTTTGAATTTGTTGAAAGTTATATTGAAGATGTCTGTATATATGAGGTGTGTGTTATGATAGTGGCAGGCTCGATGTATGAATTCATTTTGTAAGTAGTTGGTGTTGGAGCGGCTGTTATAAAAAAGGTATACGTTTCTGCCATTGCGACCAGGAACTCTAATATCTATTTTTTGTAAAAGATACGGGGAAGATATCGTATTATTTAGGATTCTGTACAAAAACAATTGATCAGAAATAATTCTCCTACAATTTAATTTCGGGATTTTAAAGAATTGACGAATATCTTCATTTGATTGGAATGCATAAAACGACCGAAAATTTATGTAGGAGAGAAATTTTTCCTGAACACGTTCTATTCTATGAACATATGTTATATATCTTGGATTCCAAATTTGTGAGGCGTGTTCTAGGTGCGGACGAACATAGGTATAATAAAGCAAAATAAATGTATCGAGAAAATAAAATAGTTTTGATGTTCGTAGTATAAATCCTAACATTTGGGTGGCTTTAGTGACAATGTTATTAATATGTAATTGGAATGTAAGTTTGGAATCTAAGGTAACACCCAGGTCCCGAACTGATTCTTTTCTTTTAATATCGACATTGTTTATTGAATATTTAAATATTATTTTGGTCCTATTTCTCGTAAATGATATTGAGTAACATTTATCTATGTTTAGGAACAAGCAGTTAATTTTAACTGATTAAAGTCAGATGATACGGGCTGCATTGAAATAAAAAGAAATAATTAAAAATTATATATTTATTTTTTATATAAAAGCTTAAAAATCAAGAAGGAACATTTTTTTATAATTGTGACTCATACTTTTTTTTTTTTTTAGAGTTAATACCGCACAAGAATCTCAACTGCTCCCGTCTGGAGCCAGTGAGACTATGGCATCCCCGATTGGGGTATGTTGTGAGGCTGAAGGTAGTGGGGAGGGGAAGGAGGTGGGGAAGAGAAAGGTTGGGAAGTACCTGGCTATTCAGATCTGGTCACCAAACACGTCTTAAGACATTTTCAAGCAATGTTTCAATTCTGAATGGTGGTCTTACACCAGGGCGATACTGAAAGTATCTTCCACTCTGGAACGTGCAGCAAATATACTATATACTTATTTTAATAGCAAAATTTTTAATAAAATCTAAATTATTTATATCAAACTTATATCTATTTGAGGTCGATACGGACTTATTATTATTACAAAAAAGAAATCAAAATACAATGAAAAAACATTAACACTTGTTTTTCATTGTATTTTGTTGATTTTTCTTGAGCCTCACGCCGAAACACACGTCTTTATCTCACAGCGTACATGCGCAGACCGAATGTTGGCGGCGCTAGCGTCAAGTATAGTCCCTTTTAGGAAACTACCTAAAGTAAGGAATCAATGGTGTGATGGGTCAAACCCCGACTTGGGTTTTAATACCTCTCCTCTCTTGCGTTTCGATCTCCGGACGGTAGATCCTTCTCTCGTACAGTTTGATTCGCTAATAATGTCTTGAATCATGACTCGCTTTTCCCACCCCTGTGACTGAACACAGCAAAAGGCTTTCTCCTTCCGGGAAAACTTTACAATAAACCCTTTCCTTTACGTTGTGTTTTATTTTTGTTTCAAAGGTACTAGAAAATCTAGAATAGGTATTTAATGTCTATATGTGATAACTTTTTGGTTCTTTTAGATAAGGTGTGGAAGAATTTCTCTGTATCTCTTGAACGTAAGAAGGATACTTATTGTCTAAATCTATCCTAAATATATCCCCATTACGTCTCTAATGTTGCACGTTGTTTTAATACTCTCGCAGTACCTACCCCCTGTAATTCTGGGAAGCCTATAAGGTTGATCTATGATCCTATACGTCTTAATAGATTTTAAAATACATACCTAGAATGTTTCATTTAGTTATTTGGTGGCTCCTCTGCATCTCTCCATGGCTGAACCCTATACATAATTTTGATAATATTATATTGTTAGTAAACGCAAACTTCGTACCTAAGATGGAAGGGATAAGGGAGGGATGGATATGGATCATGCAGTTTTTGCAATCTAGTACTGGCTCCTCCACTTGACCAAATTGACCAGGTGGTCGGCTCTCCGGACACGACCTCCCGACCAAAGCATGTCAAGGCTATACCCATGGCACCCAGAAGATCTCTTGACGACCAACCAGATACCCGGACCCTTCCATAACCAAGGAAGGACGGCATGCCTTCAAACCTTTCCCAATCAACCCCAGTATCGAACACCTCCGGGACTACTTTACTGGCTCTAGAAGGGGTAATCCAATTCGTCCCTTGTCACGGCTCTACTCGCGAACATGTGGCTACAGCTTGTGATAGACAGATCCTTCCTCCTGCGTGACCTGGCCAGCGAATAAACCACCTCTAGTAGCGAACATACTACCTAAGTATTGTCTAGGCTTTATGTTTGCTTCTAGGTCGATAGAATTAAAAAATGTGCAGGCGCTGAGGGGTTGTTCCCACAAAATGTGCTGCTTATGCTCCTCCCACACTACCTTGCCGGCAACCCGAGATGCTTTTGGCCAAGACGCCTCCGTCAGCGAACCGCGTCCTTGCATACCGTTTGGCAACTCATTTCATATCCATCTCGTCACGCCCATTCTCTCGACACGGTTCCGCGAAAGGGAATTGCTTCCAGCATCTCGCGTGACCCGATCAGTCTATGGTGAGCATCCCCTCCTAACAGGACAATGTGGGAAGACCCTTACCGATGGACCATACATTTGTGGTATGTATAGCCTCGGTGTCATCGTCACATTATTCAACCATAAAGTTTAAAAGGCGCAATTTAACAAATAGGAATTCAAGGAGTACCTGTTAGTTTTAAATTTACGTTTCTTTAGGTTGCAGACAGTCGCTTTCTATTTGGTGTCTCGTACACTTGAAAACATTCTCCATTTGGTTGAGTGTACAGCACCCACGGCGGTGTAAGCACCATATCTCGTTCATTTTTTGTTTGTTTCCCTGACCCTCCGTCGCCAGATGACTGAAACAAAAGATGTTCTCTATCCCATGCGTTACATAATACGGTTAACATATCAGCTGATAAGGTGTTATTAATTTTTCCTCGCCGCTGGAACGGATGAAAGTAACTGTCCAGGATTCGCGTTCTATTCCGTCCTTCTGCATCCAATGGCCTGTAATTCAATTATAGATTCATTAACTTACCCGTACGTAATTGTTTAATTTTCCAGTCGGGTAAACACAACCAATGATGTCTTAATTACGTATCCCGTGGTCCTGTACCTATATAGAAAACAAAAAACCTCCCTACTGTCTTATAAGCTTTATATAAACTGGTATCTTCGTCGCTCCATTCCGAGTATTGCGCAATTGTGACTCTAAATTGTGACTCCATAATTCACGTACTGTGATATACCTAAGCTAAACATTCGTTCGTAGGTTATTATTATTATTGTACGACCCTTAAGTGCAATATGGAAGTTCTCTAATATATATTTATTATAAAACGAGTCTATTATTGTAGTTTTAAACGACTGTTCAGTTATTATTTAGGCTTAATCTGATTTAGTAAAACTTCCTCAACCTGAATTGGAACCATTATATTATTATTATTAAATTCGAGACCGTGATTATTATTTAGAATAGATATTTATAGAAAATATCTTTTCTCTCTCGTGCACCTTAAAAGATGATTATTTATATTAAGACCGGGGAATTAAACACAACACCGGGAACAATATAATTCCGTTAACTTCACAGACGTATTCACCGTTTTCCTTCCTTTTGGTTTTATCGATTGATTAATTATTATTTTGAGAATTTAAGTGATTCGACTAAAATCCACTCTATTAGGTTATTATCTTTTCACTGAGTCTAGTTCGATACACTTTGCACAAAATCCACTCTAGTCAAATCGCTCAGATAGCCATTTTATCCCCGGTAAATTTCCAACACCCCAGTTCCGCGCGTTTTCTTCCCGAGACCTCACCCTGTATTCCCGAATTGTCACGAACTGTCCGCTCTCTCCTCTCAACTTCCCTTTTTGATCATCCATTTCCACATAAATCAATTTTAATTTTTGCAAATTCGACTTCTAATAACACGTAAAATCGAATCCTTTCTCACCCACTGTCCTGTCGTGTCGCTTACGACCTTTTTCCCCGATCGGTCCCCACAATCCCCATTACGCCCCGTGCGACAAAACTATCCAGCCCGACCGTCCAGGGGCGGACCCGACCTAGCACTCTTAAACCTCCATACGAATCTCTACAATCTGAGCACCTAAAAATATTATTTACCATGTGAATAATTAATTCAACTTTTCTCGAAATCCTATCGTGTCCGTTCTACCATTTTTAAAATCGCTTCCAGGTACGGCGTATCCTGAATTTTCGATATATTTTCCATACTTTTCTCGAAATCCCCAAGTCCGATTTCAACCTAGCAACCTATAATATGTTCCGACTGTCATCTATTATGCATATATTATTTTAGCTACCCCCACAATAAGTCACCTTCTAGGTATTTCGTCGATTTAGCATTTGACTATGACTTTCCTAATAAATCAGTGATTGAACATCCTTATACGGACGTATTCTTTAAGTGTACACGCGACAGTACCCGTTCCTGGCTATCTCGCGATTGTATGTGATCGTAACAATTTTATAATTTCTCGCGTTTGCAAATGCTCATGTGCAAACTCCAATTACTTGGTCACCTCCCAGCAAAGTCGTGATGCCCGTGGGACCTTATTTTATAATAACCTAAACTTTTATAACCTCGATTCTCCTTTCCTATGGGCTATAACTACTGCCAAGATCCCATTCCAATCCTGCCTTCGAACGTTTTTTTCCCCCATTTCCTAATTCCTCCTACATATTACATCTCTCTCTGGCACCAAAACCGATAAATCCCCCTTAATTATTCGCCTAGTGATCAAGAAAATACTTGAGTTTTCAAATAATTTAAAATCCTGACAGGTCGTTAAATTTTATGCTTTTTCACTAATTCCTTTCTCCTATCCTCTGTATGTAAAATCAAGTGGTGATTTCAGCTTAATGCGCACCTTAGAGACCCAAAATCATGTCAGATGTTTCGCACTCGAGACCCACTTAAAGAACAAGAGATCGTAAACCTTCCCTCCCCTCTAAACTAACGGACAAAAATCCAATACAAAATCTTAGATTTCATATGGTCACTAACATGAATTGATTTCCCTCGACTACCTTGAAGAGATCGGCTCCTGTGGGTTTTCCACGTCTAACACTTTCCCCCATCGTCTACCTGCAGAATCCGCTAGATATTTGTCTGGAAAAAGCGGTTAAGACCGTCAATGTCCACTCCCGTTTCACGATTACTAAGTAATCGAGATCGCTTGCTGCTTTAATTAATCAGTGCATGACCTTTGTCCTTTTGAATCTTTCCGCCACCGAGATCCCCGCAAAACTTCCCGATTCCAGACGTGAAATCAACTGTTGTCGATCCCCTCCTGCTCCCATAAAATTGCGATTTATGACCAAGTTAGAAGTGGTCCTATCCCCTTAAAATATCTGCCCGACCAAACCGTGAGATAATCTTGGAATCTTAATTTTTCAAATCTCTCATCCCACGCCCCCAGCCTGTGATTGGTTTAAGACGCACCTACTGTCCTCATCTCTATTCCGATTGGATAGTCGTTTTTTTTTCCTAACTGTTTACACCCCTTCGTGGCAAGGAAACCCCAAAAGTTTAAAAAAGATTCCTTTAATATTGATTTTAAAACCACCCGAAAGATGTCGATAGTGTGATCATATTCTATATTTAAAAAAAAATTTTACCCACCTATACCGGAGTGAAACAGGTTCATCACAATGGGAACATTTAAAATGTACATAAATAGCATTTCTGTAAAACGTAGGTTTTAAAGGCCCGTCGAGGGTTAAAAAATTACTTTTGCGTTTGAAATAGTGATCTCTAGACTTCGTTTGCTAAGCGATTTTTATGCCTATTTTCTACATTCGTGACAATATAAAGCACACTAAGAATACATATATTTTTGGCTTGTGGCTTCCTCCTCACTATGTGATTATCTTTCCGACGCGTATCTCGAAAAGTCATCCGCAATTGCATGAAAAATATTTGGCTAGTTCGTGTTAATTCATTTAATATAACATGAATAGGCGTATTACGCAATACATGCGTTGATGGTAATCATTGTAATTATAAATCACGAGTTCTGAAATAATGATATTTCTATCGGCATGGTGGCAAAACATTATGTCACCAGTCCATGGTTGATTATTAACAGGTGGAATTATTTTGTTATTTTCAACTTTTAACTTGTTAACTAACGTACAAGTAACTCCATTTCCAGGGCTATCTCTAACAATGTAGATAAGTGAACTTTCATTATTTAACCAGGAGAAAGTACGACAGCTAACAGGCTGAGTGAGTTGTGGGCGTAGCACAGAACTTTGTTACAAATGTCAACAAAATGCAAGAATTTATGATCTGGTCTGGTTTAAATATAATAAACCATCGTCATTTCCATACATGGTACCGTTAACAATGAATTTACTACAAACACAAACTGTATGCACCGATAGATGTGAAGTATGAGGTTGTAGTGAATTGAATTTTCCAACTCCAGGGGGTCAAGCACAGAGAAACCGATAACTTTACAATACCGGGTTGACACTGGGTTGACATTGAAGCACGGTTTCACTCACGGACAGCTGAGCCGATATTGACGAATAAATAAGAAATCGATATACACTGCAACACTAACGTATATGTCTACGAATTCACAACATCAATTACATAAAAATATTAATAAATTGGCAGTGTTGAATTGAAACACTAACCTCAAAATGTATTTGCAGTCCGCATTTACATTTTGACACTAAATGGGAGTTAATTAATTAATGAGGTCTTTAATCATATTTCAACCATTTTAGTTTCTCAAAGATTGAATGGAATAAATTGATTGCGTCCTAGATGCATTATCTAAGTACTAAGAGATTCGTAAGTTCAATATGTTTATTAAATAATCCAATAATTTTGCATAACGAACGACATAATAAAAAAAAATGAAAGTTAACTGAAACTTATCTGATACTAAGGAGGCCGCGCCAAAATTTATCAATCGTCGCTCGGAATATGTGTTAACAATCGTAGACCGTGCTCGCAGATATTGATAACTGACCATAGATGACGAAATTGGTCAATATCGTATTGATATATGGATTTATCGATCATCCATGCTAGACCTCCTCGTTGCCACTACAACAATATCGACAGATCGGCTGCTAAAGTTTGTCTACTGTTTAACCATATATATATGCCAATATGGCCACATGCCACCTTCAACGAGGATAGAGGAAACTAAAAAAGGATTTAAATGCAATTATTACTCATTTATAATTTTTTGTCATCAACGCCGTACCCTGAGATTCCACTCGGCCAAGATATTCCATTGGTGAAAGCCAAAATAAAATGAAAACGATAATAATATTATTTTAATCCGACGAGGAAAATGCACATTGCACAGGCAAACGCCAATAAGTGTTTTAAATGTCAAGGGAAGCAAACCCCCCACCTCGCTGTGAAAGCTAACTTGTTCAAGAGGAACAATTAATCTTAAAAGCTTTTATCATCGGCGGTACCTACAGGTGAAATTTCATAAAGTGCATCGATGGGAAGCTTATAATGCTGTTACCAGACAAGGGTTTTGCTTCCAGAAAAGCTCACAAGTTCGGCGCTCTGTTTTATATTTACCGGAAATATATATTGAAAATACCTGATTTTTTTTTCATCTGCAAAACTAAGTGTTTATGATGCGGGTACACTTTTAATATTTAGTTTTTGATAGATTATCTTTCTCACTGTGGAAAACTATTTTAACCCCAATTGAAATCTTGGGAGATATTTTTTCCAGACTCATTTGGATTCATAAAACATGCTACTCGTATCTCATTTTGTATTAGGGTGAGATATGTGTTTTGAACTGTGTTACAAAGAGAAAACACCACGTTTTCTGTTTGCATACAAATGTTTACTATAGACCGAAAAAATTAAATAGTCCTACACATTTGAAAAATATCTGTCAAGGTATGTATATTTTCTAATAAACATTTTTTTTTTAATATAAAACGCTAGAAAGTGAAGTAACGAAAACTTTTGTAAACTTTTGTTTAGTCAAATATGTTTTAGTTAGTTGTAAAGTGATAATTTCTAATTTTTCGAAGAAAACTTCTTCGGAAAATTTTATTAAAAGATTCTTTTTATTAAAATGATAATTTCTGTAGACACAATAAAAACTTTATCTATGTTTGCGTTCAAGATTTTAATATTTTCATTTGTATTTGTCGATTTGTAGTGCTAAAATCATCGAAGGAGTCTTTTATCTGCTTTTGCAAAAACAGCGAATTTAGATAAATTTTTTAGAACTTCAATCTTGAATTTTTTTTTTTTATTATTTTTTTTTTTTTATATTTGTTTGTTTTTACAATAAGTATACCCTTTTTACATTTTATACAGAGTTTTAATAAATAAAAAAAAAAAATTTCTCACCATAAAATTCCTCACTATAAAGACAAAGCTCTTGTGTGTGGTGAGGGAATACATGCTCAATTATATGGGGTGGGCCATAAACATGCAGTTTTGTAATCGTGCTAGCGGCGATTCCGAACGGGGGAGGGGAGCGGGGTCACTTACGCGTGGTTCCTCGCTTCTTGGAAATTTAGTTACAATGGATCGCTTTACGGGAGAGCAACGCGCTTTCTAGGTAAAATAATAGATATGAACTCTCACAGTAGTTTCAGGTAATTTTTCAGTTTAAGTTGGAATTAATGATTATTTTGCATAATTTAGATTTAACGGGAGTTTGTTGAAATAATTTATACCTAGATGGAATTTGGTATTTTTAATATTCTTTGTGTTATTTGAAATAGAAGTAGAATATGTATATACGTAATATGCATACTTCTCTGTTCTTTATCTACGTTAAATCCGTTCACGGACGACCCGTTTCTCCTATCCAGTTTTATATTATATAAACAAAATTATGTTACGGAAAAACTACCTTTGATGCTTCGTCACAAGAGATCTAATTACTGTAATTTTAAAACACTTAAAAATATTGAATATCTTTAAAAACAAAACTCAGGTTATAACGTGTAAATAACGATACTGTGCCACTGTTTATAATGCAATAACATTAGGTGCGAATAAAAAATGAAGGGGCATAAATTGAATTAAAAAAATGAACCAGAATATAAAAATAATCATCGATATCTTGTTAAGAATTTAATTACCTTCATAATCGAAACGTCGCGCGTCGCAAGTGTTTTTATCTACGTTTAATAAAATGGCACTTCCTAACTCCTTCTCCTTCCCATCCCCTACATCTACAAGCCACACAACATCTGTCAAAGTGTAGATGTCATAATACATACCTACATTTGATTTTTAAATACAGTTTAGAAATTAGCTATAACTGAAACAAACTTAAATTATTATGTCAGTAATATAATACCTACCTCAAAATACTCGTACGTACAATTTCTGAGCATTTGTCTCATTGGTAATTTCTCCGAAGATAAGGTTTAGACATGAATACCAGTAGGTTTTCCCTAACCAGCATTGATACACATAATACGAGGAAACAGTTTCATGACAACTCAGGAGTGTGGCAATTCAACACACTGTTCTAAGTTGTCCGGTTACCGAGGAAACTAATTGAAGAATTCTGAGCGTCTGACTTATTTTTAAATTCTCCGACTGTACATGCATTCATTAGGTTAGCAGTAACATACCTACTTACAGATGTGAGGGTATGTTAATGAGTGTTACGTAATGTTGTAAAAAAGCGCTTGAATGTCAACCTGATTGTCGGAATGCGCGTATGTCGCAGTACAACCTGCTTTCCAGCCACCTGATTGGCTGATTCTAAGTCTAACCAATCTCAGTCTGTCTGCTTCAGATCAGAGACTTTTGCTCCAGTTTTCTCTTCGGCAGAGATGGATTGGAAAATACAAACAAATATTTTCAGTGTTTTTTGTTTTAAGATACATACAAATATTACTATTTTTGGGTGTCACAAAAAACATACCTATTGTTAGCCGTGTTAGCCATGTTAGCCGATATCTGTACGATAATTAGCGCTAAATAGGATATTGAACTCTCGGCGTATGAAAATGCAAGTAAACGTTATTCGTACATTCACAGTCGAATTTGAGTCACTTTAAAAAATGGAACTGATTGTGTCGAAACTTCGGACACATTATAATATGATATGATTTTTGATTTTCACGGTTAAAAGTAGTTTTGTTATTTATTTTTGGGGTGTTATGCCGTGTCAATCTACCTCCTCCTTAGGTAGCGTAACACGGCATAACACCCCAAAAATAAATAACAAAAACATTATAACATATTCGGATAAAGTAGATACTTGCACATAATATAATTTTCTAAATGAAAATTATTTTAATTCTCAACTATATTTATCCGGAAATTTCTGATCGTCTCTCTGGTTTGTCAACATTTTTAATAATAAAGTAAATTTTGTCAATATTTGATTTTGGAGGGCATGGAACCTAAGTCAATTTTTTAATTTTTTTTTAAAGAAAAACAAACATTTTTGGGTTACGGATAACCCGATAATATTTGAAAATCTCCTAGGTACTACCACCACGGTAAGCTGAAAATGTAGCTTGAGTCGTGATGGAGGACACCCAGTCAAGGAATCGAACACGGGACGCCTGGGTTGGACCCAAACGGGATGCCAACTCAGCCACTGACCGGTGAATTATTTTAAAAATTCTTTCAGTTTCACGAATCCTACAATTTTTATAAATATGTCAATATTTTCCTAATGTCCCCTCATCTCTAAGATTTTTTTTAATGGTGTCCTCCACAAAATGTTTTAGGAGATCCTGCCATCAAATCATCTCTTCTGTATGATTTTAAAGATTTTTTCGCTGCCCATTTTTGTAAGTCTGTGGATGTTTTAAATGAAATGGAAGAATTTTTTAAAGCGTGGGTAACTAACCTTCAAACTCCCCCAGTCAAAGTAAAATACGGTCAGTGGTTGAGTGGGCATATCGCTTGGGTCCCACCCGGGCCTCGCATGTTCGATTCCTCGGCTAGCTAAGTCCTCCATCACAACACAAGCAACATTTTCGGCTGGTAGTAGGAGATAGGAGATAGTAGGAATTTTTCAAACATTGTTGGGTTATTCGTAACACGGGAATTTTTGTCTTTCTTTAATGTTTTTTTTTTTTAAATTTAATAAATTTAAATTAATGTGGACTGGAAAGATCAATCCATCATCATATATATAGCCTTAGCATAGGTATTAAGAAAATAATACTTATATTTATATGACGTCGGCTTTGGGGAAAAACATTATTGAAAATTGCAGAATAAAAATATTGTGGCTCCATAAATATTGAGAAAACTAAAACTGAAAAGAAAAATAAGTTTTTAGTTCCATTTTATTGTATCTGTGTGTGATGGATATACAATACCTTGGCATAGACTTTGGTTTAGCATTAAGATAAATGTTATTGAGGAGATTATATTATTTGCTCGTAAAAACATTGAATTTGCAAGATTTTGAAGAATTTGCAATATATTTGAGTACGTTTTTATCTATGGGACTTGAGGTTTAGGAGATGCAATATTTGAACTCAAAAATATACATTTTCAGTACCTATTTAACTCATTTTCAACCAAAATCAGATATACTATATTATGGTTCTAAGCAATCGATGTGCAGTACGTGCACGTGTTCTACACGTGAATTAAAAGGAAGCCAAAGCAATTCGTCAACATCTAATATGTGTTTTCTTTGACAAAACCTCAACAAAACGAGGAAAGCGGTACTGATTTAGGTTTATTTGGTAGGCCTGATGCGTAACACGTCTCGTTCCATTTATTTTTCCGCCAAAGTTTACATTAATCTCATCCTGCACTAGATGTGATCAAAGAGATCCGAACTATGTCTAATGTGAAGTTGTTTGTTAATCCATCTACCCATGAATGTTGATGTAACCCAAATTCAGCATTCAAGGTAAAACTTTATAATGCAATACATAGTATGCTGTAAGTATATCTGCCTTTATTTATTGGTGTATTTACTTGTCTATAATTTGCATAACGTGCATAATTATTTGATAGACTAAGCAATATATTTATATGTACGATTGAGAATGATTTATTATTCAAAATTTGTTGTCAAAAAATGGCTACCACGTATGAAGTATTTATTTATTTTAAATTGATTGAATCTGAAAAGATATTAATAATACCTTCAAATCGTTTGACAGGGTGGAAGATAGACGACAACAAAATGACTTCTAAACTAACTTCTATTACGAAATTTTTATAATGCGTGGAATACTTATCCGATCAAGAAGAAGGTTATCAGAAGATTGTCAACGAAATTTTACACTTGCTTTGCAATAATTGCTGCAAATTGAAACAAATCTGAAATCTTACAAAAACTAATCTCAGCTCGGTCACAGAAGCGTGCGCCCACTTTATTAGGTGGCGTCAGAAAAATACGAAGATATTGTCGGTTGGTTTGAACTAAAACATCCTTTTGTTTTGGAGAGTTTTAGTCACATTTGTTGTTAATTTAATTTAATTTATTTGCTACCGGTTTCGACACATCTTTTTTTTACTAACTAACTTAAAAATTATGCAAGTACAGAAATGTTTTTTTTAGGTGAGGGTAATAGGCTTGGTGATTTTGGGGGAGAACGATGTTAGGAGTTGTTTTTTTTTAAATTTTTTTCTTTATTCATGGTTTTAATGGTTACATAATTAGTCGAATTTTTCAGCAACCATGCTAGGCACATGCCCTTGTTATAGTGGTCGATTTGCTCGGATGTCGAGTAAAATTAACAAGGAAACATGGCTAACAAAGGTAACTTACAAGGTGCTATTATTTTGTTTACTTAATCAATTATCTATTAGTTAATTTTTTTATTGTTTATTTCTAAGGCTTCTAAGAGGCGCACAAATTAACGAAGGCTAGTGAATGCCACGGGTGTGTCGAATCCGGTAGCAAATAAATAAAATTCATTAACAAATGTACTTTGTGAATTAAACTCCTCCAAACAAAATATTTAGACCTTTCTATAAATTGTTACATAGTCAATGCTCAAGAAATACAAACAAATTGTAAAACGTCCTTTCCAAAAAATTATAAATAAATTTTCTTGAATTTCTCCGACGAAACTGACTCTGTCTGCAGTGGTTATTAGATACGAATAAATAATATATCTCAATCGAGTATCATTTATAAGGAATACTTGGAGAACTAGACTTATGTTTTTAATGTAGATAATTGAATCTACAAATGCAACATAAATCCCGTAATGAGGTAATTTAGTACAAGTCAGTAAGTTGCTTAATTAAATATACATTTCGTAGGTACTCGTGCTTAGAGCTTAGAGAAAGCGATTCATAGCATTATTCGGTATTTCACCCTTTTTTTATCACGCAAAAATTTTGAAAAATATTGCGATAATTAAATAATTTTGGAGTGTCAACGAATAAATTTACTACACGATTTAGAATGCGCCATTTTCGATTTGCCGCCAAAACGAAATGTTCGTATTTATTCGTGAATTCGCGGCGTTGACGTCACGCCGGGCAAGATTAGTTACAGCATATTGTGGCGTTTTCTACGCCATAAAGACGTTGTAGCCAGTTGAAACCGTTATGGGACGTGCGATTTTTCAAGTAAATAATTATGAATAAAAATATTATAAACACACAATTTTTGTACAATGAACAGAACCAGAAAGATAAACTTTAAATCTTATACACATTTTTGACTATATTCATACTTCGTGAAAATATTTCATTGTCAGTTTTGGCGTGGAGTGAGATATTTTCATTCTTATTGTTCTGCTTTTTATTTACTTCATCATTCAAATCATTGCCTTTCAAATGAAGAAATTATTTCGAATGTTATTAAACTAGAAAAATTACGGTATCTATCTAATGAATCCAAAAAAATGTAGAACCGCTTTTGAAAAGGAAAGCCATTAAAATAATGTATAATAACGGAACGCTAAAGTATGTCAACTGGACCTAGTTTAGTAAAACCACAGTTAAGAATCTTTTCTCTCTTAATTCATGCAAGCATCTGTAAAACATTCGAAATAAGAAAAACGCATTTCGAATAAATAATTATTTATTATTAAAATTATTTTGGCACCTAAGATATTGTTTGTCTGATATGATAAGGCAGCTCCAATAAGTAGGTATGTAGTTTCAATTTTGAATTAGAAGTTGATTGAACTTGAATAATGTTACACATTACGCAGGAATATTTCACGTTACTAACCAACTCACCGACAGCCGAAATTAGGATGTCTAATGTCTATGATCATCATAAAAGTGATTGCAAAAAGGAATACGCGCTGCAGGTGGAAAGATATTTTTTTATCTCTGCCTCGTAAACACGCTTCAGGCAACAAAGTCACCAAGGGTTAATTAAAACGCCTTTTAATAATCTAATGTTAACATGCTGTTTAGTAAAAATAGACTTTTCAAGTACTCTGGTTATACTACGACCACACAAGGTAGTTGGTACAGGGAATATTTAAACGAATATTGCGAATAGTGTATCGATTATCGATGTAGGAAGTTTCAGCTTCTTTCAATAGATGTCGATAGGTTAGTTTGTAATACGAACTACTGCCATATCCCCACAGATGACAGCTGAGTTCATAGGTATTATCAGAAGAGTGCCATCTACCACCGTTCCTAGGCACGAACGGTTATGACGATGGCCGAAGGCTCCGTAAGATATATAAGAAGACGTAAGATATGACGGGCTTCTGCTGTCAACTATTTAGTAACTAGCCTAGTAAGGACGTTTGTCCAGTAGAATATAACATTGTAAATATTCACGATAACCAAATAACTAGTAACCAGTTTAACCTTTAAAACTTATTGGAAGATATACGTTACACTTCTCAAGTTATCTAATATTGGAAGTTAAGAGACACAACATATATAATGCTTAAATAATTAATTTAATAATAAATTAATATTTCCACTTCTCGTCGATAAAATGAAATACAAGGTTCTGGAATGGCGGCCATAACATACTGGCACGTATGTTTGAAATTAATATTAAAATGTTTTATGGTGAAGATTACATTAACGATTAATTAAAATGAAGGGAATACCTACGTGAAATCAATGTAAATGCACAACATTGTATTAAGCAAGTTATTCTACGAAGCAGTGATGAATGTTTCGTTTTGAATTTTGTTGATAAACTATTTTTAATTCATAGGATTGGTTGTTTCACAGAACTTGAACAATTCATCAAATTTCAAAGTATATAAGTAGTTATTAAAGTTCTATTCAAGTTCTGTTATTATTTCAGTTCCGTGAAACAATTGGGCCGTAATGGAATAATGACAGAACTTTTATAGATTTTTCACACAATTTGAATATTAACTTAAAAAATGATAATTTTTCAAGTTTTGTGAAAAAACTGGTCCTTACTTTCAAAATGGCAATTCAATAAAAAACATCTAATTGTAAGTATTTCAAAATCGATTATTTCAAACTGAATGACAATAGAAAGTTTGGTTACTGTTTATCCTGTTTTGAAAATCGTTTTTTCTGTCGAATTTTACCTATTTGAAGAAACATTCGTTTTTTTCACCAGAGTTACCAATAGACACGTATTTTTTAAAACTCATAAAAAATATCCTACCTCTTACTCAATTTCGCCCCTTGACTGGATGATTTTTAAAAGAGCGATGAGGAAGACGATTTTTTCCACATAATTCCACACGGGAGTCTATGTCATCTTTGGCGATACTGTGTGGGCGGTATTTTTTTGGAAAGAAATGCGAGAAAGTTCTGGAAATCAAAAAGGTGTGAGGAGTGGGTTAAAATCTGAGGGTCAGTGTGTCCAGGAATGACGGACGTCCATCCCTGGATCAAAGGGTCTCCCTCCACGGACCTCTCCCAATTGGTGGGAAGACACATCGGCTACCAAGACCTCGACAAACCTAACCTCATAACTCATAAACCCAGGCACTCCTGCTAAGTCACCTGGGGTAAAAATGGCGTACACATTGGTTATCCAATCAGTGATTCCCGGGACGACGTTAGTCATACTCGCCTCCCAAATTGGGGATGGAAAATAAGATGGATAGTGGAAGAAGTTAATATAAGTTTTGAAGAGTCCGGGATTAAATGAAGAACTTACGAGTGCGTTTACTAAATAAGAAACTGGAAAAACATCTAGTTGAAGCTCGTATAGATACTTTGCAATAAAGCTAAACAATGCACTTCCACTGGCTACTAGATAGAACACAAATTATCCCAAATATGAACTAAACACTATCTTGGCTGATGAGCCAAGATAGATCAAACATCAACGATTTTATTAAAACACGTTTAAAGGTATAAGTATGTACTTCCAATGGTACGATACTGATTGTCTTTTATATTAAATGATATATGGTGTAGTTATTTTTTGTAACTATTTTCTTAATGTTATAAACTGAGCCTACTCTCGACGCAGAATTTTCTGATCAGACAGGCACAGTTCATTACCAACGTATTGTAAGAAATAAAGTTGAATACGCATATATATGTGTATATATATATATATATACATGTGTTTTTTTTATAATTTAGGTACTACCTCGGAGTATTTTGCTCCAAAAGTTGTGCAATATTTCTATGGGAACGATATTATTGGTTTGCTTACAATATTCCGTATGTAATAAGAACCATTAAGTCATATACATTGTGGGATTTGATAACTTGACACCACAGTCATAAATCAACACCGATCTGCGAATATTCTAAGGTCAAGTTGGTCAAAACAAATACAATTGAAAAGTCAAATTCCTTCTTCTGGAGATTCAAGGTGCAATATGATGTAGGAAGGAACCCACTATTTAGGTAATTATTGATATGTGAACAGGATGTAAACTCTTTAAATTCATTGTTCGTTCACAGACCATTCTCTTTCGACATTTGGATGTGGATGGAAAACCCATTAACCAGCGGCCGAGAATTCAAATTTCGTCCAAAGAAAGCCTTGCGACCGCACCCTTGCAACTGTGCAGGGAGGTTCCGATGAGAGAGTTTGATTATTCTCCGTACCAACATTTTCAACTAATAATTCAAAATCTTTTTTTTTCATTTAAAATTTGCTTTGTACCTATATTCAAGTTAGCTAAATAAAAAATGCACAACGCGTGATTATGAAATGATGTTCTTTTGATATTATTTTGTAATCATAAGTATTTTTAATTTTTGAATAATGTCTAATAAGTGTATAATTTTTTTTAAATATAAACCTATTATTTTTTAAGACCGTAAATAAATAGACAAACTACAAAGTATTTTCTTCACAACACAAGTGCGCGGATTTTTTTAATGATTTTATTTGAAATGAAATAAAAATTCTGAAATGTAGCTCCCCTAGATAAAGCTCGCTAAAGGTAGATCCTCTCGATTTATTTTACTGAATGATTTATTATATGATTTTAAATGCGTGTTATATAAAAGGTACAACATTTTGTTTGAAAATTTAACAAATCTGTCAACGACCAACGCTATAATAAAATACTAAATACCTACCTTGCTATTATAAGAAAAAATATAGATATCTTTTAAAAATTTAAAACATAACTTTACTAGATAAAATAACAATCTTTCGAAATCATTTTATATTTTTTGTAGAAAAGATTCAATACTGAAATTATCCAAAGCAATTTGAAACATTTATGATTGCCATATTTTGTCAAATAAATTGTTGAGATTTATTATATGGTGTCATGATAACCGCTTCCAACTTAACGTAAGCAAATGTAAAATTATGAGGTTTTATCGAGTAAAGAATCCAATATTTTTCGATTATTCCATTAATAATGAATTAAACCATAAAAGACATGTTTTAGTACTATTTATAGAAAACTCCAAAGCATTTGATACAATTGACCCACAAAAATTATTAAAAATCTTAGAAGCAATTGGAATTAGAGGAAACCTACTTAATTTGTTTAAAAATTATTTATTTAATAGACATATCTGTGTAAAAATATTAGAAAAAATGAGTAGGAGGAAAAAAATGTGTGCTGGAGTCGCGGAGGGGTCAATTTTGGGACCAACCCTATATATTATATTTGTATCAATAATGAAAAAAACTATTTAAATATGTAAAACACTTTGTATATGCTGACGACACTGCTCTTGTCATATCTGATGAACAATTGCGATATCCATTGCGATTAAATGTATGCAACATGACTTTACGTCCCTGATAAAATGGTCACATGACGCAGGTCTTATCATTAATATAAAAAAAAAAAATTGATGCACATACGATCTCCACATGCTTTATTTCAGAAAACGCCTAAAATAATATCTCATGACTTTATATGTATTCATCAAAACATTTTGCAGCCCTGCATGTGCGATAGTATTGAACTTGTAAATGAATATGTTTATTTGGGAGTGACTGTTGATTGTAATTTCAAATGGGATATACAAATAAATCAAATTTGTAAACGCCTGAGGGCGATAGTGGGTAGGCTGTACAAACTGAAATGTTTCGTTCCGGTGAATATTTTAAAAATTATTTACTTATCACTCGCAGAATCAACTTTACGATACGGAATAACTACTTGGGGACACTCTTGCAAAACTAATTTAAACCGCCTACAATCAGTACAAAATTCTATGATTAAGTTATTAGTTCAAAAAAATTTTTTTTCACAGAGACGAAACATTTCATTGTTGTATCGGAATTTAACAATATTACCGGTGCAGGCCTTATTATGGTATAAAATATTGATTCAGCATGTATCTGAGCCTGATTATAAGAAGAAAGTGGAACATGAGCATAATACGAGGTTCACAAAGAATGAAGGAATGCTTGTTCCAAAATATAATAATAACTACGGACGGCGAACCCTGGAATTTAACGTGTCAAAAATATTTAACATGTTACCAATTAATATAAAACATTGCGACTCTACAAATAGATTAAGATATATGCTGAAACAATGGTTACTAAATAGAGATTGTTTATATTAATTAATGTTTGTTAATTGTGACAATTTGTTTATTTATTTATTTAGTAATAATAATATGTATGTATGTTTTAAATTGTAATTGAACATTAACATCCTGTTGACAAACTGCTTTATTGCGGTTTAACGGGATTGTATCTTGAAAACAATAAAAAAAAAAAAACAATATGTCGTTAGTATCTGTCACGGAAATTAATGACTTAGGTATTTGGTTTGACACGAAACTCAACTTTATCAATCATATGGAAATTATAACAAATAAAGCTTTGAAAATGTTGGGATTTATTTTAAGGGTATCTGGTGATTTCAATAATGTCAATACTGTAAAAACATTATATATGTCACTAGTAAGGAGTCATATAGAATACAATTCCACGGTTTGGTCCCCAAATTATGAGGTTCATTCACATGCCATTGAAAGAATCCGAAATAAATTTTTAAGATATGTAAATTTTAAAATGGGCATTCCTAGTGAATGCCTAAATTACGATAACGTACTTTGTTCATTAAATTTAATAAAATTATAAGATCGTAGAATCATTTCCGATTTAACCTGTTTGTATAAAATCATTAATTCAATGTTTGATGCCCCTGATTTATTATATGTAATCTCTTTTCATACTCCAGGCAGGTCAGTCACAAGACAGTACCTACCATATTATTGTAGCAATTCCACATCAATATCACAATATTACACTCATAAGCGACGGATTCAACAGCTAGGAAACAAATACTCCGATGTTGTTGATATATTTAGTACATCAATTTTAACATATAAGCATACCCTTTTGAAGTTTTTTTCATCAAGTAGGGGAATATTTTTATAAATCTATTTAAATTGTCTAAAACATTAACAGTATTTTTGGATTTCTATATTTTCTAATAAACTATTTTGGATTTCTTATATTTTGTACCTACATACTGTGTGGATCAATTCAATAATATTTTTATTTTATATTTATTTTGGTGCAAGTGTTTTAAACAGTCGTTTCCTGCACTGTATTTATGAGTAGAATTTTGTAAATATTGTTATATATACTTATGTAAAAGCCTAAATAGGCGTAAATAAATAAATACGTTTCGAATTTACTTTAAAAAAGTCGTACTTCCGGTTGTTTCTGGTTATTACTTCAAGAGCCTAAATTTAATTCAATGTATTATTATTGTCATCTGACAACAACTTTTTCTCATGTTGAGGATGAGAAGATCAGTAAGAAAAGTATTATAAATTTCGCTATCAAATACTGATAATCATATACTTCAGGGTTTTATTCCGAAAACTTCAAACCTTGGTCAATTTTCATTGAAAATACAGGATTTTAACTAAAATGTTTGTTCATATAACCGCAATACAAAATAAATAATAATTGACCAATTAACTTAAATAAATATAAAATAATCTTCCCAAAAATCTTGCCATTACTCTGTCATCATCACTTGACATTTCATTCTTCGATAAATAAATATTTATGTTGACGAGAGGCTGATATATTGGTCCGAGAAACCTTCCCGAGTGTGTGAAATGGTTTCCATACTACCAGGAGGACATAAAACTGAAGAGTGTTTACTTTTTGTGACATACTCGGGTCGTTAAAGCCACCAAACAAGATATTAACGAATAACGTTTTTGCAACCAAAACGACATAAATCGCGCCGAATAGCCGGTATTTGCGATATGTTGTGATGCAACTCAACGCTTTTCAAGATCAAATAATAAAGATGGAACTTGCAGGTTACATTGTATGTAATTCATTTGCGTGGGAATGTAGAATTTCACTTGTTTGTAAAGATGGTAATTTATGTATTATTTGATCTTACTTAGGCAGATACTTGTACTTCTTAAGCCGCGTACTCATCTGCGAGCTATAACCGTAAAGCAATAAACATAATATCAATGCTGTATAGGTATTTAACTATCTTACCAGTGTAGGCCTTATCACAGTACAAAATATCGACTGAGCATATTATATCTGAGTCTGAATATAAGAGGAAACTGGAAGATGAACATAATACTAGGTTCACAAAAAATGAAGGAATGCTTTTTCCAAAATATAACAATAACTACGGACGGCGAACCGTGGAATAGAATGTGCTCAAAATATTTAACATGTTACCAAGTTATATTAAAACTTGCTATTCTACAAATAGATTAAGAAAAAACCGTATCCTAAAATCATAGTGTATAAATAGCTCATTTTTCCCTCGAATCAAAGGGGGCTCGAAGACTTCAATCAATCGGGAGGGCCGTGGCAAGTAGTGAGCCTGACGCGTATTTTCTGTATTTGTTTTCGTGTGCACGAAGCAGAGTTTTTTTTAATAATGAGTACTTCTCTGCCGGGGCATGCTGTGACCTGTGACTACACCATAATCAAGCTGCTAATCATTTTTGAGCAAACCATCTACGAAAATGTATGTTGCACAAACGATAGACAATTCGTCTGACATGCCGAGGCTCGAAACGACCACGGATCTGACGGCTCACCATTACCGTACTCACTAGTATAGTCTGGTTACCGTATCTGCAACGTAACGGTTACAGCTTGTAGATGAGTACGCAGCTTAATGCAATGATTCCCAAAGTGGAAAATATCGGGGTGAAGTTAGTCCAAAGCAATGACTAAACAAAATACCTAAGGTATTTTATTTAGCCATTTTTTTATTTCTATTATTGTACGTGCAGTTTACAGATGTTTGCAGTTTGAATGAATAATAATAAGTACTAGTGACTTGTGAAAAATATTAATAATCAGTAACTGTATGTAAATGGGTTATTAGTATTTTGTGAATGTCTCTCGAGGAGGATCTGTGATGTGCTGTTCGCATGTTTTAGATACAGATATAGATAATGTTATTTTGCAGTCAAAAGTGAAAACATACTACTTTTTTTCAATTCAATTCAATTCAATTTATTCATTTTTAAAACATTATAGAATTAAATTTTCAAGGCGTTTTAAAAGAGGTAAAAAATTAAGATTTAAGCAATTTATACATCAATGAAGGACAATCACACTAACAGCAATAAAACTTGTCGTCTGAATTGTGCTTCATTGATGTTAAACATATCGATATTCGAAGTACTTGAGACCCTTAAGGAAGATACTGTGGTTCCACCCATGGCGGCAGTATGGTATATTAGATCAGTAGCAGTTTAAGGACATTATAATATAATGCAGACAATTAACATAGGTCCTAAAGAAATGGTGGTTACATCAGGATATAAGATACTGCGGCAAATATTAGATCAATCGACTGGTAATCAAAGAGATTTAAAAAAAAATCGAGTGCAATTTACACGCGGTAGAAGCGAAACTTTACCAAAACAATCTCAACCAATACTTGAAAAGTTAGGTCATAATCAAAGTGACCAATGAGCGCAGACATAGCGTAATTTCCGTTTCATATCTCAAGCAATAGGAGCCTTTAAAAGTGGCATTAAAATCAAAATGGCTAATGAGCGCATTTGATGCGTTGCAGGTGCAGTAATCGTCATTTCCGTTTCATCCGAAATCCAAATCACAGCGGGGCTATAGAAGTTTCACTTTAAAAAAATAATTTTTTAGTGAATATCGAACAATAACAAGAGTTTCAACTCCTTCCAACCGTATAGAGTCATAGAGATTATGGTATACCCAATTGGGATATGTAGTTAGGCCGAAGGCTGAGGGGAGGGGAAGGAGACGGGAAAGAGGTTGGGAAGTACCGGGCTGTTAACAAACACGGCTAAAACCATTTCAAGTAACATTTCATTCCTTTGTCTTTTATAAGGGTCATTCTGATAGTATCTTTCACTCTAGAACGTGCCGCAAACATACTGTATATTTTTTATGTTTTTTTATTGTGAAAAAACACAAAAAACTGATATAAAATTTACTTGCGCATGCCCGAATTTGAAATCGAGACCTCCGGATTCGTAGTCGAGAGCCTTAAGCCGCCGCAACCCGAATTTCTACCGATTTCTTACATATCTCCCTTAAAAATTTAAAGTTCTTAAGCTCACAAAAAAATACAAGTTATTTTTGAAGAAAATATCTAGACGCGTTCCACGCCGAAACGCAAATTATTATATGACAATCCCTCGATAGAAGAAAATCGCAAAGTATGGTCCGAAAATTATTATAAACACGTTTGTTTCAGTTATTTTACAAGTTATAGTTGTGAAAAAATCCAGAATGTTTCTTTAAGTGATACTTAAGTCGCTTTTTACGAGATTTTTGCTCTATTTTAAATGAGTCGTGTTTTTTTAAACATTTTCACAATTTTCGCATCGATTTTATCGCTTTAAAGATTAGCGCGCTCATCTAAAATTCGTACTTACATATCTCTCCATCTTCTTTTTTTTGAGCCTGGATGCGGCGCCTTAACCATCGACCACGGAGGCCGTCAAAGGGAAATTTATATGGAAGAGATATTGAAGGAAGATGTCGCACTTCACGACACCTATACAGTCCTGCATCATAATATTGAAAAATGGGACGGCTCCATAAGCCAAATGAGTTTGAGAAACTCTGCTATGTATGGTAAAGTGTAGTTAATGCAAAGTAATATAATTAGTTAACCAGTTTCAAGCTTTCTCCGCTATTTTATTATATAGACAATCTGTTTGTTTGCTGCTTCAGAATGTAGCAAAAACTTTAAAACTTCTCAAACTTGGCTAACTTTTTCTCTTGAAAGGCGATTGTTTTCTAATATATCTATTTATTTTTTCCATTTTTCTTTAGAAAAGAACGTGTCTATACTGGGGTACCTCGCTCTAAGGTCACACTGTAAATGGTTATTTGTTAGAATTATAAGTACCTATGTTAAAATATTACGAGAGGAAAATCTAAAAAGCAATATTACACCTATTTTTTTTTTTTTTTTTTTTTTTTTTTTATATTTGGGAAAGTTGACAGCAAATCATAAATTACACAATAATACAATTATAAAATGGTTAATTATGCCAATTATAAACTTTCCACATATAATAATAGTAAATAAGAAAAGTAATATAATGGAAAGCTGATAGTTCAGAAATGCACAAAATAATTTGCAAGGCAGATAGAAATATTTCACCATTAAATTTATACGACGAGAATGCCAGCATTCTTATAAATACCAACCAGGAATTATTAGATTCCCGGTCAAATAAAATTCTTCACGCAAAACACTTCAATTATCTCAACCAAACATATGTTGACAAATTTTCGTCAAACAAATGGTTGAGTATTGGAGAGTTGAGCGCAGAAATAGAAGGCTTTATGCTTGCCATACAAGATAGAGTCATTAATACTAAAAATTATAGGAAGCATATCATCAAAGATGCAAATCAAATTGATGATTTATGTAGAAAATGTTTGGCTTTTCCGGAAACTATAGAACATATTATATCGGGATGTTCTGTATTAGCGTCGTCCGAGTATACATTTAGGCACAATCAAGTTTTAAAAATAATTCACCAAAGTTTTGTAATTAAACATAACTTGATTGACTGCCGTAATGTACCATATTATGAATATGAACCAAATTCATTTTCAGAAAATGAATTTTATAAAATTTATTATGATAAAACTATTCTGACAGACAGAACAATTAGTCATAATAGACCCGATATAGTTTTACATGACAAAATTAAGAAAATAACTTATATCATTGATGTCGCTATTCCAAATTCTTGTAATATTCAGAAAACTGTTTCTGAAAAAATAAGAAAATATACAGATTTAGGAAATGAAATTAAAAGAATTTGGCATTCTCAGACTATAAAAATATTACCATTTGTTATTTCGGCTACTGGCATTATACCTAGCTCTCTCATTCAAAATTTAGGCGTATTAGATTTGTCAAAAAATTTGTACATAAAAATGCAAAAGTCGGTTATTTTAAATACATGTAGGATAACGAAAGATTTTTTAAATATTTATATTGAGGGATCAGTAGGATTTATCGGACCAGTTAGGATTTCATCAGAGCCGAACCCTCTGATATGAAAATATCTGGAGTCGGTGAAATATTTTCCCATTATGTTTCTGGTGGATTGACGTATTGTTCTTGTATTGTTTTGTATTTATTATCTTATATAGTGCACTTACATTGCGTGAATTTACTAGATATTCATTTGTGGAAAAGTGTGTGGAAGGGTTTAGTCTTTCATTTGGAAAAGATTCAACCCGGACATAAAATCTGGAGCACCGTAAAAAAAAAAAGTGTGATATTATAAAGGTGTTTACTTAATTAGTTCATTTTTAGTTACATTATGTGAGGGGGTGGGAGGAGAAATATAGGATAAGGATTAAAAGGCTAAGGACGCGAATATATAGGGGGAGGGGTAGATTGAACTTCCTAGTTTGAGTCATGTTGCTTAGTGAGATTTTGTTTTATGTCATGTAACGTCGAGTTAAAAATGTCAATGTGGTAATAATTTAAGTTGAATGAATGTGAGGATCTGTAGATAAATGAGTTATGTTTGGAGTTAGTCTTACAAAGAGGAAGATTAAAAGTAAGCGACTGTCGACTGTTGCGATTAGGAACGTGGAATGATAGGCGTTGAAGAAGATCAGGACTATCGATTAAGTTATGTATAATTTTAAATAACATTACCGAATCTGCTATATTTCTTCGACAAGTTAGCGTCTGTATTTTGAAGAATTTGGCAGAGTCTTCATTACTAACATGAGATCGAAAACAGCGGAAATTGAGATACCTTAAAAATCAATTTTGAACACTTTCAATTCTATTTTTGTGTACTGCATAGCCTGGGTTCCATACTTGAGATGCGTATTCAAGAATACTACGAACATATGAGAAATATAGTGTTTTGAAAGTAGTAAGGTCTTTGAATTGTTTACATGAGCGGATTATGAAACCAAGCATAGAAGATGCATTATTGACTATGTGGTCGATATGTTTATTAAAATTCAATATCAAACATACTCCATATCTTAATACTTCTCTTGAAGTCGGTTATTTTTTAATTGTTTTTATTGCAAGAGGGAGGATGTTAAATAATTTTATAGAGAAATATTGCATACTAGCTTTTGCCCCCGGCTTCGCACGCGCCACTCCCCCCCATACTTCTACCCCCCCCCGTAACCCTCCCCTCACCTCACCACCAACCATCCCCACGCCTCATCACCCGCCCCCCTCAAGGTAACAATCAAACACGCGCTGTAAATCTTAACTATTCAAGTGATCTCCATAGCAACCTAAACAAATAACAACATCACAGCGCATGCAAAAAAATTACGTAGCAACGCTTTGCTTTTCGTCTGGACAATAAACGTATAATTGTATACAAATTTCATAAAGCCAGAGCTCTAAGTTATAGCCTAGAGACTATTCTGATGGATGAACTATATTACTGTAAAGTTTCATTAAAATCCGTTCAGTATTTATTGCGTGAAAGAGTAATAAACATCCATTCATCCATCCATACATCCATACAAACTTTCGCCTTTATAATATTATATATAAATATAATATATATATAGATAGTAGGATTTCTTTGCCCAAAAGTAGTTATAGTTATAGGTTGATGGAATGTATTTTGTAATGAGGATCTTAAATAAAGGGATGTTAGATAAATTCAGGGCTTTAAAAACGTAGTCCGTAGGAGTTCTCTTTGGGACTCTAAGTATAATTTTCTGTAGATGGGGACTGGTTTTAAAGTGGAATCGCATGACCTTTCCCGTCCGATAAGACCATATTTTATGTTAGATTGGTCTAATCATCATTACATAGTATAAAATATAGTCGCTCAAAATGTTTGTGCGCTTAGATCTTTTAAACTACGCAGCGGATTTTCATACGGTTTTCACCAGTAGATAGAGTGATTCAAGAGAAAGGTTTATATGTATAATACATGCTTATTATAGTAGAGAAAAGCCGAGAAATTCAAATATTCAATTCAGGCAGCGGGCAGCGGGCAGCTGGCAAGCGGGTGGTGTGGATTTTATAAAGGTTGGATAATGGCGTTGTGGTTAGTTAGCCACAGAAACGTGTGGCCTGGTCTGCTAGTGCGCTATAAATTTTAATTAGTAAAATGTTTTGAAAAATAGGTTTGTTTTTTTTTTTTAATTTGTTGCTCACATTTTCTACTTGGGAGTTCTTAATTAAGCTACGAAGCTTTTAATGTCCCTCTAACTGAAAAAAAGGATTATGCAATTTTGTTTATTACAAAATCAATTCCAATTCCACCGCAAAAAATTTTGTACTGCTCTGTTTTTCAGAACTCCTTTTTATACTTAAAAATAATAATGTGAACTTACCTACGTAAATCTATTAATATCAATTAAATCCATGGGTTACTCATCTAGTTTTACAAAATAAAATAAAGACTCAACATCAACCTTGCGAACCAATAATTATTTAGATTGAAGTCAAACCGGTTTTGCGCGAAACCGTGACTTCTTTAGGGCAGGTAATATAATAAGGCCCAGTTGTTTCACAAAAATTCACATGTGACAAAGTCATCAAATAGCCATTCAGCGCCATTTTTTTTTGACAGTTGAAAATATTCCATTAAATGCCGATTCTAAGTCCGTTTCAGCTTCTGAACAAATTGTGAAAGCAGAAGAGGATAATAATCATGTTGTTAAGCTTTGTCAGGTATTTGGAATTTCACAGAAAGCTGTAACTTTATTTTTATGTAACTAGAATCTACGTTTAACGTGGGCCTATCAAATGCCGAAAAAACAAAATGGCGTTAATTGGCCATTTGATGACAATGTTACGTTTAAATTCTTCGTTTAAGTATAGTTTTCTTAATCCGCGGACAATAGTAATGCTATTTTTCATTAGTCAGAAGTTCACTGGAATATGCTTCGCCAATTTGGAATCCTCAGAACATCGATAGCATAGAACATATTCAAAACAAATTTATAAAATATATTACCTACAAATTCAACAACAAATGTTAATGTACATCACAAACCTTGCAACAAAGGTGGGCACCAGGTGGTTTAACATTTATACACACTATTTTAAATAATAAAATCGACTGTAACGAATTTCTACCCTTAATTAATTTCATTATACCTTCAAGATACACACGCAAATACAGCACTATTTTACACGCTCAATTACAAAACAAATGCAGCAAGTAATTCGCCAATTAACCGTGCTTTTCATTTATTCAATAACATGATTTTGCCTAAACTTTAACATCGACATTTTCTCGGATTCACTACCCAAATTCAAAAGGAACATCATGTAAATGATATAAAGTGTACAAACATACTCACATATACACACACATCCACACCTACGCACATCACCCGGTAATTATTAATTTTACATTCCACAAATAAGACCCTACAAAGAACATATCGTAGGTACCCACTATGAAATGTAATATAACTCAATAACTGTAATAAAAATATCACTGTAACGAATGTACTGTTTGTTTATATAATATGAAATAAATAAATTAAATTTCTGTGAAAAAACAGGGCCTTAATCATTATATATTCTAATTAAGAACTTTAAATTCACTTCTGGTGATCGGATTTGGTCTGGTTTTGGCCAATAAAAGAGCTACGCAGCAAACATTAGAACCTCGCCCTTTTACCAATAAGCGTCTTTGCTGGTAGGTATGTAAATTATGAGGTTTGTTTTTTTAACATTACAAAAACAGCTGTTGTAGTTGTAACATACATTGGCAGAACCATAGACCAGATAAAGTAGGTAATTAAGTAACATAATAATAAAAATATATTACGCTAGTTCCACAAAGGAGGACCTGAAAACAATTTCCCTCAGGGCCTATGTCATCTTTAGAGATGCTCTGTGGAGGGTATTTTTAGGGAAAGGCAGAAGAAGAGGTGCTAGAAAGGAAATGGTGTGTGGTTTGTCCGGGTCTTGGCGGTGGATGCGTCTGCCCACCAGCTGCATGGCACGCCAGAACGATTGAAGGAGTCCCTTTGACTTCTCCAGCCGTACTCTTTCGGAACATCGCCTTGCATCGCAGTGGAAGGAATGGATTCATACGCCCGTCACTCCCGGACACACTGACCCCCAGATTCCTACCAGCTCCTGACACCCTTTTCCTTCCCAGAACATCCTCTCTTTCCTTTCCTAAAAAGGCCCTCCATACAGCATCCTTAAAGATGACATAAAGGGGAACTATTTTCCTCAGGGGCTCCTGTATGGAGCTAACGTAAAAATATGGAAAAGGTTTGAGGGATAGATAGGTGAGTGTGTCCAGGAGTGACCGATGTATGAATCCATTCCTCCCACTGGAGTGCAAGGCGATGTTCTGAGAGAGTCATTCTAGAGAAATCAAAAGATTTCCCTCAACCAGTCTCTCCCGATCCGGCCCGCCACGCAGTAGGTGGGCATAGGTGGCAGACCAAAATCTAGACAAACCTCACCCCATGAATCCGGGTACCGCTTTTAAGTCACCAAAAATGGTGAACCACTTGGGGTGACCTATGGTACCCATACCCGCCTCCGAAATTGATTGAATAAAAAAAATATTAATAATAATAAAACACTTAGTTTTACGTTTTTTTTATTAACAATGGTTGAAACACCGCGTTTAATTATTATTCGTATAAAAAATGATGCCAAATAGTAATTTTCAAATTTAATTATTGTAGAACATAATAAAACACTAAATATTCCTAAAAAAAACATATTTTTGCTGAAATTTTAATTTTCATGAAATACAAAGTCAGTTTACACGGGACTTCGTTAAAAATTAAAAAGTTATTTTCTGTCAACTTTTGCGAACGTTCCACAACACGATCCAGTAGATTTTGATAAAAGTACGTAACTTTGTTTTGGAACATTATTAAAAAATACAAAGACATTTGTTTTTAATTTTTCTACTATTTTCCGTACTAATTATAACATTTTCTTTTGTTTCAGGTATGTCTTGCACCTTCAATTACTTGTATATATGGCTATGTACATCTTTCCTTGGCCAGTACTTATATACTAATATGTAAGTATTTTTTGTGAAGTCCTTTTCCCTGTTCTGTATCTAGAAAGCATTTAACACGTATTTAATTCTATGAAGATGAACCTTGATTTTTTTTTATTATCATATTTTATTTACCGCGTCAGATGTCTTTTAAATTATTTTTAAAACAGACTATCAGAAATTAATAATAATTTAAAAAAATATTTGTTTTAAAATATAAATTTAAAAAATATTATTTTTTTATTTTGGTCGAGGGGTAGGGCTTTCACCTACCGATTAGGAGGTCGCGGGTTCAAACCCCTTTGTGCACAAGTCAATTTTATTTGTTTTATTTGTGCTGTTTCACAATTTATTAATTAAAAATAATATATAGTACATTTGCGGCATGTTCCAGAGTGCAAGATAATTTTAGTATCGCCTTGGTGTAAGACCACCATTCAGATTTGAAACATTGCTTGAAATAGCTTTAGCCGTCTTTGGTGACCAGCTTTGAAAAGCCAGGAACTTCCCCACCTTCCTCTACCCCATATCCTTCCCCTCCTCAGCTCGCTCCAGACGGTTGAGAGTAGCTGGGCCTCTTGTGCGGTATCCACATTAAAACAAACACAAATCGAACAAAACTATAATAAGAAAAAGTATTCAATACCACATTCCCAAATATATGATCATATAATGCTATCTTACCTAGTTAATCTAGGGCGACCTCTATACGAACGTGTAGATACATTTTAAATGCAAAATAGGCACCTTCAGCCAGACATCTAACATGATTACTTTCATTTAATTTACACCGGCTGACAACGCTGACTCATTTTAATGGGTAAAATGTTATTTCTTAGATCCATATTTTTCCCATGTAGCAAAAGTTGCCCGCAGAAATGCTAGAGGGCGCTAGAGCCTTCAATGTACGCGATATTAATTGTGCATTCAAATAAAAATACCATATATTCATGGAATTTTTCATAGTGTATACTCTACTGCTAATTAGTATCCGTGATTTTAATAGAAAATGCAGGTCGCTCTACCAGGGGTGTTATTTATATTTATTTTGTAGCTTTTTGGTTTCTCTTATTTTAATAACATCACAGAAAAGGAGCCTTTAGCTCCATCAGACGAGCTATTCCATATCTTTTGTGGAAACTAGATAGTTCTCGGTCGAGATCTGCTGTCAGATTTGTGGGATTTTATATAGCTGTTATTTGCTTTTTCTATGTGCTGATGTAAAAATTTCAGCTATGAGCTCCCACGTATTTTAGTTTAGGTAATTTTAAACACAAATTCATGCAAGTATGCATGATTATTTATTTATTTAGCACCATTAAAAAATCACACAAATCTGAGAAGAGATCTCGCCCGATATCTATCTCGATCGAGACGAATAACGGGCAAGATCTCTGTAAATGAAATGTTGGTGTCCGGTAACTTTTTTGAGGTTTTATTTTCTCAAAAACAAACAAAAAAACTTCCATGTCTAATCCCTGGTCACTCAGCAGAGAAACCGCCCAACCCCTCACCCCGACCCTAACTTTCCAATACCTACTGATTTTTTAAAATCTTTTAAGTTGAAAAAAAAAACATTCAAAATATCATCGGAGACCAAAATTTCAGTTACATTTTCTAGTCCAAATAATGTCAGGAATCACTGATAAGTAAAGACCGGATTATATGCAACAAAAACAGCCCAAAATATGCATGCAAATATGTAATAAAAATAGCTAAAATATAAACGAAAATCCATAAAAAGGGCCAAAATATGCAACATGAAATAATACAGGAATTCGTATTTTTAATTTTTTTTTATTTTAGTAAGCTATTAGTTCTCCAGGATAACAATCGTTTTTTCGAAAATATCAATTAAAAAATGTACCTATTTAACAATGAAAAACTTTAAAAAAACTTTAAAAAAAAACCCTTAAAAACGTACGTGACTAAGTAGGTACTGTTCTAAATGTTCTGTAGACAAATTGCGTCTACGTTCGCATATTTTTGTAAGCGAAAAGGAGCGTTCTAGGTCTACTGGTGTGACTGGACAGAATTTAAATTTGGATGCAATTTTTGAACTTATTGTGCCGGGCAAAATGTCACCTGCCCCGTTGATGAAGCTATCAATTTGGTACAAGGGTTCAAACCGTGGATTATTGTTCAATAAGTTTTCAAACTTTTCTTTGAGTTTACTCGGGAATAGCTTTGAAAACGAGGAATTCTACAGGCGAATATTCTTCATAACCTGAATAGATTCATCCAACGCCAATCCATGAGTTTCAAGCTTTATTATACTTGCAAGTATGTAGGCGAAATGAGTGCTAATCATAGCTAGGTTTTTTTAATACTAGCATCGTCAAACGCTTCTTTGCACTGGAAAACTGCCAAAGCCTCTGCACTATCGCAGTCATTGATAATACCCTTGATGTCACTATGTGAGGCACCTGAACGATGAACGAGATCGAGCGTAAATATGCAAGATCTCAAATTTTTTGCTAAAACATGTAACTGCTGCCGAAAAGGGTTTAAATATATATAAATATATAATCCGGTCTCTACTGATAAGTAAGTCAAGTACGCCTCTTTTCACCTTGAATATATAAAAAATGCAAAATACTTACCAATAATAAGTCAAAATGTGAACCTGCCGACAAGAACAAAACACCAGCAGCACAGACATTGATTGGTTATTTCCATTTGATTATCATTATAAACATTTATTCATATAAGGAGGAAACCACTTATTTTTTGTTAGATACATCAGTTTATTAATTTAATTTCCCCTCGATTTTTCACCGGTCTGCGCTATTCTACTATAAAATATCCAAACTTTTTACGAGAGCGAGTACCTAATTACATCGAACATGGAACTCGTTCGTCAAAGCCGATCATTTAATTTTCTTTATTATTTTCTGTCATTAAGGCAACTAAAAATATACGTAAAGCTAAAAACAGCTTTTGTCTCTGAAATTTGCGAATGCGTGCCATGCCTCGATTGTTTGCTCTTCAGCTACAGCTAATAAGAACCCACTCACATTTTATATTGGTACCTGTTGTTGAGTGTTGTGTCGTTCTATTTGTAATATTTAACTTCATTTTCTACTTATCATTTTATATTTAAATTCATCTAGCTTCATTTTCGTCTACATTCTTTTTTCCTTTCAATTTCACGTCTGTGTCACATTTTATCTTAAATTTTATACATCAAAAATGTCTGTGTATCATTGTTTCCAAGCTTTCAAAGCGAGAAACAAAGTGTCAAATCATTGAAAATTATTGTTATGGATTCCTTGCTCCATTTCTAAAAGCCTTACAAACAGCATCTAAAATCATCTCATCTCTATTGCAAATTTATCTGAACTATTTTAAACACAATTTAACAATGTACAAGTAATGTAAAACAAGTGTTTTATTATTCGAGTATAACCCTCAAACAATACTGTGCAACAATCCCTTGTGTTTGGAAGACGAAAGATATAAGATAAAAAATATAATATTTAACATAGATTTATAAGATATGTATATGAAATATTTAATGGATATATAAGATATAACATAGATTTACTTTGACCCCAGATCTCCAGAGATCTACAAAAGATAGTACACCTGTAACTAGTATCCGAAGTGTACTGCAATTCACACCTATGTGTAATTGTTCAATCATGACATGTTTATCTTTTAACACCTACATATTGCAGTAAACATATAGACTCGTTCTGAAAACGTTTATCAGCAAAAGCTCCCGATGACAGCATCAGGCGCGTGCCCACAAAGCCTTGCATTACCAGAACAGCTGGTGGTCATGCTATGCATCCCATCCTATGCCTTGAATCCCATATATTATCCTCTCCAGGGCTTCAGGCCATAACAGGCCACAGATAACGTCATCACAGCGTCATATTTACGACAACAGCTTAGCGGCGACTCGTTACTGGTATCTGGTACAATAACAGGGGCCAACACCTGAAATGTCGTGTATCTCCTCGAATTCTTCCCACGCAATATCATTTCATCGATATATTTATGGGTCCGCATTTTCAGTAGTTATCGCGTTCTGCTTTGAAATGTGAGTCATATCGAGTAAGTGTGAAAAAGCTTACATGAGGAAGATATTAGAAATATATGAAAAAAATAACAAAGAATATCAAGAATTTTACAAACTAATGAGAAATGGAACCAATTTATTACAGCTAATTTTAAAACAACTCAAATGCAAAATCATTATATTTTCCAAACCATAAAAAACTATAATAACCTACCATCTGAATTACGTTGTATCATCGATCAATCAAAACAAATAAATAAAATTAAACAATTTAAAAAAAAACTTACAGTAAAAAGTTAATATTTTATACAAAATATATTATAATTTACAACCTTAGTAATAATCGTGGCTCCCTTATCAGGCACAAGAGCTCCTCTTTTCTGATAATGTATACCTACTTGACCAAAAAAAACCTTTTATATAATATTTTGTAAAATATTTATGTATAACATGTAACTCATATTTTTGATATTAAAATAAAAAAAATATATATATATTTTTTTTTTAAATTTCCTATCTAATATTCATTAATTTTCATCATACGTTTATATTGACGAAGAAACCATTGGTTTCTAAACATGTTTTATCTTTTGTTTACATAGTGGTATTATACAAAGTGATTGATTTTCATTAAATTAAAATGACGCCGTAAAGTGAATTTGCGATTATTGAAGAAGTAAAATAGTTAATCTGTGTTTCCTCCCTCCTACAACATGAGTGTCTTCAAGACCCATGTTAACTCCTTCCTTTCATCAAAAAAACCCTTCACACAGCATCCTCAAAGATGACACAGGCCCTGAGGGAAATTATTTTCCTCAGGGCCTCCTGTGTGGAGTTAATGTAAAAAAAAAGTTAATAAGTTAATTAAAAACTTACACAAACAAAAAACTTATTTTTTCGAAAAGTTATTGTAGGCCAATGCTATCTAAAATAGGTGGTAGAAATGATACACCAAATATTTTAGTTCAAAGCGGAAATATTCTGACCTTCTGACAGAATGTGCCCGGGGCCTCAGGGATTAAGGAAAATTTTGCAATAAAAATTCTCAGACAAATCAGATAAAATTAATAAAAAATGTTTTTTGTCTCCGCTCGATTCCAACTTAATTCCCATTAAGTAATCGAGCATCCATTAAACGGTAAACTACAATAGTAGCAAGAATGCTGTCCGTATGCAGAAGTTTCTTTATGTGGAGCACGTGTCTAGACAGAAGGGACGTATTTCTCTTATTTGATAGAGATTAATAATGTTATGTGCGACATAAAGCCCTTTGGGGATACCGCGGTCATTACAAGAACAATGTAGTTACATTGTGCGCCGCATTGTGCATATGTAGCTATATGGTTTTGTTTATGGTATTGTTTTAATTGTTGTGTCTATGTGGCCGACGCGACAATGGTTTAATCAAACTTTGTTTTACCTTGATGATAAAACTTTTAATCACTGAAAGTTACGAATTGTTTTAAATTTTTAAGTGGATGCAGGTCATTATTCCAAACCAACTTTTAGAAAGCGTCCAACATGAGCAGGTTGTGAGTTGTGAGCTTGTAACTATTTCGGTAAACACATTTAATTATACCGAGTGTTAAGGGACGTACTTGACTTACTTTTCTCAGTTTTATCTGACATTTGGAGTAAAAAAATAGACACAAAATTTATATATCCGATGAATATTTATTTTGTTTTATTTTTTCTCCAAAGAACAACAAACATTCATCACTGGCCACCACCCAGCTGAGTAACCGCCAAATCCCTCATCCCGACTCTAACTGTCCAATACCTATTGATTTTTTTAGTGTTGTAGTTGAAAACAAAACAAAATTAAACATCTAAATTGTCACCGGAGACATAAACGTCATTTATATTTTTTACTCCAGATAATGTAATACGAGCTATATTCTCTTTTATCTTTTGTGGGAACGAGATAGTTCTCAGCCGAGCTCTGCTGTCAGCAGATTTGTGTGATTTTAAATGGCTGTTATTTTATATTTAGGTTATTTTAAACATGAATTCATCATGCAAGTATGCATGATTATTTATTCTTCATTAATTCTATTTAACAGCATTCGAAAATCACACAAATCTGACAAGAGATCTCGCCCGATATTCGTCTCGATAGAGATAGATATCGGTTAAATTAATAAATAATCATGCATACTTGCGTGAACTCGTGTTTAAAACAACCTAAACCAAAATACGTGACAGCTCACAGCTGAAATTCTGACATCGGCACATAGAAAAATCAAATAATAGCCATATAAAATAAAACAAATCTGACAGCAGATCTCGGCCGAGAACTATCTCATTCCCACAAAAGATATAGAATAGCTCAGGAGTTATTAAAAACAAATAAAAATTATGTGTAAGATGGTTTTCTCAAAAAGATTTTTTTTTTCATAAACATAAAAATACCATTAGGTATTGGACAATAAGGGTCGGGGAAAGGTGTTGGGTGGTTACTCCGCTGAGTGACCAGTCATAAAGGTTCCATGCCGACTCAGAATGAAGCCAACTCAGAGCCACCTCAGAAAGGTCATTAAAAGATATGAAAAAATAATTTAAAAAAAACCGGTAACCCTAACCTAACCTATTTAACCAATTTTTTAATCATCAGAGGTGGTTCTGAGTTGGCCGGTCACCGTCATGACATGGAAAAAATATTTGTTTTGAAGAAAGAACATCCAAAAGTCACGGGACCAAATCAGGAATCACTGGTTAGCAGCAAGTTCTGGAGACAACTGGACAGTCAAGTTCTTTCTATAATATATTTAGACCACACTAGGTAGATATTTTTAAAATTTATTATTTTTATTTATTTATTCAACGCCCAGAGGGCTTTTATATGTTTGGTAGTACAATTAATTTATGACAGATGATTTTTAACATATAAAGAAATAATAAAAATTAAATTAAATTAAAAAATTCACACAAGTCACAAAAATTAAAAAAAAAAAAAAACAGCGATTTGATAAGTTTACAAAAATACAGAAAGGTTTAGGAACAGTTTTGGAATAAGTTTTTTACAAGATCAAGTTATAGTTAAAATAAACAGTTTTAGTACAGTTTTAGTATGTTGTTTCTGTTAGTTTTATTGAGTTTATGGTTCGTTATATGTTATTCTTTATTTCTCGGTTTGTTTTTTTCCTATGAAATCTTAAAGAAGGAATACATGAATGAATGCAACATGTACGTTTCGTATGGAATCTTATGTATGCGAATTGCAATTAAAGTTAATGTTATTCTTTTATAGTTTCCATCCATTTTTAGTCACCTTCATCCCGAAGGAATTTTTTTTGAATTATAAATTAACTTTAAAAGTAAATTTCGAGCGTCCATGAGGGATGTAAGTAATTTAAACTAGAAATAAGGGGAAGATAAATGAACATTGTTTGAACTATGCATTTCGTTAATTTCTAATGAAATTACAACCCTTTACCAGACCCGAGATCATTTTAAAGTGGCGTAGGCAAAATATGTAGATATTTCGTATGTTTGTTTTTTTTTTAATGTTTTTTACAAGTTATTTGAGTTCTCTCGACTACCTCTTACTACGATCGTGTCCTTAGCATGGTAGTCGTAACTAAGTCATATTATGCAATACTATATGTTTAAACAAACTTATATATAAATCATGTTGAAAAGTTAAATAATATTTATTTTGCTTTAGCTTCAAACAGGAGGCCCTGAGGAACATATTTTCCATTAAGGCCTTTGTCATCTTTGAGGATGCTGTGCGCGGAGGATATTTTTAGTAAACGAAGAATGGGAAGTTCTGGGAAGGAAAAAAGGTATCAGGGGTAGATAGGAATCCGGTGGTCAAAGTTTCCAAGAGTGACGGACATATTAATCCATCCCTCACACAGCGGCGCAAGGCGATGGGTTGAGAAATTCCGCCTGGAGAGGTCAATAGGCCTCGCCAGTTTTTCCCGGTCCTGCCCGCCACGCACGGTGGGCAGACGCATCCGCCGCCAAGATCTGGACACTCGTCACCCATGAACCAGGGCAACTCTGTTAAGTCAACAAATATAGCGAACCATTTGTGGTGATCTATGGCAGAGGTGTTGGTTATCTGATAATGGTACCCATTCCCGCCTCCCAAATTGATGTAATATAATCATTCTCTATCATTTCTTAGTTTCTATATCTTTAAGTCAACTATTGTATAAATCTTGCGTTATTTCTTACATATCATTTACTTACTAATTACAATATAATATTTGTTACCAACTTACATGATTCATTAATTTATAATGATTTTGTAAACTTATCGTGATTTTAATTTTAAAATTGATACATGATTTTCTAACCTTACTTATTATTTACAATAGCCGTTATTACTAACTTACACGAAATTTTAATTTACTAATTGAGCTAGAATTCCCTCACCAAACACAAAAGCATTGTTTCTTTATGGTGAGGAAATGCAATTTTTTGTTTCCTTGTTAAAAACTTATGTAACTATGTAGCCGATGTAACTTTATATGTATTTTTAATAAGTATTGCCAAATTAAAAAAAAATATATCTACAAATGAAGAAAAACAGTTTAAATTGCGAAATTAATAATGCAGGTAAAGAAGAACACTAGACATGCCTTCCACATAGATTTGAATACAAACCAATGTCGCCACTGACTTAGTACCTCTTGGTTCTAGCCAATGACAGTATATTGCCATCCAATTTCAATTTCATAATGATAGTGAGCACACAGTTCTGCATTCTATATGACATTTAAGCGGAGAATATCTGGCTGTTGGGTCATGAAACACGCCCACGTGTCATTTCTGGTTTTCTTCTTAATTCTATGTCTTTCTTCTATGCTGGTTAATCAAGATAACTTCCTGGAAAAGCGCGTACTTATGGCAATGTAATATAAATTATTTTAAAGATAATGGTAAAATAATGAAATAAAATAATGGTAGTTATATACAGGGTATAACAGCACGTACCTACTAGAAAGGTTTTAATCTGATTTTAACCAGCATTCACTTTATTGGAGTAAAAGATTTAATTTTGCTGTTCGCTGAGATTTTTTATAATAAAAACAAAAATGTTTCCATCACACGTCGCCATTGATCACACTCTACGCGTGGCACGCATTCTCTCTCCTCTGTTACTGCGCTGCTAGAACGAGACGCAGTACGTATCACGTGACCCCTGCTGGCTGCAGTCATCTACTCAGTAGCGACGTGTGACGGAAAAACATTTTGTAGATTTTTAAATAAAAAAATGTGAATATATAGATATATACTTTGTGAATGTTGAGAAAAAATTAGAAATAATAGGTGTGCTTAATAGGTAGTTCGGCGCGCAAGCAATGTCAATAGGATTTCGACAGTAGGGAGAATGCGAGAATTGGATGCATCGAGACGGAATGCTTTTGATCGCGCGAGTTCCATTTGACAAAACGATCGGAGTGTAAACTTTCATAGCGTTTTGAGGTTGGTACTTTCTATAAATTGAAATACCTGTCGTAGAGCTTTTGTATACCCTGAAACTTCTACCTATTTCTGTCTGGGTCTTTGAATATTATGTTCAAGTCATCGGATGCATTTAGCATGCAGTTATCTACACTTTTAAAGATCGATGTTAGCTTATTTTATTAAAATTGTAAAATAAACCAAAATAATTTTAAACATATTATTTTGATGCGTAGCGTATACTTTATGATGGGACATTATTATTTTAAATAAATCGATATCCAATTTTTTTACATCACATTTTTTTAAAACTTGAAACTTGAAAACTTGCATGCCTCATTTTGGGAGGCTGGTAAGTGTATCGTCGCCACAGGAACCATTTATTGGATAACCTGCACCATTTCCATAGGTCACCCCAAGTGGTTCGCTACGTTTGGTGATTTAGCAGGGGTTCCCGGGTTCGTGGGTGAGGTTTTTCAAGGTCTTGGCGGCCGATGTGTCTGCTCACCTGCTGCAGATCGAGGGAGACTGGTTGAGGATGTCTTTTGATGTCTCCAGTCAGAATCCCTCGACCCATCACCTTGCACAGCAATTAAAGGGATGAATTCTTACGTCCATCACTCCTGGACATACTGTCCCTCAGATTCTTACCCACCCCTCAAACCTTTTTTCTTCCCAGAACTTCTTCTTCTTCCTTTCCTTAAAAAAACCCTCCACACAGCATCCGCTAAGATGACATAGGCCACGAGGGAAATTATTTTCCTCAGAGTCTCTTATGTGGAATGTAAATATATATGTGGTTACCAATTATTTTGTTTAATGAAGATCTTTCTTCTCACAAAATTAAACCTTTATAATTAAAACGTGAAAAAGTAGACAGTGTTTTTCCATTACTATAAATTATAACAAGTAAACAGATTGTCATTCGTATGTAAATTGCATCGCTGCCAGTAAGCAAGTAGTTTATATGCAATATGTGGGAGGCAGCAATTAACCCTTAACCCTTTCAACACCGCACTTTTGGTTCCACATGAAACTATTATCATTTATTTTTTTATTTTAATTTTATTTTAGTAATTTGTACATTTAAGTTTAAAAATTTCTAATTAATTTTAATATTTCATGTTGCAGCTTATTAATTAAATATTAATTTTATTTATGCTCGATAACACCTTATATAATCATTGAAAACGTTTTCTTGTACTATTTTATTTTCCTTAATTATTTTGATAACTTTTTAAAATTGATTCGATTAATATTTTTCCGAAGAAACGTCACCATCTCGATGATTATTCTATTTTCAAACTTTCTTCAGACATATAGATAGTGGGTACAATAATATTAAAAAGATCAGTCAAATTTAGCCCCCTTATCAAAGTTAATCACCTAGTCAAATGTGGGCATCTAGTAAAAGTTAACCACCTAGTCAAACTTAGCCACCTAATAAAAGTTAACCACCTATTCAAACTTTGCCACATAGTCAAAGTTAACCATCTAGTCAAACTTAGCCTTCTAGTCAAACATAGCCACCTAGTCAAAGTTAACCATCTAGTCAAAGCTATCCACCTAGTTAAAGTTAGGCATCCAGTCAAATTTTAATCACCTGGTCAAGGTTAGTCGCCCAGTCAAAGTTAGGCATCTGGCCAAGGCAAGGCAAGTTTAACCACTTGGTTAAAGTTAACCACCTAGTGAAAATTGGTAAGGTTAGGTTAGTTAAAATTGGTTGGGCATCTTCGAGTAGTAAAAGTAAGGCTTGCTTGAATAATAAAGCGAACGCAGCAGATTTTCGAAACCAGAAACGGAACATGCAAACCAATTTACAGGCAGATGAAATGCGAAACGTAGAGATAAAGCAGGATTTCGCTGCTCTCGGTATAAATAATGCATAATAAAAAATATTAATGGATCCTAGACCGTCGTCCCAGAAGATCGTCGAAACGGGATATTATGTCAGTATATTTTCGGTATTAATTATAATGCCGAGGAAATTCGAACCTAACAGAAAAATGCTTTTTACAATGAATGTCTTCACAAGCGATACGCAAAATATTATATATATTTGTTTAAAATCCAGAAACATATTTTTTTCTTCGTGTTCCTGAGGAATGGTACTGGTATTGAAAGGGTTAAAATCCCTTCCCATCCCTCTGGCGGCTGTCTGCAAAGCTGAATGTTAATATCCGGTTCTATCGATCCCAACCTTTTGTAAAGGAACATCACGCGTCAACATATCTACATGTTCTCTTTCATGCACATATATGTAATGCACGTAAAATTTCTATGTCGCATTTATGGGTTTAGGCAAATAGAATAAATAGTTATTAGGTGATAGTGTGGCAATAGGGGGTCTCTGTAACGGTAAAGCGCCCAGTGAGGCCCACATCATCAAAAAAATCATGTGAAAAAAATTATTGACACATGATAAAATAGATACAAGTATGTGACATAACGTACGTATATTTGTGTCCGGTGAGTGGCTCAGTTGGCATCGCGTTTGTGTCCCTCACAGGCATCGTGAGTTTAATTCCTCGGCTGGTTAAGCCCTCCACCACAACACAAGCTTATTTTCCGCTTATTGTTATGTTAGTGGGAGATTTTCAAAAATTTTGTTGGGTTATTCGTAACCCGTTGTCTTTCTTTATAATAATAATAATAATTGTTTATTCCAGAATGTATGCAGGGGTAGTGTAATGCAATACATTCCATATTTTGAAACAAAAAATGGGTTAATGTTAAAAATAAAAATAAAGTAAATAACAACATATAAATAAATTTAAAAAAAAACGAATAAGCATGAAAAACATAAGAAAAATAATAATAAACAGTAAAATTAATTCATGCAGCTGTTTACGGAGGGTATTTCATCGTCTCCCGTCTCCAGAGGGCCATCAGGGGGGACTCCAACCAGTTAGTCATGGCGGTGATGATTCTCCGCCACTTACATTGATTGTGAGTGGCGGAGAAGTGCTCGGAAAGTGTGCACTCGTCCCTCCAGGAACATTTCCGTGGCACTGCAGTATCTTTAAAAAAAAAAAAAATAAACCATGATGAATTTTCACAAACTGTTAACACCGTTAAAAATGTGTAGAAGATTTAATAAGTCAGTAATGCCTCATACGTCATACGTATGTCTGGTCAATATTTTCATTATATTATCGTGTAAACAATCTTATGGGTCCGAGTGGTTAAAGTAATTAATGTGTAATTTTAATATTTTGATTCTTAATTATTGATTAGAAAAACCGCACATTCGAAATGATTCCAACTGGCTACAACGTCATTATGACATGATAGACGCCAACGTCCGGTAAGACGACTGTCACCAATGGTGCCCGGCGTGACGTCAACGCCGCCGAATTCACGAATGAAAACGAACATGTTGTGTTGGTAATGAATCAAAAATGGCGCATTTTAAGTTAAAAAAAAAAAAACCTTCAATATCGTAATTTTTTTTGAGAATACAAAACAGTGAAAATTCCCTATTCGTCAGATTTGATATTAGGTTAAATAATACAACCTTTTTTTAAATGTCAAGAAACTATTCTTTCACTAAAAAATTAACGTGGCACAATATTAACCCATTTTCCAGGAAATTAATTACGGTACAAAGGTAGGCATGACCTAATCAGTATGCACGCATGAGACTCTCTATAAATAATGTAACGTGAAACATGAACCTTTAAAATCATCCCAGAACAGACCCTTAGCGGGCTGCTGAAGACCTATATACGCTTTCCTATATAACTTTGTTTCTATAAATTAATGAAGATCAAAGGTGGCGTTTTCAAACCCTGCGTAGCGCAAACGAGATTAATTGTTTATTTAATAATCATAATTAATTTAGTTATTTAACAAGCTGGGATATTTTCACATGTAGTACAGCCTTCATTCATTTGTATATAAAAATTGAATATTATAAATTGTAGGATTGATAATTGAATGTTAGATAAAAAGCGCAGACCTGAAAATGACATCTGGCTTTACTTAAGTACCAAGATTTAATCTAAGAAATTTCAACAATAGAAATACACATTTCAAATACAGAATAGAATTTAAAAAAAATTATATTATGCTTATGTACTTTATCACTTGTCTGAATTCTTGATACATCAGATCAAAATTTGAAAATGACAATTAAAATAATCCCTTAATAACAATAAGTCCATTATCAATAAAAAATAAAAATAAAACTTTCACTGTCACGCCCCATTCCTTCCCCCCCCCCCCCCCCCCACCACAACATTTAGTAATATATTGTGCCCATCCACAGTTTTGTAATGTCGACTAATTATTATGTGTTTGCCTTCGGGAAGGAGCGGTCGTTCTGAAACCGGTCGGCGTAAATAGTGGTTTTAACAAAGAAATATTTTTTCTTTCATTTATAATGGTTAACCACGAAGTTTTAACCAAATAATAAAATAATATACTGTTAAAATATTTATTATACGTAGGTACTTAATTGCTTGTCTTAATTCTTGACACAAGATGATATTTTGAAAATGACGCTTAAAATCAAAACAAATCCGAGTTCATTGACCTAGAGTTACAATCGTAGACCGAATTTAGAACGCTTAATTTAAATTTAATTTAATAATGTTATTATCATAAACATATGAGTATATTCATATGTCTACTGTTATTATTAAGCTGCAAGTAAAGTAAGGAACATTTATTTATTCTCCACTCCAGTATGTTTACAAAACCTAAACAATATGCAGTACCGTCATTATTAAGCAATTAAGAACACATTAACATTTAGTGCGGGTAAAACAGATTTCGAAGTACCCCACGTTTTGAAAATGGCTTTGTAAGTCTAAACAACTGTCACAAATATAAAAACTAAAATATTTGGAGAACTTAATAATAACACTATTAAACTTAATTAAAATAAAAAAATTAAAAATTAAATAAATATTTACAAATTAAACACAAAAACAATTAATGCTTAATGATTATGCCCAGAGTGAAAAGCATTGTTTATAAAAAATATCGACTTGACAGCTCTGGGCATCAACTTGATTTTCGTCAGTGTCATTAAAAATCAAGTCCATAAATTCGTGTTTGATTTTAGAGGAAAATACGTGTTACCTTAATATAATATCTATTATTCTATCCACTCTGTTGTGTTTACTACTGGACTAAAATACGTTTTTATTTTAGTTATCTATTTTGTAAGAAACAAATAGCTTTTTATATTACAAAGACACGTGGTTAAACAAGATTAAGCCAAGTTCCTTATGCTAATGTTATTTAGGGATAGGGGTTTTATTACGCCTTAAAACTAATATGAAGATAAAGGTAAGAGGAATATAGGATAAGGAAAGGAGATGCTCTCGATACATTCTATAGTCATTTTATAATACATGTGGATTTTGGGATCGTATTACTTCGGTTCGATTTTTTTGAAGGTTATTGTTAATAATTATTTATAAATGTGAATACAGCACAACTATCCCAACAGCTCCTGTCTGGAACCAGTGAGACTATGGCATTTCCGATCTGATCGGGGTATGGGAGTATGTTTTGAGGCTGAAGGTTGTGGGGAGGGGAAGGAGAAGAGGGAGAGGAAGGTGGGAATTACATGACTATTCAGATCTGGTCACCAAACACGGCTAAATCCATTTCAATTCCGAATGTTGTCTTACACCGGGGCGATATTGAGAGTATCTTCCACTCTGGTCCGTGCCGCAAATATACCACGTATTTTTAAAAATTAATAAATAATTGTGAGATAATAAAAAAGAAACCAATCAAATCAAATTTACTTGCGAATGCCTGGATTCGAACCCGAGTGCACAATTGCTAATCGAGACCCTTACAGTCGAATGTGGGTATTATGAAATTGTGTGTCTTACAGTAGACTAAACCTCTCATTCGAATCTTAGATATAATATATTGTCAATATATTCTGATGCCCTATTCGAGCATCTGGTTTTATGCAGCAGTTCACAGGCCAAATTGAATTATTAATGTTAAATGTATTGGTAGAATATATTGACAGGAGTTTTAATTACTAGCTTGCATAATTTGGTTTGGAATATTATGTAGTAGAAGTACAAGTTGCGATGAGCTTGTTATCATATACCACATACCTCAATAATATGCCACAGAAAATCTGGTTTCTAATGCAACCAAAACTCTTATACTAGTCCCAGTGAAAGATCGTACTTGACGTCAGAGTCCAAGTATCTTCTGTCTTTTGCGTGAGAAGAAAGACGACGAACTTCGATGACGCCTTTAAGAGGTCTCGATGGGATTTTTGTACATAAACTTAATATAAAACTTGCACAGTTTTCTTCTGTAATATCTAGATGATCGCATCTATTTTCAGCTCGCTATATAATTCCCATAATGAGCAATGAAACTGTGTAATTTTTATTTACCGGCCAAAAACATAAGATAACACTCCCGATTTTATAATTGTTTCAGAGATAAAAGCGATTTGAGTTCGCGAAAAGAAAAAAAAAAAGGCCTCGGATTTTACATAATACTATTGAAGACCCGTGAAAAATCATAGGAAATTATTATTATATTATAAAGCTAAAATTATTTAGATATAAAATATTTGCATCAAATATTGTCAAATTTCTTTATAAAATCGTCTTTTTATTGACAGATTTGAGAGAAAATCAAAAATTTACTTTTCGAACACCTAAAATCTAGTTGTTGTTGACCCATGAAAAATATCGAAATGTGACTTCACTTGTCAAGAAATTCGAACACAAGAAATACACATTTAAAGTTTATAATTCATAAATTATTATATATATTAGGGCGCTCGAAGATAAGAAAGTTTAGTTGTGAAAACAGTTGCGTTGCAACAGTTGCGGACATACACTTCCATTACGGAATGAGGTGCGCACACGAGAGGCTTTTTAGTTGGGAGACTTTTTTGAATTTGTATAAATTTGGAATAGTTTTCCAACTTCTCCGCAATTAAAGTCTCTCGTCTGCTGGGGTTGTCTAATTTTGAAATTGATTACTAAATTCAAAACTCATTAAAGAAGAGTTACAATCACACACTTCTTCTTCTTCTTCGATGGCGCTACAGACCATATCGAGCTTTGGCCTCCTGCAACAGTCGCCTCCAACTCCTCCTGTCCTCAGCGGCTGACTTTCAGTTTGGTACCTGGAGAAACTGTGCTGCATCTCCTCTTACCTTGTCTTCCCAGTCTGGGTCTTCATTCTTGGAATAATAATAGACACTGGTTCCAATATTTATTTCAAGAGCAGTCAAGTTGTCGGATATGCGGATGACATGAACATTGTCGGAAGATCAATTTTAGCCATTAAGGAGGTCTTCGACCCTTTAGAAACAGCGGCACAGGAAGTAGAACTGCGGGTTAATGTTGACAAAACGAAAATCATGGTACAGAGCAGGAACACTTCACACAGAAGTAGAAATAGTGCACAATTTAAAGACAACTACTCATACAATCAAAATTAGTATTTTTGATGAAATGTCCACTCAACTCAAAACGTTAATTTTGAAGTGTCTTTCTCTAATACGTTTTTCATCGCTGTATCTACATGACATTTAATATACTTGAAAATGCGCGTACCGATACAAGAATTTCAAGGTTCTTAATATTGAAATTAAACCTGCAATTAATTATTGTTTTGTTGCTATCATTAATGAGTTTAAATTGAGTTTGATTTCAACTAACATCTAACAAAAACGGTGGTCATCTTTCTGATTATTCACGCGTACAGAGAATTTGGCTAGTTATTAAAACAAGTTTGTAATCTGAAAAGGTCATCCTTAGTCCTCGACATTTAAGATGGTACATCTTTTTTCTGGTCGGATTTTCCGCTTCTCGTTCGCGTTTGTTGTCCGGTTATCATGGAATTATCGCTTTAAATGCACCTGTACAAAGGTAGAATGTTGCCTATTCATAGCGGAGATTCTTTGCTGTATTTTCTTTATTAATTGATTTTAGTAAGGTGAAGCGAGGAGTAACTATAGGTTTATCATTACAAAGATACTCTTGCTTATGTAGTAATTTCTGGATTGATAAAAATGGTTTGATGTAATAATAAATAAGTAGAATGTTACCTATTCATGGTGGAGATTCTTTGCTGTGTTTTCTTTATTTATTGATTTGAGTTAGGTGAAGCTTGAAGTACATATAGGTAAATCATTACAAAGAGACTCTTGCTTGTGTAGTAATGTTCTGAATTGATAAAAATAGTTTAATTTGATAAAAGCTTTGTTACGAAGCTCAAGAATGAAACAAACAAAAAAATATTGGACAAAAGAACGTTGGTTAATTGATTCGTGAGTTTAGATTTTAACGGCATTGATAAATGTTGCTATGCACCTAGTATCCTTGGGCATTTGGGGGGTAAGAGGGGATTGCGGGCGAATGTTTCAAAATTATTCTAAAATTTTTTTTGATTCTTTTGATACCTCCTTCCCCTTCTCATTTACCCTCAGCCTCACGACATACTCCAATTGGGGGTGCCATAGTCTCATTGGCTCCAGGTGGTTGGAAGCAGTTGGGATTCTTGTGAGGTATTCACATTAAAAAATTGAGTTCAGTAAAAATAAAGCATTCCGTTGTTATTAGTCATGGTTGATGACCGCCGTAGCAGAGCTGTAAGATCCTTGACTCTATGTACAGAAGTCACATATAAATCTCTAACACAAATTAAAAAATATATTTTTCTAAATGATGCAATCAAAAAAAATATTTCAATATTTAATTTATATAATCATTGAAGAAGAAATAATACTACTAAATCCAAACGAAACATGGAACATTACAAGACATAGAGAATAAAAAGCCGCAACAAAGATCCTGGGTTCGATTCCCAGATAAATACGATTATTTGCGGTTTCCATAAGCCCACTAGCTCCGGACAGTCTAACTCATGTGTATTGTGACAGGCATTAAACATACCTAAATAGCTAAATCCTTCCAAACCTTCCCTTTCTGCTTCACTTTCCCATTTCCATCAGTCTATCAATCCCCCAACGTGGGGATGCCATAGTCCTACTTGCCAGGGCAGTTTGGAATCTTGTGCGATATTAAATAGGCTGATTCAACTTTAGCACTTATTACCTCATAAATAAGTCGTGCTCACATTATAAAATATGTACCTAATTTGCATAACTATTATGAAAACCTGATCAGCATGTTTCCAGTGTTTAATGATTTGAACAATTAAAAATGACTTAAGTGTAAACATTGGAAGATTTAGTTTTCCTGATATAACTGATCCGCATTCTTAATGAGACTTAAATTAATGGCGTCATTAAAATTTCCTAATTTTTGCTGTAAAAATCTTAAAATCGATTAAATCATCTTCTATATACAATTTATATCATTACAAGGGCAGATCCGTGAAAAATCAACCCGTAATAAAAAACTTTTTATTTTACTATAATATATCTGTATATTCATAACATTATCAGCGGATTTTTTTAATGTGAATACAGCACAGGATATCCCAACTATATGGAGCCGGTAAGACTATGAAATCCTCAAGTGGGGTATGTTGTGAGACTGAAGGAAGTTGGGAGGGGAAGGAGACTGGAAGAGAAGGATGGGGAAATTCCGAGCTATTCAGATCTGGGCACCTATCGCGGCCATTTCAAGCAACGTATAAAATCTAAATGGTGGCCTTACACCATGGCGATACTGAAAATATCATCTTCCACTCTTGGAACTTGCCGTAAAAATTCTATGTTTATTTTAAATACATAAATTGTGAAATAAAATTTGCTCACGCCGGGATTTGAACCCGCAGCCTTCGGGTTGCAAGTCAAGAGCCTTACCCCTGGACCACGAAGGCTGTCAAAAACATTGACCCAATAAATCAGCAGCTCCAAAATACATTTTTCATGAATATGCATTTTTTAGACCAACAAATATTTTACATTTATCAACTTGTGAGTTGCAAGTTAAAAAATATATTTAATTAAATTAAGACAATATTAGCGAAACTCACTCGAAAACCTAAAAACAGAAAATTCAGAAAAAATATAGGTCACTTCTGGGACTTGAAGCCAGGACCTTCGCCTTGCCTTGGAGCAACTCTACTAACTGAGCTAATGTGTCCCTATCTATCCGTTTCAATCATATTTGACTCTATCTTACTTCGACTAAGAACTACCAACATTATCTTCATATTATTAACACATATTTTATTGCCTGCTATCTTTATTTATGATTGCAAGATTCAAACCCCGAACTAAATGCTATCTAGATAGTGTCCTGGATAAATGGGTTCGAGTCCCAGATGTGCCCCTAACCTTTTTCTGATTTTTCTGCTTCAGATTTTCGATTCAGTTTCGCTAATATTGTCTTCATTTAATTAAATATGACAATTTGAGGTTTTACTCACTAAATTAAAAATACAAATAAATAAAAACCATGGGTTTTTTTAGTTTCTCTTGTCTTTTTTTAAATAAAAATTATGAAATTGTAGAAGAGTTCAGCGTTAGTTTTTTATATCACGGAAAATCGATTTAATTTCACTAACTCGACAAAACAACCCTACAAAAATAAAACATGACGTTATAATACGTTCAAAAGCTTATTTAGAAGTTCAAGGTTGGGCATTACGAAGCCCGAAGCTCACCGCTACATTATTAATGATGGCCGCAGAACTCTCTGATGACCAATAAACCCCATACATATATAAACAAAGGCAATAATCCAAGATACCCTATATAATGTCTGACGCATAAAATCCGTCAAACATAAAGGTGTTAGTTACATTGGCCTCTAAAACCTTAGATGGGCCTCTCATTAGTAAGAAATCGAAAGCACATACTCACTGATTTTCACATACATCTCAGAGTAATTTGGTCAGAATTGTATAGATATTATTTAATGCTTTAAAAAGTAGTAAGATATATACTATTTTTCAATCTATACCATGGAGGAAGAATCTAAAGATGGATGGGCGTGTTTTAAATTGCCCTCTGCAAGTCCCACACCTCTTACTTGTTACCGCATGCAGGCGACAAAATTCTCGTGGAAAATGTTTGTTTGACCACCTCATCTCTCTTCCTTCCTCAATGATGTATACCGATTATAGAATAGTTTTTACCTAAATTATAGAGTATCTTGGAGTGTGGTTTGTCTATGTCTTGATGGCTAATTCGTTTCCTCACCTTCTGCGTGGCGGCTCTGATTGGGAGAGACTGCTTGCGGCAGACATAATCTAAACTTCCCCAGCCGGACTCTCGACTCATCGCCTTGCACCGAAGTGGGAGGGATGGATTTATACGTCTCTCACTCCTCGACACATTCACCCTTAGATTCTTGCCCACCCCTGAACCCTTTAGCCTTTTTCCTTCCCAGAACTGCCTGTCTTTCCTTTCCTTAAAAATATCCTCCACACAGCATCCCCAAAGACGACATAGGCCCAGTGTGGTTTTTTCTGCAGAGCGTCCTGTGTAGCTATTGTAAACAAAATGTTATGTTAAAAAAGAACACATGTAGGATTACGAAAGATTTTTTAAATATTTATATTGAGGGATCAGTAGTATTTATCGGTCCAGTTAGTTCTACCGAGCCGAACCCTCTGATATGAAAATATCTGGAGTCGGTGAATTATTTTCCCATTCGGTCTCTGGTAGATTGACATGTTGTTCTTGAATTGTTTTGTATTTATTATACTTAGTATAATGCATTTACATATCGTGGATTGACTTAAAGCAGAGAAAATTAATGAATAATATTATTGTCGTAATAATTAATTAGTGTCGGTAAAATTTGCGCAGTTTTCTATTTTCTACATTATACTGTTCCCACCTTTCATGAAATCAGGAGTTCTCCTGTTCTGTTTTTCGTGTGACGACGCGTAAGAGATTCATAGGAAAAACCTATAGAGGTTTTCCTTGTTCTTAACTATTTCTCAAGCTCTCAAATATTTCCTTCTACGAGTATTATCCCGTTATTTATCGAACCATGATTCATTCGAAAAGTTTCTCAGAAGAGAATGAAAACCCAATAAGTACGTGTGCACGAATTGCCCTCAAATTTATCAGACTGGTCGATTGATGTTCCGTCATTTCTTAGACCACGATGACCAAACTTGCGGAATTTTATCAAAGTGTATTTGACATACGATACCAATAATAATAATGGGTATAATGGTTGGTAAACCAGTCCACTAGGCACTAGGTATAATTATAGGTACAGAGCAGAAGAAGACAGGATGGAGAACAGAGAACAGAGGTGGGTAAAGTGGAAACCTGTTGTTGTTTGTGTGTTTTGTGTATTTGTGGTTGTGGGTTCACGCGGTGGCCTTGCGGGTTTACTGACCAGTGACCAGGTGATCAGCTACGGATAGACCCAAAGGTATTTACTTTATCAGGGATGCCAGATGTCGTTCATAAAAGACTGATATACACAATACATATCAGTCTTTTATATATAATGCTAAGATCACTCTCGTCTATGCGAATGTCACCAAATTTTAATACTCACTCCGGCATTTAGAATATGTAAAGAAATTACAGCAAGCTTATAATGACATTTGTACCTACAGCGCAGTTTTGTGTTATTTGACTTCAAGTGCGCTTAACTATTAATAATCTCAAAAATATAATAAATGAGACAATATTTCTTTAGTATAAACCTCTTATATATTTTATTAACGCTGACCGGTTTCAGAACAAGCGTTCTTTCCTCAGGGCAAACATATAAATACTGAAAACATATAAAGACTTGACAATTACAAAAAAGTGGGCGAGTACAGTGTATTACAAGTATTGTGGCAGGGGTGGGATGAGACGGACAATGAAAGGAAACATATCTAAGATAGGATTATAAGATTTTAAAAAATGTTTTTTAACAATGGACTGATCAAAAGTATTTAGTACCTATTCAGTGGTCATAACATTCTTATGATTACTCCCACAGTGTTGTTTACGAGTCCTTATATGCATTATGAATATTATGTATAAGTTTAGGTTAGGTATAGGCGAAACCGGTAATTTTAAATTAATATCTTACTGGTTCACGCTCCTCTATAATTTCACATATACAGGGTGTTAAGAGACGTACTTGACTTACTTTAACCAGTGATTCCCCTTACATTATATGGAATAAAAATGTGCTAAAATAAAATTTTGTCTCCGGTGATATTTTTGTTTTTTTTTTCAATTAAAATCATTCAAGACAACATTTTGAAAAAAGGCATAACAAGTCACCAGAGACTGATATTCAGTTTACATTTTTTACTTCAAGTTATGCCATTAAGTCATTTAACATCTTGTATGTAAAAGCAAGCAACACAACCAAAAAATCAACTAAAAGAGTACTATAATAACGGATATTATTTGGACCTCTGTGCTATTGCAGCGCTTTGTCATTCATTTGTAGATTGTAATGAGGCACTGATCGCTGGTCTCAAGAAAATAAATACTCAGTAAAAGCAATAACTTGTAGATCAAGCATCGTTTAACAAAAAATAATGTAATGTTACCAAAGAATGGTAGAGCGTTTATTGTTAAAAAAGACAATAAATTGACTGGAAAATGTATTAATAATTGTATGGTTCTATGAGCGCACATCTCAGATCCACTTTACGCATGAAAGAAGTCCTGAATTCACTCGATACATTGCTATATGTTTATTTCACTAAATCACGTTGATTATATCCAAAAGATTAACGTTTTCAATCCTAATTACAGGCCAAGTCATCCGGGAAAAACAACTATTTTAAAGTTCAACGACTTGAGCGAAGAAATAATATAGGGGCGTTGATCGATTTACAATATTTAAATGCCAGATTATTTTATTTCTCCAGTCTGATTAAAAAATAACCCAGTACGACGGTTCAGTCACCCCAGGATCCTGAAGTCATCAAGTTTTTTTTAGAAATTTTAATGATCCAGTTTAGGACATACATCCAGTTTTTTTAACGCACTAATAAATGCCACAACTAGATTTAGTGAGAAACAACGTCAGACACATAGTCATCAATATAGTCTGATAGGTATAGAACATGTACCATAAGATTTATTGTGATGTTTACATTTTATAACTTTCAAAAACATACAAAGGTAGGAAGATAAAATGTATACCATAATTTGTACGTAACGTGACCCATTATTTATTGAAAATAAGATAATATCAACTGATGATGTTGATATTGATAACATCAACAATAGATGAGTGTTTCAGGCTGATAATTATTGATTATAATATTTGTTATCTACCCTTTGTGCTACGCATAAAAATCTTGTTTAAATGAAAATAGAATTAACAAAAGAACTAATAATATGTTTTACTCCCCCCAAACCAATACTAAATTAATGCAAACACATAGCAGCTATATTGGTCCTCGTACATTTAATCTTCTACCAAAACACATTCAAATGGCAGATAAAATATCACTTTACGTAAAAGAATTAAAATTATGGTTGAATGATGCAGATATTGGAACATGTTTTCTATAAATTATTTTTAAACCTTCATGTTTCACTTTTCAATACAATTCTAACATTATTTACTTTCTTTACTATAACAAAAAATCAACAAAATTTATGTTTCACTATTTTATTTCACTATTTTATTTTATTTTACTATAATGTTTTCACAGATTACTATATTTCTAAACCGTTAGTTTAAAATTAACATTTTTTACATATACTTATTGATGTATAGATATATAGCAATCTTGTTTATATTACCCACACACAGGCAGTGCCTTAGTGGGTTCCCATTGCCTACTCTTTTCTATTATATATTTTACTTATTGGTAACTTTTACATTACTTGTACCATATATTTACTCTTACTGTATTTAGAAATTATGCAAAATTACTTTTGTATGTATGTAGATACAATGGGAAAAATAAAGAAAAAAAAAAAAAAAAAAAAACGTTAGTTTATCAATTAAAAATAATAATTAATATTTGAAAAGTTAAAGTATTTCAGCAATAAATGCAGACATAATTAGTCTCGACGCCACCTAGCGGGAGATTTAGTACTTAACAATACCTCTCTCACAAAAATAAAGTTGGTTGTTTTCAGTTGGAAAAATGTAATAATAAGTAATTCTCGAATGAAACACTAGTATATATTGAATTATTTGGCGGGTATTAGATAAGCCGCCATAGCCCAGTGGTCAGAGCAGCTGACCGGCAATCAGAGGGACACGGGTTCAATTCCCGTTGGCGGCCAGTATCTTTTCTCGGAAGAGTTTTTCAATGTAGATGAGTGTTTCAGGCTGATAATTATTGATTATAATATTTGTTATAATATCAACAACTCGCAATGAAAATATGCAAAAGATATAAACAGAAAATTAAACAGTAATGGTCGCAATTAGGACTCGAACCCTGATCCTCTAGTCTTGCCGGGACTGACGTCTCTACCAATTGAGCTATACCAATCGATTCCCTGATGCGACCGTTAGCGTTTTTATTTTTCTTTACATTTATTAGTAATGTACCTATCTTCATTATGAGCATAAAATATTTAAAAAAACAAATGATCTAATTTATTGGCCATTTTTCTTACTGCCCTGCTGCAGACTGAACATTATAAATTATAAGACTCGTTCAAGTTGCAGACTTCAGAAATGCCCTTTTCCTTCATACATTCAAGATCAAACTTATGTACTGAGGTACATTTCATCCCTTTCTAAAAAGAGCATCATCAGAAATTTCCTCCTGAGAGTCAGTATTTAAAACAAACGTAATATTTCTTAAATTTGGCATAACAAAGATCTCAAAAATAAACTCAAGGGTTTTCTTCCGCCCAGCCCGTACCATCAAAACCTCTCTTAGTGTTTTTAACTATTTACGAGTTGCCGCAGTATTCCTTTGAAAAATTGATGAGGTGATGGACGCTCCGTCGTCACTGCCAACCCTTTCATGAAAATGAGTTCTTCGCCGTTTCTTTAATAACGATCATGATGAAAAACTACAAAACCAAAATAAGTATTGTACTAAATAGAACCAAATGTGCGCTTATACTCGTATAATTACCGTGACGTCAAAAAACAGTAATAAACGTACGTTCCTAATCGCTATATTGCTGCAACTCTTTCTTACATATTAAATAATAGTGAGACACACAAAATACGTGTGACTGTTTCCTCTAAAATGCTACTTTCTTCCGACTTCCGTTTTCTTTATACATGTGCGGGAGATATATTAAAATGATTGTATGTTTCCTTTGGGAGGGTGCAGACATATGTTCACCGTTTGTCTCATTTTCGACTGTTGTTATTTAATGTGTAAGAAAGAACTGCAGCATTGCGCATTGTAGCGAAAAGGAACGTATGTTTATTGCGTTTTTTAACCGTTACCATGAATCGTCAAGGTAATAATAAAAGCGTCTATTTGTGTGCTTTTATTTGCAATTTTTTGGAGCACTAGAATGTCACGTGGTCACCTGCGCGGCCTTTTTCATACAAAACTTAATTTTAGATTTGAGGTCAAAACACCCAATCAATCTAAATCATATTTTTTGAAATCAAAAGTAATGTTAAATATCTAATACTGATATGTACTATTTTCAATAAAAATAAATAGGTAAAATAATATTCAATGATTGATGTTAATTGTTTTTGTGTATTTGTCTAGGTTAGAAAAGACGCAAGATGAGCAGAAATGCCTTACTTTTCAAATATCCAAAAAGTCGTTATAATTGCATTTAAGGTGAAAATTTTATATTGTCCATTTTATACCACTTGCCTACAGACCATCAGTAGAGTGCCACATAGTGGCGTTTTGCGATAAAAATGCTGGATGGTCTAAGTCTAGGTCGAGGGATAAGGCTCTTGACTCGCAATCTGAAGGTCGCGGGATCGAATCCCGGCGTCAATTTTATTTCATTAATTTGTGTTTTTTTTCACAATTAAATAATTAAAAATAATATATAGTGTATTTAAGGACGTTGCAAAGTGGAAGATACTCTCAGTATCGCTCTGGTGTAGGACCACCATTCAGAATTGGAACGTTGCTTGAATAGGAAGTCGTATTTGGTGACCAGATCTGAATAGCCAGGTACTCCCCCACCTTCCTCTCCTCGTCTCCTTCCTCTCCCCACTATCTTCAAAATCACAACATACCCCAATAGGGGATGCCATAGTTTCAATGGCTCCAGAGGGGAGCAGCTGGGACTCTTGTGAGGTATTCACATAAAAAAGAACGGAGAACTGTAAGCTATAAGTGAGAGTAGCAATTATGACATGTTTTAAAATTCTCCGTAACGAACTAATGTTCCCAGCATTTTCTAATCTGTCAGTTACACGTACTGAAACAAATTTATTTTTATTTTTTATTGTTAATTAAAAAGAAAATATACACAATAATAATGTGTTACATAACATTCATTAACCGTTTAAATTACCCAGTTAGTAGAGAAATAATCTCGAATCTAACTGGGGAGCTAGTCTATTTTTACTTATTCATATTTGAAAATAATAAAGTTACAACATACTGCTTATAAATGGTATGTTTAATTACAAATATAAAAAAAATTCAGTTGCTATTATTAAATATTGGACAATAAGTAAAATACATATAATAATAGCAACAGAATATATTCCAAATTATGGTTAATTTTTAAATGATTCAAGAAATATTTAAAGAAAATTTTAATACCATCTTTATTTTCTCACAAGCGCCTCTTCGGAGTTGCGCCGGGTTTTCGCACATTTTTGAACATATATGACAAATAGGGAGCTGGGCGTACACCTAATTAGGTGCCAATGTACTTACTATTTGATCACATATAACCTATTACCCACCCACCCGATTATTATTTCTATTTTTTCTTCTTCTCTGCTAAAAAACATGACTAACTTTTAAAAGTATCTTTTTGGGTCACATGAACTTTTAAGCCTAGAATAAGTTCCCTTTGACATTTTAAACTTCCTGTTTCCCGAGGCTTATCTTGAGCTTGTCTTGTTACGAAGTTACAAAAGCGAACTTAAAAAATATTTCGATATAATATACTTAGTGGTAAACGTGCTTAAATTTAACAAAATGTTTTTTTTACATTAGTTTGACACACAAGGCCCTGAGGAAAATTATTGGGGATTATCATTGGGGATCCTTTTGAAGGAAAGAAAGGATAGGAAATTCTGGGCAAAAAAGGGTACGAGGGGTGGCTAGGAATCTGGGTTGGTGTGTCCAGAAGTGAGTATGAATCCATCCCTCCTACTGCGGTGCAAGGCGATGCGATGGGTCGAGAGAGTCCTGCTGGAGAGGTCGAAAATTCTCCCTTAACCCGCCTAGATGGGCAGACATTAAATAATTCCAATAAGTAAAAGTCCCGAAAAAGGGCGATAATAAATAAATAAGTGTTACACAATCAATTCAATAAATAATATGTAGTATATGTGCCGCACGTTTCAGAGTGGACGATATTCTCAGTATCACCTTGGTGAAATACCGTCTTTAAGAAATCAAATGGTTTTGGTAGTGATCTGGTGACCAGATCTGAATAGCCAGGTAACCTTCCTCTTTCTCGTCTCACCCCCCTTCCTGCCTCCTTCAACTACACAAAATACACATATTGGGGATGAGACTCAGACTCAGCGACTCTAGACTCTAGACGGTTGGGAGCAGTTGGGACACTTGTGCGGTAAGTACTCAAAATTTTAAAGAAAGGTATTTTAAAAATGACCGCCAATATTATTTCAACAGTTTGGTATGTTGCGTCCCCGCCATACTATTCACATTTGCGATATATAATATTCTCCTTACACTCCTTTCTTCATTCACCCTAGATACTCAAACCAATCGTCCCTTTTTAATCTTTCTCATTACTCTTACATAAACCTTACATTATTGGCGAATCTCCACATTTCTCACATGATTGTGCATAATTTAACAACACAAAATACCTCAGGAATCTCGCTTCTACGGTCTATTTTTCTGTCCTTCCTCTGCAAGTTCCATGCCTCACTGCCATACATCGGGATATGTATGAGTACTTTATTGTGGATTTCTTATATGGAATACTGTATTTCTTGCTTAGGTAGGCTTATTAGCCGGCTCCTTCTTGGTTTGTCTCTTTGTTCTTGGTATGGATAGACAACATTTGATTAATGCAAAACTAGATTGAATTAATTACTCGCTGTTCACACTTTAAGTTGGAATTCTAATGTAATGTACTCGAATTTATTTGGCTACAATTTCCGCCTCAGACACATTCATAAAAAGTTGGATTCTGTTATCAAGGGCGACTTATGTTATGAATATTCTAATAACATGACCGAAAACATTCCACATCAGTGTTGCTGTTTATTTGGTAGTAGATATAAACAAAATAAAATATTTTTTAATTGGGTATTTTCACTGTTTTTAATTGGTCAAAAAATTTAAGAAGAAATGGCGATGATTACGGCATTTTTATTTTATTTTTAGTTTACTAATACGTTTTCATATATTTTGACAGCTGTTTTGGCGTTCAAGTCCGCTATCAAAATATGATTATGCCATATATACGGAGACGACTTATTTCCGCGATTTTATTTAACCCTACCATATTTTTATATGTTTGATGTTGAATGTGATTAATTCTTATTTTTGGTAAGGTTTTGACCAAAGATATTGAAATATAAGGAGATGTGCTATCCGCAGTTTTTACTAGGTGGGACTGCGCTTCCGGGTGTCGCCGATATTGTTTACCAATTAACGAATAAACTAAATAAACGAATAATTAACGAATAAACTAAACGAATGCTAAACTAAATGAACGAATTCTTTGCGTATTCAAACTATATTGTTAACCGATACTAATGCACACCTTCAAAAAATCAAGGAAATGATTAGATAATAGTTCGGCGACAGTCGTACGCCGCGGCGCGGACATCATAGCATATCTCTTTTGTATTTGAATGTCTTTGGTTTTGACCGGTCAGTGGTTGAGTGGGCATCGCGTTTGGGTCCCACCCAGGCGTTACGTGTTCGATTCCTCGGTTGGCTAAGTCCTCCATTACGACTCAAGCAACATTTTCGGCTTACTGTGGAGTTATTCGCAACCCGGGAACGTTTGTCTTTCTTTTTTTTTTTTTAAAAAGCCGATTTATTAGTGAGGCACTTACCGAAAAATATTAAAATTCCCCCTGCTGACGTAACTAGTACAAACGTAAGTACTACATAACATAGCTATGTACATCTACCTTCCTCCATCCAACCTACTTTCCATACCTATCCTATCTGACATCTGACAATATGTGACAATATTACCTACATGTGACATTTTGGAACAATAACTCCAAGGAACAATCAGTTTACAGAATTAAAACGTGCAATTATCACATCCTATGGTATCTCGGTCACTTTAATATCGTTTCTTACGGAAACTTTTTCAGTGCTTAACCCGTGATCCCTCGGTGCCATAATATTGACCCTCAAAATTACGTGCTTTGTAAAATTAAAGTAAGTCAGATTCCTTTCCAGTGTGTACTGTTCACCGAGCTATTCCTATACCTAGTTGTGTCATTTTGAAAACCCATAATTTGATTGATTACAGGCCATTCAAATCGCAGTCAATGCGACTACTCCCACTTTTAATTAAATTGAAATTGACAGTAATTAATGAAAAAATTTAAAAAAAAGTATAACGCTTTTGATTCAGCGATAAAGGAAACCATTTTAAGTTTTTTTTTGTTAAAAAAACATAATTATGTACCTAATTAGTGGTTGTCAATAATTATAATAATTAAAGTTGTTGAACTGGCTTGTTCTGGATCCCATTAACTGGATTGACTTGCAATGTATAGTATACTGTTCACCATCAGAACAGATCAATCGTCGCTTCCTCTTAGGAGTAATACAACGAGCTTTATTTCAAAGGAGCCTCTTTGTCCATTGGCATTCCCTGCCTTTCACTTTTGACCTTTTTTGTTTGGGCAATAATATAAAAAAAATATATTCAAAAGTTCTCAGCCTAATGATTTATATCCTTCATTAAACCATTATGAATTCAAATTCAAATAAATAAGCACCTTATTCAATAGTTTTTTTGTGCATTCTCTCAGAGCCATTTCCAAGAAAATTCTCATCTCAAGTACCTATTTACAAATCAAAAACCTATTAGGCACCTCCAAAATGTAACTTAAATGATATTCTAATTGCGAAGCCTACTTTAATGATCACACCTGACCTTAAATTGAGATGGTTTAGTCGTTTAATTGAAATAAAAAAATATACTTTTATTTATTCGGAGGTCTGCCTATTCGTATCAATTAATCGGGCAGGAATGTTTCATCATTTGTGCTCCTAACCTTCCCAAAGCACAATTACCATTAATCTATCACTGCCTTCAGTTGTTAATTTAACTCATTTTGATATGAGTGCGTTTCCAGGTAACGCATTGATAATTATTATTTTATGTTTCAGCAATTAGTAACCAAAATGTGTTTCCCATTCCCAGCATGCCTATTATTGCATATGCCAATCGATTATATTATCTTTGACACAACATGATAGAAAAAACTATGTACGTTTTGAAATCGATTTGACCAAACACTTTTGAAGATTATTCCTAGTACATTCATATTGAACATAATTCCTAGTAGGTATGTCGATATCCTCTTTTCTTATAATGCATACATTGTAATTTGTTGTTATAAAACAAATTTTCAGAAATAGCATGTGTTTGCCATATTTATCATCTCTTTCAGAAATCTTCAGATGTTTTCATAAAAAATATTTACGCAAGTATATTTTCATTTCGCGAGGTGTAAATTCAAACTTATATGTAATGAATTTACGCCGTAGTTATTCAAATAGTTGATGGCGTAATGGTCGCAGTTTATTGGGGTTCGATTCTCGGCCGTGGAAGTTTTTTTTTAAAATAAAACATTTTTATGTGTTTTATTTCATTTAAAAAATTGACTTTTTTATATTTTTATGTCCTCTGTTTGATGGGTCTGCGCTAATGTAAATATGATATGATGGATGCCTCTAGCCATTCCTCTAGCAGACAGAACACACGAAATAATATTGTTGGCAATAATTGATAAATAGTATTTCTATGAAAAGTAGACTTCGCGTAATGTCGATTGCTTTTATTTGAAAGCTCGCAACAGTCGCAACAATCATGCGCTCTGGCGGAATAAAAAGGTAATACCAAACACGGCTACCATCTTGACAGGACTGAGCGAACACGAAACACAAAAAACAATTTACAGTAAGTTGCTACGCGCAATCAATAATACGTAGAAAAAAATCCTACATTTCCTCTATTATAAGTTAATTCTACAAAATTTTCAGTGGATTATAGCAAAGCCCGGGTTAGTTTCTGATTTCAGCTCTTGGTCACTCAATAGGCCACTTGCATGGATATCATAACGACTTGGAAAAAATCGTGTGGATAGATTTTATTTATTAAGATTACGAAAATGTTAGTAAAAATTTTTTGAAATGTATAGTTTCTTTTATTTTTAAATAAATAAATCCATTATTTGAGCTCGTGACGTCACTACACGAAAATGTCCCGTCTCTGATTATGTTCCCTTAATTTTGTAAAATTACACACTAATTAATTTTTTTTATATGCTAACACTTTGATTTCCGACGAATTTTTGAATTTTCGTTTAACTTTCACTAGCTTTATTGTTTGTTCTATGTGATCTTATCCTTTGGTTTGATTTTTTGATAAAGATGGCAGTGTTTTAACATATGTTACGAAGAGAACCCCGTACAATTTATTGCTATTCGTGTAAAAAACGTTATTTTTTAAATGATTTTCGGCTATGTAAGTAATAATCGTTTTTTCGCACCCATAAAATTACGTCCCGTCTTTCCGGTTTATAAAAAATGGTCTGATTTTCCGAATTGAAATTTTCAAAAAATTGCCAGGGTTTCAAAAATACGCTTAAACGAATACAGAATGTCTTAGAATATTTGCCTAAACCGGAAATTTAAAAAAAAAAACGTGATGCAATTGGCCTATTAGGTAGGTAAATGTGTAAAATTTAATTTACATTGATTGTTTGATTGACTGAGTTTATTTGGTAATAATTGATTACAAATCATTGGTATCTAACATTCACATTCGATACGGGAAGGTTGAAAGGATCTTTCGTGAATAAGATCGATTTTCTCTCTGCATTCCGAAATTCTCAATTCTAACTACTCGCAGGACTATACGAGTATAAAACCAACACGTCCAGGATGAGAAATGTTGCCTGCGCTATAAATTAAGGTCTCTATTGTAGTCGGAATCCCTCCTGTGCCTCGACGTCCCTTGACCTTTTCTTACAGCCTTTCAGCCCTACAGCCTGAAACCTTAAAGACTCCAACGAGGAAGTGAATTTAACCTTTTCGTGACATTTACGGTGGGCACATCCTGCCTTATATTTATCGCACCCAGACGTATCTAAAGGCAGTATTCGGTGTAGGTACTGAGTTTTAAAATAATCCACCCCACCTTTGATATAAAATATACAAGATGAGCCTTTCACGTATCGCGGCAGTCCGAAATTCTTTTTAAAGTAAAACTTCTTTACGCTCGCTCGACACTTGGGGGCAAACTGGTGAATGCGTTACGAAAAGTGGTGATTGTTACGAAAACGGTGATCGATGCGAACGGTGATCGGGTGAGGCGAACGGTCGGGCCTTTATTTTATTCGTGTTATTATTATATTGTTAATGGACTATTTGTCTGTAAATAAATAAATAAATTATATACAGTGGGTACCCGGCATGCGTTGCAAGGCCACTGAAACTTCGGGGTCAACTTTTATTTTTTTTTTTTATTTTTTTTTTTTTTTTTTATTATTTTTTATTTTCATTAATATGTTTTACATGTTGTTAAATGATAATTTTACATCTTAGGTTTTTTACTACTTTTCCATTTAAAGCATATGCTTGTGTATGGAAAAGGAGTGTACATAAATGTGGTTATTACTTAGTACTTAAATAATTCATTTACATAAATATATGTGTGTTGTAATCGTATATAATAGTATATATTTAAAGAGAAGAAAGAATATTATGGAAAACCAAGGATATTTGTATACATTTAAATAAAAGAAATAATATTATGGAAAACTAAGGATATTTGTAAGGATAATTAAGTGGCATTAGTTTTTTTCTTCAGAATATTTTTAAAATGTCTCTTGACAGAGAGCAGTATTTGGGTTTTATCATTAATGCTTCTGATTTCTTCTGGTAGACGATTGAAAAAAATTCTTCCCTGGTAAGTGTAATGGTGTTGTGCAAAAGACGTATTTAGTTTTGGGCATATAAAAACATGTTTAAGTCGCGTTCTGTTTTCGTTTAAAAATTGATATTTATCTTTTTCTTTTATAATTTGAATTAATGAATTTTTAATATATAAATCTTTAAATGTAGGTACTTGGAATTCATCAAATAGGCGTTCTGTTGGGTAGTCCAAGGATTTTTTTAATATAATTTTTATAATTGTTCTTTGTACAATTTCTATTGGAATAAGATTACATTTATATGCGGATCCCCAACTAATAATAGCGTATTGTAAAGTGGATTGAACTAAGGCATAGTAGATTAAATATAGATTTTTTATTGACAAAAAATTTCTAATTCTTAAAAATATGTAAATTAATTTTCTAATTTTGTTTACTACTTGACATATTTGTTCCTTCCATTTTAGATTTTTATCAATAATTACTCCTAGATATTTTATTTTATTTGTTGTTTTTAATATTGTACAGTTTGATTTGCAGTAGTTTTGGCTGTGAATTTTAGTATTTTCATGTATGACAATGTTAAAATTTTTGGGAGCATCGTTTAAATGTATTGCAAATGGAATTACAAATGTCTTTTCACTATTTAGTGATAGTAAATTAGTGTCGAAAAAATTCTTAAGCGTGTTAATGTCTTCTATGGCCTTTAATTCTACATTTTCCCAAGTCTTTCCACTTATTATTAATACTGTATCGTCGGCGTATGATGTAATTTGACCATGTAAAGGTTCTAAAAAAATATCGTTTACATATATAGTAAATAGGATTGGTCCAAGCACTGTACCTTGGGGGATTCCAAAGCTTGAAAGCTCTTGATCGCTATTAACATGATTGATTTTTACCACTTGAGGGCGGTTTTTTAAGTAGTTGGTGATCCATTTAATCGCGTTGCCTTTTATGCCAATATTATTTAATTTTTTTAATAGCATCTCATGAGATATGCTATCGAATGCCTTTCTGAGGTCAATAAATATACCCGCACATTTTTTACCTTTATCTACTGTTTCGTAAATGTATGAAGTTACGTTAGCAATAGCATCTTGTGTGCTGAGTGATTTTATAAAACCAAACTGGTTTTTGTGTATTATTTTATTACAATCTAGGAAATTTACCAACTGTTTTTTTACTATTTTTTCAAAGATCTTTCCTATATTAGAAATTAGACAGATTGGGCGATAATTTGTTACTTGGTGTGGATCTCCAGATTTATAAATAGGTGAGATTATTGTGTTTTTGTAGTTCATTGGAAATATCCCTTTTGTTAAACTTAAGTTTATTAAATGAGTGATGGGTTTTATTAAGTAAGATTTCATAGATTTTAACATATGTGCCGTAATAGAGTCAAAACCGGGAGACGAACCTCCTTTCATATTTTCTATTATTTTTAAGATTTCACATTCTGTTGTTGTTTCGAATGTTGAAAGTATATTACGTTTCTGTAAATTTTTATTTTTATGTTTTTCCGGGTTAGAAGGCTTATGAATATTTTTCGCAAGATTTTTTCCAACATTTGCAAAGAAGGAATTAAAAATGTTTGCACATTGTTTAGGTTGCATATTGGCATCTATAATTTTTTTATCGTGTTCAATGTATTTAATGTTTTGTGTTTTTTTTGTATTGTCTATGGCCAAATTTACTGTTTTCCACATTTGTTTATGGTTATTTTCTGAAGATAATATTTTATTTTTAAAAAACTCTTCTTTACTTTTTTTAATATAAGATGTTAATTTATTTTTATATTTTTTATAGAAAATATATGCTTTTTCATCGTTGGGATTTTTTAAAGTTGTTTTGTAAAGTTTTTCTTTGTTCCTGATAGATATTATAAGTCCTTTGGTAATCCAAGGCTTTAAACATCTTAATTTTGATTTTATGTGTGTTATTTCAGTTGTCGAATTTTTAATGTGCTGTGACAAGATATTTTCAAAGTTAGTCGAACATATTTCGGTATCATCACTGCTCAAAACATTGTTCCAATCCTCCTTTTTTAGTTTTTCAGAGAGAATAGTCATATCTATTGTTGATTTTTTGGTTATTAAATTATGTTTTTTATGTTTAATATTATTATTATACAGAAGTAAGCATGCATGATGATCAGTTATGTTAGTTTTCCAAACAATAGATTTTAATTTGTGAAGATCTTTAATGTTTATGTTTGTCCAAATGTGATCTAAACAAGATGGAGTATGTTCTTTTATTTCTCTAGTATTTTTATTTATGCAAGATATGAAATTTTGTTCAGTCATACAATTGATGTATTCATTTTTGATATTATTTTCTATTTTTTCATTGATGTTTACGTTAAAATCACCTACCACGAAGCAAAGTTTATTTTTTAATTTTAATAATATGTATTTGAGGTCATTAATAAACGTAATAATACTAGAGCTATGCGTTCTATAGATAGCTATTAGATGATATGTTGATTTGCCGAGTTTGAAATGTACTTCAATGCAGTTAACCAAATGTATCGGGTGCTCTATTATGTTAACAATACTAAATTTATTGCTTGCAAATATTATTATTCCCGAATTTTTGTTAATGTCTAATTTGGTAGAAATATAATTGTACTCGGGCAAGTGATAAGGCGGTGACTCGGCGTTTGTAAATGTTTCGGTTAACACTATAAAGTCCGGTTTTTTAATTAAATTATTTATTTTTAGAATTAATTCATCAAAGTTTTTTTGAATGCTACGGATGTTTATGTGCATAATAATTATGTCATTGATGTTTTTAGAAATAATTTTGTTACACGAATCAGTACATATACATTCATATTCCTGAATTTTAATATTTAATTCAAGTTCGTTATTTAAGAAATTATCCATTTAATGCATTTCTAGTTGTATTTTGCAAAATTATTTATAAAATTTTTATTCAATGTCGTAGTTTATTCTTTCTTTGGCTAATTTAAGCATGTAAGATCGGAACTTACATGTTTCGCTGTTTGTTCGGTGGTCTACTTCATTCATTCTATTGTTGAAGGAGTTTGTTTCTTTCTTCTTGTTAGCCGAGTTGCAGTTAGCGCATTTGGGTGGCAGATCCAGGGATTTACATTCGGAGATGGGATGATCTTCTGAACAGTGCTTGCATGTTGGTTTATTCATTCTATTGTAGCATTTTTGTGCTGTGTGTCCAAATCTTTGACAGTGGAAACATTGGGTAAGAGGACTGCAGTCATCTACATAGATTCTCATGAATCCTAGATGAATTTTTTTTTTATTAATCAGATGTAGTCTCATTTCGGGATTTGTTTGTAGAATTAAGTTTTTGCTGTTAGTTTTTTTGTTGGTAATGATGGCCTTAACTTGTAATATTTCTTTGTCTTGGTATTTTTCACATATCATTTTGATGTCGTTGTTTTGTTCAATGATGTCTTCTAAGAATTCTTTTTCGGTATAGTCTTTGTCAAGACCTTTGAATATTACGCATGGATCCGTTTTCAGAAGTACCTCTGCTATTATGGTTTTGTCGACTTCATTTATCTTATCTTTTAATTTTTTTGCGTCTTCTTTTTCTGGGCATGTTATTATAAGGTTTTTTTTTGTTTTTTTTATTTCGCATACTCGAATTCCCAACTGCGATATTTTAATCTTTTGTATTTTCTCTTTTATTTTTTCAGTGTCTTCTTCTTTTAGGCTTTTAATTATTATAGGAAATCGTTTTTCTTGCATTTGTGGTATTAAGTTTTTTACTGCAGAAGAGTATGAAAATGGGTATTTTTGTACTTGGTTTTTTTCTTGAATATCACACTTTTCTTGTAATTTAGCTAATTCTATTGCCATGTGAGATATCATTTCCATGATGTTATTTATTTCTTTCATCATTTTTGATTTGGTTTCTTTGGTAAGTTTATTTTCTTCTATGATTGTATGTAAATCACTTATGTTTTGTTTCGCCTTTGTTATGAAGGCATGCGGATCAACCGCTTCCCCCATTTTCACAGGTTAAAAAATTATTTTCGGTAAATTTATGTATTTATAAAATTTGTCTGGGTTTGAAGGGGTTATTTTATTTAGTCACCGCTTACGGCGCTCACTCGCGTCCAACACCGTTAGAGGCTTGGGCGACACTGATTTTATTTCTATTATCCTTAAAATATTATTAATTGTTACTTTTATTTTTTTGTTATTTTTATTTTTATTTGCTATTCTATTTTATTTTTATTAATACAAGATTCACCTACTTTAACTCCTTTCCTGTATGTGATCATGTACCTTATACTAGTATGAATATTTTCCTTAATATGTATGTTATATGTTTTTACTTTTATCTGCATATTTGGATGATTACACTTATTATTTTATACTTAATATAACATCTTATGAATCTCGACTACCATAATACGGGCATTTGCCTAGCTTGGTAGTCGAAAAACCATGTAAAACAAACCTGTAACAAACAAAATGAATAAAGAAAAAAAAAAAAAAAAAAACGAAACTTTATTGGTTCCATCCCAAGTCCCGGGAAACTACATTATAATGCAAGCGCTTGCACTATATAACATTGTATACAGCGGGTACCCGGCGTAAGTTAGTGAAGTTTTACTTAAGTCGTGTGGTCTAAACACTCATTTTTTATTTATTTTTAAATGCGCTTAGTAGCTTCATCTTGTTGTTATCAGATAGTTTTTAATGACGTCTCCACGCTATTAAACTTAACTCCATATTTTTAGGAAATTTCTTAAACTAGGCAAAATTTTAATTGTGGTACTTTGGATTACTTTTTAGAATAAACAATTTCGTGCTTTTGTTTTGTTAATTTTTTTAGTCTGATGGTTTCTTCTGTCTTGTATTCAAATATACATATGTATATATACTTGTATTGTAGTTTGACTCTGAAGTTAGTTAGTAGTAAATTGTTAAAAACAAAAGTTTTCCAAAAAAAGTTTTACAAAAGTTTAACACTCGTTATATCTAATGCCTTAAGCATTATGTTTATTGGTTTTGCATTATGTTACTTGGAGTTTTTTAAGCTACCTGCATTACTGAGATAGAAAATACTAAAACAGAAGTCTATGTGTGGTGCAATCATTATTTTAAAAATTGGTAAATTGGTGTTTTCATCGAAGTTTTTCCTAATTTTTCCAATGATTAGACGCGTTAGCCATTTTTTTGGCAATAAAATCGGCGTTTTCTTCAAGAGATATCTTTGAGTCTAGAATTACTCCTAAGAACTTTATCTTATTAACCTTTACCGTGTTTTCACCGTCGATGACATTTGTGGTACTTTCAGTTACCAATAATCATGTACTTTGCATTATAAGATAGGAAATTATAATAATGTTAGATGTAATAGCTGAAACGATACAACTGAGATTACAAGTAAAATGAGAATAAAAATGAAGGTCTGCACTGTCACAGTGAAAGTAAAAGTTTAGGTGTTAGCTGTTATTATGTGCAGTTGTCCCTTTCGCTCACTACTCTGTAGGGTTACAGCGGCAGTGACAGCAACAGTTTGGTAAAATATATCTATATTTGTCAAATTTGTCGGCGACCGTGTTTCCTACTAACCTTCCTCTTTTTTTTCCTTTTGTCTCACAGGACATCCCAACATTGGGGTGATAAATAATTTCATTAGCTCCAGGCAATTTGGATAATTGTAGAATCATAAGACATAATATTAAAAAAATACATTTTATCATTTCTGGAGCTCTAAAGGCTAACCTTGTTCTTTTTATGTGCATATTCCAAGAATATACGAGAATTTCTTATATAACCTACTTGGATTATATTAAGAATTTTCTTGATAATCGAACAATGTTAATTTCAATGTGGCGTTCTTTAATAAAGATGGAATCTCGTTCCCGGGAAATAATAATTACTTGTTGCAAATTTATATATGTAATAATTTAATCGCAGTAATTAAAGTTAAGAATTAAGGAAGCAGACTTAATAACAAAGTCAGCAGGTGTTATCTTTTTAATCTGACAGTATTATTATCGGAATGTCTGCCGTACATGTTCGCTCCGCACGCCAACAGAAGTGGTGCCATCTGTAATCCGGTACAGCACTCTTCGCTCACACACAAACAAGTTTGCAATTCACTTCCGATCACGTTACCGCACAATATTCTTACTATGTTCTTTTTGACGTGTAGTATGTAAGAAAATAACACTGTATGGTGAGGATTAAATGTGTAAATAAATTATACTGAGTGATTTACGTGTAAAGAAATTATATTGGGTGATCTATCTACGTCTAAAGAAATTATATTGGGTGATCTATCTACGTGTAAAGAAATTATATTGAGTGATCTATCTACGTGTAAAGAAATTATATTGGGTGATCTATCTACGTGTAAAAAAATTATATTCGGTGATATATCTACGTGTAAATAAATTACGAATATATTGGGTGATTTATCTACGTGTAAATAAATTAAATTATATAGATAATCTTTTTTCTGTTCAAAAGCTTTCCCAGTGCAAAGTTTTTTAGGAGCCAACACTTACTGATAAAAAAATCCCCCCTACATTCAATGGGTGAAGTCCAAAAGTCGCCCATAGAACCTTGCAGCAAAACACCGCGGCAGTTTTTTGTTTTTTTTTATGCGAATACCGCTCAAGAGTCCCAACTGCACCCGTAAGAAGCTAGTGACACTATGGCGTCCTCAATTGGGCTTGTTGTGAGGCTGGAGGTAATGGGAGGCGAAAGAGATGCAATACATTGACCTCCAGATTCCTACTCTCCCTCATATATTTTTCCTTCCCAGAACTTGTTCGCCTTTCTTTTCACAAAAGGGCCCTCCCTACAGCATCTCCAAAGATGATATAGGCCCTGAGGGATTTTTTTTCTCAGGGCCTCCTGTGTGGATCTAACGAAAATAAATAAATAATTTTTAGTATCATAAGAGGTTGAAGACATAGGTAGGTTTACTCGAACGTAATTGAAGTTGAAAATAGATATCTGCACACATTTTATTAAGATACATAACAATACTCAAATATAAAAACAATTAGTTCCTGGAATGGAATTTACATATATTTTAGTGACGTAGCATTCATATGTGCTTGTTTAGAATAATAAATTAATACCCTCAGTCTCCATTGCTAAATTAGGTGCTTATTTTGAATAGAGTAATTTCTGGTGAATTGTTTGTAAATACATAGAATTGACAATATTATAAATCGATACATGTAATTCCAAAACGAGACTCTTGCATCGGATTGATGTTTTAATGTACAAATAAGTAACAAGGAGCATCGAGCTGGTCACGAGGAGATTTCTGGATAAAATTTTACCCCTTGAAGCGTGCGGGCCACGTAGATCGATGCAAATGTCAAGGTTTTGTAAAGCGATCAATTTACTGCACTTTAAGCTGATACCGGGTGACCAAAAATACTTAATACAATAATAATAAAGTGATCCTATTTAATCGCTTGAGATTATTAAAAAAACTTGATTTTCTTTTTTTGTTTGTTCATTATTGTGGTGTACTGGGTTATGAATGTTTCACTGATTAGGATTCCAGTTGGTTCGGGAGTTTTCAATAATACTTTGTTCGTCGATATTACGAGTTTATTTATTTTCATTATCGTGTTTACAATGAATAACTAATTGGACTCAAACGTCCGTTCTGCGGCGCAGACCGCTGCTCAGAGATTCCGTGATTTTTAACAGTTCTGCGTTTGTATATAACCTTTTCAGGAACTAATTGTGAAATTTTCTCTTGTTTCAGGTATGTCGTGATCTATTACTACGAGAAAACTAACCAAGTCTTGGCCAACATACTGGCTATACGTATGTTTTTCATCGAATCTGCATTGATTTGTGAGTAAATAAGAAATCTTCGGGTCTTCTTGTATTAACCAATATAAATCGGCGATCATTATTGCATGTGTGTTGCGTTGACATGGTAATCCGTTGGCATTCATCGCAGCATCTCCTGCGTGTTCCCGCTCCCGCCTATCTGTCAGCCTATCTGTCTTCCGGCGCGCCGAGGCCTTCGGACGGAAGGTTTCTGCGAGCCGAAGGTTAGCCGAGGATTAACGAATCGTGATCATGTGTGATGATGTTCGAATGGTGAAGATAAACTTAATGGTATTCATTCAATTAGGGAAATGTATATATAACATGTTCAAAAAATGTCTCTTTTGAATAGATAGCAAGTTATTTATATGTATAAGTTATAAGAGATTGGCAAAATATTTATTTATTTATTAAATGTGCAAATTATTTTACAAGTAAGAATACTTAAACTATTTGTCCACCAAGGAAGAATTCCCGTTTAAAGAGAGTTAAATTGGCAAGCGTAGTTCATAATCATTGTGTCCGGAAACTCGTAGTACAGTACTCGTAGTAAACTGGTAAATCTTTATCAAAATTAGAGTTTATTCTGTGGTATAACTTTTTTGATTCGGTCTTTCTCGAGTAAAGCAAATACGAATTTGAAATTTTTTATAAAATTTAAAAACCATGTTCGCTAGGTGGTAAAAATCAAATGTTTAATGTTTTTTTTAAATGCATCGAGGTTTTTAGTTGCCGGAAAAATAGAAAAATGTTCAAAAAAAAAAATCAAAGTGCTAAGGTCGAAAAAAACTATGTGATGTAGATTCTCAATTTCCCCGCTAGTTCTATGAATTTCCGGACACCGTGTATAAGGAAAACATAAACGAAGTAAAATAAATAATAATTAACAAGTAAAAAAGAAAAAAAAAGTTTAAATGGTATTGTTTAACATTTATAACAAGATTTATAATTTAAAATTTCATTTAATTAACGTGGGAAGTTAAATAGACATTGTTTTGAGATTTCACGGCCAAAAGTATTATCGTGATTTATTTTTGGGTTATTAATTTTAAATATAGTTTTTGAGGGTAACTTTTGAATCCATTTTGTATGAATATAATATATTTATATATATTTAAAAAAAAAATATTTACTAACCAAGAAAATATTACATATATTGTAATACAATTTAAACCTATATTTTTTTTTAATATCAACAGTCAAAATAACGTTTGACTAAATACAAAAATTCTTGGCATTTAAAACATCGTTCTTGCATTCCACCTAACATTGTCTAGTAATTAAGTAACAAACAATGAACTAGTTAAGGCTGCTATCAGTTTTTTTTACATATCATCAGCGTTTACTCATCTGTAGTTTAATGTAGCATAATTGGTTTGGAATTAATTGAATTTTACAGGCAATAAATTAATTTAAAAAAAAAGAAATAAAGTATTACAATATTAAACAAATTGGTATACCTCGCTGCAATAGGTACATGTATCACTTCCTATGATATGCCGATTGGAGCAAGAATGATTTGATCATTACTTGAAATGCCATCCAGGTAATTGAGAATTTTTAAATTAAAATTAATTGGCCGATAAACATTAAACTCCAATTATTTTCTCACAGAATTAATCTTCTCAATGCGTACTCAATCAGCAAAAATAAACATTATTCTTATTATTTCGATCATCATCAAAACATGAGATATTAAAGTGGAAATGTAGCAATATCCGGCTTCAAGTCATGTCAAATTAACAATTATGTTATTAATAATGATTTTAATTCATGAGTGCAAATAGCGCAACACTCAATGAAACCTTCAGTTGTATTCAATGCAGTTGGCATTTATGAGATCTTCGAGTCGATGATTTAAAAAAAAAATTATTTAACCTCTCAGGCCTCGGGCCTATTTTTTCGAAAGTTCCAAATATTTCTGCTTTGCATTAAAATCAAAATAAGTGGAATATTTCTGAATGCATACAAAAACTAATAACTGTTTTTGAAAGGTGATTAAATACCATAATAATAAATATTATATTTTATCATTCTAAATAAACATAAAATATAAAATGTTGCATGCAAAGATAAAAATGTTTTAAAAATGACTCATCTTACTTTTTTCTAACTAAAATAATAATGGAAAAAAAATAAAAACCCACACCAATTTTAGCCAAGTGTATTATTAACATTATCGTCAACTTATTTTCTAGTAGTTTTATGTAAAAATAATTAATAAGAAATTTCCAATGATTCTTAATTTTTTCTTAAGTGGAAACTTTGATCTCATAAAGGTGTAAATTTGAATAATTTTGTGGTTAATTCTTCGATTTGAATATAAATCGTGGTGGTTTCTTTTTCTAACACCTCTTAGATCACAATTCTAACCATGATAATAAGGCAGACACAAAGATTTATATGAGACCTATACGAATTGTTCCGATAAGCAAACCAATTAGACTGAGGGTTAAAAAAAATGACCGATGAGCGGAAACATTAATATTATAAGAGTTGAAGTGATTATCGTAATTCGTTTATAAAAAGGACGAATCTGATTGGGAAAGCGGAGTCATTGAAATTATTTGAATGAAATTTCTAAGAAATTACAATGTTTGCTGTGGTTATCAAATACAAGTAGGTCATTAATTATACTCAAATCCAATCACTTCAAGAATGGTGCACTTATATGTTGAATAAATGATGATTGTAATTTGTCTGACCTATTTCACCATTTTGACGGTTGGATTGTCGAAGACAGCAAAGAGGAATGCTATGGCTGTTTTATTGGAATTTCATGGTAAAGTGCTATGTGTCGTTTTTACAATTTGTAATTCATCAAACTTTTATGTTTCCTTACTTCTATGTAAACACAGGTATCTTTTAAACATGGGTTCCCTCACCTGCTTAGGTATGCTTAATTACGTAATTGATAATTCACATTTATCATAATCGCGTTAGAAACTCGGCACTAAAGCTGAATAATCATAATTCAGTAGTTTTATCACATAGCAGAAGATACTCTCAGTATTGCCCCGGTGAAAGACCACCAATCAAAAATGTAACGTTGTTCGAAATTGCTTTAACCGTGTTCGTTTAACAGATCTGAATAGCCAGAAACTTTACCACCTTCCTATTCACCATCTCATTTTTCTTCTCACTACCTTCAAACTTATAACATACTCCAATTTGTGATGCCATAATCTCACTGTCTTCGGACGGTTGGGAGCAGTTGTGGACTCTTGTGCAATATTCACGTTTTAAAAATCACCAACCCAAAAAGCATTTAATGAACAAAATGTAAAAATTTTCTATAAGTTTATGGGTTTAATATTCACTTTACAATGTTCAGAACCTACTCTACCTACTACATATTATAATCTAATTCATAATATCACTGCAGTTTATTTCTATTTATCTTTAGCTTTTTAAAATTAACCCCACACATGTGATCCTGAGGTAAATAATGTGTCAAAGGGCCTGTGTAATCTTTGGGGATGTTTTTGTATGAGGTGTGGGTAGGAATCTGGGGGTCAGTGCGTCTAGGAGTGACGGACGTATGAATACACCCCTTCCGCTGCACTGCAAGAGAGGGTGGAGAAAGATCATCTGGAGAGGTCAAAGGGTCTCCTCAAACCGGCCTTTCCCGATCCTCACGCTGGTGGGCAGGCGCATCCGCTGCCAAAATCTTAACATATCCCACCCGCTGAACCCGGGCACCCCTGTTAAGTCTCCAAACGTAGCGAACCACTTACTTGCAGTAATAAAATATAGTATCATTATTTCATTTTTCCTTCTTAATTTTTTTCTGCATGAAAATCAGTGTAATATTTTTTTTAGTATGCTCTGTACAATCATTAACGTGAAATCTAAACAGGGAAATAAAATTAACAAGTTAAATATAATATGTACTTTGAAGCTGTTTCTGACATTATAATATTTGACTTTATGGATAATAGCTGACCCAGCGAACTTCGTACCGCCTCAGAATTGATAACTGTTGTGTTAACTTATTAGCTGCATTAAATTCAGTTTTTTTATTAAGTTAAAATCCGTGTTTTTTGTCAGTATCGGAGATGACGTTTGCGTATGGATTTATAATTTTTGTGGTTTTCTTACTTTTCCACTTACAATACGGGAATTGCATTTCATTTTCTTTATACGTCTGAGGGAGACATATTATAATTATTGGATTTTTCCTTTGGAGGGGTGCAGACCTACGTTCACCGTTTATCTCATTTTTTACTGTTTCAATTTAGTGTGTAAGAAAGAGGGGCAGCATTGTATATTTTAGAACAAAATCAAAACCATCAGCACATTGACGTCTCACGCTTTTGAATTTTTGGAATTCACTTACTACTCAATATTATACTTATCACAATATTCCTGCAGCTCTTTCAAAATATGATAATTCGTTCCATACAAATGTATGAGGAAAAATTTTCTTCATATTTTATTTTTTCGTGAATTTTTCTGATGTTTTAATAGCTATTCTGCTATTTTGGGTGGAGACAAATCCAACAAATCGAAGATCATAAAAATCGGTCCAATAGTTCTCGAGTTATAATTGGTGTAACTAACCCGACTTTTTTTAATATATTAAAGATAATAAATAATTCAAATCAATATCCTGCGAGTAAGCAAATAATTTTTTTTTCTGGTAACACATCCAAAACTTGGCCATGATTTGAGATATTCACGGTATGATTAATTTTAAAACACATAGGCCCTGATGATAGGCACTGTAGCGATGTCCGAAAGTTGGCTAAATAAAGTTGGCTAAAGGAAGCCAAAATAATAACCCAAAAAATTAAAAAAATGTAAATACTGCAAAATAAAGCAATGCGAATAATACTTAAGCGCAACATAAACACACGAATATGAGACATGCTAAAAGAGCTAAATATGTTGACGGTGAAGCAAACTGTGTATTTGAATGTACTTATTTTTTTACATAAAATTAACATGGGGATGATGTCTAAGGAACTAAAAAGAAAAATACATTATAATAACGAAACGCACGGACATGGGACAAGAAATTCAAAGCAAATTAGACTGCCGACAAGAAAAAAATCAAGCACCCAGAAATCTCTGATGTACCAGGCCGTCCAACTGTATAACAACATCACGAATGAAATTACTGAGATAGAAAATATAAATAAGTTTAAAAAAGAATTACGAAAGTATGTCTACCTCAATTATCAATGTCTTTATTTATATGTAATTTTTAAAGAATGATTATGTTTGCCAACCAATGTAAATATTTATATCTTTATAAAATATTAGCACACACAAAGATGTGAGCTAACTTAAGATTAATACCTAAAAAAACATATTTAATTTGGTTGAAACGCGAAAATTCCTAAAATATCGGCAAAACATTATTCAATCCTACAAAAGCTTCCCCGGCTTAAAGGTCACTAGTGAATTTACTATTAGTCTGCGTCATAATACAGTCCCCTGAAGGTGGCGGCTGCCCCCCTCCCTGTTAAATCAGTTCACCATTCAATGCACCCCTATTCGAGATGACTGCGCTCAACTTTCCTACATGTATTTCCGAAAACACCTCCACTGTCCCACTCCTCCCACCCCCTACCCACCCCTTTTACGTATGAAAAAAGAGGGCTGACGATTTACAAAACGTTTACATTTTGTTCATTAAATGCTTTTTGGGTTAGTGATTTTTAAAACGTGGATATAGCACAGTCACAACTGCTCCCAACCGTCTGAAGTCAAAGAGATTATGGCATCCCAATTAGAGTATGTTTTGAGGTTGAAAGTATAAGTCATAAGACAAGGGAAAGTAGATGGGGAATAGGCAGGTGGTGAAGTATCTGGCTGTCCAGATCGGTTCACAATTACTAAAGCCCTTTCAAGCCAAATTTCATTTCTGAATGGTGTTTTTTCACCAACGCGATACTGAAAGTATCTTCAACTATGTGATAAAACTGCTTTAGAATTGTAATTAACTAGCTTTGGTAGCTAGTTAACTATTATTATAAAGCAGTTTTATCTAAGGTTTCTAAGGTGTTTAGGATTATTGCGCGTATAGCGAGCAAATGTGTACAGTTGAAGAGCGTGCTCATTTTTAGCTTGCTTACAGGCATGCTTATTTATGAGCATGTTTTTCAGTACCGTAAACGATTGAATAACTTGTGTGTAGTTTAATGTTAAAATGCTTTAAAATTTGGTCAAAATTGATTAAAATCAGTTTAATTTCTCAAATTAATTGACTGTCACTTATCAAGTTGTCTATATGGTCCATCAGATATCTCGGTCCTCTTTTTAAACAAATTGCCAACTTTTCTCTAAATCTATTGGTAGCTTTACAAAATATCACATAAGATTAATTGTCGTCATTACACAGAAGATAACATCGTCTGTCTTTGATTGTCTTGGGTAAATTCTTAATTTAACTATCGCACATTATTTCAAAACAAAACAAGCAGTCGTCCCAGATATCTGTACATTTTTGGTACTGCAATAAACAATATTTGGAAATCAACAAATTTTTCCGTAATTTTTTTTTCTCACGCCACCAAAATTATTGCCAATTATGCAAACAATGCATTTTATATTGCATGCAAATAACAAAAACATTAACATTTTTTATGATTGCACAACTCATTCCACAATCAAATCGAGTAACAGTTTTAATTAATAATCAAAATTCAGTTAACTTTGGATACCACAGTTGTGTTATTTATTTTATTTTAGGGAAATCAACAGTTTACAATAATGATTAATTTATACATTTATAATTTACGTAACTGAGAAAGCAACTATAGATTTCCTCGTTATACTATTACATTGTGTATCTATAAATGAAACAGTTATCTTACAACAATTAAAAGATAGTACATTTATATATGGTTCATAGGTATAACAGGTGGAAGGTAGTACATAATATATCATTACATTTATGCAGTTTTGTACTCATTTAATACATTTTAATACACTTTTGATAGAATTTTTATATTTACTTTCGTTACAATTGAAGATATCTATATCAGAGAAAATGTTATTATATGTTGAACACAGTCTTATAAGGCAAGCATTATGGTTTGAATTTGTTTTACAGTGTTTTTTCTTAAAAATATTACACGAACGTGTGTACGGTGTAGGTACTTTAAAATCTATTCTGTTCAATAATTCAGGACAGTCAGTTATGTTATTTACGATTTTATATAGCAACATCGCATCTGAGAATTGTCTGCGCACACTCAATGCATCAATTTGGAGAAATTTATTGCATCAAGATAATTATTAAATCGATTGTACGATTTGTAAGAAAAGTAAATTATGATTTTTTTCTGAATCGATTTAATTTATTTATTTATTTATTTGTAAGAAACAAACAGCTTTTACATAATACATATACAGTGATAAATATATAATTGAACTGGAGTCAAGCCACAGAGGTTTCTTATGCTAAAGTACATCGGAAATGAAGTTTTATTATATTATAATTAATGTTGGGTTATAGGAAGAGGAGAGGAAGAGGAATATAGGAAAAGGGTAGGAGATGCTCACGATATATTCTCATATTAATAATCGATCGTACACGTTACTTCATATCGATATTTCTTAAGGTTTTTACTAAAAATGTCAATGCTGTGAAATTTTGTATTATATTGTGCACATACACGAGGAATTGGGGAGTTTTTTCTAATGTTTGTTCTGCAAGAGGGTAAATAAAATAAATCGGATTGCCGGGTTGATCTTGACGGAATATGAAAATTTATTAAATTGGTAAGTTCTGGTGAGTCCACGGGCCATTGTTAAGAATTTTAAACAATAGGATTTGATCAAAAATTAGACGTCGTGTTTGGAGGGATTTGAAATTGTGAAATTTAATGGATTCGGTATAATTTGAGAAGTGTAATTTGAATTTATAATTTAAATGTTTAAAAAATTTTTTTTGAATTCTTTCAATATGGGCTTGGTATAAAGGAGTCCAGATCGGTGTACAGTGTTCCAAGTGCGGGCGAATATATGAGGTGTAAAGGGAATATAGAGTGTTAATGTTGTGGAAGGGTTTTGCTATACGAATTATAAATCCCAGCATTTTATTGGCTTTGTTAATTATTTCATCAGTGTGTTGGATAAAGTTTAATTTGACATCCATCGTTACCCCAAGGTCCCTGATATATTTTACTTCATTGATATGTGTGCCGTTCAGTGTGTATACAAATGAAATTATATTTTTATTACGTGTAAATGTTAATTTATTGCACTTTGAGACGTTAATAACAAGTTTGTTTAATTCGCAATAGACAAAAAGACGATTGAGGTCTTCTTGGAGTTTAATGCAGTCATTGATTGATTTAATAACTAAGTATATTTTTTTATCATCTGCATATGCTAGGTAATTACTATGTAAAAAACATTTGTAAATATCATATATATACACATTAAATAATAATGGGCCTAAATGAGAACCTTGAGGTACATTTATATATGGTTCATAGGTATAACAGGTGGAAGGTAGTACATAATATATCATTACATTTATGCAGTTTTGTACTCATTTAATACATTTTAATACACTTTTGATAGAATTTTTATATTTACTTTCGTTACAATTGAAGATATCTATATCAGAGAAAATGTTATTATATGTTGAACACAGTCTTATAAGGCAAGCATTATGGTTTGAATTTGTTTTACAGTGTTTTTTGGGCACAGAAAAGAAGCTGGACTTTGTTCCCCCAATTGAGACACTTTGAAGTCTACTCCAAAGGTATGAAGTGAGCCACCGGAGTAAGTCACCATGGATGCCTAACTGTTTTAATTTTTGAATAAGGATGAAATGTTTACCTTATCGAAGGCCTTAGAGTAATCAGTGTAGATTACATCAATTTGTTTATATGTACTGCATAAAATGGAGACCACACAGTTGACGAAAACTCTAAATGGTTTCGTACATACGCAAAGTATAGTTGTTCGATAATTACATTGTTTTTGAATTCTTTTGTATTTCTTACGATGAAACCAAGCATTTTAGCTGCTTTATTTGTTATTTTATTGATATGACATTGATATTGTAACTTACTATTGAGAATCACACCTAAATCACGAATATTGGAGCAGGTTTCAATTTTGTTTTCATTTAACAGATATTGATGTACAATTTTTTTGTCATTTCTTGTGAATATGATGTGATGACACTTTAAGCATTTTAAAAATAACTGGTTATTCTCACAATACATAGCTACGCTGTTCAAATCATCTTGTAATTTGATACAATCATTTACGTCATTTATGGGTTTGTACAGTTTGGCGTCATAGGCAAATAATTCTAATTTGGAGTATTTTATGACATTCACTATGTCATTAATATATAAAATAAAAAAAATAATGGACCGAGATGAGACCCTTGCCGGATGCCTGATAAAATTTCTTTGAGCAGCAAATGTTTATATCTTCATAAAATATTAGCACACACAAAGATGTGAGCTAACTTAAGATTAATAAATAAAAAATTCTTATGATTATAGGAATATTAAATATTGTTTCAGGCTGTTTTTTGACCTCATTCCAAATATATCATATTGATCGGTAATAAGTAAGAATATGTTTTAAATAATAAGCTTAGGCTTAAAGACTTAAATTTGGATTGTGTTAAATATTCTAACCTTAGATTATCACTCTTTAGCAAAGGAACATAATCTTATAAATTATGCACTATGAATTCACAACGAAAGATTATCTATTACTTTCATATTGGTATTATTGATGAGATATTTTCCGATTAGCTAAATGAGAGCTAATTATAGTAGTTCCTTGCATTTCTTATTTACGTACCTAACTTAATTAAAAACTTATGACAAAAATAAACTTTGTTCAATCCCTCAAGACTCGCGTCTATTTTGTCAGAAGGTCTCAATATTTCCGCTATGCAATAAAATCCAATATATGGGATATTTCTGAACGCATCCGAAAACTAAAAAGGTTTTTAAAGGTGATGAAATACGCTTTCAGATTTTATAATTAGAAATAAACATAACCAGACTGCACAGTGAAGCAGGCAATGTCTACGGAGCTTCATCGACAGTCATCCTGAGGAAGACCATAGAACTCCTAGAGGATTCAATGCTCCAAAATACTACAGAGAAACGGCCTGGATGAAAGATGATACCCAGAACCGAAGAAGTTATAACCTGAGAACGAAAAGAGCCGACCCCAACCAAAACCTCCTAGATCACATGTGATCTAGGAGGTTTTGCCCCAACAGCCTACCTAGGTAAGGAGTTGGAACAGTGCAAGGAAGAAGATAAATTCGACCAGTCAGTGGTTGAGTGGGCATAGCGCTTGGGTCTCACCCGGGCGTCGCATGTTCGATTCCTCGGCTGGCTAAGTCCTCCATCACAACACAAGCAACATTTTCGGGCTTCTGTGGTGGTAGTAGGAGATTTTCAAACATTGTTGGGTTATTCGTAACCCGGGAATGTTTGTATTTCTTTTAAAAAAATAAAATTAAAAAATAAACATAAAATGTTTTATATATAAAAACTTTGAATGCAAACATAAAAAAGTTTTGAAAATGGCTCACCTTACATTTTTTCTAACTAAAATTACTGAAAAATTTCATTGTTTTTTGTATTTTGGTATCATAAAAGTGTACATTTTAATTATTTTGAAATCATTTTAATTATTTGTTAACTTACAGATTTTAATATAAAGCGTGATGTTTTTTCTTCCTAACACCATTCAGATCTTATTTCTAACCATGGATAAGGGAGACACAACGATTTCTATGAGACCTACATGTGTTGTTCCGAAAAGCGAATAAATTAGGTTAGAATACTATAAAAAACATCAATATATTTCAAAACCATAGGTTTCATTTTTTTGCAACATAATTTCTTATGAATAACAATATCCTTAAAGACAATATTATCGACTCTCAAACGAAAATTTGAAACAGAAAAATCAGAAAAAAAGATTCGGTCGCATCTAGGAAATAAACCCAGCACCTCAGCCTTGCCGGGACTTTGCTCTACCACAGAGCTAATTCTACCCTATCCTTCTACTAAGATTTAAAACATTATCTTCATTTTCTTAAACGCGTGTTTTTTATTAGCTATTTATCTTTATGTATGATTGCAAAATTCCACCCGAGCTAAATGCAGTCTAGACAGTGTCTTGGATAAACATTTTTATTTTAGTGTACGACATCCATTAACATTGAGTAAAACCTCAAATTGTAATATTTAATCACTGAAGACAGTATAAGCCACCCTCAAATGAAAATTTGAATAAAAAAAATCAGAAAAAGATTCGGTTGCGTCTAGGAATAATATTATTATCATTACATAGTATATAAACAAAAATTTTAACAAAACAAAAAACGACTTCAAAAAATGCACTAAAAATTAAAAAAATAATTTCGTACGATTGTTATTTTTGGAGTCGGTGTCAGCCAAGGTAACTACATACATAGGTGAGATGTGGAGATCTTGGCTGACACCGACTCCAAAAATAACAATAGTACGAAATTATTTTTTTACTTTTTAGTGCATTTTTTGAAGTCGTTTTTTGTTTTGTTAAAATTTTGGTTTATTTTTTGATTTTTAGTGATGAGCGTGCGTAAAGAAGTTTTAGTTCAAAAAAAGAATCATCGAAATCTGTTGGCGTAATATTGAGTTATTCGTCCATTTGTCGCGCACATACTTATTGCAAATTTAAGACATATATGGTTTTCTCATGGATCCCATTGTCAGAACTGGACCAAATTAAAATGGGACCACATGGAAAGCACCAGCTTTCAAATAAAAAAGAATCATCAATATCGGTTCACCCAATCGAAAGTTCTGAGGTAACAAACATAAAAAAAAGTCGAATTGATAACCTCCTCCTTTTCGAAGTCGTTTAAAAATGAAGTCGCTCAAAATGTATGTGCGCTTAGATCTTTTAAACTACGCAGCGGATTTTCATGTGATTTTCACTAATAGGTAGAGTGATTCAAGGGGAAGGTTTATATTTATATTAAATGCTTATTATAGTAGAGAAAAGCAGAGAAATTCAAATATTCAATTCAGGCTGGCAGCGGGCAGCGGGAGTAAGTAAACTGATTTTGTTTATGGTTTGCATCAATCGCTGATATCTTTTCATCAAAGTACTGGCTGACACCATAGACATTTTGGTTGCCTATGGCTGATTAGAAGGTACACGAGTAACATTAAATTACTTATTTATTTAATTGTGCAGTCTCCCTCAAATGGCAGCCCTGCTCCCTTGAGATGGCTCCTCGGAATAAATGGGGCATTTGAGATCTCATCCCTTCTCCATATTGTGAAAAGGAAACGAAGATATTTTTCATATCGCGCAAAAAGTGGCTTTTCTTCGCCGTGCAATAAAAAGAGATTTTCGTAAGGCAAACACGGAGGAAACTCGCACAAAAGCCCCCCCCCCCCATATTTTTTCAAATGTGTTTTTTCGCATTTCCCTTTATGGAATAAAATGATGGGGGGAAAACGTTTCATGAATATACTTAATCTGTGTATAACTTTTCACAATAATATTTTGTTATATGCGACTCGTTTTCAATTTTGATAATGTTTTAAATATATTAGGCTTAAATCTTTCAAGACATAGGTACACCTTTGCCATAGGTCACCCAAAGTGGTTCGCTACGTTTGGTGACTTAGCAGGGGTACCCGGGTTTATGGAGTGAGGTTTGTCCAGGTCTTGGCGGCCTTTGCATCTGCCCACATGCCGCGTGGTGGGAAGGATCGGGAGAGACTGGTTGAGGAAGGTATGATGGCCTCTGTGGTCGAGGGATAAGGCTCTTGACTCACAATCCGAAGGTCGCGGGATCGAATCCCGGCGTGCGCAAATACTACAATTGGGATATGTTATGAGCCTGAAGGTTTTGGGGAGGGGATGTAGGTGGGGTAGAGGAAGGTGGGTTGGACCTGGGTGTTCGGATCTGGTTACCAAACACGGCTAAAGCCATTTCAAGCAACATTTGAATTCTGAATGGTAGTCTTACACTAGGGTGATACTGAGAGTATCTTCCACTCTGGAACGTGCATGAATGAATATACCTTATATTGTTTTGAATGATTAAATTGTGAAATAACAATTTAATCAAATAAAATTTACTTTCGCATGTCGGGATTTGAACCCGCGACCTTCGGATTGCTTGTCAAGAGCCTTACTCCTCGACAACGGACACCGTCGATTGGCGATAAGGACGAAATTCCCGCTAAGGTCGGTCACTTGGCTGAGTAACCAGGGACGTCATTTTTTTTGTTTCATTTGGAGAAAAAAAAATTGAAAACTGGAAGACGTCAAAAATTTCACCAGAAACCAAAATTTCACTATTTTTTATTACAAATGATTTCAGAAATCACTGTTAAAGGTAAGTCAAGTACGTCCCTTAACATCCTGCATACGTATACATACCTCTTAAAACAAGTACAAAAAAAATGCTCGTTTATTGTAGCAAAGGCCAAGATGTGTTCTACTCTTATTTTTACTTAAAGCAACTATCAAATTTTTAAACCAAACAACCTGTTTTGCATTACTTCGTGTTGCATCGCCTTAAAATATTTATAAATTGGAAGACAAGGTATCGCGTCTTGGTGAGAAGCTACTATTCAGAATCTAAACGACGCTTAGCATTATCATAACTCCTTTTTTAACAAGATCTGATTAGCTAGGCAGGTACTTCCCAATCCGTTTTAGTCCCCTATTTCTCACAACATTTTCAATTAAGGGTCGCACTGGCTCCGGCCTCTTGCGTTTAATCTCTTAATTAACTTTTCATTGAATTTAAATTAAAAATCAAATTGCTTTCAATTTAAACTTTTATAAGATCCTAGCTCGGGTGGAGTTATAAATATGAGCTGAAAATAGTAACTTATTGGAATATTTCGTTTAACGGTTTGGGACAGACAGAAAATAAAGATTATCTCAAAATACTACAATCTTATAGTATTTTTCTTTTTATGTCAGTTCCACACAGAAGGATCTAAAGAAAATAATTCCCCTCAGGGCCTACGCCATATTTGGGAATGCTGTGTGGAGAGTCTTTTTAAGGAAATGAAGACGTATCAATCCATCTCTCCCACTGCGGTGCAAGGCAATGTCCAGAAAGAGACCGGCTGAAGAAGTCAAAAGGTCTCCTTCAACCAGTCTCTCACGATCCGGAATCGCAGCCGCTAAGACCCGAACAATCCCTAAAATCCCTGTTAAGTCACCAAATGTAGCGAACCACTTGGGGTGACCTTCAGCAGAGGTGTTGGTTATCCAATAAATGGTTTCCGGGGTGGAGGTACCCATGCCTGCCTCCTAAATTGATGAATATAGATTATTATTATAGACTGTAATAATTCCTTATTTGAAATTTTAAAACTGTTACTTCAAATATTTGGTGTATTATTAAGAAGGCGGGTATTTTAATACCTACATAAAAATACGATTTTAAAGGAAATTTCAGTTTTTAAATTAGAATTATACTTTTTAGGACGCGAGGTCTACTGTTCACAGAATGAGTAGTTTTTTTTTAAAAATAACTATTAACATTCCCGGGTTACGAATAACCTGACAATATTTTTAAAAAAAATCTTGTGTTGGAGGACTTAGCCAGTCGAGAAATCGAACTCACCATGCCTGGGAGGGAAATCAGACTATATCCGGTCGATTTAATAAATGGACACGAAAGAAAATAACAAAATAATCCCTGCAATCCTGAATAAAGCAGTGTTAAAGCAATCGATTGTGTATAAACTGCATTTGCAGATAAAATGCAAGTATTATCGTTTTTTTAACACTAGTTCACTACGTATATCAAGCACCTACATAACCTGCAATGTCCACTGTGACTTCTCCTTCTGACTCATAAACGACGCATGAAACAAAAAGAGAGGTTACCACAGAGCTATCGAGGGAAGTAACACAGCACAATATGCGGTTTTCCAAACAGATATCGCAGCATTTTCCCCAGCTTTTTGTAAGCTCCACTTCTACTTAGATTCTGGCAACGTACAACTTAAAAAAACCACGACGTAAAAGTTCTAAAACATTACTATCGCGTATTTGTTGCATCCATCGTTAAAACTGAACTTTTTACGTCGTGGTTTGACGCTGAACTGAGAACTTTTGTGAGAGGGGATGGGCTTTTAGTCCAGGATTACCCGAATAATTCTTTATGTGTTTGGTGATATTTCTCCACGTTGCAAATATATGGCGCATGATTTTGCTATCTCTGCTAGGCAAACGGAACTAGGACAGCAGTTAAGGCTTAAAAAACGTTAAATGCACAGAAGAGTAAAGAATTGTCTCAGTGGAACAAATATCTGTGAAATAGGAAAAGGCGAATTGTACAAAGTGAAAAAATTTCTTGCGCATTTATAAAAACGATTAACGAATACATCATCGGTCACAAATCATTTCATACATTCTTTTGATCCTTTGCTGCAAAGTATGTAGCTATTTTAGACAAAGCATTTAGCCACGAGTCTCAAGCATCCTGGAAAGGGAGATGTGTTAGTATCTGCAAAATATTTTATTATTATTGCAGCTGGGGTATTTCTAATGGACATTCGGTGCTCCATATTTTATGTCCGGGTTAAATCTTTCCCAAATGAAAGACTAAACCCTTCCTTCCACACACTTTTCCACAAATGATTATCTAGTAAATTCACGCAATGAAAGTGCACTATATAAGTATAATAAATACAAAACAATACAAGAACAATACGTCAATCCACCAGAAACATAATGGATAAATATTTCACCGACTCCAGATATTTTCATATCAGAGGGTTCGGCTCTGATGAAATCCTAACTGGTCCGATAAATCCTACTGATCCCTCAATATAAATATTTAAAAAATGTTTCGTAATCCTACATGTATTTAAAATGACTGCCTTTTGCATTTATATATTTAAAATGACTGCCTTTTGCATTTAATAATAATAATAATAATATAATATAATAATTAATAATAAGATCATTATAAATATTTAATATTATTATATAAAATCAATAAATTATAATATTAATAAATACTTAATATATATACCTATTATATATTCTATGTAAAAGAAATATAAAGTATTTTTATTTTATTTAATTTGTAAATTTCTTTTGTAAAAGCCCCGAAAAAGGGCGTAAATAAATTACATCAAACTGAGTGATGCCGGCAAAAAAGCTAAACCTTTGAGGCGAAGGTCCGAATATACTATACCGATTGCCATCTCTAATGCACAGACGCAATGTAGGCATGTTGAATCAGTATTTTTAATGGAACCTGCTCTAACCCGGTGCACCGGGCACGTGCATGAAACTCGAAGGATACGAACGGAACACCCGTTCACAGTGGACGTTAGCTTTTTGAGAACGGGTCGTTTCTTCGACTCGTCTTTGTTTAAGTCGGCTAGTACGTGGAACGGGCAAACGGCCCCTGTTTTTCCTCCTTCATATAATCCCTCCCTACAGCCCCTCCCCTAACTCGCCTCACAATGCTGTCCAACCAGGTGACGACATAGTTCCCCTGCGTTCACACTGTGCAGTAAAGGGCGCTCTTGCGAAGGGTTACTTTAAAGAAATTGATTTCATATTCTAACTTATTTTTTTTTCCCTTTGATTGCTTAATTATTTATTTTCTAATTGAATGCGGTTTAGTACCTTGTGCGGGTGTCGTGTGTACGAAGCCAACGATTTGTGATTACATGAATTCCAGCATATATGAAAGTGACTCAGTTGAACTCCAATATGTAATAGGTATGAAACTTCTTAGTAAAGAAGACATCTTTTTTACAATTATTACGGTGTCTTATTATTTATTTTTGTACTCCCACCAAAACTCGCAATATTTAAATAATATATTTTTAATATCTTTGACCTTCGCCACCAATACCAGATTTGTATTATGTGTGCAGTTTCAATTTTACACGATCTCTAGTTATGCATCACAACGCTCATTATCAGCAATAAAAATATGGGAGTGCTCGCCGAGATTGAGATATTATAACAGACGATGGCAGAAAATAATTTATTGTTGATTTTTAAATATAAATGTTTTATTAAAATTGGCGTGAATGCTTTGCGTATATTAATATTATTGGATTTATTTTTCGATAACTTTTAAACGTTTATATCTTTATAAGATCACCGCGTTTGAAGCTAGATTTATCCTACTTTATTTATCCTACTAAATATGTAGATGTATATATTTTTTAAAATCTTTTTTATGTTATTTTATTTTTTATCTGGTAAATCCATTTTATTTAATGTATACTTTTTTTATGGCTGACAGAGTATTGCACCCACCGCTCTGTTCGGCTGAAATAAACAACTTATTATTATTATTATTATTATGACACCTAAGTTAATTATCGTAATTTAATTGTTGGGGTATTGTGCCATGTTGCGCTTCCTCCTTCTTTGGCCAACGTTTCGGTAAGCGTTATAGTTTCCATCATAAGGGCAGATGTAAAAATCTGTGTTCATTTTGAATTTGATTCTGAGGCCACATTATTGCATCTTCGCGTGCATATTCATATATTTTCTATTTGGGAGGGGGGTGTGGTTGACGCCGCCCCGGGAACCGTTCATTGAATAAACTGCCATAGGTCTCCCCAAATGGTTCGTTACTTTTGGTAACTTAGCAGGTGTGCCCAAATTCATGGGGTGAGGTTTGTCTAGTTCTCGTCGGTGAACGCGTTTACCCATCTACTGCGTGGCGGGCCGGATCGAGAGAGACTGGTTGAGGTCTGCCTACCCTAAACCACTCCAGGCGGACTTTCTCGGCCCATTCCCTGAAACCCGCTTGCACAGTGAGTGTAAACTGTGAAACAGTACAAAAATATCCTCTACACAGCATCCCCAAAGGCCCTTAAGGAACATTCTTCTCAGGGCCTCCTGGATGAAGCAAATATAATTTAAAAAAAAAAAACAAATTGACTAACATAATACGTATTCCGTGATTTTTAGCGGTTCTGCGTTTAGTGTGTTAATATTTTCTTAACTAATTGTGACATTTTCTATTGTTTCAGGTATGTCGTGCTTCTATTACTACCAAAAAACTAACCCAATATAAGTCTTGGCCAACATACAGGCTGTAAGTATGTTTTTTCCTGAAGTCTCCATTTATTTGTGATGGTATGCAAGACTTGGGTTCGATATTTCTGTAATGCATTGTTAACCCTCCGCCCGTCGCACCTTTTTTGTAACGTGAGGTGTCGCACGGGGTCGCTGAGGACCTCAAAAATTAATATGATTAAACTGATGTTATAGCTTATATTTTATGTATTATTTTAACTGATTATTATAGTCATTTGATAATTACTGCATTAAAATAAAAAGAAATATTAAAAATTAGATACAATTATTTTCAATGTAAAAGCTTAAAAATCAACAAGGGACATTTTTTTATTATTTTGAATCACGATTTTTTAAAAGAAAACTTTTAAAAAATCTGACGAATTTCAATAAAACTTATAGCTATTTGAGATTGATACAGACTTATTATTATTACAAAAAAAAATCAAGAAAATACAATGAAAAAACATATAAACTTGGTTTTTCTTTATATTTTTCTGTATCTCATATCGCATACTGAATGTTTGTGGCATTGTCGTCAAGTATAGTCCCTTTTAGGAAGTTACCTAAAGTAAGGTATCAGTGGGAACATTTAAAATGTACACAATTAGCATTAGGTACTGTAAAACCTGGACTTTAAAGACCCCACGCGACGGGTCGAGGGTTGAAGGTTGGTATTGTGTATTATACTGCGCACGTATAGGTACAATGGATTGGGGATTTTTTTTTAAGGCTAGGTCTACATTCGGCCAAATATAAAATTTCGGTTTGGTCTTGACTGTTTGTGGATTTTTATAAAATCAGTGAGGTCATTCAAATCCAGGAAATTATTCAGAATTACATGTACATGTTGATCCGTGGCCAGTCTTTCTACCCTTTTATGAACGATTTATAAATTGTACAAGTTTTGTATTCAACAGTGATACAACACAATTTTATTCCAAGAGCCAAGGGGTCAACGGCAACAACTTTGGGGAATGTTTTGAGGTGATATGGAAGAGCAGAAGATAGCCGATAAAGTTGGGGAATACTTCTGGCACAAAGATTTTTTCTTACATATTGGATGTAAACACGGCCCAATATTTTAATAATTACCGTAAAATGGAGTGAACTTTAACAATTTTCTACTTTGAAACTAAATTATGTGTGATCATTTCTGTGAGAATTTTTTATGTCTTATTTATTGCAGCTGTTTATCTATCGAAATATATATTTAAATAAATAGGGTACGTGTTTGAAGACTAAAAAAAATGTTTTCACCTTTCGGGGTGGGATGACTTCCATATACCATTGTTTATAAGCTTATTACCACTATACGCCAATCCCACAAAAATTGTAAAAAAATGCGAGTTCAAATATTGAAGTAGTTATATAATGTACTACTGGTCCCTGACATGCGTTCCAATGCCATTAAAAAAATTAATTAATTCTCCCTGCGTGTCCTTTCCCCGTCCTCGTTCCCCCTTCCCCGCCTTTCCCCTCCCTCTTCTCTTCCTCTCCGTGAACCTCACCTCCCCCGTTGCCCCTTCCACAGCCTTTCCTCCCTGCCGCTAAAATATATGAAATACACACATTTTAATTTATACAAATTTCATAACGCAAGAGCTTACCATTATATACAGCCTACGTGTTATGATGTGTGAGCTATATTATTATAAAGTTTCATTAAAATCCATTCAACATTTTTTGCGTGAAAGAGTAACAAACACACATATATCCATACATACTTTTGCGTTTATAATATAAGTAAGATTACAACCGGAATGTTTTATAATGAACATGTCACCAAACTAGCTTCTCAATTGAACCCTCAATATATTTGAAATTGAAGTGTAGCCAAAATTATACAGATATCCGCGGTGATCAAAATCATCCCGATTTATAAGTCGCCCCATGCTACGGTACTAAAATGTAATGAAATCCCTAAAAATACAATACCCATAGCGTTATATTATTACTTCATCCTGTTTTACGCCATTTTTTTCAAAAAACGAAACAAAAAAAAAAGTTTTTTCCTCACCGATTACATCTTTATTTTACTTTTAAAGTTGTCATTAAAGTTGCATTTCGATAAGCCTTTTGTATCTATGCATCATTAGCGTAGTTAAATGCTTCATTGCCCAGTGTTATCTAGGAGTTGCAAGCTCTAAGCCCAGCAACGTCCGCTTTGTAATCAGATGCGTTTTGCGCCCTCATTTAATCAATACCTTGGCGCGTAAAGTTGGCAGGGCGCCAGTCTCTAAGTAGGTTGTAGGAAGGTTGTGGGTCCCGATCATCCCCTAAACCCCTGGTCCCTGGTCCTACCGCACACCGCTCGGTCCCCGGCGCCCGCAAGGACTGCAACCAAAATCCCTAGCCCACCGGGTCAGTTCTCCCCTTACGCCATACATTGCAGGGGCGTGCCTTGGCTTTCGCTCTGACAAATGCTAAGTAATGATCTGATTAGTGGCGCTCCACGTTAGTGACAAAATTCTTGTAAAAATATTACAAAAACGAAGATCTAAATCGAATTAAAGTCGAAAATTAAGTCCTGCTGCTTTTAAACTTTTTTAAATTCTATCGATTTCAAATTATTTTATCTAAATTTTTCTTAAATTTCTTATAAAATTTATAGAATTAACAACTTTACATTTACCAGTTTCTTCGGACAATAAACAGAAAGAGCTTCAGGCGCCGCAACCGCTCTCAAAAAGAAGAAGATGGAGAGATATGTAATAACGAATGTTAAAGGAGCGCGCTAATATTTAAAGCGTTAAAATCGATGCGAAAATTATGAAAATGTTAAATAAAACACGACTCGTTTCAAATAGAGGAAAAATTCTCTTGGGGGCTGTCTAACACAGCATTTATAGAAACATTGTGAAATTTTTCATACAAATAACTTGTAAAATAAGAGAAACATTTTATTTTTCTCATGTATTATGTTCTACTGCAGGATTTTTTGTTATTGTTTTAGAAAACTTTTTTATTTTGCCAACATATGTATATATTTTTTTAAATTAAACATATTGTAATGGGAAGAACATTGTGGTGCCTATGGCAGCACTAGTGTAAATAAATAGATCACCAAGGAAACTATAAATAAAGATATCACCATGGAAACGAAAAATAACAAGGCAGTACAAATAAAATCTGGGTATAGTTAGATGACTGTAAAAATAAATAAAGCTGTATTAATGTAAATGGAATGCAAATAAATAGTGTGACTGAAAATCGTGTTGTTTTTATTAGTTTGTGAACCCAGAACGTTATTAAAAACGTAACAATTGGTGTCAGGTGTGGGGTTTAAAAAAAAAAAACAAACTACAACAGTGAGAGTTCGGTTCGGGATAATAAATTGTTTAACATTATACGGTGACAAGAAAAATGGCGACAAAGAAAAACAGATTGATGGATTTAAAGGTAGTGGAATTAAAGCGGGAACTTGAGGAACGTGACTTGGAGACAACGGGGACGAAGAGTGCACTGCAACAACGGCTACGAGTGGCTCTCGCGAACACTGGTGAAGATCCAGAGAGTTTTTCTTTCGAAACGACTGGCGGAATTGATGACCTCTGTCGACATATCGACACCAAACTGGAAGCAACCTCCCAAAGCATCAGTGACATGAGGACGCAGCTGGAAGGGAAGCTAGACAACATTTCTCGCTGCTTCAACGACAAAATAGTCGACATGGAAGAACGCATCCGGAGAATAGAGGAGCGACTCCATGCGACTGGTGGTGAGAGCACAGTCATGGATGTGAAGAATCTATCAAGGCCCCCAAACGCTAATGTCGACCAAACGCTAATGACCCAGTTGAGAAACGACCTACCCACCTTCGACGGAAAATCTTCCTGGGAGGAATATCTGACGCTCTTTGAGACCGCGGCCATGATAAATGAATGGCCAGGTATCAAGAAGGCGTCGATGCTGTGCCTGTCGCTGCGGGGAGATGCAGTAAGGGTATTGCAAACTATTCCGCTGACAGAGCGCCAGGACTATGAGCAGTTGACGCAACGTCTGGAAATGCGGTTTGGTCATCGTCACATGGAGCAGATCTACCGCTCGCAACTGAAGAACCGCTTCCAAAAGCCGAACGAGACGTTGCAAGAATTCGAAGCTGACATCGTCCGCCTGGTTAGAGGCGCCTACCCAACAGTGACTGACGATGTCTACGAGAGTCTGGCCATCGACAGATTCTTGGACGGACTGCAGGAGGGTGAAACGCAGCAGGCCGTCAAGTTGGCACGTCCGAAGATGCTGAGTGAGGCGTTGACGCAAGCTCTGGAGTTCGAGGCCGTGAAGCAGTCCGTGAGAAGCCAAGCTCGGGTACGTGCTCTGGAGACCACGGGGGAAGAATCGCAACCATCCATGGAGGAATTAGTGAAGCGTGTCCTGGAGGCTTTGAAGGTACAGAAAAGGGAGATACGCTGCTGGAACTGCGGTCAGACAGGACACCTTCGTAATAAATGCCCAAAACCAAAGAGACAAACCTCGAAAAAAAGGGTTGATGGGAAGGGGCAATCATCGATCCGTACTACCGAGGCTCCTGAAACATCTGTAACTATGGCGACACTTGGAGGGGGATCTAGCGGTATTTACATAGAGGGTCTGGTGGATGGAAAAGGTCGCAAACTGTTGTTGGACACGGGAGCAACTGCGTCGATCATAAGACCAGATATTGCTGCCTCCGAGGCAAGGATCGTGTCGTCACGATGGAAACTACGTACGGCAACAGGGGAGTTGGCGTGCGTGCACGGGGAGACAGCCGCCCTTTTCAAAATCGGCAACACCACCTTCAAGCATCAGGTTCTAGTCGCTGACATAGAGGAAGAAGTGATCTTCGGGATGGACCTGCTATCGAAATTGGGCTGTAAGCTGGACCTGAGAGAGGGAGTCATATTTTTTATTTATTTATTTTATTTATTTATTTATTTATTTTAACGCCATAAAATGGCTTTTACATTAAAGTGTTACATGAGATTATAAGTATACAGAGGTACACAGGAAGGTGTCAGTATTATATTAAGAACAAAATAAGAATGTACAAGTATACAAAAATAATATCGCTGAAGTGATACAGTTGTTATTGTAAGTACAATGAGATAAAATTGAAAAGAAATACAAAATACATATGTAATCGTACAATAGTAAAAGAATATACTAGGGTTTTAAAAGACCTGACATAAAACAAAGTGCCAAGTAAGCTATAAATATTGAAATTGGATTATTGAAATACGTGTTAGTAGGTATCCAAGTAATGTTATAGCAAGTTATTGCAAAAGGTATACATGTATACATATGGATCGACAACGAGGAAGTGGTACTGCAGAAGGGGGGTGGCGAAATGGTGTGTGTGATCCTTAGTGCGGATACTCTGCTACCCTAGTGCAGTGAGACACTGATTACCGCGTGTCTAGATACGTGGAGTCCACCGGGGCAAACTGTTATCTTGGAACCCGAGAGGGACGGTGCGGGACTCGGACAAGGAATTTTGGTCGGTAAGGCGCTAATCCGCACCCGTGAGGAAATACCCGTCAGGGTAATGAATGTCAATGACTACCCGGTAACCCTGAAGAAAGGCACTCGGTTAGGACATGGTTCACCTGTTTTGGCGGTTGTTCGGCAAGTTAACAACATGACCGTGACATCGAATAAGCTTCCAGACCAGCTAAAAGATCTCGTTGAACGAGCCAGTAGGGGACTTCCTGCCAGACAACGGAACGCTGTCGAAACGCTGATCAGCAGATATCAGAATGTCTTCGAAGGCTCGAACGGGTTGTTAGGAAGGACCGACGTCGTACAGCATCGCATAAAAACAGGGAACGCGGACCCTATCCGACAAGTCCCTAGGCGATTACCATTTGCGAGACGTGACGAAGCTGAACAGAAAATCCGGGACATGGAGAAAGGGAAGATAATTGAGCCATCAAACAGCCCATGGGTTTCACCAGTGGTACTGGTGAGGAAGAAGGATGGGACCACACGTTTTTGTGTGGATTACCGACGACTCAACGATGTGACCAAGAAGGATAGCTACCCTTTACCTCGGATCGATGACACGTTGGACACCTTGGGAGGCTGTCAAGTCTTTTCTACTCTGGACTTGAAGAGCGGATATTGGCAAGTGGAGTTGGACCCAAGAGACAAAGAGAAGACGGCTTTTTCTACCGGGATGGGACTCTGGCAATTCACAGTGATGCCATTTGGACTTTGTAATGCTCCTGCTACGTTTGAGCGGCTGATGGAACATGTACTAAGAGGGCTATCCTGGGAAACATGCCTGGTCTATCTGGATGACATCATCATCCTCGGCAAAACCTTTGAGGAACACCTGAAGAACTTGGAACAGGTGTTCCTGCGTTTGCAGGGCGCCCACTTGAGACTTAATCCCAAGAAGTGCAACCTTTTTCAAGAACAAGTCAATTATCTCGGTCACGTGGTATCCGAAAGGGGGGTCTCAGTCGACCCAGAAAAAATCCGTGCCGTCAATGAATAGCCAGTACCGAAGGATAAGCACGAGTTGAGAAGCTTCCTTGGCCTCTGCACTTACTACCGACGGTTCGTCTATGGGTTTGCAGATATTTCCAAACCATTGACAAGGCTCACCGAAGAGAAAAATTGTTTTGCCTGGGACTCTCACTGCCAACAGGCGTTCGAAAACTTGAAGCAGAAGTTAACCGATGCCCCTATCTTGAGCTATCCCAAACCAGAAGGGAAGTTTATACTGGATACAGACGCCAGCAACGTGGGTATGGGAAGCGTTCTGTCGCAAGTCCAGGAAGGGGAGGAGAAAGTCATCGGGTACTTCAGCAAGGTACTGTCTAGACCTGAGCGCAACTATTGCGTGACGCGAAGGGAATTACTGGCAGTTGTCAAGTCGGTGGAGCATTTTCACAAGTACCTTTACGGGAGGAATTTCCTGCTGAGGACGGATCATGCGGCGCTCAAATGGCTCTTGCACTTCAAAAAATCCCGAGGGACAGGTGGCGAGATGGATTGAACGGTTGCAGGAATATGATTATGAATCCGAACATCGAGCTGGAGTTCTCCACCGGAACGCAGACGCTCTATCCAGGAGACCTTGCGCGGAGGATTGCATCCACTGCGGGCGGATGGAGGAGAAGTCAGCAGTAGTGTGTAGAACAGGAGTCATGGATGAGGATTGGGAACCTGCAGAAATCGGGAAGGACCAAGAGGCTGACCCCGAACTGAAATATCTGGTGGAGTGGAAGAAGGCGATACAGCGGCCAACTTGGGAGAACGTCGCTTCTTCTTCTCCAAACGTCAAATCATACTGGGCTCAGTGGGATTCCATTGAATTGGAAAATGGGGTTCTTAGAAGGGCATTGGAAAAGCCGGATGGAGAACCACGTAAGTTACAGATGCTGGTTCCAAGGAAACGCATTCCCGAAATCCTTCGGTTGTTGCACGATGGAACCTCCGGTGGGCATTTGGGAGTCAAGAAGACCCTAGAAAAGGTCCGGGAACGCTTCTACTGGGTGAACTGCAAAAGAGATGTCAAGGATTGGTGCAGAAAGTGCGTGACTTGCGCCACGGCCAATGGACCGTACAAGAGAAAAAGAGCACCGATGCGATAGTACAACGTAGGTAGCCCGTTCGAGAGAATCGCTGTGGATATAGCTGGACCGTTCCCTACAACCGAAAACCGGAACAAGTATATCCTGGTCGCTATCGACTATTTCAGCAAGTGGGTTGAAGCCTATGCACTGCCCAACCAGGAAGCAGTTACCGTAGCGGAGGCATTGGTCACGGAGCTAGTCAGTCGATTTGGTGTGCCTCTGGAGCTACATTCGGACCAAGGACGTAATTTCGAATCTGCAGTGTTCCAGAAAATGTGCGAGATCCTGGGAATTAGGAAGACGAGGACTACAGCACTGCACCCGCAGTCTGATGGAATGGTTGAAAGAATGAACCGTACAATCGGCAGACATCTGGCGAAGGTTGTCTCGGATCACCAAAGAGACTGGGACCGACACCTGCCCTTGTTCCTGTTGGCTTACCGATCGGCGGTTCATGAAACTACGGGGCAGACGCCTGGAAGTGTGCTCTTTGGACGAGAGTTACGACTGCCCTGTGACCTGAAGTTCGGATGTAAACCGAAAGAAGACGTAGCTGGTGAGGACTACGTGTCAGACCTTCGTAGGCGTCTGGATGATGCCCACGACCGGGTCCGTGTGAATATCGAGGCTGCTAGTGACCGGATGAAGGAACATTATGACGTCAAGGCAGAGAAGGGGGGCTATCAATCTGGTGAACTAGTCTGGCTCTTCGACCCCCGTAGGCGCCAAGGTTTCTCCCCAAAACTTCAACGGTCTTGGGATGGCCCCTACGAGGTGCTGAAGCGGATCAACGATGTGGTCTACAGGATAAGGAAGAGGCCCAACGGGAAACCACGGATCGTTCACTTCAACCGGCTTGCTCCCTTCCTGGGTGACAATCAGGATGATCCGGAACAGCATGTCCGAGTCTGCAAGGTCCCTGAGGAGGAAATAACCTTCGAACAATTCATGTCCCAGGCTAGCGAGGGGCACAAGACCCGACATGGAGTGACACAAGAAATAGCGCAGGACCTGTTCGGGCTTTCAAAGGAGCATGCTCTGGCCTTCTGCGTGACACACGACTTCGACATGTCACGGGGAATTTCGAGGGTTTTGCAGCATAAGTTTATAGTGAAACAGGAGTTGGAGCGGCAAGCACCAGCTATCGGAGAGGTGGCGCAACTCAACAGGAAAGGACCACCAATCTTCTGCTTGGTGACCAGGGAGACAACCCAAGTTACGCCGGAGTACCGAACCATTTGGGACTGTCTGATGGTTTTGAGGGACCGCTTGTTGCAGTCTGATATCAACCGGATAGGGATCCCGAAGCTCGGTGGCCATGGGATTGGGCTGGACTGGAGGATCTTGCGGAGCATGTTCGAAGAGATCTTCCGATACACTGGCATATTGGTTCTGGTATGCTGTTACCACAAAGGGTCAGAAGCAAGTGATGGTAAAACTGTAGCTTGTTATTTCTTTGCGTCGGCTCGATGCAATCGAGGACTAGATTGCCGATACCTTCATGAAGAGAATTCGGGGCCTGTTCCGGGACGAAACAGCCCTAAGGAGGGGGCAATGTAATGGGAAGAACATTGTGGTGCCTATGGCAGCACTAGTGTAAATAAATAGATCACCAAGGAAACTATAAATAAAGATATCACCATGGAAACGAAAAATAACAAGGCAGTACAAATAAAATCTGGGTATAGTTAGATGACTGTAAAAATAAATAAAGCTGTATTAATGTAAATGGAATGCAAATAAATAGTGTGACTGAAAATCGTGTTGTTTTTATTAGTTTGTGAACCCAGAACGTTATTAAAAACGTAACAATATTTTTTGTTTTAAATAGGTACCTACCTAGCTTATTTCAGCATCACACTAATCCCCAATATGGGAATTCCAAATTTAGTTCCATCCTCAACAAAGTGGCATTTCAACACCCCTCCGAAAAGTCATTCATAATGTTAATTTTTTTTCCATCACTTTTAATGACTTCTCAAAGGAGTTACGAAGTTGTACATTGTTGTTGTTGAGCTTTTCAGTCACCGTCAAAATTACAACCACGTTCAGTTGGAACTTTTATACGATATCACAAACAAAATCACAAATATTTTTAAAAACAAAAAAAAAAAAAAAAATTAAAACCGATGAAGAGTTGGTAATTAAATAAGTTGTACTCGTATCATCGCTTATAGTAGAAGGTACAGTAGTTCAGCAAACTTTTAGTTGTGGATAATCGGAAAAGTCGGGCAATAAATCACGGCACGCCCCTGGTCCCTAATCCAGGGTTCCCACCCACTTACTACTTTCTACCCTTCCGGGCTTTGTAAGCACCCATCGCTTATAAAAGCCAGCACTTCCGTCCGGGTCTACATATTATACTTCCCGTAACCGGTATCCGCTTTTTAAGATAATGGCTTTAGAAGGTCGAGTGGCTGCAAGATTTTATAATCACGAATCAGCCTCTTTGTGATGCGTCAGTTTTTAAGATGCAAATTAGTTCAATGTCAACTTCGATGGAAAAATTAATAATTCGTCATAATTATGTGCACTTTACTTTCTGATGTTGCTAACTTAAAATATATTTTATTATATTTCCGTTGGTATAAAATATTAACCTTCGATTTTATAGTAACGTTGGTTAAATTGATACCTTTATCACTTGATAAAATACAACAAAAATACTTACAATTTATTTTTTTAAATTACAATCTTGGGACTCGCAGCACTTTTCATATAAAACCTTATTTTGGATTTGAGGCCAAGACTGAAAAATTACTTTTTTAACCTAAAGTAATAGCAAATATATAGAATGAATGTGTATAACTTTATTTATTTATATTTTTAATTATAATAGGTAATTAAAGAAATGAATTTTTGTATGATTTTAGAGGCAACTTCGACGATGACTGAGCAACTCGAAATGAAATCAACTCAACACTTCCTTTGAAAAGTATTTAAAAGTGATGTAAAAAATGTATTAAAAAATTGGTTAACACTAGAAGCGTGGAACATCCTGACACCCCTAGAAGCGCGGATGGGTCAATTATGGCCATTTTAGTTTTACTACAGCAATGTGAAGGTATATATTCAAATAAAACTAGTCATTATGATAAAATGTTTTCTATTTGAATATCTGGGTGCATACTGCTAAGGAAAAGAACCGTTTTTTGTGTTTTCCTTAATATACTGTCAAAATGATATCGTATTTTTTCAGTACTACTGTACAGTACAACCTCTTCTTTTGCTCGTTTGACGCTAGCAGGTTTTGTTCCGTTTGATTTTAGAATTTCAGCAAGGGATAGAGACGTGAAAAAGTTATCACAAGTGATATTTCTTCCTTTTTTAGGTATGGCTGCATCATTTTTCTCCATGACTTCTCAATTGCACTTAGAGGAGAATTTGGATAAAAAAATATGTATAATGCATTTACGTGGTTCAAGTCTCGTATAAATAATAATCATCATATTTCATGGAAAGTCATAAAAAGTTACGATTATGCGCACAATAAAATATTGACTGGAGCAGGAAGAACATCAAAATGGGTCAAATTTGGGACGCCCGCGCTTCTAGTGTTAAATGGGTTACGTTAGGTTAGGTTTGGGCTATTTTGCTTTTTTTCATAGCTTTTTTAGACTTGACAAAGAGGTGTTAAGTTAATTTCATTCTGAGTTGTTCGTTCACCGTCAAAGTTGCCCCTAAAATCATAAAAGATGTGATCATTGAGTTGATTCTGAGTTAGCATGGAACAAACTGATTTGTGAGTTAATGATAATTATTTAAAAAAAAATAATCAGAGTATGCAATTCACACGCTGTAGAAGTGAAACCTTCAGAAAACTAAAGTAGACAAGAGTGGGGAGAAAACGAAGCACTTTTTTTTACCAATGTGAAGAATGTTTTTTTCCACATTTTCGGCGTCAAATTCCAGTGCACCTTTTCCTATACATTTGGTATTAAATTTGTGTTTTCTTTTTCGGAGTCGCTAGATGTCGTTTTCTTTTCTTTTACCTGTTTATACAGGAGTGGTTTGAAGATTAGATATTGATTTTTTTTTTTCGAATTTTGTAGGATTTGACCCCTGGTTGAATTTAGTCAGGCGCTTTATACCGCTACACTATTGGAGGCTCGCGTGGAAAGCTGGATTTATCGTATTATATTTGAACCGAGCACCCGTGAAATAATAAATTTTAGTGTCGCTCGTTTCCGTTTCATTGAATTTCAAATCACAACGGTGCTAAAGAAGTTTCATTTCAAAAAGTACCTATAGACAAAAAACATTACAAAGTGTGATGGTTAATTAGTTAAAGGTCTCATAAAAACTAATAATAATAACTCTTATTTGTGTATATTAGTTTGTCTATTGTTATTTTTGAATATGTGATAGGTACTAATAATAATCGTAAAACCATTGATATTGGAAAACCTTACAAGAAAACGGTTATTCAGCGTGACCGAAACCTTTCTACATCCGAGCGTCAGTTCTAACCACTAAGTTATGACACTGTACATCAGATATTCCATACTTCTCCAGTATATATTATGATCTTTTTAAAATTGATTTTGAAAGTTTTTCTGTTTTTCTAGCGTTTTTAATTATGCTTATTGTTTCATTATTAATTTGATATAATTTTTAATCTGATCTTTAAAATATGATTTGCGAACTTTACGGCCAAAAGTATTATTAGCCAACGTTCCGGAAAAAAACGTTCTTGGTATCCAGAATTTGACGGCTACACCAAAACTAAACACCGAAAACCACATTAATTAAACTATTATAGTGAAATACCGGTCGTGGGAGTATTAACGCGTGCAACACGGTGTCAATTTTACAAACATAAACACAGACTTCATCACAATCTGCCCAGATGATGGACACTGTAACGCTGTCCGTAAAGTTGGCTGACGAAGGAAAAATCGTAACATAGTAATATGTAGTGTGATTTAGAAAAAAAAAATCCTTTTTATGTAGGAATGAAGCAACTGTATAAAAAAGTGAGTTATTAATTATGTCAAATAAATGCTTAATTAATGAGTGCTTTCTGAAACAAACGCTAACATTGAACTATTGAAAATAGCGCCAAAAATAATAAAGTGGCGTCCAAAAGTCGTGATATAATTTTTTAATTAATCATTTTTTTAAATTAAAATATACAATAATATTCTATATATTGTATCCAGGACATCTTTATCACCTAATTAATTGCCTTCGCTGTAAATATTTTAAAAAGATCGCGCATGCCTGACATTCTCAAGATCATTATTAATATTAATAAATATCGAATACAATATACAGTCATGATTTCACTTTTCTGAATTTTATTTCTTTTCCAATTACATTTTTATTGGCATTTCGTTAATCAACTAAACCATCGAATAGTTGCCTAATATAGATGTATTTGAACTATGTATTGTTCACAGTTGTGAAAAAAAAAAATTTAACATTGCGTTAAAATCGGTTTCAGTTTCAGTTTCAGTGCCGGCAACCCGGGCGTTTATTTAGTTTCATGGTTATTTACATTGTTTTCTTTTCTTTTATCCGCCTCACTAGACAAAGTCTGTTCCGATAAAAAAGATAAATTATATGTTTGTATATTAAATATTTACATACATACTTTGTTTTGTTTTTTGTTTTTTTTTTTTTTTTTTTCTTTTTTTTTTCCTTTTTTTTTTTTATTAGTTACATTTCCATGAGAAGATTGCATATGTTATATAGATAAAAGTAAATTAAAATTTTGTGACAGTTGAATATAGCGGTTACATAATAATTAATATTGCAAAATTGCAGTTTCTCGTATTTGTTTTATTTGAATATTATATAATTTCGTGAGAACTTGTATGAAATGTTATTTATTTCGAATATTTTGAATGTCTGTTCTTTCCTTTTCATTCAACCATATTATAAATCTTTTGAACAGCCAATTCAAATTATTTGGGGTGACGTAAGTTTTTGTTTGTGTTAGGAAGGTATTGAAAATGTGTGGTGCTAGGTAAGATTCGTGTTTTATTGCAAAAGTTGATTTGATATGGGGAACTTGAAAGTGCTTATTAATTTTTGCTCTTGTGTTTTGCGAGTGAGGTATGTGGAGATGTGAAGTTTTGATACAGTTTTTGTGAATGATCTTCCTTATGAATAGTTTATTTACGTCTAGTAATTTGTTTTTGATCATTAGCTGTTCCTTCGGATGTTGGTAAGGTTTTTTAAACATAATTCTAATTATTGTTTTGTGATTTATTTTAAGAGAATTGAGGTAAGCATCTGCTGCTCCTCCCCAAACTGAAATTCTATACGTTAAAATACTTTGACAGAGTGCGAAATATATATATTTTTAGTTGATTTAATGACATGATGTTTCGTATTGTTTTGAAGATGTATGATAATTTTCGTATTTTTTTGATAATATATTAATATGGAGATCCCATTTTAGTTTATGGTCAACAGTTAAACCTAGATATTTAATATTGTCTGCATAAACAATTTTGTCACAAGTACAGCATGTGTTATTTGACGAAATATTGGTGCAGGGGTTAAGATGTAGTTGTGGTTAACTATGTGGTTGACCAGCCTTTGTTTTGCTAAAAGTTAAATATTTTTGTTTTTGAAATGTTCAGTGTTAGTAGATTATTTTGTAGCCATTTATTTACTACAGTCATCCCTGTTTCTGTGTTTTTGAATACCTTTTCCCATGATTGTGCCTTGAACAAAATTGCAGTGTCGTCTGCATAACTGATTACTTTGTACTCAATTTTTCCTAGGTTTATCTCAGTTAGACTATTTATATAAATGAGGAATAGTATGGGACCCAAGACGCTGCCTTGCGGTACTCCATACCTATGATATCTGCTTTGTCACTGCTGTATTTATTTATTTTTACTATTTTTTGTCTCTTTTCAATGTAGCTGACAAACCATTTTAGCGGTTGACCAGTTATACCGATATTTTTGAGTTTTTATTGTAGTAAGTTATGCGAAATAGTGTCGAAAGCTTTTGCTAGGTCTAAGAACACCCCTATCACCTTTGATCCGCCATCTATGCTTTTCACTATGTAGTTGGTTAATTCTGATAAAGCATCTTCTGTTCCCATTTTGGCACGAAATCCAAATTGGCGGCTTGAGAGCAGGTTGTGTTTTTCAAGGTACGCAAGTAATCTAATTAATATGTTGAAAAATAATAATTTTATGATATTCTTCACCAAAAAAATGTAAATGTTCAGTCTAGTGCTGTTTCGCAGGGGATGTTTCTAAATTGATATTTTAGATTACTTATATTATATTCGTATATTTTGTATATGTTATAATCTTTCTTGACTACATACTTACAGCCTTACTATAAAAAAAAACTTCCCATTCGTTAAGCGGTGTTTTAGTTACACATTGAATAAATAGCTTAAGCGTAATATAATGTAAGCGTAATGAGTAAGTTCAAGAAAGGAACGCTCCAATGGTTCGGGCATGTAGAGCGAATGAACAAGGAAAGGAGTGTAAGGAGAATATATGACGCAAATGTGAATGGTAGAAGAAGTCGGGGACGCCCGAGAAAAACATGGCACGACCAAGTGAATCAGATACTTGAGTCAGGCCATGTCAAGAGTCAGAATAATAGAAGAGCATGTATGAGACGATGTATGAATGTGAACGAGGCAAGGAGTGTGTGCCAAGACCGAGTTGTTTGGCGGTCCGTCCTCTCTGCCTACCCCTGCGGGAAACGGCGTGATGGTTAGTTAGTTAGTTTTTTGAATAAATACCGTAAAATTTGTAACTCTTACTAATAAAAAAATGCCTTTAACTGGTTGTGAAGAAGCTAGCAACGTCGCATTTTGGTTCCCTGCGGTCCTGAAAAAGTTGGGTTATTTCTAATATAGATATTATTTTTAATTTACAGTTACCACGTGAATTAATAAAGAATTTCATTAAATTTTGTTTTTTAAAGAGTAGGTAAGTACAAATACAAGAAATTAACATAATATTGCGCAAACAATAAATCCAAAATGATCTATTTTTTGGTTATTCTTTGGGAATCATTATTATTTTTATTTTAATGCGTATATTAGGATCGGTTATTTATTTTAGTTATTATACCCGCAAGACTGGGAGGATAGTGCAATCCCAGTCGGCTATATTACATACATCCAGCCTATATCCATCCATACATGTAGCCATCATTTTTTTTAACAGGAATGCTCGATTTTAATACCCTAGGCCTAAAAATATTTTAAGGCAAACATTTTTTAAGGTAATCTCCGGTACCATACTAAATCCACCAACATTTAAAGACATCAAATTATATGTCCCTAACGTGTATACTCGTGGGAGATCCCACGCACTTTTTTATGCTCCGAAAGCGAGAACTTCTACCTATCAGAATGCACCATTAAACAAGGCGACTCAATTGCTCAACGACTCTGCATTGAGCATCGGCATCTTCAATGTCACCTACAGAGAATTTAGTAACTATCTCTTGACATACGTCACAACATAGTTAAACTGCCCCCCATGCAATTTTTTTAAATTTTGTAATCTTCTCTATAATTTTTTTGTGTTTTATGGTAGACCTGAATAAAATAAATAAAAATACAACAGAGCTAATTAAATAGTGATATTAACAGTTTTCTTGAAGATTTTATAAATAAAGGGAATTTCTTTTAAAAATTGAAATTTTTTGCAATTTTTCGAAGTTTTGAGTAAAACTTTTTTTTTTAACGTTTATTTTTAAATTTTTATTTCATTTTTATTAGGTTTTGAATTAAAATATTCCAATTTATAAATATTATATTACACTAGCAGACCCGGACACACGTTGCTGTTGCTAACGCAACACAACGCCATTACCCAACCTTTATAAAATACACATACACTAGTTTGCCCGCTGCCCGCTGCCTGAATTGAATATTTGAATTTCTTGGTTTTTCTCTACTATAATAAACATGTTTTATACATATAAACCTTCCTCTTAAATCTCTCTATCTTTTGGTGAAAACCGCATGAAAATCCGTTGCGTAGTTTAAGAGATCTAAGCACACAAACATTTTGAGCGACTTCACTTTATACTATTATTTCAAAAACAAAAATCTAAGAGTTAATTTTATTAAAGGTACGTTTACTTTGTATCCTGATTTTGAAATTGTTGACAATTTTTAAAACTAGTAATGTAAAAAAAGTATTTTTTTGTGTAATTTTCTCCTTATTTAATACTTACATGGATAACGACACTGGTTTCCTGTCACCACACAAAAGACAGAGAAGATATTTCATCTTCCCAACTACGAACGTAATTTATATCATGAATGTGGAAGTACATTATTCGTGGTAGCTACCTGAGCAGTAACAACACTCGTGTGGCGTGCGGTTAATTTGCACTTGCACTGGGAACTTTCTCCGGTGTCTCTTGTATCAAACAACTCCTATCAATTAACATCATTTTATTATCGATTTTGGAAAGCCAAACAAACAATGGGAGAAGTGTTTGTGCGGATACGATGTTTTAACGATTTTACAAAACACTTCGTTAATTAATTTCGCACGATACTTAACATTTTTATATGGCAATTATTTATGGATTTATGTCCGGGTAGTATTGATTAAAAGATGTAGCTTTTACGAACAAATTGCAATCAAATTTTATGAGCTTACTTGAACAATAAATTTGTACATAGTAACTTTTCAAATATGAATAATAAAACGCCATGGTTATGCGAATGGTTGTGTGGTATTTTAATGTAGGCCGTAAGTAAAATGTCGTAGGCCGATCGTAAAATCTGCCAGATCATGATGCTCCTAGCCACATCACAATCTTCCACATCGTGAAATGGCGGCAGATCGTGATGTACCTGAGGCGCATCATGATCTGCATGATTTTATGATAAGCCTGCAACATATACAATAAAATAACCCACTTTTCAAAAAAGTTTCATAGTGATCGATACTTAAAAGTGACACAGAAAATGAAAAGCTAAAAATACTCATTGATATCTTATAAACTTTCAATAGATATTGTGGTATATAACTGCAGGATATTGAACGAAATATTCATTTAAAAAATTACCTCTGATAAATTATCTTGAAGTGGCTTAAATATTAGCCTCCAGAGATCCCTCACAACGCACGTAAGCCGCTTTCAACTAGCAAAAAGGTAAAAATAAAGTGAATGTGTATGAAATGAATTTCGCCCTATTATATAATGATATTGATTATTTATTATATTTGACTTAATATAAATAATCTAATGTTTTCCAATTAGATATCTGTGAACCCTTATAACCTATATGTAATATATTTAACCATTCAGTATTAATATCAAATATTTGGTCATATTCTAATAAATGATAATTTCCAAGTCAATATTATTATATAGAGCTCTAAGATGTTCTTTAATAGTTATTAATTTATTTACTCTTTTATACGCGTATGGGGCTTTTACATTGGGTAAATGAACTGGTTACAAATTTTTATAACACTATTAAATATACGTTTGGTTGCAAGCGGTTTTCAATTATTGGAAAGAATAACTATGTATAACCCATAATTATAAGAAATAATATTTTGAAATGAAAAATTTATTTACTTATGTTTCAACCATCTAATTTTTAATGTTAAAAATGTTGATATCATTTTTATTGTCATTTGCTAAAGTACGTAGGTGAAGGATCAGCGAGTTTGCTATATAATTTGTTTGTGAACGGTGAAAATGAAATAGGTTCTTAGACCTAGTATGTCTAGTAGGTAAGGTTTCAGAGAGTCCAATATAAAAATAAACTATAATTGCTACATTTAAGTTTGTACTATTAAAGTTCTTTTTTAGTTCTGTTATTATTATTCTACAGGCCAGATGTCGCACGGTACTCGAATTATAATGGAACTTGAATATTAAATTGAAAATTTGATTAACTCTTCAAATTCTGTAAAACAATATTGTCCCTATCACTCCAATATAGTTCCACAAACCGGTTACTCGTGATATTTAATTGTAAAAGCATTTATGTGTCCTTCTGCAGGAATAAAAAAAGTATAGGTATTGTTTTTTTTCTATCAATACTACACCTTCACTCAAAAGCACGTTTTCGAATGATAAATGCATTTAACGTTGCAGTTTTTCATGCGATTTATTTCCCTGCCTACTTAAAACGTACTTTATCGAATTCTGCATCAAAATAACACACAATAAATCTTGTACCTAGATCTTATCTGCAAGCAAGAACAAGTCCGTATTTCAGAACATCGCATCGTAGGACGAAGTATCTTAATTTCAATCTACCTCCTTGTTACTTACTAGCAAGCAGAATTAATTAGTCCTTGTGTATGATTATGTTTGCACGTTGCAAGAATATTTCCATGACCCTTTATTAAACTGCAACAAGTTCTTATCTGTTGTTTTCAGATAATCAATATTCTGTTTTCGCGCATATCTAAATACGTAAGCAAAAATTTCAAATTTCAATGGTTTCAACTGAAATTTCTACATTACTTCAAATGCAAATCTTCGGTTTTAAAACAATCTCGTCAATTTTAAGTGGAAACAATTCGAAATAGTTTGTTTAAAACTGGATACATCTGAATATTTGTCATTTTATTTGTTATTTGTCATGTTTGTCGGCTCTTAAAGATTGAAACGTTTTTATTAATTTTGCTCCTGTTTAAAACTGGAAGAGCCCCTTTTGACAAATATTTTGATACCCTTATCGTATTTTAAGGTTTTGGGATTTGTTTCCGTTTATTTATTTATTTATTATATTTTAAATGCACATTTACAGTTATACATAACCAATAATAAACATACATTGTATTTTATTAAGTAATAATAGCGTTTTTGAATTTTTGAATATTTAGTTGAAAAATATCTATATCAGGGGATAGGTAATTTAGTAACAGAATCATTTTATATTTCCAGAAAGATTTGGGATCACATTTGATATTTTTTTCAATAGAATTAATATATTGTACATGTGCTAATCGAATACTGCGTTTAATTTTTGTTCTAAGTAGACAAAACATGTCCCGTTCACTCACCATTCCAGTTTTCTTCCATTTTTTGTAATGTTTGAATTTGAGTTTAATGTCGCTAACAACCTCACTAGAAAACCATTTAGGATATTTCCTAACATTCCTCGGAGTGCGCTTAATTTTGAAGCACATATCAAAGTATTTATAAATTATGGAATAGAAAAAGTTTGTCGCTAAATTAACATCATTTATGTCCTTCAACGGTTGCCAATCATGAGATTGCAAATGGCAATAAAGTGTCTTAAAATCGCCATGTTCGAAGTTCCATCCTCGCCTTAATAATTTAGACACTAAATTGGACTAACGTGGACACTAAATTGGACACTAAATTGACCTTTAATACTGAAAGGTCAATTTAGTGTCCACGGTTAATATGAATTCACTATTTTCGATTAATATTGAGTATTAGTAAAACATTTAACAGTATCATAAAATAAAATCGAAACTAAAACAATACTATAGGACAAATGACTAAAAGTACTATTGTACTAAGTACTATTGTAATTCATAAGATTCACCAGTGTTGATGTAAATTTTATTATACTTAATTATATAAATGGAGTTATTAAATATAACAATTATGACATAGGTGTATCTGAAACAAGATAAACATTTAAAAATGATAATAAAAAATGAAAAAAGGTTGTACATGTAAAAATAAAAAAAATGTCTAAATCAGTTAAGGACGAAAAAATTAAGGTTAATTTTTTTCACGTGCAATGAACAAGGCCTAATACGTTATAGCTGCCTACGCGTCGAACTGAATTTACATGAATTAAGTCTCAATTTAAAAATATACGAGATACTCGCAATGTCCATAAATAACTAAAAGCATTTTCTTAAATAAATATCGCAGTTTTGTATATTTTTATCATCCCGTGAATAATTCATGATATCATCTGAATTTAAACAGAATTCCGGCTCGTAGGTTGTAGGACAGTAATACTGCGGGTAATGTACTTCAGGTCAGTGTTGACTAAACGACAATGCCGAGTAACCTTGGCAATCTTTAATAGGTACGCAATGATGATAATGAGTGCACCACGCAGAGACAGGGGCCGGTTTGCAGATTGCTGATTACTTCAGAATGCGGTACGGAAAGTTCTGAGTGTTGCGGGGGAATTGATGGAGGCAGATTGTGAGGAAATGACTAATTTTGATGGAGGACGCATTTTGTAGCACGTTTTAATGTATTTTAAGGGAATTTAATGATTTTCAATGTGTTTTAATCAATTTTAATGGATTTATTGATATTTTTTTTATTTGATAGCCCATAAGGCTATATCTATTACGTAAAAGATAATAAGTTCAGAATTTAAAAACAAAGCGTGGAGAAATAAAGAAGTGAAATATAGGGTAAAGAAAATAATACAAAATATCTGTTCCCTTACTGATTAACAACGTGTTTTAAATTTTACGCTGCTGATAAACAACCATTTAGGTACCATATTTGAATGGTTGGGTAAATTTTACCTAACCGCCGCACGTTTAGGCACAGATTATTGAAATTACAGTACGTTCTAACAATTACTACAAGAAATAACTATTTACTTGCACAAATATCAATCATATCGAAAGTGAAAAAAAAAACAAAATGGTGGCAAAGGGATCGTCTTATAAGCAAAATTTTGAACTGTGATTGAATAAAGATGGAATTTAAATGCATCTTTTGCCATCTCTACACGTAATTAATTGTTTCTTCTAGGAATTAAGTTGAAGTGTAATTTTCATAATCTGTGCCTAAAAAGTGCGGCGGAAAAAAAATATTAGAGGAAAATAATTCTTTTCAGGGCCTATTTCATCTTTGGCGACGCTGTGTGGAGGTTCTTTTTAGGGAAAAAGGAAGAGGTAGTTTTTCCAAGGAAAAGGGCATCAGGGGTGGTTAGGATTCTTGGGGCAGTGTGTCCAGGAATGAAAGGATGTATGAATACATTCCTTTCACTGCAGTGCAACGCGATGGGTCGAGAGTGTCTTGAGGCTGGAGAAGTCAAAAGGGCTACCTCAACCATTATCTCCCGATCTGGCCTGCCATGCGGCTTGTGAGCAGGCGTTTACGACGCCAAGACCCAGACCAACCTCACCTCGTGAACCCGGGCACATTATGGAAAAAAATAGCTATAAAATCCTACTAAGTCACCAAACGTAACGAGCCACTTTAGGTTATCCAATAATAAATGGTCCCCTGAGCGGCGATGTCCATACCCGCTTCCAAATTATACATTTAAATCATTATTTTTGCCTAATGTACAATATAAAATCACATAATTCATTTTGCATTTTTATCAAAGTACACTTGATGAAATAAACAAAATGACAAAAAGTGATTCGTAACAATTTAAATACACATAATAATTTTTAAAATTCACTTCTTATTTTACTCTTAAATTATTGACCTTATGGCTTATGTTTATACTACAGAGTACAGACTACCAGACGATGGCATATTTAGATAGTTCAAGAAGATACATTTCTCAATTTGTTTGCCAATTATGTACAAAATTGGTACATTTAATCATGCGATGCAACTCTTTCTATAGATATCAGATGAACAATCTCTTCGACATTTAATTGCTGCTAATAATTTATCAAAATATAAAATATGGGGCTCATGTAATTTGAGTGCTCTACAAATTTTCACGCTGTGATTTAAGAAGCTTGAATAAATTAGTTTGTATCTATTAGTTACGATAGACAGAGAGTAGCGAAGTCCTAAGTCGAACATTTGGCATTTCGTCTGTCTGTTAATTGGCGTGTACGTTTCAAAAACATTAGAAACATACTAGATTCCAAATCTATGAAAATTGTTTATTACTCTCTTTGTCAATCAATCATTGAATATGGAATTATCGCATGAGGAGGTGTAACACCAGCAGCTATCGATTCATTATCGAAGGCAAAAAATTAATTATGAAAGTTATTCTTAAAGTTCCCATAATAACAAGTACTGTAGATATATTCAACAAATTCCATGTATTAGATAGATATTCGACCAATTAACACAAAAACAATCTTAACTCATCTGCTAAAAATAAAACACATACATTTTATGAAAATACCCAAAATATTATTTACAAGTACTGTGGATATATTCAACAAATTCCATGTATTAGATAGATATTTGACAAATTAACACAAAAACAATCTTAATTCATCTGCTAAAAATAAAACACATACATTTTATGAAAATACCCAAAATATTGTAAACACGCGGCACAAAACCAAAGAACTCATACAAACACCTAAAACAAACACAAAATTTGGTCAAAGAAATTTCAAATACATTGCGTCTAAAATATACAATAATCTACCTGACAAAACAAGACAATCGAACAATATTAACAAATACAAAATTCTGATCAAACAATAGATCATCAAAAAAGGTCGTGCAATAATAAGTCACCTCACCCAAATTTAATCCTCTTATTTCATTATTACCACTACCTACCAAACTGAAATTTTTTGTCAAATATTTTTACTTTATTGAAAAATGTACTTTATTTAATATTTATTGATCGTCTGGGCCCCACACGAATTAACATACACTTTACGCATTGAAAGAGTCCATAAGAAATTTTTAAGGTTTTTATTCTCGCGGCTCTATGGACGTTACCCTTGGCTTTACCCATCGATTTATATATTAGGCATGACCAATTACCACTCCCTAGAGACACGTAGAGGTATTGCTTTGCTTAAATATTTTTTTCAAATAATCAACGGTCACTTATCTAATAATGAGATACTGGCCCAATTAATTTTTTTTGTACCAGAGTCTCACTCTCGAGGACGTCATCACAACCTCCTATATGGTAGAGCAAGCCGCACTAATTTATTTATGAACTCACCTGTGGGGAGAGCTACGTGCTTTTTGAATGAAGTGGATAAAAAAATAGATTTATTTTTTGTGTCCTATAGCGCATTTGTAAGATTTTTGGCATTGCATATACACTGCATAAATGGTACAATTATAACGTCTTAGGCTATATTGCCTGTAAATTGTTATAAATATATGTACAAATTATATAAATAAATAAATAAATAAATAAATTTATAAAATATTTGTAAACTAGTCTGTCTCGACACAGGATTTCCTAGTGAGACAGGCAAGGCCAAAAAAAATGTAAACCTTTTTATATAGATGCACAAATAAAAAATATTGAAAAAAAAACTTTTTAATACGGTGGCTGTTTTAATAATTCATTAATTTATTTTTCAAATGTGAAATCGTCGTCTTTATTTGAATTTTCTCAGTCCCATTTTTTCTAAATTTCGATCTTTTTGTTTTAATGTGAATACCGTACAAGAGTCCCAACCTTCTAGAGCCAATGAGACTGTGGTATCTCCATTTGAAGAGGCTGAAGGTAGTGAGGAGGGGAAGGAAATGCGAGAGATGAAGGCGAGGAAGTAGCTGGCTATTCAGATCTGGTGACCGAACACGGGCAAAGCCATTTCAAGCAACGTTTCAATTCTGAATGTTGGTCTTAAACCAGGGCGATACTGAAGGTATATTTCGCTATGGAACGTGCGACAAATATACCTTATATTATTTTTATTAATGCAATTGTGAAATAATAAATAAAATTTATTTGCTCACGCCGGGATTTGAACTCGTGAAAAAGAAAACGGATTGTCATTAAATTTTCAAGATAGTGACGTTTCTTTGTTGAAATTATACAGGGTGTCCGGGGGTAAAGTGCATTAACTTCGGGAGGTGATTCTACATGATGGTAGGAGTAAAAAAGATAAAAAACTTTTTTCGAAATTCCAACTTTTTTTTTCCCATACAAAAAGACGTACCTACTAAAAATACTTAGTGCGAGGTACGATGTTACTTGCTGAGCGTCCGCCGGGCACTATTGTGGCAACATAGCATGTTTGTGACTGGCCCGTATCGTAACAGCGGAAAATAATAAAGCTAGTGGCACACGCCGGTCTATTTTTATCTTTTTACCACAAAACAAGCCCTAAAAGTTGGAATTTCGAAAAAGTTATTTATCTTTTTTACTTATAATATCATGTAGAATCACCTCCTGAAGTTAATGCACTTTACCCTCGGACACCCTGTATATTACCTTCATTAAAATTCAGAAAAATGTGTAGTTTATAATTAAGTATATAGGTTTTTAAGTACCTACTGACAAATCTTATGATTTCGGAGGAAATTTTGGTTTTGATTTATAAAATAAGAAAAAATTAAAAATATTTCATCAACGCGTGTTCTATTCACAAAACTACTATTAGTTACCAATTCATTTTAACTGATTAATAGCATGTTTTTTAAGTAAAAAGATTTGTACGATAATTTGTAATAATAAATAAATTGATGAAGTAAGTATGTTGATGTAAATGAAGCGAGGAATGTATACCAATATGAATTTGTAGGGTGTTCCATCCTTTCTGCATATCCATACGAAGAAATGTTACCACGGTTAGGTAAACTAGTCCCAGGAGAGCTCGTACGCTTGTTTGAAAACGAATAAAAGAGAATATACTAGAATGATGACGTCACGTACGATCTCTCGCTAGGACTAGTATAGTTAGAATTTCAATCCTAGCAAAGTTATAAACTCGATTATAAAACTTCAGAAATAACCTATGTACACATCTGCTTGATTATTCCTAACGATATCGGGTTTCGTTTTTTACCGTTCGTTGATGTTTTTCCATACAAATATTTCATGTTTGTTTTATAATATCATTATGTCGGATATGTCTTTTTAAGCTCATATGATCTTTGTATGCAATCTCTGCTACTTATTTTCGTAATATAAATCAAGCCAAATGTATTATGTACTATTTCAAAACATGGAAAAAGCTAATACCTGCAAGGGGCCCCTCCCAAATTGGGAGGCGTGTATGGGTACCACCGCTCCGGAAACCATTTTATTGGATAACAAACACCTCTGCCATAAGCCACCCCAAATGGTTTGCTACGTTTGGTAATTTATCAAGGGTGTTCGGGTTCATGGGGTGAGGTTTGTCAAGGTCTTGGCGGCGGATGCCTCTGTGTCTAATCATCCTGTGTGGCGGGCCGGGTTTGGAAAGACTGATTAAGGGAGACCCATTTATACCTCTCCAGCACCTCTCATTTCGACCCATCGCCTTGCACCGCAGCGTGAAGGATGGATTCATACGTCCATCACTCTTGGACACACTTATACCAAGATTCCTAACCCTTGCCACATGCTTTTTTTATTCCCGAAAATATCCGAGGAAGAGGTAGACCTTTCCCTCCTTCCCTTTTATAAAAACCATTAAAGATATAGGCATAGGCCCTAGACAAAATAATTTCCCTGAAGGCCTCCTATGTGGTGCTAATATAAAAAGGCGCTTCAAGCCATTCCATAATAAATTATCTTCATTCTGATTGCTTGCGGCTACACAATTATAAATTATTGCATACAGATATTTTTGTAGACTTACTCATTGAACGCCTTTGGTAACTGTCTATTCTCTCATATTAAAAGAAATGTTTACTTAAAGAGAAAAATAGCCCAGCCGTGGAATGGCGTGGAGGCACTGTAAAACTGACTACCGCAGTATCTAACCCACGTCCATGGAATGATATGTGGGAAATTATAAAAAAATATTTGTATTTTGAACCCGTGACCTACCGACTTAATTAAGCCATGAATCGGTTTACATCATAATTTGCAGCTTATTTCCAAGAAAAAATATTTCGCAAAGGTACTCCTTAATGTTAGTTTTAAGTATGATTAAAGAATTTCAAAAACTTTTGTTCAAATATCATTGGAGCGTGCAATTTTGACGTGTGAAAGGATGAGACCATCTTCAATTTTTCACACAAAAATAATTCTGAGAAAACGCAATCAATCGCAGATTTCAACTCATCTCAACTTCATGCGAAGGCTGGCGGTATTTAATCTGTAATCAAGAACAAACATGGCATTATTAACAACATGTTTAATGAAGCAGGTATTTAATGTGATGGACTTTCTTATGTGATGCAACCTTCACCTAGACCTTTACCCCCCTTTTATAATAACATAATTCCTCTGAAATTACATGTGGGATTAAACATTGCCAAAACTTCTAACTATTAGAAGATACCAATAGCGTACGAACCGCGATTACGATTTCGCGTGTGGATGACGACATATGTAAATTGTATGATGACAACTCAGAATCATGCAATTTCAACATCCCAAAGGTTTGAAAAGTCAGTGGTTAAATAGGTTACTTACCTAATGTAACCTATTTAACCAATTTCTTCTATATTTTTTCCTCATTTTTAATGAGTTTTCAAAAGGAGGTGTTGAAGTTCCACGATTCTGAGTTGTCTACTCACCATGTTGTACTGATCGAAAAAAATATAGCAAAAATAATTAATACCATGTCTTCAATGTTTTTTAATGTTTTGTTTACTTATGTTAAAAATTCTCATCTCAAGATGCAATACTTCGCTATACAAGTAGTTTTCTCATTATTTTTTTTTAACGAAAGGCGAGTTTGAAAAAATATGATCTAAAATATCGATAACCATCCCTGTCTTGCTGAATTCTAAACATTTAGGTACTATCTACCTATAGTTAGAACTTGCGAATATGAGAATGTTAGAGATTAAAAATTTTGGATGTTTGAGAACTACTAACTTTATACCATTGAAAATAATTTATTGTTAGTTGATTTTCGTTTTAACATTTTGATTAGGTGTATTATTGGAGAAAAAAGAAAAACGTATTAATATTTAGGTGATACGGAGTGTAAATAATTATGCTGTGATGACGATGTTTCATTCAAAAGTAATACGAATTTACGAACATTGGATTTATTACCTGTTTGTTAACATCCGTGGGTCACCAATTGAACGCGTACCAATGTTACGTACCTCTCATTGTTTCATTATATGCGTTTTGTCGTTTAACCTTAATTTTGTCTTCTACTATTATTATTTTATTCACCTTATTTTGAGTATCGAGAATCCTGCCTGGCCTGCAAATTATTTCTGCCCTTTTTTAATAAAATAATAAGCGAGGTGTGATCGCCCGCCACTGTAGATTTAATACTGCACACTGTTATCTCCAGCATGTCCTCTGCAAAATGCGGATGGTTCAAGGATGGCCTCTCGCTTTCGTCTGAGAGAGAATCCGACTTAAACTTCACAAGTGTCTCATTTGGTTCAAGAATAGAATTTGCCTTCTCCTGCGCTAGAAAAAGTTCCCCCGTCCGTTGTCCGACTCCTTCCACTGCGCGGCCGAGGATCGCGGCTAGTAACACGCGCGCACGCCACGGGTTCGGTCGCCCAACAATAATAATAATGTACTCGATTTTATTCGCCGTTCAATAAATTAACGAGAAGGTCGAGCTTTGCTCTCCGCGTATTATTTTCTCGATTAGCCCCCTGAGGTCGCTCGTTCAGTCAGTTGCTGGTCGCGCGCTAATGTGCAGCACGTCGGATACAAGAACGAAGCGATTCAAATTTGGAAAAAAACACCCGCTGCCGTCAGTTGACTGTTTGCTTTATGCGCATGCGGACGGGAAGTAGTCTGATAAAATCACGATAGATGTCACCATTTTAACAAAATTTTAATAATTCAATTATTGCAGTAAATAAGTGTGTGTTTATTTTGATTATTCCGTTTTTTAAGATAGAAGTTACCGAACGCAAACGAAAATGAAAGGATACAGTACTGTGATACTTTTACTAACCACCATCTCAGCTGTGCTGGCTGTAACTCTTCCAGCATCGACATTAAAATCAGGTTTGTCTACTTTTTCTTTAAATTTAATTGAATTCTGAGCGTAGCGATTAATAACAGGCATATTATTAAAATTTACCTTTAACTCAGTCAAGAACTTGCAAATTAATTGAGATGTATTATGTAGTTTTAATTTTGAGGCTGGCAACACCTCGCTACAGATGGCGGGAAACGTTCCGCGCAACATCTGAAGTAATTTGAGGTTACGCCGAGAGGGAAAGTGGAAATACAACACGGATTATTGTGAATATTCCGTCAATAAATTTATGCAATGAGTGACGTTATTTAACATCATGTTATGTATTCTAATGCATTCATGATTTTATCCACTTTATAAATGAGGTTAAAAACTACGAATACAAAGTATGAATAAATTTTCTAACTTTTAGAAAAATAAGTATTAAGCTAAAACAGTGTGAAATGGTTCCAAGACAGTTGATCATCCTACTTATACACAATATCGGTCTAGGGCATATTGTCGGTTTGGGCAAAGTGCGATATACATACTTACACAAAATATAACTAAGTGTCCTCGAAGAGGTGTGCACAGAGGATGTACGCCGAATAACAAAAGTATAGTTTTCATTCAAATGCATAAAGGAAAAAAACTACATATCGATATACACCAACATAACATAGAAGTACAAAAATCGACACATTAAATAAATTCGTTTGATATCCATACCAACTTATTATTAAAGCTATTTTTTAATTCGATTTTGGGTTCGAAATTGGTAAATAATCGATAATTTTATAATAATTATAACTTCGAGGGACAAGTGTCTAGGATCAACTGTCGGATCACTGTTTGAAGTATAAGTTCATCGCCAGTATTTTATCGTAATTGTTTCGAAAACTACGTGACGAAAAAGTACTCGTATGTTCAAAAAGAAGAAACTCTTAGAGAAAGATAATTTTCAAAATTTTAGCCAATATTCAGCATTCTTCAACGTCGCACAATAAGATAATTCGTGAGGGAAATGACTGACGTCAAATGTTGCAAAAAAATTAATGTCATTTGAACCGGTAATACGTTTAGTGTATGGGGCAAGAACTGCAAACAGGTGCACGTAAGCTATTAAAACTGTTGTTAACCAGTACCAAATGTTGTTCTCTTCATGTTTTATGCTTACACTACACAAGAGTTTTAGGGACCAGGGACAGAGATCGACTGCACCCCGGATGATTGTCTGTTTTAACGAGATCATAAAAGTGAAGAGGATGGATGGATTGAAGAAAAATTAGGTACCTATTTAATTTCAGCGCGATTTTATACATTTTAATGGCTTGACATCTATTCTCTCCTCCGAACCGTTTTGGGAACACTGCTAGCATTTTTGAGATGCATTTTATTTTTACTTCACATTTGTCGACCTCCGTAGTCCAGTGGCTAAGACTCTTGACTCACAATCCGGAGGTCGCAGGTTCGAACCCGGCGTGCGCAAATAAATTTTATTTGATTAATTTGTGTTATTTCACAATTCATTCATTTAAAATAATATATAGTATATTTGCGGCACGTTCCAGAGTGGAAGATACTATCAGTATCGCCCTGGTGTAAAACCACCATTCAGAATTGAAACGTTGCTTAAAAATGGCTTTAGCCGTGTTTGGTGACCAGATCTGAATAGCCAGGTACTTCCCAACCTTCCTCTTCCCCACCTCCTTCCCCTCCCCACTACCTTCAGCCTCACAACATACCCCAATTGGGGATGCCATAGTTTCACTGGCTCCAGACGGGAGCAGTTGAGATTCTTGTGCGGTATTCACTGTAAAAAAAAAAAAAAAATTGTTTATATTATATATAAACAATTTTTAGGTATACTAAAATATAGAGTATGATTCTGTTTAGTAGATCTTACGTTTTAATGTAATAATCGTTTAAACCTATTTTTAAATCGGTTTTTCGGTGTGTTTATTGCTTTTGTCAATAATATTCTATAGGTAGATTGATTTTTATTGTCCTAGACTCGTAATTTATTATTATAATTATTTGCTTGTTGGCTCGGCAACAGAATATGTCGCATAATTATTACAGTAATTAATATTTTCAATATGGTTATAGTTTAGTTTCTAATTATAGGTGAGCATAACATTCTTTGTGCAACGATAAGTAATAAGTAATAATATATTACATTACAAGCACATAAAACAAAGAGAACAAAAATCCAATATTAAAGTAAATTCACATATACACATTTACATATACATGAAAATACACACAAATATATGTATACGTATGCATACTAAATATAAATTCATATATGTTGCACACACACATTACATAGCCATATATTATATTACAGAGCCAATGCATATGTAGGTATTAGACAATTCATTAAAGCAGCTATCCTTGGTTATTTAATTATATTTAATATGAGGTTTTCCCAAATTAAATACAGAATTATTCATTTACTAGCGAGTTCCTAGTATGCGTTGCAAGTTGCAATGTCACTTAATAAATAAATTGTTTTCTCTGCGTCTCCTTTCCCATTCATCCCGTTCCCCTTCCTCCTCCCCTTCCGTCCCATGTCCCCTTCCCCTCGCGCCTTCCCCTCTCCTTCTCCCCTCCCCTTTTTTCCCCTCCCCTCTCCCGCGTTCATATATTCAGCCCCGGTATATTCAGTTTTCAAACAACTCTCGTTGAACAATCGATGGTTTACAAAATGTCATTCTCAAATTATGACAGTATCGTAAGAGCTTTTACAATGATTAAATAACTTTTCAGATGAATTTTCATATGGTTGTAATAATCCAGACACCTTCGCGAGGGTGGAAAGAAGGTATTTAAAAAAAGCATGCTATAGGAATACATAAACAACAAACAAACAAGCAAACATACATTCATTTTTATACATTTAAAATGTATAAACAAAATTTGTGTTAAATATTTTATTAATAAGAACGGGCCATTGCTACTGTCTATTAATTTGTATATAACCGCTTACCCAATATGTAAATTTCAAGGTTAAATTGCGGATAAATTCAAAGCATGATCGTAATTCTGCTAAGTTCAATAATCGTTAATGGTTTATTATTATGCTTTTTCATACTGTTAAGTGGATATAAAACATGTAAACATCGAAGGAATGTATTGAAAAAATTCTTTGTATCGACTGTTACATAAAATTAGGCGACCAAACGAAATCAAAGAATTTCAAATAAAACAAAGTATTTAAACACGCGAATTGATCGGATTGTAAACAAAGAAAATTGTTTAATTAATAAGAGATAACTTTGTATAAACCACTTTTTTAATAAACAATATCGACATGTTTCGATAACAATGTTATCCTCTTCATGATATGTTAATATTAATATAAATGTTATATTAACATATCCTGAAAAAGATAACATTGTTATTGAAACATGTCGATATTATTTATTAAAAAAGTGGTTTATACAAAGTATTCTCTTATTAATTAAATAATAAATAATGCCACAAAGTTATTTTGCAAAGATTGAAGAAGTAAAGAAAATTGTAATTAAAAAACCATAAATGGTACTAGATCTGATCAAAAGAAATTATATCGAGGTCTTGCCAAATATATATTTATTATTACTGATTTACAAACCGTGTCTGTGCACTTCAGGCTAACATGATAAGTAATGAATGACCGGAAGATCAACGAAAAAACTGACTGAACCAGTTTTTTTAATGTGAATATCCAGAGTCCCAACTGCTCCCATCTGGAGCCTATTAATTTAAATGTTTTCTTAAATATTTTTGTATAGCTGTAAGTGCTATTTTTTCCATATATTAATGAGAATTCTTTTCCTAAACATAAGTACCAGTTTATATCAGAAAATAATAATCAATACACAAAATTGTACACTGCAAAATCTATTGATGTATTGATGCATACAGCAATTCTTTCTTCATTTTTTTGCTCTACATATCCAAACCATCTGAGTGTACCTTTCTTATAGTTTTTGTCATTATGCTTTTATTTTAGCAGATTTGAGTTCTTTGCGGATCTCTACATTTCATACGCTCATTCATGGTTTTACGCATTCGCTTCAGGGATCTCATTTCTACGGCAACTGGCAGAGGAAGGATGAAAGTACACCGGTCAGTAGCTGAGTGAGCCTTGCGTTTGGGTCTTATTCGGGCGTCGCGTGTTCGATTCCTCCATCACCACACAAGCAATATTTTCCACTTAGTGTATGAATACAACGTATGAATAATTTCATAATAATTTTCGTAATACAACCACCCTTCGAATCCCGTGACGTAGTTGTTTTGAAGTGAAAAATTGCTACTTTTTGGATTCGCTAGCGCTGCTTCAAATTATTATTGTCGTATTAAGAGTATACATTTTAAAGTATTCATATCTTATAGTAGATATTATAAAGGCGAATGTTTGTGTGGATGTTTGTTACTCTTTCACCCAAAAAATACTGAATGGATTTTAAAAATTCTTTCACTAATAGAAAGCTACATTATTTGCGAGTAAAATAGGCTATATATATTGGTAAGCTCTGGCGTTATGAATAAGCTGTGGCGTTATGAAATTATTTATTAAGCGTGTTGCTAAGTAAATGTTTGACGTGGGCTCTCATTTTGTTATTTGTTTAGGTTATTATGGAGATATCTTTGATAGCAAAAATTAAAACATGAGTATTATAATATTAATAATTAATGTACAAATATATTGTACTTATAAAATAGGTACTAATCTACATTTTGACCCAAGCCAACAGCTATACTAATATTATGAATGCGAAACGGCGCGTATTTGAATGTTGATTGATTATGGGAAGGGGTGGTGGGAGAGGGGGGGGAGTGGGGGGGGGGAGTTGGGGAGTTGGGGGGGGGTGGAGTTGTGGGGGGGGGGGGGGGGGCGAGCGAATATGCGAGCGAAGCCGGGAGCAAAAACTTAATAAATTGTTAATAATAAAGTACGTGATTGCCCATACCTATACCTAAAATATGTCTAACTACTGACTAAATTTTGTGTTAGAAAAATGATTTTCACAAAGCTAGTGATTCCGTTGTCATGAACCTACTGGAAGACAAATTTGCTTCATGCAGACCAACAAAGGGTAAAAACCAATTCTTGCCATATTTTTTTTAACTGCGAATTAATGAATTTACGTTTTGATGAATGATTGCGTAAACCAATATTTTTGGTTCCGGTGTCATTTTTAAAACCCATAAAAGACCGTTTTCTTGACGTACTTGGTCGATGGTATGAAAGCTCGTCTTCATGAAAATCGGCAATGTATCGTCATGATTATTGATTCATCCAAAGTCATTACCAATCGCAATTTCAATGAATGATCAAGATTCCAACCAATAAATTTCAAATCAGCCTCCGAAGCCGAATACCAATGGCTACTGATTATCTAAGAGAAAGTATTTTATCTAAATACCGGTCTCGAATATTTACATCAAATGTGACAATATTTAATGCAAACGGTTTTCTCGCATTGCGCAGAATTGCCACGGTTTGAAGCAAAACAAAACTGTGCCTAACAGGTGTAATTGTTGTTTAATGGGAATCGTTTTTATTTCCTGTTTTATTATTTTTAAACTTGAGTTATCTAATGATGTAAGAATCAATCTGTCTTTGGAACAACGAGTAAAATTCAAGACCTACTGAGGCCGGCAAAAATCAAGTTTCCTATTGAGCCAGATCTAGTATATAAATTCAGCTGATCCATATGTAACAAAGACATAAGGGAACATCTACAAAAATAGCTCAGAATGAGGTACCTACCTATTTCCACAAACGAGGGATTCTGTTGAAAATATACGGAATATTTAAAGATTTTTTTTTTAATTTTTTTTATTTAATATTTGTTTGTTTTTACAATAATTATACATTTTTTTTACATATTAAACAGATTTGTAATATTAATGTAATAAAAGCCTTTCCTCACCATAAAGAGACAAAGCTCTTGTGTTTGGTGAGTGAATTCATACTCAATTATGTTATCAATGTTATCATTTGAGTAGGTGAATAATAATATTGCAACTATTAACAATAGATATAGTAAGAGAAACTTGAGATGTGTCGATTAACAGATTTAAATGAAGTAAAATAGTAATGTAACTCTTACAGTTGTTTCAGGTAATTTTTTAATTTAGTTTGGAATTTACTTTTATTTTCAATAATTTTTACTTCTAATGGGAGTTTGTTGAAATAATTTATACCATGATACAGATAGGAATTTTGGATGTGCTTGGTATTAAATTTTGGGATTTTAATATTGTTTTGATATCTTGCTGAGATATTGAAATGTAATTTTTTTAGCTGTATTTCTTTGAAAGTTTGTAGAATTGAATATTTTTTATATAAATTGTCTATTGTAGTTACTTTGAATATTGAAAAGATTTTTTCGGTAGAAAATGTAGATTATTTTTATCCGACTAAAAATGTTTGTTTTTTATGTTTTCATTCAATATTATTGATTTTTAAAACGCTCTAAAACTGACAAAATAAAAACCGCCCGTTTTTTTGCAAATGGGTTTGTGACGTCACAAGCGTAGCTCAAGTGGAACCAGCATAAATAAAACACTGTCAGGGAGCGTCCGCACTCACGACGTCACACGATAGCCACGCCCCAAAATATCGTTTTAGCGGTAATTTAAAAATGGGAATCTTTAACTCGCTGTATAAAATTTATTCGTCAACATAAAAATAAAATAAAAATACTTAATTTTTTTAAGCAATAAAAAAAGTGGAAATACCCCGTTTTTTGGACAAACTCGGCCATCCCGATAAATAGGCAAAAAATATTTTCAATAACTAAAATTTTAAATTTTAAACTGAATTCGGAATGTTTTTTTTTTATCCATTTTCTATATTATTTTCATGCCGATGAATAAAAGGAAGTGTTCCATTATTTTTATTTATTTTGTAAGCATCGTGTTTTAGTTTCTAGTGAATTTTTAACATATTACTTCGTGGTAATGCTTAAATTGGGGTATGAGATAGTTAAAAATGAACATAAATGAGCACAAATGGGAGAGTGTTGTCTCGGTAAGATAAGTAAGATCACGGAATCAAGGTTCAATTCCCAGTTGGGAATGTTACCTTTTTTATTTTCTGATTTTTTTTCGTATTTCATTGACATTTGTTAAAAATATCCACTCCTTAAATTATTAAACATTACATTAAAATTACAAGTATTATGTGTTAAAGCTTCAAAAGTTAATCCATTAAATTGTATATTATTAAAATTTTAAGATTTGCCGTTAATATTTCCAAAAAAATGCTATTTTTAATTTCTTGGGGGTTTTCCGGTCGAATTCGTTGACACTGGCGTGCATTATTGTAAATATCCATTTCTTTTCTTATTATTGCTTTTTGTTTCATAATGCTTTTAAAGAGAGAAACAACTAGCAAACCGAAGTGTAATAAATAATTACAACGTTAAAGCTGATCATGAAAAATTATTAGCAATTTGCAACAAAGGCGTTCGATGACTTCATCAAAATGAGTCTCCAAATAGTCTTTGTTACATATTAGAGCAACTCACAAAGAGACGCTACAAGGTTGTGGTCAAAATGACTCAAGGTCATTCACTCCCCCCTATCATAGGCATCTTAGATAAGGTGTGGCCATGAAATTCATATGGCAGCCTATCTGGTACCTGCCTGGCTTAACTAGATCTGTTTAAGCTCGCTTTTTTTCAAAAGCTACTTTGCCAAATACCTACCTACCTGTGTATAAAATGAATTATTAATTAAATCGTCTGGTTACCCACGAAATGCGTCGATGGCATTCCTGAATCACAACGCTTTGATTAATTTGCCATTATTATGCACACCTAATCACAGCTGTATTACTATGCTAATTAATTTTAATAATAATATCTGCACTGGATATACAAAACAATTTACATACTCAATAACCACACAAAGGAGTCGAAAGAAAATTTCAAAATTTCGCACCTCTGAACGACTCGTTCATAATAATTATTATAATCGTTGAATCATTCTTCCAACGCTTTGCTTCATCGAAAATGAAAGTTGTCAGTATTTTTAAGGTGTGTTTTGGATGAAAAACTTCTTCGCCGGTACCGCGAGCGATGAGTTTTTATTTATGAGATATTTTCAGTAGAAATGCTGTGATCCCACAGAGTTTTTTTTTAAATAGATTATAAATAACATAAAAAATGTTTTTTCTCTTTGTATTTTTAATGAAACACGGTAAAAAGTGTGACGCCCAGTTCAAATGCATGACTGTTTGATTTTTATAATTCAATTATGGATTCTAACGAACTGGACCCTAATGCGTACCATGTAATCAGAATTCACAACTTATTCTTCAACGTTTTTTTATTAGTGGTGTCAAGTCCAATAAAATTAATTTAATTAAAAAATATATGTGAGTTGAAGAGAAATCTCATTTAAAAACGTTTTTTCAATTATTTCGGTGGTTCAGTTTGTGTTATCTCCAACGAAATTAACTTTGAATAGAGAGATTGGAGATTTGATTGCTAACTATTTTGTGACCATAATTTCTATTCATATTTTGGCGTAGACTTGACATCAGAAACATAAATCATTGACATCCTATTCATTAATTGTTTTTGTGTTTAATTCGTAGAACTTTATTTAATTTTTAAAGTTCTAAAAGTTTTTTTTGTGACAACTTTTTATGCTTACAATACCATTTTAAAACTGTGGTTAAACCACTTTGAGACGACTTATATATAGGATTCTAAATTTCAATTTTGAAGATGACTAAATTTTTTACAATAACTCCCGTTTTATTACCGGTCAAACCGAGTTATTTAGAAAATAATTGTGACGGCGTAGTTTGAAATCTGTTTTCCCACATTAAATATTAATTGGTTCTTAATTTTTTAATAATAATGTGACTGCTATTGACTTATTTAAATGTGTAATATTTTTTAGGATTTATAAAGATACTAAAAAGTGGGGAGTAAATCATTTTTCTTGCTTTATTAATTAGTGTTATATAAGGGGCATTCGTTCGTTTATTTATTTCTAACAAGTAAATTTAATCTAAGACCCTCTTTTCTATGTGTAATGGTTTAGGCTCCTTGTTGTTAAATGGAACGTGATTATTTACTAAGAGATGTTCCGCGAATTTTGAAGAAGTGATTTTATTGTTGTAACATCTTAGGTATATATTCTTTGAATCTAGTTGAAAATGTCCTTCCCGCTTGTCCGATGTAAGTAGCGTTACAGCCAGCGTTGTCACATTTTAATTCATATATGTTAATAATACTAAACTTAATGTGGTGTATATATTAATTATATCTATTTACCAAAAAATATTTTTTTAAATCCATTATTGATCATCTAATATTCATAAACATTGGCAAACAGGAATGCAAATGCAAACAAAATGTCAAGGAAGCGGATTGTGTTTAACACGCCCGGAAAACACTTCCTTAAAAGCGCTGTGCTGAATTATGCAGAAATTCACGCCATCATCATTTTTATAGTATTTTTGTATTTTTAAATTATTCGGTAAAAACATAAATTCCACACGAGATTTCATGTTTTAAATCAGAAACATATTTCAAGATCTCTTTAATGTAATACAATTTTTGTTTTTAATGGTTTCAGATAAGAAAAACGCTGTTTCTGTAATCCCTTGACATTAAATGCAGTAGTTAATGTCAAATAATACTCTACCATTAATGCATTACATGTGCAAGATTCCAAGTTTATTTGACATTCAGAAACTGAAGCTTTTTCCTGTTGAATGAATCAGTGAATTATTTTATTCATTTTTAATGCCACGCCCTTGGGTTTCAGACATGGCAGAAAGTAGTGTAGTTTCCATTATCGATTAATAAATTTGTAATGCAAATAATCTCATACCCCATTACGAAATTTAAAAAAATATATATTAATTTTGTTGAACAATAATTTGGCAAGTGGATGACAACAATAAGATTTTTATGATAATATAAGGAGTTAGTCTATCGTTGTTGACGTAAGACGTTGTCTGAAATGATGGGATGCTTCACTCTAAGGTATCTATCATCTGTCATGATCAATTTCTTTTCTCAAATATGCCTGCCAAAAAGCATTAGATACATTACAGAGTTAGCTTGGGAAGGCTAAAGAATTAAAAATATATTTTTTATAAACTTCAATGGTAATAATATTATCTACTTTAGGGAAATCTACAGATTACAATTAGATTAATTTATACATGTATAATTTACCAAACTGAGAAACCATTTATAGTTTTCCTCATCATACCATTATATTGTGTCTAGAAATTAAACAGTAATCTTGCAACTAAAAAATATTACATTATTATAACAGGAGGGAAGTAGTACAAAATATATGTCAATATATTTATGCAGTTTTGTACTTATTTAATACATTTCTAATGCACTCTTGACAGAGTTTTTATATTTATTTTCGTCACAAATATTACACGAACGTCTGATTGTTATTGCACTAAATTATGTAAAATCGACCACCATAACACGGGCATCAGCCTAGCATGGTGGTCGAAAAATCATCTAATAATGTAACCCTATTTTGTAAGTAATCAATAAAGAAAGAAAAAAAAATTGACACTGTTTTGTTGTGTCATTTCCTAGATAAATTCGTCTACAACGAAAGCGTTAGTTCTTATCATAGCATTTCGCTCAGTATGAATCAGGGGCGTGTCATTTTTTTAACACAAAAGATCTTTAGGAAAAAAATCTCTGAGGGCCTATTTCATATTTGGAGATCCTGTGTGGAAGTTCTGGGAAGGGAAAATGTATGGGGGGTAGGTAGGAATCTGAAAAACAATGTGTTCAAGAGTAAGTATTTATCTGGGTCGAGAGAGTCCAGCTGGAAAGGTTAAAAGGTCTCCATCAACCAGTCTCGATCAACCGGGCTCTCCTATTACCAAACGCCGAAGAACTTGAGGTGACCTATAGCACGGGTGTTGGTTATCCAATAAATGGTTCCCGGTGCAGCGGTACCCATACTCGCCTCCCAAATTATAAAACATAATACAAGCTATAAAGCTATGAATGAAGAGCATGCTTTCCAAATTTTTTCCTCTTGAAAGAATTTGACATAATTACTTTTTCAACTTGGCGAATGTATACAGATTATATCTTTAAAAATTACATTTATTTTTTGAAGAGCTTAAAACATGTTATAAAATGTTAATTCCAATAGAAAACATTAAGACAATGTGGTGAGTAACATAAAACAGGTGCTAATACGGATACCATGGCGCAAGTGTTATAATTTTCCATTTCCCTTACGCATTTTTAAAAAACAAACACTTAACACTTTAAAAGTGTCGAAACTCCGCACGGTCCACTTCGCACGTGTTCCTATTGAATTTGATATTCACATATTGCTGACTGTGGATGCATAATTACGGGTTCAATTTATTAACTACCGGTTAATAATCGGCCTAGAACGCTAGCAGTGTGTTGCGAGTAAAATGGAAAACTATCCAATCGGAAATCAAACTCTCCGTAACATCGTTATAATGCCCAGTTTTTACTTGTAATGTGACTTCATGTTCTATTTTAGTGGAACAACAGATACTTGTTAAAAAAATTACCCACTTTTTTATAACTCGTGTAAACATGCGGTTGGGTAATATTATGATGTTGATTTTACTGTTGTAAGATAAAGATGATTGACACATAAAGTAAAGTGCACAAATATTATTAAAAGTAATTGTATAATCGCTTTCAAAGATCGTATCTTTTCTCGGATTATGTAAAACATTACTTTTCTTATTTTCACTGGTAAACTGATATAGTAATTAATCACAAAATGGAAATGTTTTAATGCTGAAATGATTTTTCTCATAACGAATATTAATATATCACATCAAGGAATATATAAAAAAACTTACGCCTTTATATTTGAGCGGCAAAAATTTAATTTAATATTTTTTGTTCAAATTAAATAACTAACTTTGTTTACCACTTCACTCGAGCGACAGCGCGATTTACAACGTTTTCCTTTGATTGTTCGTGATTTTTTGGAGATATTTTTTAAAATTTTCCGACCACATAAAAAAGTCATACCTCCGAAATTTAATATAGATACCAACAAACTGATTATAGGTAGTTCTATACAGCCAATTAATTCACCTATTTTTTTTGTGGATTATCACATATTCGTAGGATTTATAAAAAAATATATACAATCGTAAACTTTGGTAGAGAAAATGTAGTTTAATTTTGGACTGCTGTCAAACGCAGAAAAATAAAAAGTGGACAATATTTTGACCTTAGTGGCTCCAGCGGATAAAGGCCCAAATGTTTCGCAGAAATTCAAATGTAACATTTTCACAAAACAACCATTCAGCACCATTTTGTTTTTACATTTAAATGCCAATTCTAGATGCATTTCAGCTTTTTATCACATTGTAATAAACTTACAAGTTAAACAATATGGTAGTATTCTGCTGACCAATTTGTTCTACAACTAAAACAGACTTAGAATCATTTCAACTGTTAATAAAATGGCGCTGATAAGCTATTTGATGACTTTGTCACACGTGAATTTCTGTGTAACAACTGGGTCTTAATAAAAAATATCATGTTTCAAAGCCAATGATTTCTTCATCAAGATACAAAGTGTATTAAAATGTATCATTTTTACTGTACTTCGTATCCTTTTGAATAAATTATTGGTTTTGAAAAATGTTGATATTTTTTAATAAATAGTGGTGTAAAATTTTTTTGTTATTTTATTAAAATGATGGCACACGGTGATTTTGCTATTTTTGAAAAAGAAACTTAATTTTTTTACTATTGGAAATTCAAGAAACATGTTTATTTTTATTTTTGTTTTAGGATGTTAAACAATTTTTTGTTATTTTTGTTTTAGGATGTTTACAAAAGTAGAATAATTAAATCTTTATAGTATTTTTTTAATAGGTACTTGGAATACCAAAGCTTGAATTTATTTGTATGTCGATTTTTCTCAGCACAGTTCTCGAGCTATTTAATTTTGGTCCATACATACCTACACCAATGAATTACTCTCTGCGATCATCAAAAAACGAGATATAATATATTTATACATATATTATATAATGATGCGTTAATTAACTTGTTCGCAAAGTTCATTAATTCCGGTTATTTGCGAGCGCAATTGCATCAAAACATATTACCGAATTTTCGTTCATAATCACATTTTGATTACTATTTCGAGTCATTAATGAGAGTTTTAATGCGTATATCGTTTAATTACATTTAATAGCAATTTAATCGACATAGTACTTACTCATAAACATATATAAATAATTAGTTTGATGGAATTTGAAACGATGATTTATTCGTATATTAGAATCATCTTGTACATTTTTTTTTTGTTGTTGCATAATTATGACTGCGAATGTTTTTCGACAATTAGATACAGCTAATTAATAACTATCCTGTTTTTTATGACTTTATGTCCGGGTTAAATCTTCTCCACAGGGAAAACTAAACCCTTCTCACACTTTTCCACAAATGATCATCTAGCCAATCCACGCTATGTAAGTGCACTATATAATATAATAAATAGAAAACAATACAAGAAAAATATGTCAATCTACCAGAGACCAAATGGGAAAATAATTTACCTACTCCAGATATTTTCATATCGAGTTCGGCTCGGTAGAACTCTTAACTGGACCGATAAATCCTACTGATCCCTCAATATAAATATTTAAAAAATCTTTCGTAATCCTAAATGTATTTAAAATGACTGATTTTTGCATTTATATTTATAAATTCTTTGACAAATCTAATAAACCTAAATTTTGAATCAGAGAGCTAGGTATAATGCCAGTAGCCGAAATAACAAATGTTAATATTTGTTTAGTCTAAGAATGCCAAATTCTTATTGAGGTTTATAATTTTATGCCATATTAGCATTGAGAGTCGAGTGCCAATAACAGTTTCCTAAAAGTTTAACCAATTATCGCAATTGTTATCACAGTAGATGTGCCATAATTAGATGAAAAAAAAGATAAAATGCTCTTTTACTCTGATTTGGATAAAAGCTATACATCCAACGTTGTTAATAAAAAAAATGTTAATTTATGTATTATGCAAACATTAAAAGGCCAGGAGGTCTAGCATGGACGATCGATAAAACCCTATATCGATAAAATATTGACCAAATTCGTCATTTACGGTCAGTTATCAATAATTGCGAGCACTGTCAACAATTGTTAATAGATATTCCGACCGAAGATTGATAAATTTTAGCGCGACTTCCATAGTATCACGTAAGTTTCGGTTAACTGTCGATATTTACATATTTTTGAATAATGTCGTTCATACTGCAATATTGCTGGCTTATTTAATGAAATGATTGAACTAACGAAGCTCTTAGAATTGAAAGAAGTCGTACACGCAATCAATGCATCTAAGACGCAATCAATATATCCCGTTCGATCTTAGAAAAACGAAAACGGTTGAAATATAACTAAAGACCTCTTTAATTATTTAACTCCTCTTTAGTGTCAAAAGGAAAATGAGGATTGCCAATGCATATTTCGGTTAGTTAACTTTGCCAATTTATTCATGGGTATTTTTATGTAATTGATTGATGTTTTCGGATTGTGTATTCGTAGACAGATCCGCCAGTGTTAATATCGGTTCGGCTGTTACTAGGTGAAAGCCTTACCCCTCGACCACGGAGACCGTCTGATATGATTTATACTTCAGTTTCAATTTTGAAAATTAAAAGTTCATTGAACTTGAATAATTTTACGAATCATGCAGGAAAATGTCACGACACTTTACGCACGCACCCATGCACCGACAACCCAATAACGACATTATAATTGGACAGTAGTCCATTAAATAAAATAAAATAAATCTGATACATTCCTAATACTTTTTTAGAATAACCTACTTAACTCACATATTATCTCGAATCATGGTCACTCCTCATACAACTGCTTAGAGCTTATACTGGTTGATCCGTGGGCCGTGCGTGAGTCTGTAGTCTGTGCAGAGTAGGTAAGGCGGGTATTTATCACTTTCTCTCATTCAACTCAACCGGCCCGGTCTGTCCGCCTTATAAAAATATCATTACGGCGATTTTGTAACATATTACTGGGACTACCTACCTACACATGTGTGGGTACTATCATACAGCATGTTATATTCTGTCTACAAGTGCGTGTTACTTATAGTTGCATTTATTTTACTAAACGGGTAGGCTTTTATAGGCTGCTTTGTAATAATATGTGAGAATTTATGAACAAGTAAGATAAAATAGAATAAAAGAAACAACTTTTAGAAATACGATTTTATGACTGACATTGTCTGCGACAATTTCCATTGTGTAACTTTTTCTTTCTTATAAAATTATTCAAGCAATAAATTTTAAAAAAAAAGTTTCGTCGCATTAAACCGTGACCTCTAGACTCCGTTTCCCAAGCGATTCGTATGCCTATTACCTATATTTGTGACGATATAAGATACACTAGGAACACATAGGTAGATTTTTGGCTTGTAGCTTCGATCTCTGAACGTATTTTATATTCCTAACATCTTTCTGTGGTCTAGAAGTGGGAACTTTATATTACCTACATATTTTTTGGTTGCCCTTTCTAAACAAATATTCTCTCTTCGATCAAGTCTTATCTAAAATGGTATCTCCCCATTCAAAATGTTATCTTTTTAAAGTCTGAACCCGACTCCAATCTTCCAAATAATTTAGAAATTTGTCTATTTGAATAAAATTACTATATAAAATTACCTTCCCGTCTCTACTATTTGAAATGATGGCCTAGAACACCCTTGAAGTGTGAAAGCCAGTATTATCTGAAAACAAAATATCAATACTAATTATCTTGAAAATATATTATACTTTCAAAAAAAAGACGCACCTAGATTATGTACAGACATCGATGGTGTGTTTTAAGAACCTCACTAAATTCACAACATCCTTAACATAACAATTGGAAATTAACTTTTATTTTCCACTGGTACTGGACGGTGAAAAAAAATCATGTATACATCCCATCGACCAAGTTTTATTATACTTATATCGATGAAATATCCTTATTAAATTTGACTTGTTTAACAACATGGGCTCTCATGATGAACTGTAAATAAAATATTTGAAGAACTGCAAACACCCAATTAAAATAAACATCTTGTAAATTCGCGACAGTATAGTGTATAATACAAATACAATGCAAATACAATGCAATACTCGTATATATGCACATATGTTCTGTGTAAATTGATTGTACCTTCATTATCGTGTAAATTTATTATGCAGTTGCATATTGAGGGCCGTGTAAACAAGTAGTCCCATCGCAGCTTTGCACTAACTCGTACAAGCCGAATTGTGCAAGCGAGCAATTAGAACCACTATCGATTTATTTTGTAAATAATTTTACATAATATTTGAACTGTGAGCTGCTGCGGAACACCGGTCACTCCAACATGCCACCAAAACACGTCAGTTATGTCGTGGATTCATTAGTGTTAATTAGTCTACCGTTAAATGCAGTAGATTTATGTATTTTTAATTGGATAATCCGTGGGTTCTTTGATCCACAACGTGCTAACTTTTAGCCGTATATTATTTCCATTTATATATGAAGTCATTTTCCAAAGCTTCGTTCGTGGTAGAGATGACTTTGTAAGCTAAACAAGAGTTGTGTCAACTTTCAAATTTCAAGACAGATAAAGTAAGCCCGTTTAAAACAAAGTTTTTTACCATATTATATATAATTTCAAATGTCAAAAGTTCGGTTTGAAAAGCGAATAGAACCTTCCTACTAACTAGAGTCAATACTACCAATTAAGCCAAATTCCAATTGGGTAAGACCGATGTGAAGAGTCTTTTTAGAAAAAGAAAGGAGAGGAAGTACTGGGAAAGAAAAAGTTATCAGGGGTGGGGAGGATTCAGAGGGTAAATGTGTCCAAGAGTGACGGACATATGAATTCGTCCCTCCCATTGCAGTACAAGGCGATGCATAGAGTCCAGCTGTGGAGGTGCAGGTTAGATTTCCCTCAACCAGGCTCTCCTGATCCGTTCCGCCATCCAGTAGGTGGGCAAACGCATTAACTACCAAGACCTAGAAAACCTCACCCCGTGCACTCGGGCACCCCTGCTAAGTGACCAAACGTTGCGAAGCGGCCAGGGCAACCTATGGCAGGGGTGTTGGTTATCCAATAAATTGTTCCCGGGGCGAAATAGTAATTTGCTGTACAAGGAAATCTACGTTCGTATAACAGTGCCTATTCATTATTTTATTCGTCGTAATTTGTAATTTATAATTTACAGTCATTTTTAATGTTTAACTAATGGGTACCTACCCACTGATGTCAAAAATTACTGAAGTGATAAATGTACCGCTATCAATTTTAATTGAAACTATTTCATCGTATTTATTTATTAGGTACAAGTTAGTACATGTATTATATTCAAATTCTTGTGAGTTTTATTATTGAAATAATTACCCATTTATCATATTTAAGTCATAATATTACATTTGTGTTATAATAAAATCATGTTTATAACACAGCAATTCAGTAAAGGCCATTATACTTAGTTGATTATGATGATAGGGTGTAATTTCTAAACAGTGCACTGGTTTAAGTTAGCTGTCAGTTAGTAACAGGAGGTTTCCGCTTAGAAAATAGGGATTTCAACACGAAGTCCGGCGTTATGTTAATAGAAATTTATAATTGAAAAATGTTTATGTTCCAAGCCAACCGATATTTAATAAAATCGTATTTGCTGATGTAAAAATGTTAACAAACAAGCACATATTAAAAAAAGAAACTTGTAAATAGATTAAAAAACGTTATAGGTATCTTCAAGAAAGGGGACCCTTAAAATGATACCTTTCTGAAATATATCATATTAGAATAAGTTAACAATAATAATCTAAACGAAAATTTGAAAGAGAACAAGACACAGAAAAACAGAAAAAGACAATGGTCGCAACTGGGACTCGAACCCAGACCTCTCCGTCTAGCCGGGATGAGTGCGTTAACCAATTTCGCTATTGCCACCTTCTGTCAAAACGTCATAATTGTCAATCTCATATTTTCAAATTTTTATATGATATATTTCACTGATGGGAATAACCTTCAAAAAAGTATAAAAAGAAAGTTTTTTTTTTTAAAATTGATACCTTTCTGTTTGAATATTTTGTGTATGATTGTCTGTAATAATTTTTAAATTATTGTCAGATCATTTATGCGTTTTTTCATGTGCATTTTATTAATTCGGAAAATACTTCTTGTTTTTAACTGTACCATGAAATGTACACCTTGACGTGTGCACAAATTGGATGGAGCTCAGTTGCATCCAATCAGATAAAACGACTGAATATATCTCAGAAAAGCATCACAAAGACCTTGTGGATGCCAATAACAAATCTTTAAACAGTTCGACGTTCCAAGTACGCAAAAAAATATTTATTCTAGTTCATCATCTCAAAAAAGACAAAAATGTAAACATCTCACATAATCATAAAACCAGATCAATGTAAACAAACTAAATATACCTAAAAGTAATAATCAATAATTCTACCTTTGGACAAAGAAGCTCTGAATTTTTTTGGTGTAATTCAACAAACTTCGACCTTCTATCAAACAAAATAAGTCCAGCTAACATCGGCCTAATAAATTATCAAAAAAAAATTAAAATAGATTTACATCAGAAAAAGTGAAAATAACTACCTGTAGATTTAAAAAAAACATCGCTGTAGAAGTTATTGAACAGATCCAACCCAAACAATGAAGTTGAACTATATGAGTTGCTATCCAAAACCTAATTTTCCTCAGCACAGGATCTCTATAGTGAGGATGATTGAGAAGTCAACTAAAAATCGATTTTATATTTATATCTTACATATAACATATATATATTCCTAATGTCAAAATTATACAGTATTTAGTAAAAAAAAAAAATATAATGATTCGTCAAATAATAAGAGGCTCGATTAAATTTCACAATTTTAGCCATCTCCTGTCCACATCGCCGTGGTGATGAAGCCATCTGGATCTAGAATCTTACAATTTTCAACTCAACATTACGATATTAAGAAAAAGGTCATCAATTTGTGATCTGTTTAACAAAAAAAATGTTCTTTAATGTATTATTCCCCTTGTAATCAGTGCACGAATATGACTCATTTTAAAATCGCATTATGATTGATGATTCTTACTCCGGAAGATAATCTGATATTTCGATGACTTTTCGAGTGGTCGCTTCCGACACGACTTGTGGCATTTTACACAACTATTTGATTGGTTTGGCATTGACGAGAATATTAATTTATAATTCAGTAACGTTATTATTAATTAATACAGCGTGACGCTTTAAGGTCAATATGCAGAATCTTCGGGTGTCAGGATGTTTTAATAGATTTATTTTTTCTTCAATCATTGCAAAATAACTTTGTGACATTATTTATTATTTAATTAATAACAGATAACTTTGTATAAACCACTTTTTAATAAACAATATCGACATGTTTCAATAACAATGTTATCTTCTTCAGGATATGTTAATATAAAGAAAAATAAATGACAAACAAGTATAGACAAATTAGAATAAACTATAACATAGACAAAATATTAAAAAGTACAGGTGATTAATTACTTAAAAATCATAAAAATAGTCATACAAAATTAAATATAAAAAATATTTAAAGAAAAATAAAATTGCATTTAGATAATAAAAAACTTTTAAGAACAAATAATTAAAATAATTAGTCTAAATTAAAAATTAAATAATTATTGTAAGTATTAATAAGAAAATAAATTTAAAAGATGGCTATTTTTAAAAAATGTTTGGTTATTTATAATATTTAAATTACTATTAATGCTTTTTCTAATTTATAAAATTTCTAAATTATCCAATTGTATGCCCGTAGTGTTAGTGTGTAAAATTTTAAGACCTGTATTAATATCAAAAGAATGACTTGTTTCCAAAATATGGTTGGCAAATTCAGAATAATTATTATTATTTATTTTTATTTTTTAAATAACGCTATTTTAAAAGTAACGTGGAACATCCTTCGATCAATTAAGTCATGATATCGGAACATCTCATAAATTAAACATTCGTTTATTCATAGGTAAAGCGACGTTATTTGTTTACATTTTACTGATTTTGCTGTAAATCATCACTATAGATATTCTCAGTACCGCCCTGGTGAGAGACAACCATTCTTACCTAATTGAAACATCTTACTTCTTTTTTATGTGAGTACCGCACAAGAGTCCCAACATCTCATAACCAGCCAGTGAGACTAGGGAATCCCCAATTACGGCACATTGTAAAGCTGAGTGTGATGGGGAGGATAAATACGTGGCTATGCAGATCTGATCACCAAACACGACTAAATCCATTTCAAGCAAAAACATTTCGATTCTGAATGGTGGTCTTTCACCAGGGCGATACTGCAAGCATCCACAACTTCTTTCCATGGTAGGTGGGTATAATTATTCTGCCTGAAAAATATGTGTTAGGTTCTTTTCTTCCCTTTCACAAAATTTGTTTTGTATACGAAATTTTCTATAATTTGTGTGAATCTATATGCAAATTGATTGATTTTCGAGTGTCAGTCTGACGTTTTTAAAACATTAATGATTTCCCTGGGCGCTCGTGGATTCATATTATGATATTATTTAATAGTTACGTTGGACGTCCGTTTCTTATAATTACTAGCCTGCGGTTAATATCGCCGGTGTCAGTTACAAAAGCAATCATTAATGTAAAGGGAAATTGTTAAGATGATAATTAAATTCGTATGTTATCTATTCTTATCCAACTTTCTCATTCAAATCGAACTTTTGAAATAAATGTTAACATTTAGGTAGTTTTGGGAAACATATCACTATGTGACTTCCACTTCATTTGCACTAATCAATTAGGCTTCTATAGAGATGTGCATCCGGGAAATCCAGGGAAAATTTCCCGGCCTACTATAAATTCTCTAGAATCCGAATTTTTCTTCATCTTCAAAAATGACGAAGTTTGACCTTTCAAAGTGAACTTCGGTAAAACGTACCTATACAATTGTGTTTCACTCTAGACACAATTCAGTAAATTCTTAATTCAAAGGGCTGCGGTACTGCCGCGCCAGTCATTGTACGAGTATGTACCTTAATATCACACGCTTATCGGCCGGCCCCAAATATCAACATTTTGACGGCTTATATTTTCGGTAGATACTATTTGGTATTTTTCAAAATTCAAAAATGTCTATCCTCGTCATGCTGAAATTAATATTTCAAAAATTTCTGTCCTCGTCATGCTGAAATTAATATTCGACCACCATAACACGGGCATCAGCCTAGCATGGTGGTCGAATAATCATCTAATAATATAACCCTATTTTGTAAGTAATGAATAACGAAAATTAAAAAAATATATATATGAAACATTTGTAAATAACATGAAATTTAGTTATAGGAGACATTTAGATAAAAATTCCCCCTATATTTCCCATTTCAGGAATATTCTCTAAAATTAAATCACTGGGAATTTACCAATCACCAGACTCCTACAATCTCCACGGTCATGAGTAGCAATATCATGTACACCGATTTAAGTGGTCGTTAAGCCGTTTTCCTTGTTCTTCTTTTCTTGAGTCAACGTTTTGGATAGCCTTGTAGTGACCATCACCAGGAATCTGGACAGATACCGCCGACTCTGGAACGGTTAACCAATACCCCTGCAACAGATCTGAGTAATGACGGTGACTTAGCAGGTGTGCCCGGATTCATGGGGTGAGGTTGGTCCGGGTTTGGCGTTGGATCGCCAACTGAGTGATAAGCCGGATCGGGAGAGATTGATAATAATAATAATTGGTTAATTTATATAGCGCCGTTTTCGCGGAAAATCACCTAAAGGGCTGATGGAGGAAGACCTTTTGCTCTCTCCAGCAGGACTCTCTCAGAACATCGCCTTGCACCGCGTTGGTAGGGTTGGATTCATAGCTCTCGGAAACACTGACCCCCAGATTCCTACCCAGTCCTCATGCCTTTTCCTTCCTGAACTTCATCTTCTCCCTTTTCTCAAAAGGCCCTCCACACCTCGCCCCCAAAGATGACATAGGTACTGAGGGGAATTATTCTTCCATGAAAACTGACATCTGTTGAGACATCTCAAAACTATTCTAACGACATTTGTTGAAGGACATTGAAACTACATAGTAGGTATATAGGTAATTCTAGTTGGACAGTTTTTTTAAGCTAATAAAAGAATTTTTAAGTCAATTAGTTAAGCCGCCGCTACCCGAATTTCTAACGATTGCTTACATATCTCCATCTCCCTTTAACATTTGAAGTTTTTAAGCTCTTAAAAAAAGATGTTATTTTTGAAGATAATATCTGTACATTCCCCACGCCGAAAATCAAATTATATGAAATTCCCTAGCTAGAAAAAATCGTGAAGTATGTTCCGAAAATTATTGTTAACACGTTTGTTGAAAATATGCACAGTGTTTCTTTGAATGCTGTTTTAGACAACCCCCACGAGATTTTTGCTCTATTTTAAACGAGTCGGGTTTTATTAAACATTTTCGCTTCAATTTTATCATTTTAAATATTAGCGCGCTCTCTTCAACATTCGTCATTACATATCTCTTCATCTTCTTCTATTTGAGCGGGGATCCGGCGGCTTAATTAGAGAGTTTTTTTCGAAAATTGCTGCAGAGAAGCTTTATTTAAATTTGCATGGTTGTAATAAATGCGTATTTATAACGATACATCAATAAAAAACTTCCACGCGATTGGCAAGAGTTTTCGCGATGACACGAATGCAACCAGTTTATGTAAAAGAGTTGGGTAACTTCACTTGATGCAAGCGAAGTATCACTTCCGTTGCATTGTTAAATGATGCGCTTTTCTTTCCAATTACCGCGCAGTGTTTCTTTATACAAAAGGCGATAAAATCAGTTATTTATTGGAAGTATATTTGCAAGTGGCGGGATTTACAATGACCCCTTAGAGCAATTTGTGCATTGCGAAATAAGAATTATTTCTGAAAGAAAAGAAAGTGAAATTATCGTGTAACGCGTATTTTATTAAACTTTTTCGTGAATTATTTCATAGAATAACAATATTACATAGAATAACAAGAACTATTTATGTATGTGAAAGCCTGTATTACAAGTAATAAATCGTTTAAGGTATTTTATTAAATGAGCGATATATGAGTATCTTCGTATTTTTTTTTAATTAGCTCTACACATGAGACCCTGAGGAAATCCCTCGAGGCCTAAGTCATCTTTAGAGATCCTTTATTATCCTTTTTAGTGATTTAAAGGAGAGGAAAAGATCTGGGAAGGAATAGGGTATGATAAATGGGTACGAATCCGAGGGTCAATGTGTCCAGAAGGAACGGACTTATGAATCCATCCCTCCAATTGCGGTGCAAGGCACTGGCTCGATTATAATTACAATTCGAATGAGTCTGGCTGAAGATTTCAAAAGGTCTCACTTGACCATTTTTTTACGATCCGGCCCGCCATGCACTAGGTAAGTAAACGCAACCGCCGCCAAGGCCTAGACTAGACCTAGACTGATGTAAACCCCCTGAACCCGGGCACCCCAGCTGAGTAACCAAACGTAATGAACCACTTGGGGTGACCTATGGCAGGAGTGTTGGTTAACCAATAAATGGTTCCCGTGGCTGCGGTACCCATAACCTTCTCCCAAATTGTTATATTACTTTTTATTGTCATTTATAAGTGTTTACTCAAAATAAACACTAATAATGTGTTAGAGAAACAAAAAACATTAAATATCTTATCTGAGTCATTAGAGAAATCTTTTTCTCCCAAGCAGCAAACACTCTCTAACAGTAAGTTCTGGAGTAATGAAATTTGCACAGATTTTTCTTTATGCTGTTTGTACGCGCCATACTACCAGCTTACTGCGTCATTTTCATCACGTGATGTGGAGCTTTGAAAAATCTATATATACAAGTATGTCAAAAAATTATGAAAATACTCCTAATAATCATGATGTCTTTATGACGTATTATGCTGTGTTGCGATTTGCGATACCTCCTTCTTTAACCAACGCTTCGGAGAGCGTCACAGTGTCCTAAACGCTAGCTAAAGAAGGAGGTAGCACATTACGGCATAATTCCCCAAAAATTAATCATGGTAATGCTTTTCGCAGTGAAATTCTCAAATAATTGTTTTTCATTATTTTTAAATCGAAATCTCGAAAACAGTCGGGGAAAAAAATAGTCTCTGATAGTTAGTTTTACACGGGTAAATTTTGAATGGACGTTTAAAATGCTTCTCTTAATTGTCTTCCCTTACAAGTAACAAGTGTGTTTGCGTATCCTCGTTACAAGGTAATTCTCTTGCAGTTCACAGCCTTTCCACGCATTGTTCGTTCAGTTCTCAGGTTACCTTGTAGACACGACACGACTGTCAACCATTATTAAGCCATACGCAGGTAATATTACCTACCTGCCTCAGAAATACCCACCAATGATTATATTTATGTCAACCACAACGTCATGTACGCACAATGAAAGTAGTATTACATTTTACAACGTTTATAGACATGAACACGATAGCAGACTGTCATGAACGACATGTGAACAGAATCTTGTCGAAAACATCAATGTTATCTATTTATTTTATTTACATAGTGTAAAAATAACTATAGATTGACACACGTAGCTTTCTAGAGTAAAACCTCAAATTGTAATATTTAATTAATGAAGACAATATTAGCGACACTCAATCAATAATCAGAAACCGAAAAATCTGAAAAAGATACGGTTACGTCTAAGAATCGTACCAAGGACCTTTGCCTTGCCGGGGCGTAGCTCTGCCACTGAGCTAATGTGACCCTATCCGATTCGGTCAAATTTAACTATATCATACTTCCACTAAGAACTACCAACATTATCTTCAATTTATTAACTCTTATTTTTATGTATGATTGCAAGGTTCAACTCGAACTAAATGCTATCTAAAAAACCTCGAAAAACTCGACGGACACGATCGCAACACCTGTTTACGGTTGAGGTTGACTTCACTAGGGTCACTTTTTATGCAAGTCGGCCCATCCTTAATCCGCCTCACACTGTTGTCCAACCGGGTGGCGATATAGTTCTCCTGTGTGTACCTATACATAATACGGACAGCGCCGCTCTTGAGAGGTGTCACATAAAAATAACTCAAAATGAATATGAGCGATAATAATTATTTTTTTTTAGATTTTTTTTGCAATGTCGTCCCTAATATCTATGACAGCTTGAAAGGTATATATTAAATTGGAGTGCTTTCTCTTTGGTGGTAATTGGTTATTTAATACATTAGTAAAACTTTTTGAACTCCGCACGTATTCCGAAATTATTAAATTCAGATTAGATGAAACCACAAACTTTCGTGTGTGATGTCGTTCAACCATGCACTATGCTTAACCAGTCGAACCCATAGGCTTGTATTCACGACAATCTAACATTAACAGACATATGTATGATGTATGTAACGTACCTGACTTATTAGGAGGAAACCCGGTCGCCAAGAAAGTCGCACAACAGTTATTTTACCAAACCACTCTTGCTTTCCCGAATACTGAGCAAAAGGGACAACTGCAACGGCTGATGTACCTTAATAAAATCATCAAAATCGAGGATTTGTATTCCTCATTTTTCTCTTTAAAATTTAAAAATATGCTTTGTTTGTACTGTTGCTTTTTTAAAAATACGTTGTCTAGTTTTTATCTGTTGATGATGATGTTCAAACAATGCAATATTAACGATTTTTTGAGGGTCCTAACTCCTGCATAATAATAATAATATTTGGCTGATTTATAAAGCGCCATTTTCGTGAAAAATCACCTCAAGGGTACATAGAAGAAGTGTAACTTATAAAAAAGTAAAACTTACCGACACGCTAGTAGTCGATATCTATATTATATTAAAAAATATATATGCAGTAATGGAAATCTTGGGAGAAAAGTGGGGAATACGTTTGTATGGACAAAACGTAGCCCGGTTTCCTCTTAACTCTTGTTTCCTCTTAACTCTCGTCGAGATTGTCAAAGTGCAAATAGTTGACTTGCTCGCCCCGCCGTTCTTCGGTGCTTCTACCCATGACCGTTTTTATACCTAAAGCTAAAGTACCTATATACAAGGGTAGGCTATATAATGGCAATGGGGCGGTGGTAGTACGGAAGGAGTTCTGGTGATGGGCGAACACTACCACTATTCACTACATAACCAACGGTAATCCAAGCAACCCCTGCGCGATACGAGAGTGGAGCGCAGCACTCGATGTCCCTAGATATATCATAAAATATTTTAAAATGCAGAAAACTTGTTTTTGAATCTCATTAAAAACCCGCCATTGATGGGATCAGGCGAAGGAAATTGCAGTCTTTTCTCTGTCCGAAGTTTTCTAGATCAACATTCTATACCTACTTCAACATGTATTTACTATGTGAACTATGGGATTTCAAAGTCTTCAGAAGGGGGAATAACTAGAGAAAACCGAAAATATGTCATTTTTAAATCAAATTTTAGACGTAGGTATTGACTCTTTTCCACAAAAAATTATAAATTGATTTCGAATGATTGTTCTTTTATCTATAAACGCATGTTTTAAATTTAAAAATCTTATTTTACAAGACATATTTCATATCATGTAATCAAATCACACATCATTGTAAATCAATGCGTTATCTAGTAAACGCATGTTTCAAGATTTTAATTTTAGTTCAAATAAAATCATTAAAAAATATATCCGAACACTTATTTATTACGATAATTTCTCTATTTACGGTCTTACAAATTAATATATTTCAGATTTAACTGCACATTTATTTTTCTTAGACATTAATGAAAAATTATAAATAATTACAAAAAGTACATCATTTTAATTGTTTTATCATCACGCCTTTCAGCATTTTTGGATGTTGGTTTAAATTAAAGCAAATTGATCGATATTGAGTTATAATTTTAAAAAGCTAGTACGGAGATTAATCCCTGTACGATCGTAAGAACATATTTCGACGAAATGTGGATTTTCGGCCGCTGGCTGATTAAGGGCCCTTAAATGTAAACAAAATAATTTGTATTTCTTGGGCATTAACTAATTTCTAGACATTTTGTTTTGCAGAGTTCTATTTCACATGTACATTTGTTACTTAACTATTATTTATCTGCTACCAGTTTCACCACATCCGTGTCATTCACTAACAATCTTAAAAGTACCTAACTTTTTTTTTTTTTATTCCATTTAAAAGATAATTACATTTTCACTCATTTAACTAGAAATAATTATACACATTAAGATAAACTAAATATTTCAATACAGCGCTATTCTATTTCATTATTTTGTTTATCAAGAATAAATATTAATATATTTTTTTTAAATTTACCCAACTTATTTTCGTTTTTAATGTAATTTGCAAAACTTAAAATTTAGCACACTCGGAATAGAATAGTTATTATTTTGTAAGCAAACCTCATTTTTCCCGATTCTAGTTTTAAATTTTCCTCCAAAAAAAACCTCCCCCAAAATCACCTATCCCGTTACCCTCATCCAGTAAAATCCAATCATTTATGTACCTGTGTAAATTTTACATTAGTTTTAAGATACATACTAAGATTGCTAATGAATGACACGGATGTGTTGAAACCGGTAGCAGAAAAAAAATTACGTGTGAAATAAATCTCCTTAAAACAAATTGAAGCAAAATTAATAAGTTTTTTGTTATCCTTCATCAACATAAAAGATTTCAAATAATAGGTGCCTTTTTAAATATCGGACGAAGTCGTCAAGATAATCGAATAATATGATTACATAAGTATATTGTATACTAATTAAAAATCAGTGACATTCTCTTCCTTAACCTTGTGACAAAGTGAAGTAGGCAATTTGCTGTTCACCTGGTCGCTGGTCGCATATTCTCTATATAATTTATTTAATTAGGCTGCATTTTGCATCTCATCATATCGAGGATCTTCCGTGGGAGCTTAAATAATAATCCTATGTAATGTCTATTTGTTATATATAGTTATACCTAGGTATATACATTTTTTCGGTGTCTCGACATTTTACATTCTTATTAAAAAATATTGATAAGACTTAATGTCATTCGATAATAATTTAATTTGATAACACTTGATATCGTTTGATAAAACTTGATTTTATTTGATAAATTTTATCATTCGATCTAAGTTACCTACTATTTGATAAAACTTGTCATTTGATTGATTTTATCTAATAAAAAATTACATTGTTCTAAATGGACACCATTTGATACAATCGTTTGTTTCATTTGATAAAACTTGATTTCATTTGATAAAACTTGGTTTCATTTTACTTGAAATCATTTGATAAAACTTGATTTCATTTGATTAGACCTGATTTCTTTTTTTTGACAAAACTTTATAATATATATGATTGCCATCAACCCGGGTATTTATTTCTAAAAATGTGATAATGCAGTACATTTTCCGCCTCACAAGACGATGTCTGTTCAGAGATATCATTTGATAAAACTAAATATCATTTGGTAAAATTTGATTTCATTTGATGAAACTTGATTTCATTTAACAAGACTTGATTTTATTTGCTAAAATTTGATAATGAAGTTTTTAGCACGAAATTAACACTATACAAACTATTTATTTTTCATTTCTCATTACATTGGTGACATTATTACTGTTTCCTGCTTCCTGCACATTATATTCATAAAGTGCGCGTGTAATTAGGTAGGTACGAAGATACCTATTTAAGATAAGGTATTTCCATATGTCTAATAATAATAAGATGTATGATGAAATGCCTGAAAGTATGAAGAATGAAGAAATAATGAATGTATTTAAAAAGAAATGTTATGCTTACTGTAAAAATATTTAAATTTATCAAATGAAATGTTACATTGTGCTTATTAGTTTATATTCATGTAGTATAAACTAACTCAAAAAATAATAAAAAAATAAAAAAAATAATACGTTTGCATATTTACTTCTGTTAGTTATTGACTGCTTCAAAAAATGTGACCAATGATACGAGTATTATAAAAATACAAGACGTCCATATTAATTGAACAAAAATGTAGCACCACTTATCAAAAGGAAAGCCATTCAAAGATTATTTATCTGAACGAGCCGTTAAGGCGAAGCTTAATGCCAATTCACTATTTCCGATTAATCTTTACTACGAATCGGTTTACATTATAAATACAAACAAAGTATAAATTGAATAATACCGTTTCCATTGAGTAGAATTAAAATAATATTGTGATTTACTTTAGAAAAAATATAAGCGTAAGCTGCAAAAAAAAATTTTTTTTCATTAGAAATGTATGAAAGCATTTAAGAAACATTACTTGTGACATTTAAGTTAAAATTATTTGTCACAGTTCCCATTGATTGAATTTTTAAACTTTTTTCTTTCTTAAAAAATTATTCACAAAATAAATAAAAATCACTTTTGCGCTTGAAATCTCGACTTTCAGACTCCATTTGTCAAGCGATTTTTATGCCTGTTACCTATATCCGTGGTGATATAAGGCACACCAAGAATACATATATTAATGGCTTTTGGTTTCCTAAAGTATGTCCACTGGACATAGTTCAGTGAAAGCACGCGCGTTTTCTCCGTAGCGGATCTTCACTCTATTAATTCATCTAACACCAATTATTGATTTATTTATTTATTTACGCCCTTTTTCGGGGCTTTTACATATACAATTTAAAAATTACACTTGAATAAATAAAATATAAATACTATATATTTCTTTTACCAATAAATATAAAAGGTATATATTTCTTTTACTAAGAAATATACAGTATTTATTTTACATAACTGAACTGCCTCAGTAACAGCATTTTGTATTTGTCTAAAGATAAATTGAAGATGTCCACAGACTTGGTAAAATTATTTCCCTCCATTAATATTCTGGGCAAAGAGGAATACATATGGTAGTTAGTTCCAGAATTTCTGCACTGAAATAAATCCTGAATTCTAGTATTACGTAGAGGAATCCGGAAGCTTATTAATTCAAGCAATAATGGACTATCAACCAAATCATTTAGAATTTTATAAAGAAATACCAAGTCTGTGAAAATTCTTCTGTCTGACAATTTGAGCATATTCATATCATTTAAAATAGTGTTGTAGTTCAACATAATTGCTGGAATACCCATTTTAAAATTTAGAAAACGTAAGAATTTATTTTGTATTCTTTCAACAGCTTGTATATGTGTATTATAATATGGGTTCCAGACGGGAGAATTGTACTCAAGTTAACTTCTAACAAATGCAAAATATAACAGTTTAATACACTTTATATTTTAAAAAATTTCTAGTTAGCCTAGTTATAAATCCCAACATTTTTAAGCCCTTATTAGAAATTTCTGTTATGTGGTTAACAAATGAAAGAGTTGATTGAAAAGTGATGCCTAAGTCTTTAATTTGTGTTAATGTCTCAAGAGTATTGTTATCAATGTTGTAATTAAAGATCACTGGATTTTTTATTCGAGAAAATCTAACTACTTGACATTTTGAGATATTTAAGTAGAGTCTATTTTCATTACACCAAATCAACAATCTGTTGATATTATCTTGAAGAATGTTGCAATGGTAAATATTTTTAATAATTCTAAACATTTTGAGATCATCAGCAAAAAGTAAGAAAAATACATCATGAAATACTTTTGTTATCATGATGTTAAATAAAAATATTAAAAATAATATTAAAATAATGTTAAATATTTTTTGATGATCGCTTTGTTGCCACAAACAGTTGTTAGTGGGAAATACCAAAAAAAATGGAAGTTTTTTTAATAACCAAACTATGCAATATACTCGTACAATGAATAATAATGATATAAACACTATGAGATAAGATAAAATTGTTTACATTGGAAAAATCTATGACCTACTATGGGATGATTCTTAAATGGCTATCGAAGCATGATCTGGCATCTTGAAAGATTAATTTGTTACATAATTAACTGATGTTTTGGCTCACTATTATTTAATAACACAAAACGAATCGGGGTAACCGTAAACAGACTGGATGAAATCTTCTCTAACATAACTTTTCTGCCATAATAATATCTGCACTGTCAGCATGAGCCGCTGTGGTAGCATTTTACACTAAGTAAGTGTTCTCTTTCACTGTTACCATCTTTGATCTCGTGTTTATGAAAAATCTGTCATATTTTCTCAACGATTTCCTCTCTGGAAATGACGTTTCTACCCACCACCCTCTGCTGGCCTTGCAAAACCCTTCATTAATAAATGATGAACTAACCCTAAAGGAAACTTTCCACGAAATAAGATTACTGATAATTTTTTTTTTTTTTTAAATTGCCATTATTTATCAAAAAAATGTGTCTTGAACATGAAACTATCATACTCTTAGATTTTAAACATTGTTATACTACTCCGAGGCATAGAGCTACACAACTGGAGTAACGTCGAAACGTGTTCCACTACGCGTAGACCAGTTGTTCGGTGTTGAGCGTTGGGAACGTTGGAGATCGATTAGAGGTGGAACCTATTTTTCGCTTCATGTCTCATCTAAATACATAAGAGATTTTATTCACTACTTTATAATTTTAAGAATAGATAATAAATTAATAATACTTACACAAGTAAATTTTAAGTATATTTTCTTAGTTCTCCTCACTAGGAGATCCTGTTCTGGTGTGAACTTGATTTTGGGTAGGTGGTTTTCAGCTACTTCTGTAGTTGAACCTCGAGGTTTAGATTGAATATTTTAAGTAACTTCTGTTTCGATGTTTTATTAAAATACTACTTAGTTATTTTAGTGATAATTCCAAGCCTAAATTTGGTGGAATTAATGTAGTAATTAATTGATTTATTTTGTTTAATTAGTTAGAAGCTTAATGTATAGCTGTATAACATAATATAGCTAAAAATTCAGAGATTATTTGCCCAAAGGATCTCTGATCTTGAACAGAGGATCAATTTCACTGGTCTGCCTGGGGTCTAGGAGTCGAAAGATATTATGAAAATTAACAAAGTTAGTTCTGTTGAAATTTATATACATCACTTTTTTTAATATCTACTAGTATTTTTTCTATATTCTCCAAGCTGATATCATTTAAAATGTGTACAAATGAAATAGATACGGTAAGTTCTAGTTGTTTAACAGAAATTGAACAATTCATCAATTTCTAAGATCTGTGAAAGTTCTATTCAAATTCTGTTACTATATCATTATGGGCCAAATGCTTCCCAGAACTGAAATAATAACAGAATTTGAATAGAACTTTCACAAAATTTGAAAATTCTATTTTAAATTTAATGAATTGTGACATTTGTTAAATTCCGTAAAACAACCCTTCGTAAGTGTTCTTCAAGGAAGGTCATTTATATAATATTTTACTGAAATATTCCCAGTATATTTTTCTTAATTAGTGTTGGTCACTAACGATACTAATATCCTAATAGAAGTACCTATTGTTTGCTATATGTTTAACTTGAACTTCAAACGTAGACTTCGTAGGCACCTACTTTTATTTATAACATATAACCGTCACAAGCTGCATTATAATAATAAAAATACCTTGTATAAATTACTAATTAACAAACATTATTAACATCTTCATTTCCCCCGACCGCTAGCCTCTCCATACCCGTTTCCATTGCAGGTGTCACAGTACACGTGAGATGACTTATAGTATTATAAGGAATAAATTTAAATAAACCTACCAGAGGAATATATATGAAAAATGCAAAGTTTCATAATATATTCTCGGATTAACTTGTATAATTGTGATGGATTATGTAGAATGTTCGGTGGAGTATTATGAGGTGATGTCTGACTGGTTATGCGAATCTCGGTGCATTATCATTTACCACCATCGCATATTATGTTCAATCGAGTACCTATTGTATAATAACTGTCATACGTAGACACTCTCAGAATTGCCATTTTTAATATGAATACTTGAATACCGTACAAGGGTCACAACTAATCCTAACCGCCTACAGCCAGTGCTACTATGGCATCCCCAATTGGGGTATGTTGTGAGGCTGAAGGTAGTGGGAAGGTAAAATGGGGAAGTCTCTGGCTATACAGATCTGGTAATCAAAAACGGGTAAAACTATTTCAAGTTACGTTTCATATTTGAATGATTGTCTTACACCAGGACGATATTGAGCATATTTTCTACTCTGAAACATGCCGCAAATATTATTTTTAAATGATTATTTTGCGAAATAACACAAATTAATCAAATGAAAATTATTTGTGCACGCTGTGATTTTAATTCGCGAACTCCGGATCACTTGTCAAGAGTCTTACCCCTCGACTGGAGACCGCCTGGTGATAAACCACCACTCAGAATCGAAATGTTGCTTGAAATGGCTCTAGCAGTATTTGGCGACCAAATCTGAATAACCCTATCTTTCTCTTCCCATCGCCTTTCCCTCTCCGCCACATTTAGCCTCACAACATTGCTAATTGAGGATGCTGTAGTTCCCCTGGTTCCTGAGAAGCAATTGGGACTCTTGGAAGTGTACCTATTGCATATTAATACTGTTCCTGTATTTTGTGCAGTTATATAATCTAATCCTTCTAAAGCCAGAGTTTATTCGTTGGTGGGGTGCGGAAGTGTACATCTGTTTATAATTAAAGTATACCACGCCGGCGGGAAAGCCATTACACTTTAAATCGCTTTTCGCCGCCGCCACCCCCACCCACACCCCTACTCGCCCGACGCCCAGTGAGCGCCGCGACGCCCGACGCCTATCCGCTGGTCGGGTTGGGGGGGTGCGTGGACAGATTGCTGGCGGATGCAATTTTGTAGCATGAAATATTAAAATCATATTTTTATATGATTACCGTTTTTTAACCGTGTACATTTTAAATTTAATTTACGCGTAATTATTGAATTTTTTTTATTAATATTAGATCGTGCCTTGCGAGAGTTTAAAATATCTAGTGTAATTGTTAAAAAGGACTGATTTTATAGGTGACTTAATACCAACATATTTGATCTGATAGAACTGTAGTAAATTTGATATATATAAACTTGGATTATTTGGTCCTCTGGGAAAATTAGATTTCAACGCGTTGAATGGTGTAAAGGTCTACGGAATTGTGATTACCCCACCATCAAATTATTTAAGAATTTAAAATCCCTTCACTTCAAATTATTAATTAAAAAAATACGCTTTTACAAAATACACATAGATTTTTTCAACAATGAGAGCTTAACTCTTTTTTTAACAGCTTTAGACCAAATTTTCTTGGCTCTTGGACTATCCCATGCTGTTTGTTACACCACCACAGCTCTACAAATCTGCAAATATGTTGGAGTTAAATGGTTTAACCAATTACCCGTTAAATACGACTACCATAATACGGGCATGTGCCTAGCGTGGTAGTCAAATCACCTGTAAAACTGTACACAAATTATATAATGAATAAAGAAAAAAAAAAAATTAAAATAGAAACATATTATATAAAAATTAAAAGTTCAATAAAAACACTATAAATAGCTTATTACAATCATTAAATCCAATAAACTATATAATACAACTCAATTATAATATATTATATATCCTTTTTCTTTTTTATCTTCTTTTTTTTCGCTTCTTATTTCTATTAAATCTATTATTTGTTTTATATATGTATTAAAAAAAATTATATATTGTTTTTTGTTAAATTGCGGTTCACATACGTTCTAGACGCCTTTTAACTCGAGCTTTGCTCTAAAAAAAAAGACGAAAGACAAGTTATTTAATGTATTTTTAACAGAAAAACTTGATATATTAAATTTTATTTACCTTATCATATTTATTAAAAAAAAGGTAAAATTTAGCAAGGTTATTTACATAACGTATCTACTAATGCATTGAACATCCATTTAAATTTTCAAATTTTTTTAAAAAAAATTGATCACTTAGAAATGGATATGCTGAATCACTAATAATATCATGTTCCGGTCAAATAATTTGAATCAAACGTAATCTAAAAAAACACAATTAAATAAAACCTGATTAAATTGACCTTAGCGATTGAATGAAATTAATCATATTGATATTTTAAAACGGAACAATGTGCTGAAATCAATATCTACTAATATTGCTTCAACATTGCTTTAATATTGCTTGACGAATGGGTAACACGTCGCCCACGCGTTTAAATGTCATCTGCACCAGCCATTGAAATTCGTAAACCTCTGTTTTTTAGTTGTATATTCTCATATATCAGATATGCAATCTTCTGGTAACACGTTAGCTGTTTCTTGTTCTATCATCTAGTAACGTGTTATGCATTCCTGGCATTTACATGTTGTGCAGACTGGGCTTATAAACGTGTTTGTTGTTTCTCGTTTAATAACGAGATGTATAATTGTTGGTATGCAAAAGTGAATCTTAATTTCAAAACCAGCATGTTACTTTTAGTGAGATTCATGATTATTAGAGTTTTTGAGTGAGGTTGTATTAGGTGTTCTTTGAGAACGCCTAGATTACGGCAACCTACTTATTCTTCAGATTGATTTAAATTACCGAACGAAGAATTATTTATGATTCAATTTGTTAGTTAAAGGATGGGTTGTTTCAAAAAAATTGAACAATTCATAAAATTATTTAGATAATTTTCAATTCTGTGAAAGTTCTTTTTAAGTTTTATAATTATTTCAGTTTTATGTAGCAACTGGCTTATAAAGATATGATAACAGAACTTGAATAGAACTTACACAAAACGTGAAAATTAACTTTAAATTTTTTTAAATTCTTCCAACCACTGACCTAACAGTATTTATTCGATACCCCATGAATTTCAATATTTAATTTTATGTTCCTGGCAGGATGTTAACAAGACATTATGGAGATTTAGTTTTGAGGTATTATGCCGTGTTGCGCTACCTCCTTCTTTAGCCAAAGTTTCGGACAGCATTACAGTGTTTGTCATTAGGGCAGATGTGTAATCGAAGTTTGTGAAGTGTGTGTTTATGTAGATGCGATACTGCGTTGCCGGTTCCAATTCTATGAGAACTGGTATTACAGTATAATTTTAAATGGTTTTCTGCGTTTAATTTTGGTATATACTGGTGACACAATAATGATTTCTGAAAAGTTGGTTAAAAAAGGAGGTAGCAGAACACGGCATAATACCCCAAAAATAATTCACTATGATACTTTTGGCTGCGCAAATCTTAAATCTTATGAGTAACAAGACTGTACAATTATTCTTCTTTGACGTCGCAATATTATACGTCTGTAAAAAGAATTCAAAATTTGAAAAAAGAATAGGTACCTACTCCGATGTTGTTGATATTTTTAGTTCATCAAAATTTCAATGTGTATATTCTGACTTTAATAAGATTTTTTTCATTTAGTAGAGCAGAATTATTTTGTGGAACTCTTTACTGTTTCAATTAATGTGCAAAAGAGCGTTGGTTCCAGTAAGATAATATTACAAGCTTGCTAACTCATATGTGATCTAAAATCTAATTCTGCATATAAACACGTTGATATTTCCGCGAACCAAACCACAAATTACGGAAAAGGAATTAAGCAACCGCAAGCGGCGTTTCGCGCAGAATGCCATTGTTTCGTTCCTTTCCGATAATTTGAGGCTCGGCTCGCGTTCATGTTCGTGCATGTACACGCAGCTTATCATGCTTCAGGGTACAATCAGTAAGAAACGTGAATATCGAACAAAGAAAACAAATGCCACAAATTACATTATTACTCGCCTAAGTACTGTAAAGAAGGTACTCTGCTATTTTATTGAAATAATAATTTCACGTATTCTCTTCCTGTCTGTTTAATTTGCTCAATTTTCGCTTATTACACCATTCCTCCAACGCAACACTCTAGCCTCCATCTAATATTAATAATCCAATATCTAATCCATTTGAACATACGAGTTTTCCCTCGTAACTCGTAAACTGTGTTTTTCTTCCAATAACTCGTATGTCAAAACTAAACCATTTGATTTTATTTAGTAAAACCCCAATAAAATTAATGATATAACATGAACGAGTATTTACCTCGACAAAGAGTATGTTTACCATTCGTAATAGCTACAGGTTATATGGTAAGCAATCATCCGAACAGGCCCTCCATTGACATGCTTTGTGTAACTATAAGTGACCACCTCATGTATGGGTGCTCCATCGAAGCCAGAGTTAAATTAGCCTCTCAAAATTAGGCGTACCTACTGTACAGGGCCCGCAGATAATTTAATAGTGCACAACTGCTAACTCTGTACAAATCGCAAGTACCTACACCCCACATGAAAGATACTCCGAGGAACTAGCGTCTCTGATTCCTTCGACACCGGTGCATAGTCGGCAAACACGCACTGACCTTACCTACACTTCTCCAGATGGACTGTCTCTACCCATCAATTTAAACCGCAGTGAGAAGGATGGGTTCATACGTCCGCCATTCCTGGACACATTAACCCCCCAGATTCCCACCCATCCCTCATATTTTTTTCCTTCCCAGAACTTCCTCTCCTTCTTTTCCTTAAAAAAACCAACACAGCATCCTAAAAAATGACACAGACCCTGATGGAAATGATTTTTCTCGAGGAAAACAAAATACGCAATCTATGTAGTTCACAAATAATTCTGTCGGATGTTCATAATATTAAACGTTCACATTATTTACCGAATTGAAAATAGTATAACTTGTAATAACTGAATACATAAAAATATATATACACTGTAAACATCACAGAAAACATCACAAGTGGAACTTAACTGGTCTACATTGCATGTAGGTACACACTAAAAAAAAAATTATATTGCATATCAAAAATTTTATTTCCGTTTTTATTTTTATTTTTCTTCAAAATATTTTTTTTTCTTAAACGTTCAATCAGCAACTTTGGTAGGTAGATCCGGCCGGCGAGGCGTTGCCATGTGTAAATAGATGTTACTATTTTTTTCGAAATCTTCTTTAACCTTCATGTATTGATTTGATTGTATGGAAACAAAGGTATCTAAATAAAGATAACCTCAACATTTTCCTTCTTCACTGAAGTCGAAAATTGCTTCCTCTAAATAATTATGTTGCATTTACGAGCATTATTCATAACTAGGAAAATGAATGAATGAAGTGGAATTTTAGAAGTCGAAATTAACTACTTCCCGATCGATCTGAAATTCGGCAGACAGACTCATTGTCGATGACAATTTATACAGTTTTATTTTTTAATATATATTGCATCTTTTCCAACTATGCTGATTTCGAAATTCCGTTAAAAAAAATTTCAGTCTAGGCCAACACATACGCATTTTTTCTGAACTTCGAAGAAATTAAAGCACTTAATATCTTTTTTTACATTACACACAGGAGGCCCTGAGGATAAAAAATTCCCTCAGTAGATACATTTTGTCAACTTTGTGGATGCTTGTTGAGGGCCTTTTTGGGGAAAGGAAGAATAGGGAAGGAAATTCTGAGATGGAAAAAGGTATGAGGGGTAGATAGGAATCTGGAGGTCAATGTGTTTAGGAGTGACGAACATATAAATCCATCCCTATCACTGCTCTCCCAAGTTTCCCTCCAGCAGTATCTTCCGATCCGACTTGCCACGCAGTAGGTGCGCTACCAAGATCTAGACAAATATCATCACATGGACCCAGATACTGCTGTTAAGTCGCCAAACGTATGAAAGCACTTGGGATGGCAGGGGTGTTGGTTATCCAGTCAATCGCTTCCGGGTCGGCGGAGAATTTGCTCAGTAAACTGTGCCCTGACAACTGTGGCGGCCGGTAGCGGAATTGTATGCACAATAAACTGTGACATAGGCTGGATCGGGAGACACTGGTTAAGGGATTCCTTTAGACTTTTTCAGCCGGACTATCTCGCGAAAATCGCCTTGCACTGGCTATTCTTGGATACACTGACCCCCAGGTAACCCAACCCTCATTTTTTTTCCTTCCCAAAACTTTCTCTCCTTCCTTTCCTGAAAAGACCCTCCACACAGCATCCCCAAAGATGGCATAGGCCCTGAGAGGAAATATTTTCATCAGGACATCCTGCGTAGAGCTAATGTAAAAAAGATAACTTATAACTATTTTATAATTTCTCTGATTTCAATGGTTACCCAGCCATGAAAATTACACCATTCTTGACCTCCTGCCGTAATGGCCAAATGTCAGGGGTCTGAATAACGTCTACATATTACATATTAACGTAACTAACATCTCACATCTCTCTAGTGTGGCCAAACTCCATACATCATTCGCCATACAGTTCATACAGTAGGTACATAAATTCATGCATACACATCGTTTGTTCGGCGGAGATCCGGGCCTTGGGGAACGATAACACATCCGTGAGAACTTCACACATTCTATGAAACCAGTGAAGGTGACATGGTTTAGTGAATTTGTGTTTCTTGTAATTTGGGTCATCGGGTTTTGCATTTTCATCGCTCATTGATAGAATAATGACGATAGTACAGCGCGCAACCAGATACTATGTAAGTTCGGTGAGCGTGCTTTCGGAATGTCAAGACCTAAAGCCCGAAAAGGCAAAGACTAATGCTAAATCACTATTTTAGATTCATCTTTACTACGAATCAGATGAATACAAAAATATATATTATATTTTTGATAAATTGAAGCTACTCCTTTCGTTTCCATTGAGTAGAATTAAAACAAAATTGTTAATTACTTTATAAAAAATGTAAGCGTAAACTTAAAAAAAATGTAGTTTAATTGGAAATGTTTTAACCTTTTCCACTCCGTCGGCCACACATTGTGGCCCAAACGATTTTGGTAGGCAGCTCCGTCGGCCAGAGGTACTGGCCCGGCGCAGGTATAAGTTTAATCACCAATATCTATCTTCCTAAGTACATTCTACGAACTATTATTTCCGATTATTACAAAGAATTGTCGCAACATATTGGATAAACCAAATTTTTTTCATTTAAATTTACCGTTAATTAGATACATTCATTTAAAAACAGATGCATCATTTTAACACACGAAATATTTTTTTTCTTCAGATATTTTCGGAACAGTCAGTCGTTATCCTGCGTTTACGACGGTTCTCCGCAGTTAAATCCCACTTTTTGTGACCATATTTTTTCGTTTTGTGGAACTATTGATGTTGATATTAGTAATTGAAAGTAAAAGAATTTACGTATTCTTTAAATTAATATTCTTTGAATTAACCGTCACAGAAAATAATGATAGTTTTACTTCGAAGTGATGGTCAAGAAGTCGGTAATAATCCAAGTGATATAGAAAGTGGAAGTGACATTATCCCGCCCAAAAGAAGGAGATGCGCTTATTTCAGTAAATATAGTGATGTAGAAAATATTGTGATTCCGCAAAAACCTTCAACATCCATCAATCCCACACAGTCAAGCTTTTCTGATTCAGAAAAAAAAGGAATTGAATGTCTATTAACACTCCGAATACACCACAACAACAAATATTTTTTTCTATTGGAAATACCAATGAGTCATCTTCAATTTGTGGATAGGCTAATTATTCAGCTGGTTGGAAATTATAGAGAAGGTGTAAAAACTAGAAAAGGAAGCCATTCGGTAGATCTAGAACAGCGGTTAAATCACGTCAATCTATATGTAATAATGCCTAATATGCAGAAAAATATTAGTGATTGCATCGTTTTCAATTTGGGAGGCAGGAATGGGTACCGCTGCCCCGGGAACCATTTATTGGATAACCAACATTTCTGCCTCAGGTCACCCCAAGTGGTTCGCTACGTTTGGTGACTTTGCATGGTTGCCCGGGTTCATGGGGATGCGTCTGCCCATTTACTGCGTGGCGGACCGAATCGGGAAAGACTGGTTGAGGGAGATCTTTTGATCTCTCCAGCCGGACTATATCGAACCATTGCCTTACAACGCAGTGAGAGGGATGAATTCACGCATCGCCTCTCTTGGACACCCTAACCCCCAGATTCCTACCCACTCATACCATTTTCCTTCCCATCCTCTTTTTCCTTTCCTTCAAAAGACCCTCCACAAAGCAACCCCAAAGAGGCCCTGAGAATTTATTTTTCTGAGGGCCTCCTGTGTGAAGTTAATGTAAAAAAAATCGTTTGTGGTTCTAATTTATGATAGAAAAGGAGGGCAAATAAAATGAACAATATATCACTGTAAAAGTTGTGAAAACAAACTTGCACTTCATGTGGGATAACATTGGACCGAATCGTGAGTTTTTTGTAATAGTAAATGTGAGATAAATGTACTCAAAATGTGACAGTATTATATTATGTAGGTATAATATGTACAATACTCTAACTTGTAAACACCGTGTAGAATGTTTGTCAAACTTATTACCTATTTTATGTGTTGTGGGCTGGTCTATCTTTTGTTTCCTGGAAGAGGGTCGAAACCTAAAATAACGTAACCAATGCAAAATAAGAAACCAAACATTACCCATAAAACCTAAGCCAATCAGGTTCAGGTAGTCGCAGGTCAGCCGCTGTGCGGTACAGGACAATTAGAAAGAAATTTCTCCAAGAATTTACATTGGATTGTCTGCATATTTTACCCGTATTATACAAATTATTGCTATGCAATAAAAGATATAGTGCAAATAAAACACGTTGAAATCAAATGTATTATCTTTTAGTTACAAAATGTGTGATTTAACAAGTATTTTATACAAAATATACCAAACAACTAATGGTCACACGAATTATCCGATAGGGTGCCGCAAAAATAACTGTCCAAAAATTTCATTTCAAATATAAAATATAACACACATTTTTGGTCGGAGTAGCTAAACAGTTTTGAGAAAAAATGGTCGGAGTGGAAAAGGTTAACGCATATAAAAACCAACTTTAAAAAAAAACGATTTTATGACTAAAATTATCTGTAACAGTTTCTGTTGGGCTGGACTCAGACGTCCGTCACTCCAGGACACGCTGACGCCTAGATTCCTATCCACCCATTATACCTTTACCTTTCCGGAACTCCTTTCCTTAATTCTTTTAAAAAAAAAACTCCACATAGCATCCCCAACGATAACATAAGCCCTGAGGGAAATTATTTTCTCCAGCGCCTCCCTTATGGAACTAATACAGCAGGTTAATAAAACACTAGGGTTGTTTAAAAAAATTTGACGGCTTCGTCAAATATTTGAAGTTAATTTTCACGTTCTGTGTAAGGTCCTGTTTCTACATCATTATAAGCCAGTTGCTTCATAAAACTGAAATAATCACAGAACTTGAATAGAACTCACACAGAACGTGAAAATTAACTTAAAATATTTGATAAATCCGTCGAATTTTTTGAAGCAACGCATCCTAAGGCATTCCGAACATATTTGTGAAACCACTATCCAAATCCACAAGAAGAATAAAGTTGATGACTTTGAAACATGCACGTTATAATAAGCGCATATTTAAACAAATTAATAGAACGTAAACATCGTAAAATTATCTAACACATTGAAAAAAATCAAGGAACAAATAATAAAATTCAAAATAGGCAGATTTAAAAAAATAACAAGGCCGTTATAAAGTTTCAATCATCTAAAAATAAAAATAAATGTAACAGTATTTTGTTTGAACCACTTATATTTCTTTATATTTTCCGACCGGTTTCGGAACAACCGTTCCTTCCTCAGGGCTAAATACGAGTATACTAACTTGACATTACAAACAATGGTCAAACATAATCTATTACTAAGTGTTCAAGTAGGGGTCAACTAGGGATTAGTGAAGAGTGGTGAGGAGATAGAACGGACGGTGAAAGGGAATTTCTCTGAGATGGGACCGTAAGATAATATTTTTTGTTTATTAATAATGGCCTCATTATTATTAAGAGATTTCTTTATTTCTAAGGCTTTTAAGTTATCTAAACGCTTTCATTTATTATATGAGAAGAATATTTATCCATGTTTTTTTTCGGTAACCATATTATTTGCAATAATAATTAGCGAAATCGGAAAAATTATTATTATTAAGACACCTAAAAAATGATTTGATTCTAAGGTTGAAATATCGATAGCTACAAACTTATAGCTACATTCAAAAGTATCTAAAAAATGTTGTTAACCCTTTTAGATATCGCAGCTTCTATTCTCAATTGGGCTAAAACCATTACCCAATTCTTTGATGTGATTTTAACCATTTGAAAGTGTTTCATGCATTCTTGTGTTGATGTGTTACGATGTAACACACGGTATTATTGCAAATGTCACTTCCTGCCTTTCATACAGACAGACATACTGCTTAAAATACATATATGTACAGCGTGGCATTCAATACTTACGCAGGTAGATATTTATTGCAGGCGTAAACGTGAATTGATGGTGGTTCGTTCTGATAATATGCGCTTGCTCAATGGATGGTGAAAATTCACGAAGATTTTGAAGAGATGATTGCGTGTTATGCGTTGTGAAAAAATAATATTTAATGTATTTGTGTTAACTAGATGTGATTCTGGAAAGATTCATTACCGTAATTAAGGTCAAAAAAGATATTTTGTGGAACGCACTCGTTTGGTCTAAATTAATGTTGAGTTAATTAAGGTTGATTTTTTAAATAGGTTTTTGGGAAGGTTTTTCAGAAATTGATTTGCAAAGACTGTTGATGGATGAGTTTAATTAAAACTCAATTTTAAACATTATCCAACTATTATGTTAACAGGTTTTGTGGAAATTTATTATTATGGGGAGACCATGATAATTAATTTATATTAATTGATATTAAGTGTAATTTTAATTTATAAACATTTAGTTTTCACCACTTTCATTGTTTAAAAAATCAACAAGGTGTTAATGGATTGGCGGGAATGAAAAGGGGGAAGAAGCTACTTTAACTACTTTTTAAAATCATTTAATTAATAAATAACTATAATCCTTTTGGCCGTAAATATACAAAAAAACAACAATCCTTACAATTAAATTTATCTCCAGATTTTTTTTCATATTTAAATCTCTATCCTCAATATTGAATATGTCATTTTTTAGTTTATTAAATTACCCCCCCCCCCCCCCCATTCCTTATGAAACATATTGTTTTTTCTTACAATAAAAGTGGTTAAAAACAAAAAATATATTAATTTTAAATTATATTTTATTATGGTCTCCCCATAATATTAAATTTCCACAAAACCTGGAAACATAATAAAGTGTAAGGAACAATCCAAAATGAGAACGAAATAAAGTTTAAAAATAGTTTTTTAATTATACTCATCCATCAAACTTCTTTGTAAATCGTTTCCTGGACGTTCTTGTGTTAAACCTCTTTAAATACTTAGCATTGAACCATGTGATGGTATACATACAACTTCACCGCATACTTTAGTCCGGTTTTTTGCGGTCCCTTCACTTTCATTGGGCTGAGATGAGGCGTTTTGATCTTCGTACAGCATCCGGTGATGCGTGGTATAGATGTATCATAACTTGTTGCAACATTCAGAGCCGCTTACTCATATTAATTTTCCCAGCGACCCAGGTTCATGTAAATTATGCTTCATAGTTCCGCTTTTGTAAAAAAAATACGCCAAGGACGTTAAATGACCCAAAGAAACTACGAAATCTAAATAAAAACATTAAGGGGCAGTAGTTTCATAAAATTTGAACAATTAATCAAATTTCAAAGTTAATTTTAGATTTCGTGAAAGTTCTATTCAAGTTCTGATAATATTTCAGTTCTTTGAAACGACTACTCCATAATTAAATAATAACAGAACTTGAATATAACTTTCACGAATCTTGATGAGGCTCTTGACTCGCACACCGAAGGTCGCGGGATCGAATCCCGGCGTGGCAAATAAATTTTATTCGATAAATTTGTGTTATTTCATAATTTATTTATTTAAAATAATATATAGTAGATTTGCGGTACGTTCCAGAGTGGAAGATACTCTCGGTATCGCCCTGGTGTAAGACCACCATTCAGAATTGAAACGTTGCCTGAAATGGCATTAGCCGTGTTTGGTGACCAGATCTGAATATCCAGGTACTTTCTCACCTCATCTTCCCTATCTCCTTGCCCTCCCCACTACCATCAGCCTCACAACATACACCAATTGGGGATGCCATAGTCTTACTGGCTTCAGACGGGAGCAGTTGGGACTCTGGTGCGTTATTCATATAAAAAAAAATCTTTAGTGTTATCTTTGAAATTTTATAAAAAATTTAAATTCTGTGAAACTTCCGGCCCTAAATATCTTGCACCCTAGATGGTATCCGTGGTCGTGGTCGTGTCGTAGCCTGTCAAACAGCAATCCGGATTTCGCGGGTTCAAATCTCGTCCCTGCGCAAGTAAATTTTATTTGATTCGTTTGTTCAAAATCAATTAATTAAAACTAATGAATAGTATAATTGCGGAACGTTTACAACAGTTTAAGATACTCTCATTATCACCCTGGTGTAAGACCACCATTTATAGTTGAAACTTTAGGTATTTGAAATGGTTTTAGCCGTGTTTGATGACCAGACCCGTATAGCCAGGTACTTCCCCACCTTCCTCCACCTCATCTCATGCCCACTTCAGCCTCAGTCTAACAACATACATACCCCAATTGGGGATGCCATCGTCTCACTGGCTCCAGTCGGTTGGGAGCAGTTAAGAACATAATTTTATAGAGGATTAGCAAAAAATCATCTTATTGTTGATATGTGGGCAAGTTTTTCTAAAATGTTTTAATAAGCGCCATCTATAAACGCGAAAATTATAACTTGTCTTGCGTTTACTCTTAAGAAGAAATTAGGTTCTAAAAGAAATCACACGTTTAAAAGGCTATTTTGATGTATAGATTCTCTTTAAAAAAACTGTCTATAAAAGAAGGTAAAAAAAACTTGTTCCGCGCCAAAGAGGAGAAATTAGCAAACAACATAATCTGATGGTTTCCAATTTTGACGCAATCGTTTTCCATTATAATATTCCTAAACATATTGTGTTATTGAACACACGGAACAGGCCATAACGTGTTTGGCACATATTTTGCTAAACAAACTGCTGGTACGTTAGGAACTGAATTCAGTCGATTGGAAATTCACAAAGAGTGCCGTATCTACGTCTCCGCAGCTGCCGACGGCTGCATTTGGAGAAATTCTTGTGAAAATGTTCTATCTGGATGCATTTTAAAGAAAAAACTTCGCTTAAATTGTGTTATTTAAGTCTCGTGTAAGAATAAGCTTTGCGGCAACTTTTTAGGGCGATGCACCAGTCCTTGAAACATTCAAAATCAGAATGGGCGGGGCGTGTCATTTTGGGAGGGATTATAGAATAGGTACTTGACAAGATTTAACAACCTCCTGTACCTCCCTAGTTACCAGTTACGAAGTGATTGTAACCTTAAAAATGTTAGCGAATATGTTTAATAAATGTTCAATGTGGGAGGCAAGTATGGGTACCTACCGCCGCGCCGCCCGGGGATTTATAGAATAGCCAACACTCCTGCTACAGGTCATCCCAAGTGGTTCGCTACATTTGGTGACTGAGCAGGGGTGCCCGGGTTCATAGCGTGAGGTTTGTCTAAGTTTTGACGGTGAATGTGTTTATCCCTCTACTGCGTGGCGGAACGGATCGGGAGAAACTGGTTGAGGGAGACCTAGACCTCTCCAGCCGGACCATCTCGACCCATTGCCTTGCACCACATTAGGAGAGATGGATTCGTACGTCCGTCACTCCTGGACTCATTGACCCCCAGATCAATGAGTCATGAGATCCTCTCATACCTTTTCCTTCCCAGAACTTCCTCTCATTCTTTTCATAGATAATTCATTCATAGCATCCCCTAATATGATATTGACCCTGAGGTAAATTTTATTCCTTAGGGCCTCCTGTGTGGAGCTAATGTAAAAAAAACACATTTTAATGTATTGGAATGGAATTAGAAGACATTTATTTTTAACCAGCCGGCATTTCATTATTGCACTTGTTACCAGTCGCGTTCTACGTCTACCATATATCTTCGCTGGGATTATATATTTGTCCCTCCTGGTGATATTATGACCAAGATATTGGATATTATCAGTCAACTTAGCCACTGTCCGGCGCACGGTGGGGCCAAACATTACATTTTGATACAATAAACAAGCAAAAAAATCAATTTCACAACGCCGGTCGCTTCATTTGTTGGAAAGTACCCCTTTAGTTATAGCATACATTGGCAAGTAGGCGCGATTGATCCAACCATTCTACCTGTAATAGCCCTCAGTCAAGACCAAACGTTCGTGAAGGAAATACGCCCGTTATTTGTGCCAGGGCAACCCTTAAGTTCTATTGATTTCGGAGGAGACCCGATACAAACCCCAAATGTGATTATGGAGCCATCTTATTCAGGTACGTATCTTATTTTTTCATATTATATTATTAACATCATTAATTGTATTGATGGGTAAAAGTGTGCATCAATTAAATACAAAAATTTGATCTTGTTTTCTAAAAATCACTTTTACATTATTTTCTCCTTTTTGCACTTTTAAAGTAATCAACATCTAAGGCCTCGGGCATATTTGGTCAGAGGTCAAATAATTTTTCACTTTGCGATATAATGCAAAAAAATTAAACATTTCTGAACGGATCTGAAAAAAAAATCTTTCTGAAAGGTGTTAAAATACGCTTTCAAATTATATTGTTAGAAATACATGTATAATAATTTAAAATATATTTTTTTTCAATGTAATTATAAAAATAAAAAAAATAACTCACCTAGGTTTTTTTCTAACTAAAATAAAACTTAAAACTAACACATATTTTACTAAACAAATGTATTTTAACCACTCGGACACATAAGCTTGTTTCACGGTAATGTATTATTGCCAGACATATTATGTATGACGTGGGACGTAAACGCTTGTCACCTCCCTTTTTTTTACTTTAATAAATTTTTCCCAAATTGCATTCGAAAGCTTTGGTTGCGTATTTGTATAAATTTGATTTTTTCTGTGGTGAACTTTTAGATTTGTGGAAAAGCGTGGTGATTTTTTTCTTTCTAACACCTTTTAGAACACATTTCTCACATGATAGTAAGGGAGATTGTTATAAGGAACTGGAGAAATTGGAGAAATTCAGAAAGTGTTCACTAGACACGGCCAAATATTTTCTGCAAAAGTACCCGTTGAATGTCATGCCTCCCACACTGTACAGATTTTTTTTAACCACAGGCCAGAAATAATAAAAATTCCATTATTGCCGATAGATCAATTGACAGTAGAGGCCCAAGAAGCAAGAAACAAGGATTTTAAAAAAATCAGGGAGCATCATTCCCGAAACGTAGAAACATGAGAAAATTCGTTTGGTGGAAAAGTGGTTTGATGACTTAGCAGGGGTGTCCGGGTTCGTGGGGTGAGGTTTGTCCGGGTCTTGACCGCGGACGCGTCACCAGCTACATGGCAGGCCAGATCGGGAGAGAATAGTTGAGGGAGTCCCTTTGACTTCTCCATTCGTACTCTCTCGGAACATCTCCTTGCACTGGATTCATACGTCCGTCACTCCTGGACACACTGACCCCTAGATTCCTAATACCCCCCTAATACCCCTTTTCTTCCCAGAACTTCCTCTCCTTCCTTTACTTAAAGACCTTCCACACAGCATCCCCAAATATGACATAGTCCCTGGGAGGAATTATTTTCCTAAGGGCCTCTTGTGTGGAGCTAATGTAAAAAAAAAATTACAGAAGTGGAATTTATCCAAGGATGACGGTGGTGGTACTGATTATAATTATGATTATGATGATTATCTTGATGACGGTAGTGATGATAATGTCATGATGATAGTGATGACTACTCAAATATGTGAGATAAAGAAAATTAAAAATTATTTTGGTAGGTAGTTATTTAACTAAATTGTATCTATGTATACAATATAGAGGTATTAAAGTTTTACATATACATGTTATGTTATGTTATTATTATTTTTTTTAAAAATATTTTATTATATTATAAATTTCACAAAAGTGCATTTTACAACAACACTCTTGCCCCACCGTGCGGTGGCCGGTCATAGTACGGTTTGGCCATAATAATTTGTTGGCTAGTTAGTGGACGAGAAACCTCTACAATCATGCGAATCCCATCTTATTCTGGCTCCACAACGTCTCCTGTCCCGACAAATCTGAGGTAAAATGACCGAATAGTTTTATAATTTTTATTTATTTGATATTTCGTGAATCATGGCTAAATCAACATTCCTAAATATTTCCGTTCATTTTGGTCGCACTATTGTGCCTGTTTTGGTCAGTTGCCACACTTGATCCACCGCCGAACCAGCTGACATTGGCCGCAATCTCCAGACCACTAGAAACTCTTTGAAAAATACCCCTCCCCGTGTCCTTGTCAAGTAAAGAAACCATTGAATTGCACAAGACACCTGCCAAATGAAACGTGTGTCGGAACTCCGGAGATATTTAGCACCTGTTAAAAATCTAGCCAGTTTGAAGTTCATACAAGTTCTATGAATGGTCTTTCCGGTAGTGATGAGCTACTTATAGTGCTTTATTAGTTTTGATAAAAGATTATAGATAGTGTTAAAACTCGGACCTCATAATGCTATATCTATCACCAAAAAATGACGACAGGTCCCCATAAAACTCGTTCTAACACTTTTTCTATTATGGTCAGACATAAATTTAAGGCTTGTTATAAATTTATAGGTCGTATTTTGTGACAATGTTGACAATGATATAATTTAAACAGATTAAAAAAGAAATAATAAAACCAAGCTTTCTCTTTGCTTTTGAAAGTTTACAATTAAAAAAATATGCGTTTTTAATGTTTATAATATTTTTTATTGTGAAGAGTCTTTTATGTGCTTTCAAAAACCGTATTTCAATTTGGGGTACGTTCAAAAACAAATTCCTGAAATTGAACGTCAAGCGGGAAGATTTATGACGTTATAATATTTTGTCTAGGCCCGAGGGGTTAGAATAAATTTACTTTTTGATCTAATTGCTACGGCCCGGTGCAATGAAATTGTCAGATGTTGCAAATTTATATAGGGAAGGCGTGATTTTGCCAGGGCAGTTGGCATGAAATAACTTCTTACATACTTTTTATGTAATAAAAAATAGTGACATATCTAAAACAACGCCTCCGTGGTGTCGAGGGGTAAGGCGACTATCGATCAGAAGGTCGAGGGTTTAAATCTCGGCGTGCGCAAATTAATTTTATTTATAATATATTTTTAATACCAATTTAACCATTTCAAAATAATATAAGGTAAATTTGCGGTACGTTCCAGGTCGGAAGATACTCTCAGTATCGCACTGATGTAAGTCCACCATTCAGAATTGAAACGTTGTTTGAAGAGGCTATAGCTGTGTTTTATGACTAGATCTGAATATCCAGGTATTTCCCCACCATCCTCTGCCCTGTCTCTTCCCCTCCCGGCTACCTTCAGAATAACAACATACCCCAATTGAGGATGCCAGAGTCTCACTTGATCCAGAAGGGAGCAGTTGGGACTCTTGTGCGGTATTTAAATTTAAAAAAAAAAAACAGAGCTATAAATAGAGCTACGTTTTAGAATTAAAAACAAAACTAAAACTCCCCAAAATACTTGTTACTCGTGTGTTACAATATTTTTCTTTTTAATAAAAAAAGTTCATTTAGTTTAAAGAGATTTTAGATTTTTAACAGAAGGAAACAGGCCTTTCGGTCGTTTCTCTATTAAATTTTACGCGGTGTATTAAATACTCTACTGGTGTTGAACGCCTTTATCCTTTGTCCGTGCTTTATAACGAATATCTGCATATTATGCAAAAGATGATTAGATGTATAATGGGTAGATCATATCATAATATGATCATTAATCACATCTCTGTATGCGCCTGAAGCCGACGATGCCTCGGAACGCAGAACGTGGAACGTGAACGTAGATCAGAATGCACCAGTGGCGGTTCTTACGATGAGGCAGGGGAGGCTGTGCCTCCCTATAAAAATGGAGAAAAATGGGGGAAAAGCAACGAAATACAAGTATCCATACATACAAAATATTGTAAAACTTTAATTTAAATGTTACCAATGTATAATTTATATCAGTCTTATAGTTCACAAAAATTCATAATAAGAAACTCGAAACTTGCCAAAACTCCTTGGAAAGAAGTATGATAGGGATAATACTGTCCGATAGAATAAAAATTGAATCCATGAAGAGACAAACAAGAATAAAAGATAAATAAAAATGCTAAAGTGGAAGTGGTCAGGCCACACAATCAGAGGAATTGAAAAATGGTCAAAATTAGTTATGAATTGGTTTACAAGTGACAAGAAGAGAAAACGAGGTAGACCATTTAGACGGTGGGTTGACGACATCAAAGCCATAGCCGGTGGTACATGGACAAGAATAGCTAATGATAGAGAGAAATGGCGACAGTTGGAGGAGGCCTTTATCAACTAGTGACGTACAATAAATATTATAAATAATGCAATGTAATATTCTGTCTGAATAAAGGCTATTTTTTTTTTTTTACGGTGCTCCAGATTTTATGTCCGGGTTGAATCTTTCCCAAATGAAAGACTAAACCCTTCCACACACTTTTCCACAAATGAATATCTAGTAAATTCACGCAATGTAAGTGCACTATATAAGATAATAAATACAAAACAATACAAGAACAATACGTCAATCCACCAGAAACATATGGGAAAATATTTCACCGACTCCAGATATTTTCATATCAGAGGGTTCGGCTCTGATGAAATCCTAACTGGTCCGATAAATCCTACTGATCTCTCAATATAAATATTTAAAAAATCTTTCGTAATCCTACATGTATTTAAAATAACCGACTTTTGCATTTTTATGAATAAATTTTTTGACAAATCTAATACGCCTAAATTTTGAATGAGACAGCTAGGTATAATGCCAGTAGCCGAAATAACAAATGGTAATATTTTTATAGTCTGAGAATGCCAAATTATTTTAATCTCATTTCCTAAATCTGTATATTTTCTTATTTTTTCAGAAACAGTTTTCTGAAAATTACAAGAATTTGGAATAGCGACATCAATGATATAAGTTATTTTCTTAATTTTGTCATGTAAAACTATATCGGGTCTATTATGACTAATTGTTCTGTCTGTTAGAATAGTTTTATCATAATAAATTTTATAAAATTCATTTTCTAAAAATGAATTTGGTTCATATTCATAATATAGTACATTACGGCAGTCAATCAAGTTATGTTTAATAACCAAACTTTGGTGAATTATTTTTAAAACTTGATTGTGCCTAAATGTATTCTCGGACGGCGCTAATACAGAACATCCCGATGTAATATGTTCTATAGTTTCCGGAAAAGCCAAACATTTTCTACATAAATCATCAATTTGATTTGCATCTTTGATGATATGCTTCCTATAATTTTTAGTATTAATGACTCTATCTTGAATAGCAAGCATAAAGCCTTCTATTTCTGCGCTCAACTCTCCAATACTCAACCATTTGTTTGACGAAAATTTGTCAACATATATTTGGTAGAGATAATTGAAGTGTTTTGCGTGAAGAATTTTATTTGACCAGGAATCTAATAATTTATTATTATTATAATTATAGTAACTTCTGTTTAAATATTACAAATGAGTATTTTCTTACTCCACTAGGACTGGTTGTCTTTATATTATGTAACGGCCGGCCACACGTTGATTTCTGCTCGCCGCGCCGAGCTACTACGCAATGCAGTATATGCTAGTGAGGCAGAGACAAGGCCCGCCTCCGACAGTCGCTGATTTTTATGTAAGAGTGGGGTAGCTACGTGGAATCGAAATGGACGGTAACCGTTTCGCAGCCGCGGCCGCGTGTAGTTTAGTTTGAGACGCGCTTCAAAAACGAACACTTCCTAAGTAGAACCGATCATTTTCGCGCGTTTTCATCCTGCGACCAAATATCCCTAACAAAATATCCTACGGACAAAACAGCCTCTAACGAAATATGTACTAAAACCTAACCTAACGTAACAAAAAAATGAAAAAATAATACAGACATTCTGTAAAGACAATAAATAATTGTAATCTGTATTATTTTTTTCCCATTTTACTCTTTTTGAAAAATAATTTATTGTCTTACAGGATATCTGTACAATTTTTTGTTATGTAAGATAAGGTTAGGTGAAGTTTTAGTAGATTTGTGTTTGGAGGATGTTTTGTCTATAGGATATTTTGTCGGAGAATATATTTTGTCGGAAGTATTTTGTCGCGGGATGAAAACGCGCATATACTTTACGATTAGCTCTAGCGCTCTACTGACCATGTTACCGGTTATTTTAAAATTATTTTTTCATAGCTTTTAGTGAATTTTCTGAGGTGGTTCTGAGTTGGTTTCATTCTGAGTTTGCATGGAATCGTATTATAGTACGCTGCAGTAGGTACCCACGGATTACGGCTATTTTGATTATTTTAGTAGGGCGAATTGAGATTGACAGTCTATCTTCCGTTGGCATATCATTATTATAGTTTGACGTAGGTAATAGTTCCATTGTTTTTTTTAGATAAAGGTAGGAGGTGGGGGTAAATAAGACACTTAGTTTAAACCTCCACTTTTCAACCCCGCAAAAGCCACTGGAATGCACATACTGCACTGCACGCTGCACAGTGTACGCTAGTGTACAGCCGTCAGCTAAATGGAGAGGGCTGCCCATCAAACCAACCGCATGCAAGCAGATGGATTATATATCTTTCTACTGGGAATATTAATGAACTTTGTGCATTCAATCACTAAGTACACAACGCGGTTTAGCACTGTTGGCCGCCTTTACAATTTATCTACTTTCAGTAATTAATAATTTTATTAAAGCTATAATATTAAAATGCACCTACTTTTGGTGAAGTATACTTTTTTGAAAATGTATAATATTTCTCGCAGTTAATAGTTACTTGTAATGGTATTGCAATGCGTCCTTGAGATGGAATAACATTTTAATCCAAATATTTTTCATTTATTTATACATCTTTATATCTGATTAATGACATTAATTATAATTTTCAATTTGGGAGGCGGTAATGGGTACCGCCGCCCCGTGAATCTTTATTGGATTACCAACACCTCTGCCATAGGTCACCCCAAGTTGTTCTCTATTTTTGGCGATTTAGCAGGGGTGCCCGGGTTCATGAGGTGAGGTTTGTCTAGTTCTTGAAGGCGGATGACCAGGACACACTGAAACCCAGATTCCTACCCACCTCTTAAACCCTTTTCCTTCACAGAACTCTGCTCTCCTCCCTTTCCTTAAAAAGCCCTCCACACAGCATCCCCAAAGATGAAATAGGCCCCGAGGGAAATTATTTCCTCAGGGCCTCCTGTATGGAGCTCATGTAAAAAAAAATCTAAATTCTCGCCAGACTAGTAAAATTGGAACTTTTTATGAGAATACCGGACGAGTGTCCCAACTGCTCCCGTCTGGAGCCAGTGAGTGAGACTATGGCATCCCCAATTGGGGTGTGTTGCGAGGCTGAAGGTAGTGGGTAGGGTAAACAGGTGGAGAAGAGGAAGGTGGGGAAGTAAGCAATGCAATTATGCAAATAAAGCAAACTTATCTTAAAGGAGCAATTCTTTTTTTTAATTATTCCAGATAAAATAAAATTAAATTTTCGAGGTCTTCAGATTAAGTTTTCGAAGTGTGTTGCAAGGATGAAGGCAGTGGGAAAGGGAAGAAGATGAGAAAGATGAAGGTGGGGAAGTACCTGTCTATTAAAATCTAGTCACCAGACACGGCTAAAGCTGTTTCAAGCAACGTTTAAATTCTGAATGGTGATCTTACACCAGGGCGATACTGAGAGTATCTTCCAGTCTGGAACTTGTCGCAAATAAACTATATATTATTTTAAATGAATGAATTTTGAAATATTACAAATTAATCTAATAAAATTTATTTGCTCACCCCGGGATTTAAACGCGTGACCTTGGAGACCACGAAGGCCGGAAACTTCTCACACCACCAACGTATATTGCATAATGTAAACGTTTTTCTTATATATCCGGAACAATTTTTTGTTTTTCTTTTTAACTTGTAAATTTCATTGTTTTTATCTTTTATATGTTGTTCGTCACAAGGAGGCAATCCACGAATGATTTATTTTGGCTATTTATTAAACATTTACAAACTGATAAAATGTAAACTATGAATTTCTTATTTTAACGAGTACGATAATTTTTTTACGATTCACCTATTTAGTTATATTCCCCTTAATTATTTCACTAAATAATGATAATTTAATTCCGATTCCTATCTGTCATTCTGTCAATCAACAAGCTGCATTTTTTGCAGGTAATGTGGAGCGAGTCATTAATTACCAACACTGTTATTTATTTTTAAATTATTCATCATATAAATTAGCAAGATGTCCTCCACGTAATCTCAACTAGTTTGGGTTTTCAGGTGTAAATAAATTCAATTTATTATGTGCGACACCTGAAGGTCATTAATTGATTCGACGCACCTATACATAACACTGTATACATGAGCAATGTACAACAGAAATACATGTATATTATAAATTGATACAAATTCAGAGTCTGAGCTCTTAATCAATCATTTAGTATTAAATATTTGATTTTCCGCTACACATACGAAATTACTGCAAGTGGTATTCGAGCAATAACAGGTATATTTGATATGTTTAGCTCTTGGAGGCTTTTTGGGTCATATATGACCGAGCATATATATATAAATCCATTATAAAAGTATGTTTATCTTATTTGTACGCGGAAATTCGTTATTTTTGCGTCGCTAGAAAAAAAATGTCAATAAATATTTCCAGTTTGTTTCAAATATGTGCACTGGATGACATGAATAAAATATCCAAAATAAATAACTTAAATTTCGCGCCCTTGAGAGTAAAACACGGTCGCCGAGAAATTTGAATAATTTTTTTTTAAATAAATGAAATTTTAAGTAATAAGTATTTTACCAAATTGTTGCTGTCACTATCGCTCTTACCCTCCAAATACTGAGCCAAAGGGTCAACTGCACCTCAGGCCTCAGGCTGATAATCTTTACATTGTACAAAATGAAGTCGCTCCCGCTGTCTGTGCGCTTAGATCTTTTAAACTACGCAACGGATTTTAATGCGGTTTTTACCAATAGATAGAGTGATGCATGAGGAAGGTTTTTAGGTATTTAATAATTAATGATTTTTAAATTAAATATATAAATAATAAATTATTTCGACAAGACAAATCTTTTTTTTAAGGGTTACATAAGTTGTGTAATGGAAATTAATAATTAATGTCATTACATTAAATAAAATCAAAACACAACGCCACGCCATTGCGTGGCATTGTCCGGGTCTGCTAGTATCTAAATAAAATCCTAAATATCGAGGTTTTGCATTCCCCATTTTTCTCCCCCAAAATTGAACTGGTTTTTAAGATTCCTTATACCAACTGTACAGAAGAAAATATTCTATGTCTGTACGTTTTGCTTTTTTTTTAAATACTTTGTCTAGTTTGATTATGCATTTTTATGCTGAACGTCTATTGTTGGCGTTCAAACCAGTTAATTTTAACGATTTTTAGGGGTCCTAACTCCTATATATGAAATTACCTTTAAAAAAAGCAAAACATACCGACACGCTAGTGGTAGCGTGGTCAAATCCAGAAAGGAAATTATGGAATACATTTCTCTAAGTTCAACCTCGCACGGTTTCTTCTTATCGGCTTAATAGAAATCCAATCGATTTTACTCTTAAAAAAGTATTTCATGAGCCGGATATTTTTGCAAAAAATAATAAAACACATCGGAAACAATGCAAACTGGGCAAATATATTGGAAAACCTAGGGGGTTTTAACGGACTTTTCTTAAACGCATCTCTTATGGTTCAAAGTTTATGAAACTTGTTTAAAATATTTTCTTTGTTCGACAAGTGCTCGTAAAACTCGTATTGCATCTAATGCAAGAATTTAAGATGCGTTCAAATCACAATCAAACCCTTTTTTATCTTTCGATGAATCTTTGAAAAACTCGTAGAAATTGTATCGAACTCGATTCAAAGATTCGTTGATTCGTGTTTAAATTTATTATATTAAGTTACACATATTTAAAAAAAGGTTGTACTAATTAATGCGATTGAATTAAGACGTGTAAAAATGATCGATTTATGGTGAACCAATTTAGTATATAAGTTCCAATACCAATAAATGGACCGAAGCAAATTAAGCTATTCATTTGGAGTGTCGAATTTAGTTGCACTAATTACGATACATGGGCATGTAGGTACCAACAGACTGTAGGCATTAATCAGTAACCAAATATTTAAATCGGGTTTTAAAAACGCATAAATACCTATACGTTTGATCATAAAAACTAGTTATAATAGGATATTTCCTACACAAGCAAATATTAAAACGCAATAGTTAAACAGATATACATCATGAATATTATTATATTGAATGTACTTAGAGGTTATAAATATGATGACTTGAATATCGCCAGATATTTTTTTTATGAATGTTGGCTAAAGAAGGAATAAACGTAACACAGCGTAATAACTCAAAAGTTAATCAAGATATTAATGCGAATTTATTCACACAATGAAAAGCAAACCTAAATTATTAAAATGAAACCCTTCAAAAAAATAAAACCCTGCAAAATTTTATAAATTCAATAATTCGGCAGATTCAGCTGATAAATATTATAAAAATGTTTGTATCAAAAATATAATATGATCTCAGTGTGTGGTATGTCTGTGGAAGATTGTATAATTTATTTGTTATTCAGTTTGCATAGAAGAATTATTTGTATGTCTTTGCTACTTTATAAATGTCAAATACCATATTTATTTAAATGTCATTTCTGTCCAAAAAATTCAGCCAACCAAAGATATTGAAATATAAATATCTTTGCAGCCAACCGTAACGGTACGTACTGAATATCTTAACTATAAAATAAATAACAATAAAAATCCAGCTTTCAATCATTCTTAGGCATTGACAATTTTGTTTACGTGATTATCTCTCAAGGGTCCCAACCGTCTGAAACCAGTGAGACTATGGCATCCCCCAATCGGGGTACGTTATGAGGCTAAAGGCAATGGAAAGGGGAAGGACATAGGTAGGAGAAAGTATCCCATTTCAAGCGACATTTTAATTCTGAATAGGGGTCTTTTACTATTGTAATATTAAGAGTATCGTTCGCTCTGCAAGTTGCCCCAAATATGTACTTTATCTTACTGTAATGTATTTTTTTTAATGAATTGCTTGTGAAATAAAATGAATTAATCAAATAATTTGAACCCCCGACTACCGGATTCGTAATCTAGAGCCCTACCCCTCGAACACTGAATTCGTCAACCAATAACAGATATTATCTATCTACGTAAAATATAAAGAAGAGTGTCCCGGTGTAGATTTTTTACACAAATCTACAGTTTTATTCCGAATTGATGAAATTTCGCACACTTGACCTTTAAAACAGGAGGAAGGTTACTGCCCACACGAAATTTCTAAAAACCACACCCACCCCCTTTTCCCACAACTCAAAACAGAATTTTGATGTGCTAGGTGAAATTTTTCACTCTTGACATTCAAAATAAAAGGAAAATTATTCTCTACATCTGAAAACTCAATGTTAACCCTGGCAATGCCGGGACTTCAGCTAGTATTCTAATAAGTTCTAGTTAGTTTGCCATTCAAAGGGGTAATACCTTTTTTCACGTCATAAAACGAAACGTCGTAAAACGGAAGATTAAACTTTCGCGGTCACTCGATTGTGACGTTTGTGTGTGTTAGTCAACTTTTTTGGTTGTGAATCATGTGGAACCTCGTTCTCCGTCTTGAATCCGCTTGGGACAGCCTTGCATTTTAAATCAACACATCGGTCCTGATGATGCACACAGCAGGTTGTCTGAAAAGTTTTTTGTTTTTTTTTTTCAAATTCACCCTAAAGAGAGTCTGAAAAGTTAACGAAGAAGCAAATGAAGGAACCAACAAACTGTTCGATGATTACGTATCTACTTTGATTGATAAAATGTATGTGTCCGTATTTTTGCATGACTAAAAAACTAGATACTGTCTGGCTGATTATTTTAGCAAATCAAGTTTTTTGGTTATTATATTTGCCTTTTTTACTTTTAGTTGTGTACACATTAATGTTAATACATATATTAAAACAATATAGCTAAAATCATTCTTTAAAACAGAATTTTCGGTCATGTTTTATTGTTTTGTTTCTTGTTTCTTGTTTCTCTTTCTGTTTTTTTTTGTTTCTTGTTTCTCTTTCTGCTGTCAAAGATGGCACCATGCCTTATTCTAAACGTTACCATCTTGTTTCCACCACGTAAACGATAACGTGTTACTTCAATGACGAGACTTGAGACCGTCACGAAACGTCGGGAAAATACGTGGTTCTATATAACCCACCTAAGAGAGTTTATAGCCCCGGGTCATTTGATTTGAAACTTGCCTTAGTTAAAAAATAAATCAAAGTTCACGTTAATATTAAGTGCGATTATCAAAAAATATCCAGAAGAAATTATGTGAGAGTTCCTTGAAAATACTTCGTGTTAAATTTGACAGGTTGTGAAAATTGCCGTATCATTTGGATGACGCCATTTTATTATTTTTTTAGTTAATTTTTTTTATAATGAAATTTCATGCAGCACCATGTATTACAAACGTTCTTAAATAGATTATTTTTGGTATTATCTTACTATTTTAAATTTATTACGAGCATCAAGTGTTCAGAGGAAGCTGAAAGCCAAAATTACTCGTAATTATTTTTAGTGTCTTACATCGCCACGAATTTTTTTTTTATAGTTATACCTCACAAGAATCTCAGCTGCTCCCATCTGGAGCCAGTGAGACTATGGCCTCCCCGATTGGGGTATGTTGTGAGGCTGAAGGTAGTGGGGCGGGGAAGGAGATAGGGAAGAGGAAGGTGAGGAAGTACCTGGCTATTCAGATCTGGTCACCAAACAAGGCTAATGCCATTTCAAGCAACGTTTCAATTCTGAATGGTGGTCTTACACCAGGGCGATACTGAGAGTATCTTCCACTCTGGAACGTGTCGCAAATATGCTATATATTATTTTAAATGAGTAAATTGTGAAATAACACAAATTAATCAAATAAAATTTATTTGCCACGCCGGGATTCGATCCCGCGACCTTCGGTGTGGGAGTCAAGAGCCTTACCACTGGACTACGCCGGCCGAACATATGTAATATGCATAAAACTCGCTTGGCAAACGGAGTCTAGAGTCTAGAGGTCACGATTTCAAGCGCAAAAGTAATTTTCATTTATGTCGTGAATTGTTTTATAAGAAAGAAATAAAGTTAAACAGTGGAAACTGTCGGAAATGATTTTAGCCATGAAATCGTGTTTTTTTAAGTTTTTTTACACGCGTTCATACTTTTCTTTTTTAAATATATTTTTTTTGTAGTTTTCGTTAAATATTTATATGAAGTTATTAATAATTTTATTTTAATTCTAATCAATGGAAACCGTAGAAAAAGCTTCAATTTAACCAATTATTTATTTATAACGTTAACCGATTCGTGTAAAGATTATTCGAAAATAGTGATTTAGCATTAATCATCGTCTTAATACTCTCCACCCTCCTCTTCCACATCTCCTTTCCTTCCCCACTCCCTTCCTCACTTCAGCCTCCCAATATACCCTAATTGGGGATGCTATGGTCTCACTGGCTCCAAGCGGTTGGAAGTACTCGTAGTGCAAACTCTTGTGTGATATCCACTTTTTAATAATTAAAAATTATTAATTAATAATGAACGCAATCATTTATCATTTATTGTGTCTACTTTATATATTTATTTACTCATTTCTACGCCAAACGGGGCTTTTAAATTTGATGCATAGTGTTTATATTTTTTACATGAGGGTTATTTAGTACCTAATAAACAATAGATTAAAACAATAATTTCTTACTTTACGGTGGTTTACAATTGGATAAATTTGAAGATAATAAAATGATAACAATATTAAAATGAAATTATCACAAATAATAAATGTTTTAAACATAGAAATTGTTACATTAAAAATGTAGATATCATGTAATTGTTTGCTAAACTATGTAAGCGAAGAATCGGCACGTTTGCCGCATAATTTGTTTGTGAATGGTGACTTTGAAATTGGTCCTTATGCCTAGTAGATCGAGTAATATTTCTTTTTCACACTATGGTTTCTAGAAATATAAACCCTTTACTCTGAGATCCTTATTAAACCTTATTTTAATCGTCATGCTAACCTTATTTATTTTATTTTCCAGACTGTCCGCATTGCGAGGACGAAGGATCACTCGGGATCAACCGCTGGACTATGCCTCTTCTGAAGCTGGGCGAGAAGCGATACTACCTAGGAATATTCTTCAAGGTAAGCCTCAAACAAACATACCTCGCATCTTCTGCTCTCCCGGAGAGACGCCAGTCGTTCGTTGCATTTAGTGCATTCACTGCATTTAGTGCTTTCAGTACACATCGCCTGCCAAACTCGCATCTTACCTTTCGGCTCGTTATGCATCGGCTCGCTGCACTCTTATAATATCACATCGTTTTAATACGAGTATAATAAGAAATACGCACGCCGTTTACAGCAACAACTGTCATTACACCATCGCATCGATGTGATTTAAATTGGAATTCGATCGGTTCGATAAAAGTAAGTAGAGTACCAATTTAAATCACATCGATGCGATGGTGTAATGACAGTTGTTGCTGTAAACGGCGTGCGTATTTCTTATTATACTCGTATTAAAACGATGTGATATTATAAGATATTATAGATTACTAGCTGACCCGGAACGTTGTTCTGCCATATGATTTATTTCTAGTGAATGTATTGTAAGTGTGCGGGGATGGGATCTATGACAGGAAAAGGAATGGAGCGCTGTAGACGATGACCGCCGATAAAAACAAAAAAAAACACCAACCATTAATTTTCTCAATTCAATATCTATCTATATATATAAAAATCTCGTATCACGATGTTTGTAGTCGCATTCCTCCGAAACGGCTCGACCGATTTTTATGAATTTTTTAATGTATATTTGTTTGGTTTGAGGGTCTTTTTAGAAAAGGAAGTTCTGGGAAAGAAAAGGGTATTAGGAGTTGGTAGGAAGATGGGGGTCAGTGTATCCAGGAGTGACGGACGTATGAATCCATCCCTCCCCTATGGTACAAGACGATATTCCGAGAGATTACGGCTGGAGAAATTAAAGGGACTCCCTCAACCACTGTCTCCCGATCCGGCCTTGTATGCAACTGGTGGACAGATGCATCACTGCCACGATCCGGACTAACCTCACCCCATAAACCCGGGCACCCCTGCAAGTCACCAAACGTATCGAACCACTTGGGGTGACCTATGGCAGAGGTGTTGGTTATCCAATAAACGGTTCCCGAGGCGGCGGTACCCATACCCGCCTCCCAAATTGATAGAAATTGTCATACAGAGGCATGACATAAATGCCAACATCTATATCGGATACTGGATTCACATTGATTTTGATAGATTTAGAAAACCAAAAGCCATGTCAAATATTAGAAACGTATTGACTTTGTTATATCAGAAATAGGTGTTTTGTTAGCATGTTACACATTAAATGATTTTAAATATTTAACCGAAATAAATTTACCACAAAGTGAGATTTCATTATTTGAAATTGAACAGTGATTCCAAAAATGCAAAATTTCGTTTCAATAAAACAAGGCTGATTTTGGAAAATAATATTGAAATTCATTAAAAAAAAGTTGTGGTTAAATGTATCATAGATAGGGTGTTTGACTTACGCACTTTTGCATCAATTTATATAATTATATCAAACATAAAAATTGTGCAAATGACAGTACATGTAATACGGACTGCGCTAAGCTAAATCATAAATCTTATATAAAATATCTTGGAATTTTAATAGATAAAAATGTTAAATGGAAAGATCATATCAATCTCACTGTGGAAAGAATAAGAAAACTTATCTATGTATTCTATAACATACGAAATATTTTAAACAAGAAAACCATAAAAATTGTATATTTTGCATTAATTCAGTCCTTATTACAGTACGGCATTATTGGGTGGGGAGGGGCCTTTAAAGCTGGATGGTCTGGATGGATGGCTGGATGGGATGGTCCGATGCTCTGTGGGGAACCCGCTTGCACAGCGCGGGTGTAAACTGTGCGACCTAAAGTTTAAGTTTAGACTTACGGATTTCAATACTTCGTTTGTGTGAAAACACTATGAAACCAATTCCTTACAACCTATAATCATAATACAAAGAATAATTATAAAAATCATCCTTAGGAAACCATACGACTTCCCTACTCTAGAGATATTTCGAAAATTTAATGTACCATCCATCACAGAATTGTATAAGAGAAACGCCTTATATCAAATTTATAAAGAGTATTTTATTTAAAAAATTCACCCCTCTGATAGCATAAGCAATAGATTTAAAACGAATGGCTTAATAGCCAAGCCATCCCTATGCTTAGAACTACCACGGCTCAGCACCACTATCTGTATCTAGGTGTAATATGGTACAATATATTATTATCCAAAAACAAAATTAGTGTAACTGAAACATTGAAATATGAAAAATTCAAAAAACAAATTAAGTCCCTGAAATTGGATAATGATATATTGTACCCTTAATTTAATTTACCCTTACTTTAACTGTTAAATTTAATATTTTAAAAAAAAGTATTGATATATTGAATATTTAAAAAAAAAAGTATTGACCTTGTTTAACTATTTTTTTCCTAAATTACGAACCTATGTCAATTAATATTTGTATTTATCTCATAATTTCTTTGAATATTGTTTAAACCATAGGTTCTCAACGTGGGCGATAACGCCCCCTTGGGGGCGTTTGAGACTTTCAGGGGGGCGGTAAAAGATTCAGAGACAATTGGGGGGGCGTTTAGATGGCACAGGGGGGCGTTGGCAAGTAAAAAAATATGGTATAAAAAAGAAAAACAAAAGACTCTAATCACGTACTAATAAAGCAAAGTAAACCTAATTATTGGTTAATTTTTGTTATTAAAAACCCATGTCGGAAGTAAAAAAGAAGATTCGGCAATATGGTGTGGATTATATTAAATACGGATTTATCGAAAATCCCATAAATCCATCATCGTCAATGTGCCTTATTTGTCGAAAAACATTTTCAAATGAAGCGATGAAGCCTTCTAGGCTTCAAGATCATATTAATAAAATCCACCCGGATAAGAAAGACAAAGATGTGACCTATTTTCAAGATATGAAAAAGAAGTACAAAATTCAGCCAACTATATCATAACAATTTTCAACAGCTTCTAAGCAAGACAATGATGGACTTCGAGCTTCGTACAATATCTCATTGTTGATTGCTAAAACAGGCAAACCACATATACTATTGGGGAAGATTTAATTTTACCAGCAGTAAAAGAAGTAATAAACACTGTGCTCCGTAAACCAGCTGCAGATATTATCCGAATTCCTTTGAGCAATAGTTCTGTTCAAAGACGAATTGATGAAATGGCTGAAAACATTGAAGAATCATTGTGCAATCATCTGCAGTCTTGTCGATTTTCAATTCAGCTGGATGAGTCCACTTTACCAACCAATGAAGCATTGTTATTGGCATACGTGTGGTTCATAAAAGATGAGAAATATTATGTCAAGAACTGTTGTTTGTTACAAATTTGGAAAAAGATACAAAAGGAGAAACCATATTTAATACACTGAAAAAGTTTTGTGGCGAAAAGAAAATTCCTTTTAATAATATTTTGTCAGGTGCTACGGATGGCGCCCAGCTATGACAGGGCGTCACAAAGGCTTCATAGGGTGATTAAAAAATAAAGTTCCTGGCTGGTTTACTGCATTGCGTAATTCATCGCCAGCAATTGGTTGCGAAAAATCTGAGTGAACGCCTCCATACACCACTGCAATATGTTATCAGAGCAGTTAATTATATCAGAAGTAACTCATTGAATGACAAATTATTTAATCAGCTTTGCATTGCCAATGATGAAGATTTTTTAACCGATTGCTACTTCACACAGAGGTGCGCTGGCTGTCAAAAGGTTCTTGTTTGACTCGATTTTACAATCTATTTGAGTCTGTGATAGAGTTCCTAGGAAACAAAGACACAGAATTGCGCGACAACCTCACCTCATCGAAGAACAATATTACGTACTTGACAGACCCGTTTAAATTGTTTAATGATGTCAATCTCCAACTTCAAGAAGGCGGCGACTTAAATTTGATTAAGACAAAAAATTGCGTTGCAGCTTTTGTATCCAAACAGCTATTATACAAAAGAAATATTGGCATACGATAATTTAATAACTTCCCAAATTTATCAGCAGTATCATTCAAGAAAAACGACTTGCTTATTTACTGTCAACACTTGGAAAACCTCCACAATGATTTCAAGGAACGGTTCCGGGATATTTTAATCATGGACATACTAGACTGGGTTTTGAATCCTTTTTCAAATGTCTACATAGCAGGATCATCCCAGTTAGAAGAATAACTAATAGAACTGACGACAAATGAGGAATTAAAAATTAAATTTAAGAATGGCTACCAAGAGTTTTGGCTGCAGAATCCGATTTCGCAACTGTACCCAGGATTATGGTCTATAGTCCAACGATTTTTAATAGCATTCCCATCGTCTTATTTAGCTGAACGTGGATTCAGTGCGGTAGCAACGTTGGTAACTAAAAAGAGAAATAGGCTCCATATTACTGAACGCGGCGACCCTCGTTTGTTTTTAAGTATTATCGAGCCTAATATATACAAACTTCTTAAAACGCACCAAATTCAACCATCTCATTAGATAAGTTATTAATTCAATATCTTTTCAACGTTAATAAAAATACTTCTCCATATAATTAAGTATGCGTTTTAATCGTTCTCATTGAAACAATCTTCTTCTCAGAAATAGGATAGGAGTCATAGCCTTTCTTACGATTACGTATTAATATTACAGTGTAATTACACGTTTAAATATAATCGTGGCAATAGCTGTTTCAGATTCGTGACTATTTTTTTACATACTAGGTACCTAGTATGTAAAAAATAAAAATGGACTTTAAGGAAACCCAGAGAAACACATCGCCCCCCCCCCCCCCCCCCCCCCCTAAGATGGTATGTAAAAGCAATTGGGGGGCGCTAGAAAAAAATGTATTGTCAAAGTGGGCGGTGGGCAAAAAAAGGTTGAGAATCTATGCACTAGACTAAAGGAGACTTTCGTGGGACCGTGGATGTTTCGTATTATATTGGAACCGAGTACCTACCCGTAAAATAAATAAATATTTTATTGTTATTTCATTCTCTTGCCGGCTAAATCGTATAGATGTACATATGTGTTTGTCTCTTTTTAGGGTCGCTAGCTTTCCTTTTTATCAAGTTTCAAATCACAGCGGTGCTTAAGAAGTTTTCAGTTCAAAACCGTAGAATACTCACTTGTTGGCTAATTTTACTTGTGAAATAAGCATTATTATATTGAGAAATAATTTGCCCTTTCTTAGTAATCAAAACGTTAATTTTATTAGCCAGTAACCAGTAATTTTCTGTCACTAACATCATAAATATCCATTGCACAGTAGTTAAGTTCACAGTAGTTGTGTTTACGTTAGCTATAATCGGTTTACCGTTCATGATCGTGTTGTTTTCCTCAAAGAAATAGGTTACCGCAGCTTGTAATCTTATCTCACTGTCAAGGTTTGTTGCGCCAATTAAAATGCCTTAAATATTTCGAAACTGACCCATGCAAATCTGACTCAATTCAGTTGCTGCATAAAACCAGTTCAGAAGGCTTGGCCGCATTCTGGCTATGGGACACGGTCAAGTTAATAGTTCTAGCCTAATATTAATACTTATTTGTAGGTTTGTAATACTTCAATTCATAATCAATGCCAATGATTCATTGGTAGAGAACCGAACGTTACGATTCTTTGAGTGAGAATTCTACACACCTTATTATGAATAGTTACAGCTTACTATTTGACTCTCTGGCTAGTGGTTTGTATCTCGGACTTTGTTCGCGTGTTCAAAACTCGAAAACATGCAAGTATCGTAAAAAAGCGAACAAAACTAATTATTAACAATGTTGCTTGAAAAGACTTGGAGAGTGTTTTGTTTTCAGATTTGTCTAGGACCTGTATGCTGCATTTTCTTGACTTGAATTTTCCGCTTCTACTTTTGATATTCAAGTTCCTTCTACTATTTAACCTTCAATCATCCGAGGGAGACATGATCTCACTGGCTCTAAATAATAAGGTATCGTTTAAAAAAAGTGTTAGTATAATAATGGTTACAATATCACTTAAAAATGTGCACGTCTTGTTCGATTTGGTAGGCGGGTAACCATTTATTTTATAAACAACCTGCCATAGGTCACCCCAAGTGGATCGCTATGTTTGGTGTCTTAGTAAGGGTGCCCGTGTTCATGGGGTGAGATTTTTCTAGGTTTTGGTGGCCGATGCGTTTGCTAACCTACTTCGTGGCGAGCCAGATCAGAGATACTGGTTGAGGGAAACTTTTTGACATCTCCAGCCGGGCTCTTTCGATCCATCGCCCTGCACCGTAGTTGGAGGAATGGATTCATACGTCATCCTGTACACACTGATATACCAGATTTGTACCCACTACTTATACCTTTTAGCTTCCTTTCCTTCAAACGACCCTCCACTAAGATGACATAGGCCCTGACATCGCTAATGTAAAAATAATAATATTCATTTGTAATATTAAAATCTGAAAGAGTGTTTCATCTGCTTTCAAAAAAGTGTTAAATTTTTGATTACGTTCAAAAACTGCGAATCTATTTGAATTTGAATATCTATCTATTTAAATTTGAATTTGAATCCATTTGAATGGGAATGATTTTTTGATGATATGATATTTTTTTATCCAGTCCCGAAAAAAGATAACACGATCGTTTCCGAAGTTCGAGCTTATCTAGTAAATCTGTGACCTTCAATGAAGTGGTGTTTATTGTTTTGAGTTCTCCAAGTTTACCTTCAGCGATATATTTCTGAGTACTTCCACCTTTATTTCATCAGCTCGATCAAATTCTTCAACTCCTACGCCCTCATTTCACAGTCTGTTCTGTTCAGGATCGCCTCTCCCACAACAACTCGGACTGAACTATTCTTGTAAACTACACTCGTGGCTTATTAATAGACCTACGATTGCGTGTTTGTGTATTTATATTGTATAGTGTTTTGATCGTTGAATACTTTTAACACTCATAACTATGAATGCAAATGTATCTCAACTCGTGATCCGGTGTTACAATAAAACAAAATCATTAAGACATTTTTACAATTCAATTTATTGGAACAAATTTTGAAAGTTATACACGTCATCATTGAAGAAGATAATGACATTAATAAATCTAAACGAAAAGTAAGAGATGCAGAAAACAAAAAGGGTAACGTTTTTAACTGGGGATCGAACCCAGGACCACCGGGACTCCGCTTATCACTGGAGTTACTGAGAATTAATTATTACGAATTAATTTAGGGTAATATTTGCAATTGTTAAATTGGGATAATATCAAATTGATAAAAAATACGTAAACTGGTCAGGTCTCAGTAGTTCAGTAATATTGTTGTTCCGGTAACAAAGAGTTTCTGGGATCGATCTCCAGTTGCGACTTGTATTTACTGTATCTTTTTCTGTTTCGTGTTTCGTTTAGATTTTTTAAATATTTTCTTCTTCATTTTTGCAATATCTTAAGTGGGTTGGTTAACAAGAAATAAATGTTATTGTTTTATTTTGAAAATGGTAAAAAGTGTGAAAAATTTTGTACTTAGGTTCACCACATAAATTTTGCTTAAAATCATAATACCATTCAAGAGCCTCTACTACCCCGAAAGCATTAAAAAATTGTCGAAATTGTAGGCTTGCTGAGTTAATTCTACGTGTATTTCAATGAAGCCCGGTCAAGGGAGCTAGCAGCATTGTTCCCTTGTGCACCTGTATGGACACGAGCGAAACACCTTTTCACAGTTAATGTCGGCTTCATGAGAACGGCTCGTTTTGACCAAAACACCTAATCAATTTGTTCAGTCAGTCAACAAGGAAAATCTATGTACCTTAACGTTGTCATCCCGTCCCTTTAAAATATTTATAATTTTAACTATAAAATCTATATTGGTGTCCATGAATTAACAACCGTTTACGCACAGACAACACGTTTCGCTTGCTTTATAAACAGCAATAAAATTGATAAATATCCGGTCAACGGATAATTGAAGTCCTTTGATAGCATCACTAAATCATCTCATCTCACGTCCAATGGGAAAATAACAACCTTGAAGATAACCTCTCTCTTGCGGTCCGAACATTCTTTAATTTCATGATTCATCTCGATATTGTGGTCTGCTGCATCTTCGGCTAAAAGCACCGGCGTCATAATTATTTATTAGCAGTAAAACTTGATAGAAACCGAACGAAGGAAACATTATGAACATTATTAAAGGTCACTTGCTATTGGGATTTCACTCAATATTCAATAATAATTCAGAAGACTGCATCAAAAACAAGCCAAATCCATCTCGTGTGTTTTTATAAGTCAAACTTAAAAAATAAGTAATCTTCAAATCATTAGGATTAGTCCCTTTTTGACGTTAGATCCACACAGAGGACCCTTAGGAAAATATTTTTCCTCGGGGCCTACTGGGATCCCCTGACATTTTTGGACATGTTGTAGGGAGATTTTTTTAAATTATGCGTAAAGGATAGAGAGAACGTTCGGGAAGGAAAATGGTATGAGGGGTGGGTAGGCGGCATGAGAGTCAGTGTCCAGGAGTGACTGAATCCCTCCCTCCTACTGTGGTGTAACGTGAGGCCCGCCATTCAGCTAGTGGGCAGATGCATCTGCAACCAAGACATGAACAAACCTCGCGCCACGAATCCAAGCTCCTCTGCTAAATCACCAAACGTAGTGAACCACTTTGGGTGACCTTCAGCAGAGGTTTTGGTTATCCAATGGATGGTTCCCGGGGCAGCAGTCGTCAGAAAAATGGAAGAATTCTTATTATTGAATAATAGGGTTCTTTGCTTTCCAAAATTTCGCTTTCTTCTTATGTCCTATTATTTTATTCTTATTCCATTCTATTACGAACCCTTACATTTCCCAAACTTACATTTTTCCTTATCGCTTATTGTTAATAAATTTGACAATAAATCCCAAGTATGACTTATGGTATAACTTGCTAGAAATAGTTAAACAACTCGATTTCTCTATCTGCGCGTAACAAATTTGACGGTGTAGGCTAAAATCGCTAAAAGAAGTCCGATATATCTATTTTTATTAAATATTTTATTTTATTTTAAAATATCTGACCAGATTTTTTTGCATCAATTGAAGATTATCAAACTATGTATTGTCCATGCTTATCTATATTATTAAATATATAATATTGTGGTTTTTAGAATTTTTGATTAAGTTTTACATTATTTTAAGTGCACTCAAGTATTTAAATCGGCTATATAAACTTCCCATAAAAATTATAATATATTCACTAGACCTAGACGATTTCTAAAATACTTGCTTCATTACATAAGCAATCTCAGCATGACGTGTGTTTATCATTACAATAATATAAACCTGTAAATAATGCCACTAAATATGCGATATATCTATTCTTATTAAAAAACTAGCTATTCCGATTACCATTATTGTATAATTTTAATATACAATAGCTATAGTGCAGTCCTCGCATAAGGAAACAGTTGTTCCAGACATACTGAATAAGCCTGTATACTTGCGAACTTTTGGCCATATTTATACAAAGTGTAACGAACACGCAGTGCAGAATAATCACACTAGCATTGTTCGGCCTCCCCTGGCGACGCAGCGCCTCGCAGATATTTGCAGAGAGAAGGGTATTAGTGTTAGTTTTAATTTCAAACATGATAAAAAAAACATACATTTTTACTCTAAAAGTCGAAAAATTGTAGGGGATTCGAAATTTTGAAAATATATTCCTTTTGTTTACTGTCACCTTACCTTTTTTTATGTCGTGTGTACAATAAAAAATTGTAAAAAAAATATTATAATAATTCACAACCAAAAATAACTGAAAAAATTTACATTTTGGACTCATTGTTAGGGCAACATTTTATTTCTGGGATGTACATCTACCTACTATACTACACATGCATTAAACATTTATGTTAGATATTAAAAAAAACATAATTTTCATAGAATTCTTGTTAAATTGACAGGGTTATTAAAAGTTACAGTCGATTAAAAAATAGCGTTTCCAAAATAACCTCACTTTTCAATGCGGAAATTTCAGTCTACTGAAATGTTAGTTGCCAACTTTTTCTGTCTAGTTAAAGACATTTTTAATTAGTACCAAATTGAACCTGAACTTTTCCAGCCTATATTCAATGTGAAATAATACATAATCTCAAACGTTAAAATCTATTTTTTTAATATCATGTAGTTATTTTTTGGTTGAATGTGGCGTAAAGTAGGTAGAAAGTTTCATAATATAAATTGTCTTTTTCGTGCATCGAGAATGTGATTTTCATAACAACCTTTAAAATCTGAGATCAACGTTAGATTGACCCTTACCTTCCCGCACTTACCGATTAACTTCAAGTGTTGGGTAATCCCACGGCGGGTACATGCCTAGTACCTACTCAGAAATCAACATTAATCAGGTCATAATGGTGATGGGCAGTGCGCAGGTGAGAAAAGAGGTTTATGCCACTTAAGTGCATCCTTTTAGTGGTCAATGCGAAAATTACGATTTACCCACGAATTGTAATCGTGACTGTAACGACCCGAAATTATCTTTATCATTTTTATCGGGCTTAAGATAAATACAAGGTAAAGTGCAGTAACTTCAGGAGGTAATTCTACAAGCAAAATAGATAATAATTAAAGTTTTTCGAAATTTCATCGTTTCAAGGTGGTTTTCATGTAAAAACGTGTACATACATATTTATTGTTTGGAACTCTGGAAAAAAATTTTCTTCGATGAATTTTTTTGTATCGGAAAATCAATGAATAATTAAAAAAGATATGATATTTTTCAAAAATATGTATTAAATTTTATTATCTGTATTATTAATTTATTGGTGTACCGTCGCATCGTGAAAATGGTATTGTTGAGTCGAAACAAGCTACACGTAAATTTTGGTAGAGAGTTTACTGTTTTTTTTTTTTTTAATATTCCACAACACAATCAACAACTCGAGCAAAATCGAAAGTATTAGGTATTGCATTATATAACTTATTTATGACCATCTTGAGACGGGCACGAGCTTAATATGGTGGTCGAAAGAACTCAAATACAATGCAGGTACCATGAAAAACAAACTAACTAAAAAAAATACCCTTCTAAATTATCCCACTCTGGAGGCCCTAAAGAAAAAAATCCTTTAATATGTATGTCATATTTGCTGAGTTTAGGGTCTTTTTGGGAAAAGGTAGGATAGGTTATGAGGAGTGGTTAGGAATCAGGAGCTTAGTGCGTCCACGAGTGACGGACATCTGAATTCATCCCACCCATTACTGCAGTGCAAGGCGATGGGTTGAAATAGTCAGGCTGAAGAGGTCAGAGAGTCTACCTTAACCGGCCTCTCCCGATCCGGCCCGCCGCGCAGTTTGTGGACCGAAGTAACCCCCGCTTAGGCCTCATTGCCCCGGTCATCAGCAAATCATTTGGGATGACGTATGGAGTATGGACCTATGTTAGAGGTGTTAGTCATCCAATAAATGATCGCTGGAGCGGCGGTAACCGTACTCACCTACGAAATTAAACATAATAATTTGATTCAGTCAATATGATTTTGAAAAGTAGTTGTTTTTTTCTAGAGGCTTTTTTTTATTTGTCAATCAAATATAAAAATAAAAATTACTAGTTTTAAAAATGCATATACAAATATCTGAATTTTTTATAGCATGTTTACACGAAGACGGTGTGTAGGGCAGGGATTTAGTGTCAACTAACCGGTTTAGTCAATTTCAAGTCACTGTCTGGGTGTAGCCAATCGTTGCACCTCAGTGTTGTTATCGTTTAGTAACAATAGTAAGTCGGTAAATCTCGGTCCTAAACACTGTCCTGGGGTACTAGCATGGTCGCTCGATATAGGTTTTATCGAAAATATCGGTAACTTGTCATCGCTCCTGAGCACGACTGCAGGCCGCTAACGAAAAAATAAAAGTTCGCGTCAAACAATTTACAAACCCTTAGTCGATGTGAACTGTTTTTTGTTCGTTAGCGGCCTGCAGTCGTGCTCGGGAACGATGACAAGTTACCGACATTTTCGATAAAACTTATATCGATCGACTATGCTAGGTACCCTGGTGTAACAGGTTACCAATAAGACGTATTGTCAATTGTTTTCATTGTAGGTACCTATTAGCGCAGACCCGCAAAAAATCAGGGGTTATTATTTTAATTAAAAAATCTAGTTATTAGTAAATAATGCAATCGTGAAAATGGAAAAACCGGAGACCCTTGAAAAAAAATACACGAATTTAAGACGATGCACCACATCGAGCAAAATTCGGAATCAGGCCGCTAACAATAAGACTCATTATGAAGATGGCGATAAAGTTTAAGTACCCGTTTAACACCAGCTGCCTTTTTTTATTTTATTAAAGAAAAAACGTCACCAAAAAGCGTGTTTTATTTTATTTTGCAAAGCTCAGGCACAAATATTTAAATCTTTTACGATCATTTTCTAAAGAATTTAATTTTCCACATAATCGAAAAGGGGTTCGTAATTAAGAGATTTTAAATTTTAAAGAATTTTCATAGGCCTTATACTTTATTTTTTCTAGGCTTATTAAAGGAATAATCAAAATAATGCACGATATTTTCAAATGCAAATATATTTGCTACTCACAGTATTTGATAAAAGAATTTAAAATATTTCGAAGCAATCTAATTTTCTTACTAACCTCACGTGATTTTGTATTCCTTAGTAAGGCATCGCTTAAATATGTAGATTTGGAATTTATTTTATAAATTTACTTATTCAAATGGATTTTATTATTAAAATAATTCTGTAATAAAAAATATTATGCTAAGATAGATATCTACATGGCTAAAAATAGTACAGAAGAAATTTATTCAAAGAAATCTGGTAAAAAAATATTATATTGTAGGTAACTACATATGTGCTTTACCGATTTATCGGTTTATTAACTGTTTGAAAATGACACTTAAATTCAAAGCGAATTGGTTGAACGAGAGTTATTGACAAACACACAAACGAAATAAGTGTTTTTGATGAGTGGTCATACGCACAGAAGCTAATGATTATTTCTAAGTTGTAGTTGTTATGTAACTAGGCTGTCTGCGCCTTGTTTGGCCGAAATCTCAGGCCGGTCCACACCGGTCCAGCGCAGGGAGAGGCTGCGAGATTTCACATTCGGCCATGCCCACGGCAAAGTCGCGGACGAGCTCGGGCCGCGCAGGTGAGGTCAAACTGGGCCCGCGGCCCGTGCCGTTAATAAACCATTTAGAAAATAAAATATGTATTAAGGAACATTCCCGAATGAAAGACAAATACTTCAAGTGCTGTCAATCTGTCAATGCATTACATTCACACTATTGCGAAGAAGAAAGTAAATAATGAAAAACCAGTAAAATTTTACCTGAGTAATAATTTATTTTTAATTTATACACGACATTTCCATTAACGAAGAAAGCAAACACTTTGCGGCTTGTCTATACAAATTAAAAAGTTCTTCGTTTAAAACCACATTATTTGATTTACACGCGTCGAGCGGTTTCGGTTGATCTCAACCTTCATCAGGACAATAAACATATAAACTTAATTACAGTACAGATGAAAATTACATACAAGGCAAACAAAAAAGAAAGCATAGTATAAGAGATGGAGAGACTATCGGAGACAGGCTGATAGAGGGATAGGGGGAGGGTGGGGGTTATACAGAAATAAAATTGGACTGTCGGTTAATTGTAACTGTTTGTTTGAAAGTTGACAATTCGGGATGGGTACCGCCCCGGGAACCATTTATTAGATAACCAACACCTCTGCCATAGGTCACCCCAAGTGGTTCGCTACTTTTGGTGATTTAGCAGGGATGCCTGGACTTGCCTGGGTTCATGTGGTGAGGTTTGTCCCGGTCTTGGGGCGGATTCGTCTGCCCACCAGCGGCATGGCATGCCGGATCGGGAGAGAATGGCAAGGGAGTCCCTTTGACTTCTCCAGCCGTACTCTCTCGGAACATCGCCTTGCACCGCAGTGGGAGGGATGGATTCATACGTCCGTCACTCCTGGACCTATGCACTCTGCATAAAATGTATTTTTATGTATACTATTCTTTTAATTCTTTATATAGGGGATTCAATTTTGAGAAAAATGAGAAATACGGAATATAAAGCCCGAATGGTTACTTAAAGCGGGGTCTCCACCGACTGTGAACTTGAACATTACTACAAATATATTTTTTTCTTTTTCTGTCTCCTTCGCTGCTGGACACACTGACCCCCAGATTCCTACCCACTCCTAATACCTTTTTCTTTCCCAGAAATTCCTCTCTTTCCTTTCCTTAAAAGCCCCCACATTGCATCCCCAAAGATGACATGGGCCCTGAGGGGAATTATTTTACTGTGTCGAGCTAATGGGAAAAAAAAAACATATTTATTTTTTTCATTTGATTTTAATATTTCTAATGCTTCTAAATTATTAAGGCGTGTTTCTTTTTTATGTACTACACATTTTTTGTAGGCAGGCGCAATGTTTGGGGTAATGCCGCATTAATAATGCATCGCAGGAGACCCGCCTTCATCATTACCTTTAAAAGTTTTTTGGATTGCCTTTGCGAGTTACAGTAATTTACTCGACACTTTTTTATTATTAAATACTCCGAAGCTTGAATATCACTCTAACCAAAATGTAAAACTGATAGAAAAGCATTATTGTGTGTTCCCTGATTAAGCTTAATTTTTCCTTACTTCTGGTAAAGTTGTTCAAACATTCTCAAATATTTAAATTCTTTCTTGAACATGCAATCAATTTCATTGGCCTGTTGACGTAAATGATGTAGATGTAAATATTTATTATTTGGTTTACAAATAATTTATTTATTATAGATAGATACAAAATAAAGTACAAAATACATATTAGGAAGTTTTGCCTGTCCAACTAGGAAAGTTTCCCGTTCCAGGACAGACAAATTGACAGGTTTAGTTCATATTATTCCTTAAGAAATGTATATGTAATTACATAACAAAAAAAATCTATTTTCTCTGAAACTAAATTGTATAATGAAGAAATATATATAAACATACATAACATTTTAATAACAAGATGGAGGAATCACAATATAATCTTACTATCTTACTAATATTTCTTACTAATATTATAAATGCGAAAGTTTGTATGGATGGTTGGATGGTCTTTACTCTTTAACGCAATAAATATCGAATGGAATTTATAAATTCTTTCACTAATCGAAAGCTACTTTATTTACGAGTAACATGGGCTATGTATTATATATATTGGTAAGCTCTGGCGTTATGAATAAGCTGTGGCGTTATGAAATTATCTATTATACGTTTATTGGCACAGCGTGTTACTAAGTAAACGTTTGACGTGAGCTGTCAATATTATTTCTTCGATAGCGAAAATTCAAATATTAGTACTCTAATATGAATATTTAGTGTAGGTAGATACCAATATAAAATACGTACTTATCTACATTTTGACCTAAGCCAACAGCTATACTAATATTATGAATGCGAAACGGAGCGTATTTGATTGTTGATTGATTGGGGGAGGGGGAGTGGTAGTGCGGGAGAGGGGGAGGGGGGGGGAAATATGCGAGCGAAGCCGGGGGTAAAAGCTAGTTTACAATATAGATGAAGTTATGTGTTTAGAAGTGTGAACTTATAAGAGAAACTACATTCAAATTTACAATATTAAATATATAATTTATGTATTTTTTTTTTACAGTGAATACCGCACAAGAATCTCAACTGCTCCCATCTAGAGCCAGTGAGACTATGGCATCCCCAATTGGGGTATGTTGTGAGGCTGAAGGTAGTGGGGAGGGGAAGAAGGTGGGGAAGAGGAAGGTTGGGAAGTTCCTGGCTATTCAGATCTGGTCACCAAACACGGCTAAAGCCATTTTGAAGCAACGTTTCAATTCTGAATGGTGGTCTTACACCAGGGCGTTACTGATAGTATCATCCACTCTGGAACGTATGCAATAATATATATGATTTTTTAAGCGTTGTAACTACAATGTGTAATAAATTATGTGCAAACATGATTATTTTCACTATATATTAATTACATTAATATAGATTACATTTCTAGGATGTATCTGTTCAGTATTTGATATAATAAACGAATCCTTAAAAGTGATAATTTTTGCTCAGGCGCGAAGTCGGTATACACGATGAATTATTTAACCCCCCAGGCAGACAGTGCCAAAGAAGTGGGAAAATAGGCGAAGCCCTAGTGGGGCCTAGAGTACCTGGCGGGCCCAGGGGCATAAGCCAGCGGCTGCCGATTTCTAGCTGCTGGTTAATATTGATAAATTACGTTCATTATTATTGAAATTAATTATGTTGACCACTGGGATTAGATTTCTAAAATAATAACGGCTGTAAAAAGACACGGTGGAATAACCGACAATTTATTATTATTTTCATAGAAAGTATTCACTTTTTTATTAAATATTTATTTGTAGGTTTTTTACAATAAATATACAATTTTAACATGTTATGTCTTTATCTTTACTAAGTGTAAAATGAAGTCGCTCACGCTGTATGTGCGCATTTTCATGCGATTTTTACCAATAGATAGAGTGATTAATGAGGAAGGTTTTTTAGGTACATAATTTTTCAAGGTGTTGTCTAAATTGGTTGAAATACATAATATATCTTTTTTTTTTATTGTGTATTTTATTTAGATATAAAATTTGACATCTGACCAAGCGGAAGCGGGCAGAGGGCAGCGGTCAGCTTGAAGTGGATTTGATTTAAAAGATGGCGTTGGTTATAAAGGTTTCGTTAGCCACAGCAACGTGTGTCCGGGTCTACTAGTAGTGTTATAAAAGAAAATATATGTAGTGTCTCTTGTATTTGGTGAGGGAATTCTACCTCAAATATATAAAATCCTGTAAGTATGTAAATAATAAAATATTGCAAATAATAACAAAAAGGACCTATCAATAACAGAGTTCAAGATTTAAAAAAATAATAATAATATAATCTTTTAGTAGTTTTAGGTAATTTATAATTTTATGAGTTTTTATTATTATTCTGATAACTTGCTGATAAATTGAATTTTACGTTATTTATTTGACTGTACATTATAATAAAACAAATATGAAACTTATTTTCACTTTAATTTATTTGACCGTAACCTTTTTCAGTTTGTTAAAGCCATCTTCAGACAGGTATATATTCTTAATCTACGTTTTATGTACATAACATATGGGGCAGGGGAAGAGGGGTGGTCTACAAGGATTTTAATCAATTATATTAATTAGATACATTTGTTACTAAGTCGTCTTTGACTGTCGAATTAAGAAAAGTAATTAATATAATTGATTAAAATCCTTATAGACAACCCCTCTCCCTCTCCCCATGTTTTATGTATGTAAACCGTAGGTTAAGAATAATTTGTACCAGTCTGAAGATGGATTTTTAACAAATTGAAACCGGTTACTGTCAAATAAATTAAAGTGAAAATAAGTTTTATTATATAGTTTCAAAAATAGAAATATTTTTTAACTGTATTTAAAACACATAAAAGTCTATCTGACTTATTCCCCTTTTCCAGCACGCTTTTCACAGAAAATGTAAAGTGACAATTGTAAGGTGTAAAAGTCGATGTAATTCTGTTAGTAAATCCTCAACAAAATCTTTTTCTATACACGGTGTATGGAAACATGCAGTATCTACAAGCTAGAAACTGTTTTTTTTTGTTGTATTTGTGCCTTCGTTTTCGAGTAAATTGATTTCGAGTTGGAATTTTTTAGATAAAATTTGAAAAAAAATCGGTCGTTAACGGGTTATAATATCAGCTGTTTAATGGCTTTTAAATATGTCGAAGCGTAGACCCAGCTCCAAGGATCCAAAAGTTTTTTTAACCCTTTGTTTCCTATTCATTTATTACATTTTTTCAGGCTGCGTCACTACCTAATTTAGATTTTTTTTTATTATTTTTAAAAAAAGCAGTCTGTTTGTGCACTCAACGAAAAAAAAAATAATTCGGTGTTTTATTTACGTGAATACCGAATAACTGCTCCCAATCGTCTGTAGCCAGTGAGACAATGGCATCCCCAATTGGGCATGTTTCGAGGCTCAAGGTAGTGGGAACGGGAAGGAGGTGGGGAAGACGATGGTGGAGAACCTTGCTGTTCCCATATTTGGTCATCAAACAAGGCTAAATCCATTTCAAGTAACGTTTTAATTCTGGATGATATTCGAAAGGACGAAATGGGCTAAAAGGAGGAAATCTTCTGCTCTGAAATGTGCCTTAAATATACTAGGTTTACCTTATATAAAATGAATAAATTGGGAAATAACTAATAATCTATTTAACAACACTCAAACCAGTGGCGGAAAAGGCCCGTCAGAGGCCCGGGCGATTTTTTAATGAGGCCACCCCTAATTTAAAAATCTGATGTAATTTTACACGCTTTTTATTCAGTTCACACGGGCCTCTGGCCCTGGGGGGCCTCCAAATGCCTCCATTTGCCTTTTGGCAAATGCTCTCCAAATGCTCTCCATTTTCCCTTGTTCAAATCCTAAACAAGGCTTTAAAGCACCAATGCAGAGTAAAAAAAAATGTACCCCTCGTACTTGTAGTTAATATCGTTAATTAAAACTTATTACTTTACAACCCCTGCCATTAATTAAAAAAATATTCTGACAAATTGGGTCAGCGATCAGTTCAACACATACTTGTCGAATATAATGTAACCAACAGTAATACATAAATAATGAATACAGCAGATATTTTCAGATAACGATCTGTTTAATAGACAACAACCTGCGCCGTACACCAAGTGTAATGATTGAGTGCGTCAGGTGCCTGACGCTAATGATTCCGCATTGTTTAACCCTTCAGGCTAATTTGTTTGGTTTTCGAAACAACTCATTTAGGTCTCATGGAAATCGTTGTCTCCATTACTATCATGGTTAGAAATATGATCTAAAATCCAAACGGTGTTAGAAAAAGGTAAAACCACGCAATAAATTAAAATGTACACCTGTATGAATCTAAAGTTTCCTACCGCAATTTGAAAAAAAAATTACCTAACTTTGGGGATTTTTTATTAATTATTTTTAAATGAAACAACAAAAAAGTGAGTTTACGATAACGTTAATAATACATTTTACTAATAAAATATGTTTGTATTTTCAGTTTTTTTTCGTTATCAGTAATTTTCTATAAGTTAAGTTAGTTCGTTGTATACAAAATTATTATGTTTAAAATTTATTTGTTTATTTCGAATTATAAAATTTGAAAGCCTGTTTCATCACCTTTCGAAAACAAGTTCTAGTTTTCTGATGCATTCAGAAATATTCCATTTATTTTGATTTTATTGCAAAGCGGAAATATTTTGACCATCCGAAAAAATAGGCCCGAGGTCTGAGGGGTTAAATCTGATTGGCACAAAGTGGATGCAAACCTGTCCTTCTGGTTTTAACGCCTCAATTTAACCGTGGTTTTTATGTTTTATTTTTGAAAAACAATATGTTCAATGTGACATTGTCTTTGTTCATGTTTTTTATTTGCATTTTAATTTTAATTACGTAATTAATTATGTATTTATTTGCAGTGATTAGAATTTCTGGAAAATACCGCAATTTTCATTTTCTAATAATTTCGACCATTTTATGATTATTATTCTGGTTTTTTGTAAAATGATGATTGTGACATTAGATATTAAAATTGTCTTCTACTTATTTTTAATGAGTTTTTTGGTTAGTTTTTTTTATATGAATACCGCGTAAGAGCAAATTACTCCCGTCTTCAACCAGTGGGCCTATGGCATCATCAATCGGAGTATGTTGTGATGCTAAAGGTAGTGGGGAGGGAAAGGAGATGGGTAGGGGGGAGGGGGGAAGTGTCTGGTTATCAAATTACCTACTAATTATTAATTAATTAGTATGTAATATTTGTTGACGTCCTCTACTTCTCTAAGATGGGAAGACGACCTAAAACTCACGGCTGGAAATCAATGGAGAAGAGTTGCGCATGACAGGTCCCAGTGGAAAATGTTAGAGGAGGCCTATGCCAAGAGGCAAACTGAGCTTCGGGATTTATCATAAACAAACAAGAACATGCTTAGTATACCTGACCGAAGACCAGAATTAAAAGGCTTATTATTATTATTATTATTATATTATATTAGTGTTTTGAAAGTAGTGTTTATATATTGTGTTTTGTATGTAAGATGCATCCTCAAATTATAATTGTTAACCTCAATACAGGCATTAGTCCTAGTGAGGTTAATTTATATAAAAAAAACAACATCAAAAAAATGTATGGTGAGAATATAAATAAATAAATAAAGTAAATTCAGATCTGGTCACCAAACACGGCTTAAGCCATTTCAAGCGACGTTCAAAACCTTCCTACCCAGTGATCGGAATCAACCGCGCTAATAAAACCGAGCCAAATCCCGAGGTGTTAAGAACGACATTGAAATATCATCGAATTTCGGAGAAATGCTCATAGTGTGTGTGCATGACTAGTCTATCAGCCGATCTTCAACTCGATCGGATGTCGGGAAGTGGGTTAATTTTCAATTCAAAGAATCCACTTCGCTTATACTTTCTTCAATCAAAGTGAAATTCAAATAGATGTCTATTTAATCTGTTAACAGTGTTAACATGTATTAAATTCTACAAATGACTATATTATTTTTAACATGCAGATAGATGCATGTATGAATATATTACTAATAATTGTAAATATAGTAGACTCACCGGGAGATCGATTGCGGTGGAATCAGGAACCACAGATATCAGCGTAAAAATGCTTTCAATATTATTTCTTGGTACCAATTTTCTTGGTTGCTGGATTATATCGCAAATCCCTTTGTTGAAAAAAGATTCCTAATTTCCCAAAGGTTCGCGTCTTGGCTACAGTGTGCTATTTTTTTGCTTTGTTTCCATTCCTATGGAAATATATTGTATGTATATCAAAAATATATGTATAATACTAGCGCAGACCCATGAAAAATCAGGGGGATTTTTTTTACATTAGCTCCACACAGGAGGCCCTGAGGAAAATAATTTTCCTGAGGGCCTATGTCATCTTAGGGGATGCTGTGTGGAGGATTATTTTGAGGAAGTGAAGGATAGGAAGTTGTGGGAAGGAAAAAGGTATTAGGGGTGGGTAGGAAGCTGGTGGTCAGTGACTCCAGGAGTGACGGACGTATGAATCCATCCCTCCAGCTGCGGTGCAAGGCGATGGGTCGAGTGAGTCTGGTTGGAAAGGTCAAATGATTTCCCTCAACCAGTCTCTCTGATCTGCGTCATCGAAATATTTCTAGGAATATAAGTGCCTCTTTTACGACTTACGTTGAGATTTTTTCCAAAAATATATTAAATGTTGTTATTAAATAAATTTACAAAAAAATGACAAAGTATTATGAAAGATCCATCCAATATTATTAAAAATTAAGATTTATAGTCTACAAAAACGGAGATGCGATTTTCCGAAAAAAAACTTTTTTTCGCTCTCCTGACTAATCAAAATTTTGTCATTATTTTTTACTTTTCTTTTCTTTTCTTTCTTTATTTTCCTAGTTAAAATTTCAATGATGAATGTATTTTTAATGGAATTTTAGAATTTTACGTACTTACATTTCATCACAATCAAAATTAAATTTTAATAAAATTTTATTTTTTCCTTACTCCTTTCATCGTTCATTCGCTTCACATGGTCCAAATTGAATATATGACGCAAATTTGAAGGATGGAAGAAGTCGGGGACGCCCGAGGAATACACGGCACGACCAAATAAATCAGATACTTCAGTCGGGCCATGTCATGAGTCAAAATAATAGAAGAGCATGTGCCAAGGTCGAGTTGTTTGGCGGTCCGTCCTCTCTTCCTACCCGAGACAGCAATATGGTTAGTTAGTTAGTTAATAATATTTTAATAGTTTTCTTAAGACATGCATCAGTTTCAATTTAGAAAATACATACAAACTCTGATAATAAATAATTATCCTCATTGCTGACGATCGCGAATCCTACTCCAAGTTTCATGGTGAACAAGGCTCTGCTTGGAGAGTCAAGGTCATCGACTTATCGGACGTAAATTATTCTAGGTACACTTAGGCGCATTGGTGACGTTCCTCTGCTTTTTCTGTCTTCCACTTGTTGACTACGAGTTTCTCCGAGTTGGAGTCCTCAGCTTGCCGAGCAACGTGTATACAATAACTTTAAAAACGTTTTAGGCAGATAGCTGAGAGAGTCTATTGCGGATTCCTAGCTCTTCCATAATGGATACATTTGTGCGTCTGGCTGTCCCATGGAATTCTGAGCATCTTTCTCCTGCACCACATTTCTATGGTGTCTTTCCGTTTTACTTTCGCTGGCTCTAAGTGTCCATGTTTCCACAGTCCACAGCGTTATTGGTTTTATAATAAAAATTAATAGGTAAGTGTCATTTGAGTAGGTAGTTACTTGGTAAATCCCCGTGATCAAACTTTCGCGTATCTCATGGAAAGACTCCGTAGAGAATTTCAATTCCACGAATATAATTTTGATAACATTGTTGTGATAAACCAATCCAATCTGGAATCCCACATAGACATTATGAACACTCTCTCTGACATCACGCTCTTCGGACTTCGTGGAAAAACGACTTTGAACTACTTCTAACATATCAAACGTTTGGTTATGTAACCAATTTTTTGGCTCTATTCATCAATATTTATAAGAAGCAGATTATATTTAACATCTTTTTGATTGAGTGGCCTACTTTAATAACATACTCAGAGGCATCAAAACGATTCATACCTGTGTATAAAAAATTAAACCTCGCTGAAGTATTGCTACGTTTTTTTAAAAATGATTATTTATATTTTTCTATAGTTTGTTGTGAATGGATGTTACATGACATTAGTTGCATTATGGGGGTACAGGGCAGCCCTGGGTCTGAGCTATGTGGTGCCTTTGAAATACACCAAAATATTATACTTCAGAGTCAAACATTGTAATTAGCATTATCAAAGAAAAAAGCTTTTTGTTGTTAAATTTAAAAAACAGATGTACGAATACCGAATACCTCTTGTAAACATTGAGAGGCCAGTTTTTTTTTAAACTGAAATTTTACTAAAGTTTATACCATTGAAGAAGAAAATAAAACTAATAAATCTAAACGAAAATATGAAAAATAACAAGACCCAGAAAAATAAAATGGTTACGGTCGCAACTGGGACTCGAACCTAATATCTCTCGTCTTACCGGGACAAGCGCCTTAACCAATCTGGCTATTGAGAACTCTTATTTTTTGTCAATTTCATATTTCAAATTCAGAATTAACAATATTATCTTCGACTATTTTTTATTTCACATACTTTTTGTTGCTTTCTTTTTAAATGATCACACCGTTCGAAGAACTGGCGTGTAACCTAGTGATTGTCTCAGATAAACACATCCGATTTTATTTATATGAGACACCTATTGACCTTTTTTTCTGGTTCAAGTCACAGTTGTAACCGTTACTTTTTTTTATTTTTCTGTCTTGTTCATTTTCATATTTTTGTTTAGATTTATTAGTATTATCTTCTTTTTCAACTTTCAAAAGTTATTCTAATAAAAATTGAAAGTTTATATGTTTGTAGATATTTGCAACATGATTACAAAGTTATTTGACGATAAAATAGCATCGTCAAGATGTGATAAAAATAGTATTTATATTTTTACGACCCAGACGGGTTTTTTTGCTACGGGCATCTTCAGACCGGTACAATTAAACCCATGTGGGTCAGGGGTAAAAGCCATAAAATCATGAGAAAACTGTAGTACCTAAGTTGTATAGTTTTATACACTTTCGTGAAGTAATAAATCATACAATCAACTAATTTAAACTATTAAACACGTTAAATACGACACTCACCTTTCCAAACTGATGATTACCATATTTAGTAGGCAATTAAAAACATATTGTTTTATAAAAATAATAAAAAAATATTGCAGAAGGTATCCAGGAAAGAAATAAATTAGAATAAAAACAGAAAAGAGGTGAAGTAATTTTTAAAATCATATTATGCAATTTTGTCGTCTGTGGATATAATTGACCGTTTCCGACTAATAGGAAAGACTCCATCCAGGCAGTCATGGCATGATGGAATCCACAAATCCTTGTGCTCTGCGCCATAAACTTCTCAGGCTGTGGCGGAGGAGTGCTCCAAAAGAGTGAACTCGTCCCTCCAGGAACTTTTCCGTGGCGCTGCAGTATCTCGGTAGGTGGAACAGTTGGCGATAGGCATTATCTTCGAACGATGCTGGCGACATTTTCGTGAGCGCCGCGTTTCATTAAAATATAGGTTTGCGACCCGGTTCCGCGACTTTTCATCCCGGTACAAAATGTCCCCGATAAAATATACCCCGACAAAATATCTTACAGGCAAAACATCCCCCAACAAAACATCTGCTAAAATCTAACCTAACCCTAAAAAACGGGACTAAAATAATACAGATATCCTGTAAAGACAAAAAAATTATTATTATTGTAGAAAGCAATCACTTTGTGGTTTGACATATTTAATAAAATAAAATACTGTTTTGTTTAAAACCACGAGTTTTATTAATTTTTTGAACCGACCGGTTTCGCTTTACTCAAGCATCATCAGGGTACAAATTAATACTGTAAGTATAATTTGTAAGTATTAATTTGTACCCTGATGATGCTTGAGTAAAGCGAAACCGGTCGGTTCAAAAAATTAATAAAACTCGTGGTTTTAAACAAAACAGTTTTTTATTTTATTTAAAAAAATTATTGTTATCTGTATTTTTTTGTCCCATTTATCTATTTTTGAACAATAATTTATTGTCCTTAAAGGATGTAGGTATGTTTTATTTTTGTCCCATTTTTTTGTTAGGTTGGGCTAGGGTAGGTTAAGTTTATGTAGATATTTTGTTGGGGGATGCTTTGTCTGTGGCGTTTTTTGTTTATAGGCTATTAGGGTCGACTCTTCTCGTTCTCAGGTTTGTAGTTTCTTCGGTTCTGAGTATCGCCTTCATCGAGGCCGTTTCTCTAAAGTATTTTGGAGCATTGAGTCATCCAGGAGTCCTTTGGTCTTCCTCTGGACTGTGGATGAAGCTCCATATGCATTGACTGCTTCGCTGTGTGGTCTGATGGTGTCCGTCTTATTCTCGTCTTTCCTCCAGCTTACTGTTTATGCCTGTGACACCCAGGCTACCACGAATGCGTGAACTTTTAATCTTATCTTTTAGTGATACTCCTGCCGACCATCTAAGCATTCGCATTTCTGCTGTTTCGAGTTACCTAGAGTAGGAGTTGTACATAGTCTAGCATTCGGAGCCATACATTATCACAGGTATAACAATCTATGCCATGAAATAAACAAACGAAAATAAGTTATTTTGTGGTTTCTAAATATTCTTAATTTTATTATTCCTAATCAATTGTTTAAACTAAATGACACATGCAAATTTTGAATTTATTTTATTTGCTAAAATGATAAAAATTGTCCATAAATAAAATAAAAAATCATTTGGTTGACAAGTTTTATATGCCTGTTCAACGGTATCAGATAACCCACACAAAATTGGAAAACCCGCTTACAAATACCTAACATCACTTACAAGGTTAATTGATAGAGCTGTAAGCGTTTCTGTGTGGCCGAAGTGAGGTCAAGTTTATCTTACTTAAATTGGTCAAATATCCTAATTATTATTATTCATAATATCATTTTCCGGTCTTATGCAAAAACAATTTTTTTTTTCATATCAGCATATATTATAAATCCCACTTCTAGGAATTTTAATTATTACAGTGCCTACAATGAAATGTGCAAGAAAGATATTTAGAATTGCTTTTTAAATGTCACAGAATACTAATAAGGTGATTCACAAACTGAGAAAGAACGGAATTAGTTGTTGCTAAGCCAGTTTTATGCAAACACGGATTGATAAAAATGAATAAGTAGGAAATGAAACGCATTACACGTTATGAATAATTTACAATTATTATTAGAACAATGACAATCAGTAGGATGTTCTAAGTGGGATTCTGTCATTTCGTCGCAGTGCTTTTTTTTGCGAGACGTGTTTTAAATTAGAACTTATAGTTTGATCCCACTTACAACTATTGTATTGTAATGGATTAATAAGTAATTACCAATGACAAACGAATTGAACTTAATTTGCTTGATAAAAAAATGAAATTCAAACAATATCTAATAATAAAAATAATTTATGGATGAATTCTAAAGCGCCATTTTCATGAGAAAATCAACTCAAGGGCGCTTTACAAATTCATTTTACATTAAACCTTTAAAATAATATTATTATAACCGTGTACATTACTTTTTTCGTTATTATTTTTGGGGTGTTATGCCGTGTTGCGCTACCTCCTTCTTTAGCCAACGTTTCGGACAGCGTTACAGTGTCCATCATCAGGGCATATGTGATCGACGTTGTCCGAAACGTAAACGACGCCCTTCACTGCACATATAAAATTTTTCATCCGTGCATGTGCATGTTTTCCAACATGGTGGACAAATAAACATAATATTACCAATAAATAAAGCTTACCTAATTTACTTTATTTTATTTTAGAGGGTATTTTTAAGGCTTTGTGTTGTTATTTCTAACCGACACGGCATGTACTTACGTACCTTACGGACAAATAAACATAATATTACCAATAAATAAAGCTTACCTAATTTACTTTATTTTATTTTAGTGGGTATTTTTAAGGCTTTGTGTTGTTATTTCTAACCGACACGGCATGTACTTACGTACCTATGTACCTACGTCAATCTACGTAATAACATAATACAATAAATGAATTGCATCATCAATTGACTGTCCTAGAACGGGAGAATCCTAGTTGGACAGTCAACGCTTCTTTGTACTGATGTATTCTTTGTAACAAAAACAAATAAATAAATAAATAAAAAATAAAAAAATAAAAAAATCACCAAAAATAGTCATATATCTCTGTTTCAATAAACTTACATTTGCTTTGAATTCGAGTGTCATTTTCAAAATTGGAACTTGGAACTGCTTTGTGAGAAGAAGAATAGAGAACTCCAGTCCAATTTTTTTAATTTTTTTTTTACCTTCTAGCTTAAATAACTGCATATTTATTTTTATTTTTAGAGTTAGTTTTAATATTTAAAATAATTTTCAAAGTTTTGATTTTTCAAGATCCCTTGAAAAACACCATATCTATAGTGCATTGTGTGACGTCATCACGTCATCGATAGTTTTATTCACTTTCAACAGGTGCCTTCATTTTATATTGAAAAATCGATGGCCGAATGACTTTAGGTGTGACAAGTCGAGGCGTTTTTTATTCACGATTAACTGCTTTTAATATAGAAAAACATTAGGTAAAATGTCGACATCTCATCGCTACTGTTATTGTATTGTACCAATGTGCAATAATAACAATTAATCATCTTTTCATTGCAAATACAAATGACTGCAAATGACATCGTAGGCCGTAGAATTTTGTGTTCAGGTGTGACTTTTGCTTTAACATAATACATTGTGTTATGTATAACACATACAGAAACACTGGTATTTATAATACACTGATCATGACTTATATAAAAAGCCCTTGATAATAAACCAATTCAAAAAAACGATCGATGTTATGGTAGATAAACAAAATTGACACGACTTTAACCTCAAATAGGCCACATTTACTGAAGATTATCAAAAATCTTTTTTTACAGCTTACTACGACTTTCAAAAACAACTAATAAGTTGATTTATTTACTAACCAACTTTTATCCCACGAAATTCACCACTTAGGTACGTAGTCCGTATTATATTTGAAAAACATTATCCTGGAAATATCAGATTGTCCGCAAATATAGCCCTTTTCCGTCATAATTTTAATTGTGGAGGCCTAAATAATGTTTCAATAAACACAACAACTATTATATGTCTAAATCTCTACTAACAGTATGTAAATAAACCAAATAAAAACACGAAATGTTGTGTTTGAACGGCTTGCCTCATACATTTCAAAATGCCATCACCAGGTGAATCTTCCATCGTGACGTCACCACACAGCATTACACAGCATACCAACCTGACGCTGTGTTTTAACGAGAATATTAAAAATGCACTATTTAATATTTTTTTTTAAAACTGTACGTTTAATATTATCAAATAAATTTATATATTCAGAATCAGCGTTTATTGGTCTATATGAACATATTTTTTTAAAGCCATAATATTTTTCACTGGAGTTCCTTATTCAAACGAGCGATAAGGTATCATCTACCTATTATGTTATATTTTTAACAAAGTTATTTTAAGTCATTTTCAATATTGGAACTTGGAACTGTTATGTGAAGAATTCAAACAAGCCATAAAGTACCTACCTATTATGATATATTTTTAACAGAAAGTTATTTTAAGTCATTTTCAATATTGGAACTTGGAACTGTTATGTGAAGAATTCAAACAAGCGATAATGTACCTACCTATTATGATATATTTTTAACAGAAAGTTATTTTAAGTCATTTTCAAAATTGAAACTTAGAACTTTTATGTGAGGAATTCAAACAAGCAATAAAGGAACTACCTATTATATATGATATTTTTAACATAAAGTTATATTAAGTCATTTAAAAAAATTGGAACCGCGCGATCCCGTGATATTTTACGGGTCTCTAAGCTAGTAAAATTGTGAAGGCATTGATGTTTTAGCTCTATGTTAAAGGCGGGTTTATTACCACATGTTCATTTCTTCTAACCAACCTAAATACAGTATAAGTAGAAGAGTAGGTATGTGCCTAAATTCAAGCAAGAAGCTAATATTATTTTTCATCAATTTTGCTAAGCCGGCTTTTTATAAGATTTTCGGTCTATTTCAGTTATAACGTAACAAAGGGATGACAGATGTCGCACCTTCATCTTTTTATGGTAAAACGTGCACCTGAAATTCAACTAGGTAAGCGAAGGGTCGAATGATTGATTACGAAAATTAATTTCAGTTTTCACCCTCATTTTTCAAACCTCTATACGATAGGTACCTGCCTTTATTTAGCCCACGGAAAAAAAACTTCAAATTGTTATTTAGGTACGAATATATTATGTATCTACTTATTGTTGAGATTCTCGCCTTGAAACAAATATTTTCTCTCTGGGGAGTGATATAAAACTGGGAAGTGAAATAAAAGCAGTTCTGTGAACAATAGACCTCGCGTACAAAAACGTATGTTCCTTATTTTCTATTCTTTACATAGTATAAAATGAAGTCGCTCCCGCTGTCTGTGCGCTTAGATCTATTTAACAACGCAACGGATTTTCATGCGGTTTTCACCAATAGATAGAGTGATTCATGAGGAGGGTTTTTAGGTACATAATTTGTCAAGTTTTGTGTAAATTGGTTGAAATATATAATATATCTGGCCAAGCGGCGGCGGGCTGACAAACAGGCGGTGTGGATTTGATTTAACAGATGACGTCGTTTATAAAGGTTTAGTAATGGCGTGGCGTTGTCTTTCGTTAGCCACAGCAACGTGTAGCCGGATCTTCTTGTATTTAATAAATCAAAATCAAAATTTCCACCGAAATCGTAAGATAGGTTCTTATCTACATATTTTACCACTACTATTTTGAAAAAATCTCAAATGTTGTCCAAAGAAACGTCACTGTCTAAATAACGATTGATTAATAAAAAATGCGAATAAAAAAATTCAATTAAAAAAATAGGTAAACATGACGATTTCACATTTAAAAAAAAATCTACTGAACCGTTAAAACGGCCACCAACTTGAAACGGAACCGGAACGTACCAACAAATTTACAGACAGCCGAAATGCAAAACGATAGAGATATACATGATTTCGCTATGTTCATTCAACATGTTAGGTTTTTTTTACAAAGAATGGCCCTAGCATTCCCTGATTATGAATAACTCTACAATATTGTATTGCTTCTACGAATATTTCGAACTGCTACTAACCCGAAGCTTTAGACAGCTCGGCAACTAACCGATTGATTTTGATTAAAATATTATATAAAAAGCACTGTTTGAGTTGGAAGAGCACCCTGTATAGATCATCCTAGAAAATGGGTGATATTTATGGGTTAGGTTATTAGAGTAAGGCACATATTAAATTTTTTTTTTTATTAAATCCTCACCGTTATTTTTTTAAATCTATTTTAAGCGATTAAATAGGTGGCTAACTTCGACTGAGCTTTTTAAAATCACGGTAACTACCAGCCTGAAGAAAATTAGAAAAATAATTGCTGACATTTCTTTGGACAACTCGTATAATAAATCTTATAGATATTATAAAGTCGAAAGTTTGTATGGATGTGTGTTCGTTACTCTTTCACGCAATAAATATCCAATGGAATTTAAAAATTATTTCACTAATCGAAAGCTACATTATTTGCGAGTAAAATGGGCTATATATATTGGTAAGCTCTGGCGTTATGAATAAGCTGTGGTGTTATGAAATTATTTATTATACGTTTTTGGCAAAGCGTGTTGCTAAGTAAATGTTTGACGTGGGCTATCATTTTATTATTTGTTTAGGTTAGGTACTGTGGAGATTTCTTTGATAGCAAAAATTCAAATACGAGTTTTCTAATATGAATATCAAATATAAAATAGGTACAAATCTACATTTTGTCCGACTATTTATTATGAATGCGAAACGGCGGAGTATTTGATTGTTGATTGATTGGGGGAAGGGGAGGGGGGAGGTGGGGTAAGGGGGGGGTAGTGCGGGGGTGGTGGGGGAGATGGAGTGGGGGAAGGGGTTGGAGGAGTGGGGGGGGGGGCAAATATGCGAGCGAAGCCGGGGGCATAAGCTAGTATTATATATATTTGAAAATAATATTATATTATAAAGAAATTTTATGGTTTCATAGGAAATTTTGTATTTATAAAATGAGAGAAAAATAGACATGTTTATGGACGCGAGTTTTACTGTATACAGCAAAATAATTTTCTGATCGTAGGTAGGTACCTACATACCAGTGGCGGTCCGTGAGTTTTCTATTTTTGTATGAACATATACTGAAATGTGAATGCGGCGTATCCACAATCTGAAAGAATCCTGAAAATCTTCATACAAAATATTGAAATTTTGAAAATAAATAAATCATTTTCAGCTACAACAACATCAATAACGTCTTATTTTTCAATCTCAGCACTCTACTAGCTCACTGAAAACTCACGGACCCCTACTGCTACATACTTTACTGGTTGTCTGATTTCACACAAAAGTTTTGAAAATTTAGGAATATTTCACGTCACGCACAATATCACAGACAACCAAAATTAGTACGTTTGATAAAAATCATTATCAAAATGTAATTTGCGCATTATGATAAAGCAATCAAACTTAAACCAGACATAAATGAAATTCACATTTTTATGGAAAGTTTCGTTTACATTATAAAATTATTGAATTAATAAAAAATAAAAATGATATGAAAAAACAAAAAATATTTCCGGTACCGGGAATCGAACCCGAGCCTCCTGGGTGAGAGCCAGGTATCCTAGCCACTAGACCATACCGGATATGTTGGAGATTGTCCAAAATCACTTTCAATTTTTAAAGTAGGTATGACTAAAAATATAAACACATTTATAAATAGGTAGGAAAATCTAAGAAAGATTATTTTCAAAGACTATTATTTACTTCAAGGTCACCCCTTATTTACGTTTTCCTTTTTTTCCTTCGCTTAAAAAATGTTAATTAGATTTTCAAGTTTATTAATAGAAGTAAGCAAGATCACTGCAGATTTCCTCATGGGTAAGCAGAGAGATTTGGCAGACCTTGAGTTCTTACAGATACATTTTAATTTTGAGTTAATGCATAATTAAATACGTTTCGCGGTTGTCAAAATTATCTGGGTACCGTAATACGGAGATACTTTTGAACGGGGGACGACCGATCATCCCGGACACCTACAAAATTACCACTTAAAAATCAATCCCGAATTTTTAAGACTAAGCTTGATGCTAAATCACTATTTTAGATTGGTCTACATTCTACATTATCGGTTTACATTATAAATACAAAAAAAAATATGCTTTGGATATGAAACATTTCCTACCATTTCCATTCAGTACCTATAATTAAAATAAAATCATTAATTACTTTAAAAAAAATGTTAGCGTTATCTACTAAAAAATATTTTCATTCATTTTAGAAACCATTTTTAAAAATATGTAATTTTATGCCAAAGGATTTTTATGCCTTTTATCTATATTCTTGGCGATGTAAGGCACTCTAAAAATATATAACTTTTTGGATTATGAGGGCAAAGTGGATGAGGCTTCAAAAACAAGTGTCTAATTATTTATTTGGTTGAATAGTGAAGTTGTTTTTTTAGATATTTTCAGATAGAGAAAAAATAAATACGTTGTTAAACTTTACATATTTTTAAAAACTTTTTTTGGATTGGCGTACCTACGTTTGTAATAAATTTCGAAAATAGTCGGTTTGATATAGTACGATCCCCATGTTTTTTTACTCTCTAAACATACATAGATACATTTATGCATAAAATAAAATAAATATTTCGTAAAAACTGTTGCAATTCCATTATTGTTTAATACTTTAACTACTGCTCAACTATTCGTTACCTGTGTAACGAACGAGAACAAAATAAATTCTCCAAAATAGGACATTGAGAATAATACTTCGGCGAAATAGATTTTCAAAAGTAAACTTTGGGCATAGGGTAAGTAGAATATATGACGCAAATGCGAATGGTAGAAGAAGTCGAGGACGCCCAAGAAAGACATGGCACGAGCAAGTGAATCAGATACCTGAGTCGGGCATGTCAAGAATCAGAATAATAGAAGAGCATGTATGAGACGTTGTATGAATTTAAACGAGGAACGAAATGTGTGCCAAGTGCCAAGACCGAGTTGTTTGGCGGTCCATCCTCTCTGTCTACTCCTGCGGGGAAACGGCGTGATGGTTAGTAATTTAGTGAACAAAATGTTAAAGGAACTAAAATGTCTAACCGTGAAACAGATGCTGACTTTGAACACGATGATAGTTATCCGTAAAATAGTATACGACCTGTTAACAAAATACTTCTCAAATAAAATTATATACAACGAGCATATTCACAGATAGAACACAAGGACGTGCATTCAAATCTGGCTACATAAAAAAGACAAATCGAATATGCGGAATAGTTTACTGTACAAAGGGGTGACGTTTTATAACACGCTACCAGAAACTTTAAAGGAGGCACCAATCGGAAGGTTCAAGATGTATTGTAGGAGCTACATCAAACTGGAAAAAATATAGAACCTACGCAATATGTAATGCTATAATTAATTAGCAATTTGTAAACTGATAATGTTAATGTACAAATTACTACAATAAAATTCATAAATAAAATTAAATGTTTCGATTACGCCCATCACTAGCTGCAATATAATTAAGTTGATCACAATAGTCAGGAATTGCGAAAAATCGTGCAATTGCACGGATCAATTATTGCAAGGTGTGACATATAATTATACCATTTCTATTATTCACAAGGTCATTACAGAGCGACACAATTTAATATGGCAACAAGTCACTTATCACTCTTATATATACCATTGAGCCGAGTAAAAGTGACATTATTCACGCGCGTGCGAAGCTTTTTTCGATTATTTATTCCGTTGGCCCCATTCAGAGCAACCTTTTTACTTTATTGCATGCGTTTCGTAAGGGCAGTTTAACCTTTATAAGAATTACCAAATAATAAATAGTATTGCATGTTTATTGATCGTAATGCCGGATTTACGTTCCACGGAAACACAACAAGAGAAGATATTAAAGATGGTTTATGGCAGATCTCAGATATACTACAATTTGTTAAGTGGAATGTTGTTACATTAATAGTATTTTTTCCTTACAGAGCCAAAGGTCAGTCCGATTAGTTGCCTAGTTAATCATTACGATGAGTTACGATCACTCTCAAATTATTATTGATTCTTGCATAGTTTTTAATGTGATTTTAATGCATTTTCAATATGAAACCATGAATCTGCCCGAGCATTTTTTTCTGTTTGGAATCCGTAAACAATCATTTGTAAATGGTTTGAATTTTTAATTCAAGCTTAATTCCTAATTCTCATCTTAAATAAATTAAGGTGGTGAACTGATCGTGAACGCAACCCGTTTATAAGAATTGTTATATATCAGTATTTTTTTAGATTCCATGACAGTTGATCTCCCGAAAGTTGCCCCCCCCCGGCAAACTTTTATATAATATGCAGTTGCCTTTTTTATTTTATTCTTTTTTTTACATGAGCTCCACACAGGAGGCCCTGAGGGTCATCTTTGGGGATGCTGTGTGGAAGGTTTTTTAAGAGAAGGAGAGGAGAGTTCTGGGAAGGAAAAAGGTTCAAGGGGTGGGTAGGAATCTGGGGTTCAGTGTGTCCTGGTCATCCGCCTCCAAGACCTAGACAAACCTCACCCCATGAACCCGGGCACCCCTGCTAAATCACCAAACGTAGCGAACCACTTGGGGTAACCTATGGCAGAGGTGTTGGTTGTCCAATAATGGGACCGGGCGGCGGTGCTCATGTTTGCCTCCCAAATTGGCTTAGGGAGAATACGGTATATCTACTTAAACAAAATATAACTAAATGCCGAATAACAAAAGTATAAATATATTTTCATATGCATCAAGGATAAAACAACATGTTCATAATACAGTATCTACCAGCCAGTGGCGGTCCGTGACTTTTGGGTGTGCTAGAGTGCTAATATTAAAAAAAGGCATTACTGATATTGTTGTAGTAAAAAAAAAAAAATTAAATCAGTTTTTGTATAGAAAATTTTAGGTAGTGTCAGTTTGGCCGTGAGCCGCACCGATTTCATGAAAAATCTTCATAAAAAATACCGATTTTTGAAAAAAAAATATATACCTTTTCGCCTACGACAAATCCATAACGCCATTTCTTAAATATTAGCACCCTAGCACACTTCAAAGTCACTAGCCGCCACTACAATCAGCGTATAAAAACAAAAAATCGACACAAAAAATTAAATTGATAACTAATTATCAATGATATTTTTGAAGTCTATATTATAAGGTATTTATGAAAAAATTTTATAATAATTACTAGCGAGTTCCTGGCATGCGTTGCAATGCCACTAATAAAGAATTTTTTTCTCCCTGCGTGTCTTTTCCCATTCGTCCCGTTCTCCTTCCGTCTGTGGACTGTTTGTTCGTTGGCGATCTGCAGTCAGAAACCTTTATCAATCGATCATGCTATATACCCAGGACGATACTTAGACTATCTATCAACTACACCGAAGATATAACACATAGATAAAGATTTAATCGAACTTTGAATTATTTACAAAAAATCAGCTATTATTTCAGATGGTAAAGATGTCTGCGTGCAAAAAATATTGTGCTCATTTCGCACTCTGTTAAATAATTATGGACGCTTAAATGAGCCAATGTCGTTGTATTCTCAGCAGTAAAGCAGGCCGAAAAATAGTGAGCTATCGAATCGATAACAGATACAAATAGACCCATCTCGAAGTAATAGCCGTGATGAAACGTGTATAGACACTGGAACAATCAAAGAAGATCCAAGTGGAGCAGATGTTCTGATATAAAACATTGGTAAAAGGAAATTGATGACGAAATCAAGGATAGGTAGTGAAATGTAAACGTAAATGTTAATCCAGCCATTTCATATTTGATGCGCGTAATCATCTTTCCTCGACCCAAAAACAATGATCTTGATTCTATTGTTTTGTGTTGCAATCTACGATAAATACTTATCTTTAAATATCGTAATTTATTCGTGTTGCGTAATTTATTCAATTACACGTTTTGCTGTAAATTGGCGGTAAAGTATTTGGGTCGTTGTTTAGGTACCTGAGTTCGAATCTATATTTTTTATTGTAATTAAAGAAATGAGTTACATTTATGCATATATATTTTACAAAATATTATATTTAAGGTCATCATTGATCATTTATACCTTATCAAAAAAGGAGCTCTTGTGTCTGATAAGGGAGCCACGATTCTTACTTAGGTTATATGTTATTATGTGTTTTGTATAAAAAAATTAAAATTAAAAGAATTTCTTTGGTTTAAACACTTTTTGATGTCTATAAAACCGACATGTTTCGAGAGCGATGCTCTCTTCCGCAGGGTTTATTAAGAACTTAATAAACCCTTAGTTTTTAACAAACCCTGAGGAAGAGAGCAACGCTCTCGAACATGTCTCTTTTATAGATGTTAAAAAGTGTTAAAAACAAAGAAATTCTTTTGAGTTTAAATTAAAATGGTGCCACAAAATAAATTTGCTGTATTTGAAGAAAGTAAAATATTTACTTTTTAATTTAATTTTTATTTTGTTTAATTGTATTTATTTATTCTAATTGGCAGATGATACAGCGCAATTCAGAAGGGAGGTTATTATAGTTTTTTATGGCTTGGTAAATATAATGGTTTTGCATTTGAGTTGTTTTAAAATTAGATACGTTTAATAAATTGGTTTCCATTTCTCATTAGTTTGTAAAATTGTTGTTTGTTTTTTTTTTCTTTACACATTTTTAAAATGGAAGCTTGCTTAGATATGTCATCGATATTTGGTACTGGAAAAAATTAAAAGTTGATTCTGTTGAGAAGGTAGATTTTTTAGTATAGAATTAAAACTCAATTGAAGAAAGGCAATACAATACAAATACAATGTTGTACCGTTGATTCAATTAAATATTGTATTTGCATGCAAGACACCGGCAGAGGACGGTCGTTGATGATGTACACACGACCTCACTCTGGTACTACTATTATCCGTAGTTATTTTTATATCTACAATTAAAAACCGAACTAAAAAATATGAACACGGAACACTGTAACTTTGTGAGCATCGGTTACCTAATTTTATAGTAAAATGTTAACCGGTTTCGATATAACGTGCCTTCGTCAGATATATCTGTCACTCAATTGTGAAATAAATTGATGTAAACAAAGTTTCAGAACATCGTCCATTGCTTTTCAATAACAAACATAAATATTTTGAAACAACTAAAAACCATTGTGAAATTGTTACATGTGTAGATAGGTTAGGTACGCAAACAAAAAACCAGTTTGAAACAGTTTTATCATGTTCCCTTTCACACTTACAGCAGTCGCAAAATAAAATACCATCAGCGGTAAGGGGTCTGTAAGGACCCTCGGTGAACAGAGTCCACAATGCACTTTTGCTCCGAGGATTACGTGTTTGAAGTTTCTTTGTAACGTGGAGATTATTTATGAAAGGGGACTTTAGCGGAGAATGTGCCTTTTATACGGGCTCAAACTTTACATTCTACCTCATTGTTGTTGAAAATTATAGGCTTTTGAGTTTACAATGAGGAAGTACTTTATCTCTTGGAGATGTTTAAAATGAACGCGGAGTATGTAAGATCGTGGACTAGGGTGTTTGTACGAGTATATGAAGGTATATAATGTTATATAAATATCAGAGAAGTAAAACATTTTTATTTGACACATTGTTCAAAATAATCTAATCGTTGCTAAATACCTTTTAGTAAATTATATATTCTTTTCAATGTGACAGACACTGTTTTCCCTTTTTGTAACATCAATGCTTCAGTGTACTTAGTTATTTTTTCTGTGAAAAGCGATACTTACACGGTGTTCGGAAGCTCGTAGTAGGTACAAGCGGAAAACTGGTGAATATAAATCAGAGTACCCAAATAAACAAAAAAAATGGGTCTGAGCAATTTTTAATGTATTTATTTGTTCCCAATTTTTTCAGCAGCTAAAAGATTAAAAAAAAATTTTATAGCCTGGTCTATGCTTTGAAGCATTTTAAAAGACATTAAACAGTTGCTATTTAAAGCCATTTGATGTCACAGATTTCTAAAAGCTAATGTTTATTTTCATTACTTTCTTTTTTTTCTAATTGTAACAAACAAAAATACTGTTTTTGAGCCCCATTTTAGATAATATCTCGTCACGCCACTGCCCCCAGTTAACACCTAAGTTCACCCATAATAATGTTGTGGTAATGTTAATATAATATATTTTGCCTGAGGAAGGAACGGTTGTTCGGAGACCAATCGGCGTTAATATAAAAAATCATGTTATTTAAAACAAAAAAATATTGTTTCGACACTCAATCGAAAATCTGATATAGAAAAATCAAAAAAAAAAAATACGGTCAAATCTAGGAATCGAACCCGGGACCTATGCCTTGCCGGGCGGAGCTCTACAACTGAGCGAATGTGACTCTATCCGATTCGGGCATATTTAACTGTATCTTCATTCTCAACGCATATTTGTATTGTCACCCTTGCTTTATCTACGATTGCAAGATCCTAGGTTCGATTCTCCTATGTGACCGAATCTTTGTCTGGTTTTTCTGTTTCAGATTTTCTTTAAGTGTTGCTAATATTGTTTTTATTAATTAAATATTACAATTTGAGATTTTTTTCAATAAGTTAAAAATAAAAATTAATATTGTTTCACTCAATAATAATGTTGTTTATTTTCAGGCCAACTGGTTCAAGGCGGCTCAGTACTGCCGGTTCCACGGGATGCACCTCGCTTCCATCTCATCGCAGGAGGAGAATGACAAACTGGAGAAATACGTCAGGGATTCTGGTAAAGAAACCTAAATAATACATTATTGTGCAGAACCAAACAGCATTATGGTCTGAATTTACGACTCAATAAAATTTCTTCTAATTGACGCGAAGGTGACGTCCTTTAGATACATCAACGTTCAGATTTGTATAATCAGGTAGGTATCCCAAAATTCCCAAAGTTTCATTTTTTTTTTCAAATTGTGGTCGGAAACTTTGGTTTCATAAAGTTCATAAAGTAAATTTTTAACTTTTGAATATAAGGCATGGTGTTTTCTCTTTCTAACTGTTTAGAGTTTAGATCATAACTCTCACCATGATAGTAAAGGAGTCACAACGATTTATAGTAGAGTTTTTTTTTGTTTATATTAGCTCCACACAGAAGGCCCTGAGGAAAACAATTTCCCTCAGGGCCTATGTCATCTTAGAGGAAGCTTTGTGGAGGGCCTTTTAAATGAAATAAATGATAGGGGAAGGAAAAAAGGTATGCGGGGTAGGTGTGTGTCAATGGGTCCGGGAGTGTCGAACGTGTGAATCCATCACTCCAACTGCGGTGCAAGGCGATGGGTTGAGAGAGTCCGGCTGGAAAGGTCAAAAGGACTCCCTCAATCAGTTTTTCTTGATCCGGCCTGCCACACAGCAGGTGAGCAGGCGCATCCGCTGCCAAGACATGGAAAAACCTCAACCCATGAGCCCGGGCACCCCTGCTACGTCACCGAACGTAGCGAACCATTTGGGATGACCTATGGCGGAGGTGTTGGTTATCCAATAAATGGTTCCCGGAGCGGCGGTACCCATACCCGATTCCCAAATTGTTGAGTTTTTCCCAAAAGCTAACAAATTGGCCTTAGGGGTTAAAAGTCGATAAACTATGTGAGTCACTCACGTTCAAAGGTTAGAAAATCTAAGATTGTTAATTCGATCTTCTCAGAACTATAACTTTTCTCTTACCTCCTTGAGATTGCGCTGAGTACTTTATTAAAGTATCGCCTTTCGAGAAATAAAACAACTATAAATCTCCAATAAAGCGATACTGAAGGCTCTTGCACTGAAATTCCCATCTTATCTTTGCCTTACGACGGGAAATTGATTTTTATTGCTCTCTTGTAGAACAATGTAATAAAGGTCTGAATCAAACGCTTTATTAGCACTTGATTATTAATGGACCCACAATACACGAAAGGTCCGATTCTAGTTAGCATCTTACAAACTATTATATGAATAAATGATTATTAATTGAGAATAATAATTGATAATGCAAAAATCATTGCGCTCTGCATAACATTCGATGAAATATGCACAACAGATTTACCAAGACTTTACGGTCATCTCCAGGCAAATTTCAAACACAAAATTATCAGATGCCTTTATTGAGGCGATAACAATATTTATTTATGTATTATTATACTAGCTGGGTACCCGGCTGCGTATTTCCAAAATCTATACCGGTTCAGTCGCGGTGCTTACATTTTCATTATCAAAATTTAAATATTTAGAATTAAAAAATTTAATTTCTATTATACACATTGAAAGATTATTTCATCCAGATTTTATTTTTGTTTTTTGTTTTTGCAAAGTCATAAAAAATAACTAATATAGTGGTGTATTTACAATGTATGGGAATAATATCAAAATTTTAATATTTAGAAATGATTACTTTATGGAAAGATTATTTTATCTAGATTTTAGAACAATTTTTATATTTGCAAAGTGATAAAAAATAAACAATATGGAGGTGTATTTAAAATGTAAATTATCGCTACCGCGACTGAACCGGTATAGATTTTGGAAATACGCTATCCAGTTTCGCTCAGGACAATATTTGAGAGTGTCCTGGAATGTTCCACAATGATCTGGGATGTTACGGGATGTTCCCGAACGTTCCAGACTATTTCCGAACATTCTACAACATTTCAGGATGTTCCAGAATGTTCTGGAATGTTGTGGAATGACTGGACTGTTCTAGAAATTTCTAGAGTAGGTAATAACGGGAACCTTCTTCATGGATGTGGGATAGAGGGCTACCACACCATGATCGTACAGGGACTCGTTTCTGAGTTTTAGCGGCATGCACATTGTAGTAATTGATTATTATTGATAGTGGGGTTAACTGTAATTCATTTAAACAAATAAATAAATAAAAAATAAAAAATCAGGATAAAGGTAGTATTGTGGGTCCAGGAAACACTGGTTTACGGGACCTATAAGTTCATGTGAATTGACACTAATTGAGTTGAATTCGCTTCCAGGTTACGGAAACGAACACTTCTGGACTTCTGGCACCGATCTGGCGGAAGAGGGCTCATTCTTCTGGATGTCTTCCGGAAGACCAATCACCTTCACCAACTGGAACGCTGGGGAACCCAACAACTTCCGCTACGAGAATGGGGAAGAGGAGAATTGTCTGGAACTATGGAACAGGGACGGAAAAGGACTCAAGTGGAACGACTCTCCCTGCTCCTTCGAGACCTTCTTTGTGTGTGAAGTGAGGAACGATTAATCTTAACAGAACTAGTTGTTAGACACGAACTTACTACTATGTAATGTGAAATATCGCTAAGTGCATCTAAGTGAATATTATTGACTTGACTTTGAAGGCCAGGTATCTAAGTGTTATTCCTCCTACAGTGTTCAGCTGTGAACATGGAGGAAAATATTATAAAATACGATGTTATGTTAAGTATACAATATTAACAAATTATTTAGGACAATATTACATCCATCACTAATTTACAAAAAAAAAAATCATTAAAATCTGTATTATTTGATATTACGACTGTTATCTTTTAGCAACACTGATTTTCAATAACAACTTATTTGCTCGAAAAAAATAGTGATGCAACGATTACAATTCCGATTAAAGATTCTTTTTTTTGAATAATTGATTTAACGTACTTAACAATAATAAATTTACATATTTTAATCATTGAAGATAATATTAACAATTTTCAAAAGAAAAATGTTGATTCAGTTGCATCGACACGTATAGAAAAGGTCAACAGATGTCGCACATTAAAAAAATGTGTATATTTATTCAAGACACTATCTAGATTGCATTTAGTTCGGGTAGAATCTTGCAATCATAAATAAAGATAGCAGCCAATAAAAATATGCGTTAAGAAAATGAATATAATGTTGGTAGCTCTCAGTATAATTATGAAACAGTCCTGAGAACAAGAGGTCCTGGGTATATTTCCAGATATGACTTTTCCAATTCACATTTTTCATTTAAGATTGGTTAATATTGTCTTCAATGATTAAACATTACAATTTGAGGTTTTACTCGTTAAGTTATTCCAAAAATAAAAATAAATTTTACTTTCCTCAAAGTTGGAAATGTTTCTTTGACAAACACTCGCAATATTTAGTCGAGTGAATTTATACACTCTCAATATATTGTTTCATATAAAATTAATTTAGAAATTACTACAAAAACAAGTAATATTTGCAAGCATTTGAACTTCAATTATATTGATGCAAAATAGCAACAAGCACATACATTTTCGGTTAATAAAAGGAAGTGTTTTTATTTTCTTGCAAAAATTGTATGCAGTAAACACATTCTTACGATTATTATTTGTACAATTGCAATGTTACGATTATTCGTTGCATAATCGTAATTACAGTCCATTGCATCACTAGAACAAAACCATTCCGTGTAAGTAGGCATGCTTATTGCTTATTCCTGCTTTCTATTGCTAATGGCTGTAAGATGTTGGGTTAATCTTTGAGAATGAACGCCATAGCATTTTACATGGATATAATTATTATAAGTAATGGGGTATAACAAGATGTAAACGCCAAAACTGTAGATAAGTAGAATATTATTCTTAACTATATTAATAGCGTTATATTGTCAGTACATAATCAACATAACGAACCTTCCTCGGGTTCAAAAGAAAAAGATAAATCTTGGCTCTTATAGTGTTCTCTCACAGTTAAAGGTCCTTAAGCTAGTCTCACACTAGCGATATGATAAACTCCCATAAGAGGATCGGCTGCGAGGCCTTTTTGCCATACTAAAATTAAATTTCATTTTGAGGCCAAAATACTTGATCTGAATAATATTTTTTAAATCAAAGGGTAAATCAAATATCTAGTACTGATATGTGCTATTATGTTCATTTTTGTATTATGTTATACAAAAATTAAATAATTTAATTTTGATTGATTTTGGAGGCAACTTTTGATTTTTTTTTTGAGTTAATAATATTTATTTAAAAATATATCTTGCCTATCTACTGTTTAAATATAACGATAAATAAAATTAAAAATTAACATCGTAAGGAAAGCGTTATTTAGGTAGTAATTTTAATTTACGTTCGACAAATTTGTTTTGCTTGGTAATTGGTAATTTGTAATTTAAATTTACGCCCATCAAATTGCTTTTATTAATTTTTAAATACATCTTTATATTTTTACAGGAAACAGAGTTAAATTATTTTTTAAAGATTGAATCTACTCACAAATAATTGTCCAAGTTGCCTCTAAAATTATGAAAAATTGATTTCTTTAACGGCGTAGATTTTATAATTCAAAATATAAATAAATAAAGTAGCACGTATCGGTATTAGATATTTGATATGCCTTTTGATTACAAAAATATTTTTTTAGTTTGGTTGGGTATTTTGGTCATAAATCCAAATTTGTAAGAAAACAGCCTTTCCCCATAACACATTCCTAAAGGAATTAATGTAATTAATAGTTAATTAATTAATTAACTTTTCCACACACCTAATTACAAGACAAATGCAGTAACTAATTCAACAATCAATCATGCTCTTCATATGTTATAAATAAAAAAATGTTCAATAATATTGGTCTAAATTCTAACATCAACATTTTCTCCGATTCACTGCCCAAATTTTAAAAGAGCATCATATCAATAATATAAATTGTTCAATGCGCATACATACATACATACACACACACGAACACACCCTTTCCCACTACACACATCACCCGGTAATTAATATGCATACCATAAAGAAGACGCTACAATGAAACACGTAATAGGTACTCACCATGAAATATACTTATTATTTATTTGTAAATTGTTTTCACCAAGGTATCTAATGTACCTACTGTTTGTTTCTGTTAATAAATAAATAAATAATGGCGAACGATATGGTTAAAAAAAGCCAATCCCACAGATATTATGAGAGTACCTACAGCTCTCGTGTGAGACTAGCTTTATAATATTATTTTTTTTATCCTCAAAATATTTAAGTTCTATTTTTATATTTTTCGTGAAATTTTCTTTTTCGTTAAGTTTTGAAGGCATAGTTTGACAAATATAGCCGTTTTACTCTTTAAATGGCGAAGCTGTTTTCAGTTTTCAGACGATATGATTAAAATGTGTACTTCTCGATTTATTTTTAAGAGAAAAACAAAACACTGCCTTATGATAAGTAAATGGTTGCTTATGAAAAATAACGCCATTTATAAGTAATTATTTAAACTGATAAATATAAAAATTTAGAATTAATTAAAAAAAACTGTTCAGTACTTTTTTATTATTAGCGAAATATAAATAAATAAAAATACTATGAAATTTAAATTTATTAAAAAAAACATTTTTTCAAGCAAAATATTTTTCTAACATTCCATTATTATAAATAGATTTTCATTTATTATTTACAACTGAAATAAAAATATGTATATCATAGGTGTAAATAAATTATGTTTAATTTAGTTTTAATATACCAAAACGCTTAAGCGTTCAATTGGTAGAAATATATTATGGTTTACTCAAATAATAAATTGCTGTCAGACTTGTCTGAAATTACGTTGAATTTTAAAAGGTTCATAGCTTCATACATAAAGTAAATCAAACATATACAAATATTCCCCATAAATTAATATGACAAAACCATGAATTAATAAAAATAATGGAATCTTATTTCTTTTTAATCTCTATTTTTCTGTTAATCTTGAATTAATAGAAAAATAAAGTCTTCAATTCATACAAAATGATTGCGTAAGTACTTATGTATACGTGAATAAAATTATTTTTGAAGAATTTGTATACGCCTATATAATATTTTAATTATTACATATTTATATTCGATGAATATTTTTTATTGAAATAAACCACATTCCAATTGTATCAGACATATCTTTTATTATTCTTTACTGTTTCTTTATTGTATTTTTTATGATTCTTTTTCTTGAGTCGGTTTCTCATTGCTGAGGATAGTAACTCCTACTCCGATTTCCTTGGTGGACAAGGCTACTCCACTCCTTAAAGTTCCGCGCTGCTTGGAGAGCCAAGGATAACCTAGTACCGGATGCCAGTCATACTTGGTCCTTGAAACTTCCTCTTTTTCTCCTGGCTTCCACTTTGTCAATGACTACGAGTTTCTGAAAGTGTCCACAGTATCTTAAGCCTCGATTACAAGCTACTAGCCGGTAAGTTAAAAAGGGGTTAATCGGCGAGTGAGATTGTCATGATGACACACAAAACTGTCTACTCGCTCAGTAGCGACAGTAGCAGCTAAAATAACGAATCCCGCGAGAACTAATTCTGTCGACATTTTGTAAAAAAAACTTGAGCTCGCAGCTAGCGCCACACGCTAGACTGGATTACGACTCCCGCGAGAACTAATTCTGACAGTTACGAAATCAGCTGTTCGTGGGCCGCCATCTTGAGCGGGTAAAGTTGACTACCTTTCAACTTTTTTCGTAGATTGTCCACAATCTGCTAGTTAGCTAGTAATACGATTACACTGAGCGAGTTTACTATCAGATATTGAATTTCCCAGACAGTAGCTTGTAAACTCGCTCAATGTAATCGAGGCTTTAGAATACGTTGTAGGCAGATAGTTGGGAGCCTATGGTGGATGCCTAGTTCTTTCAGAATGGATATACGTATTTATGGGTCTGGCTGTCCATGGAATCCTGAGCATTTTTCTCTCCTTCAGGGGCATCTATCAGCTTTCTTTCGCTGGTTCTAAGACCTATGTTTCCACACCGTACCTATAGCAATATGGGAAAAATCAACGCCCGGACGAGTCTCATCTCTGTGGTCATCTTTTTTATAATATTGTACAAGAATTCTAACTGCATGGCCCAGTGGAACTATGGCAACCCAAAATGTTTGTTGTTTGTTGAGAAGCTGAAAGAATTACGGGAGGGGCAGATGACGGTGGAAGAGAATGCTCATCAAGGGTTTTTCAAATCTGATAAATATAGCTAAGTCATTTAGGACGGGTTGTTTCAAAAAAAAAACAATTCATCAAATATTGGAAGTTAATTTTTTACGTTCTGTATACGTTCCATTCAAATTCTGTTATTACATCATTTGAAGCCAGTTTCTTCGTAAACCTGAAATAATCAAAAATAACTGTACTCAGTGATGTTTAAATAACTGTAATCAGTGCTTCTTTTGTAGGTTTATTATTATATTTCTTTTAAGTTTAGGTATATGTATGTTTCTTTTTTTTTTAAATTACTTTATTGTAAAACTGCATATCTCGATACAGGAATGCCCTAGTGAGATGTGCAGCTTATGTTTTCATGTATTTCTTATTTTTTTCAATAAATAATTCACAGAACTTGAATAGAAATTTCACAGAACGTGAAAATTAACTTCAAATAGTTGATGAATTGTTTCAAATTTTTTAAACAACCAATCCTTAAAGTACGATCTGATTCTGAATTGTGATCTTTTAGCAGGCCCCGGCCGAAATTAATGGTATTTTCCCTTCTAGAGCGATTTGCAAATATGCGTAAACGTCGAAATGTGGGTAAATTACATTGCATCCCAAGGGCATAACCCAAAAGTTGCTTACGATAATGCTTATCGCCAACTAACCCGCCTACCGAGATACTGCAGCGCTACGGAAATGTTCATGGCCCAGGGACGAGTGCACTCTTTCGCAACACTTCTTCGACACCGCATCGCATGGGAAGTGTATGGCGCACACAACGCTTACCGAAGAACACGATCATCACTGCCATGGCTACCTGGATGGAGTCCCTCAAGACGATCAAATATTTTCCATAGTTCTTTGCATACATTTTTGTATTCTATTCTTTGCATTTTTTTTCAATTCTTTTCTGTTTTTATTCTTTATACCTATGTACCCACTAAATGAGCTTTGTACCTATGTACCCACTAAATAGGTGATGAGGCGACCTCCCCGATGAAATATTTTTTTAAATTTTTAATTCTTTAATTTTTAAGCCCCGACGCAAGGAGCGGTGTTATAAGTTTGACTTTCTGAGTGTCTGTCTGTGGCATCGTAACTCCTAAACGAATGGACCGATTTTGATGCAGTTTTTTGTTTGAAAGCTGACGTGATCGAGATGGTTCTTAGCTACAGTTCATGAAAATCTGTCCAGATGTTTAAAGGTCATCAGCTCTTTTTTGTGTCGGGGGTTGCTCAAAATTTTGAAAATTTTACTTTTTATAATTATTCTTTGTACCTATTACTTATATATATTTATTTTATTTAATTGTTTGTCACATTTTTCGATATATTGAATTTTTTTCATTTCACTACCCCTGCATACATTCTGGATTAAAAAATTATTTTAACGACTTAAAAATAAAAATAAATCACAATTGGCTTCATTCATACTCGTACTTTAAATCAATTTCAAAAATCTAACTTGTATTTAAAAAAAGCATCAGGATTTAGAGACAAAACTTAACTGGATTTTGCATTTAATTAATTAACTTTTTTAAATATAAAAATGACTCTACTATCGAATAAACGTTTGTATGACACGATGTCCTATTTTCGTTGATGTAAAGAGCATATTTGCCGAAAATATTTTCTCTTCCGACGCTAATACCAGATGCAAACATCAGACTGATCCACAACTTCTCACTATTTCACTTTAAATCAGCAAAATCTATGCACAAAGTAAACAGGGGCAAACTTGTCAGTCAGCCAAAACTATAACTCAAGTAAAATTTATAAGCACTTTGTCAAAGCGTCAAATTGCATGTTCTCTGCTCCCAAAAGGGAAATCTGCCAAAGTGAATCTAGAAGCAACCAAGTGAAAAAGATAGGAAAAGGAATTTGTAGAAACGTTGTTCGAAAATTGTTGGTGATGTTTTTTTTTACTGCGAAGTTTTTCAAACTTTTTGTGTGGTGGCTTATTTATGATGTTGAACTATTTTGCACAAAGTTCGGGCAATTCGTCGAGGGGGAGCCCGGTAAGCTCCCTCTGAATTATTCATGAAACTGCTAGTATACACGGCTACATGACATTCAAAGGCAAATGAGGGTAGGAAGCCGATTTTTTAACGAATCTACCGAGTTATCACCCTTGCTTTAAAAAAAAACTGCCTGTCGGCTGCCGACTGCCGACTTCTCATGCATATGATTTGATTTATCCATTATAAATGATTTTTGTTGGTGCCAAATGTAACTAACCTAAGCATCACGCCGTTTTTCCGCAGGGGTAGGAAGTCTAGGAAGAGAGGATGGACCGCTATACACGTCAGTCTTGAAACACACTCCTTGCTTCGTTCTCATTCACACATCGTCTAATACACACCCTACTGGCGTCCCCGAATTCTTCTTCACACTAGTTTCTTCGTTAATATGCAATACAAGCCCAAGCCAACTGAGCATCCCTTTTTTAATCTTACTTAAAACGCTCAGCCTTGCATTTTTTGCGAATCTCCAATTTCTCACACGATCTACATGGTTTTACAAATATTCGCCCCAGGGATCTCATTTCTAGAGCATTCAGTCTACTTTCACCCTTCTTCTGCCAGTTCCTTCCCCACTACCATACATCAGGACAAGGGCGTAACTAAGGGATTCATATGTGGGTTCGACCCTTAGAGAAGGAGAGAGAGTTCGATTCTGGAGGGAAGAAAGGGGGGGGGGATGGAAAATTTATTAAAAAGTTTTTTGATACCTCTACTTGCACAGCTTATTATTAACATAATATTGATAAAAAAAGTTGGTGCAAATAATATTGTCGTTTTTTCCATTCATCTACGAGTAGGTACTATTCTCTTTCTTTCCTAATGAGCGTAATACACGAGCCCGATTTTCAGCCCGATTCCAATTAGAGACAAAAGTCAACATTTTTAGCTTTACGCGATCGCTGTTTTACATTCTATTTTCAGACCTACGAATTCAGTAGGCATCACAGCAAACAGTATGGTTCATGTGTTGTTTGCAGTGATGAAAATTGAAATCCTAGATATGCAAAATAGAGGTGAAAATAGCGATCGCGCAAATCGAAAAATGTTGACTTTTGTCTCCAATTGGAAACGGGCTGAAAATCGGGCTCGTGTATTACGCTCTTAAGTAAAACTGATGCCGATGGAGGGATGTAGCGCTAACCGCATTCAGTCCTGCATTTACCCTTCTTTCAATATCCGCAGTTCGATCTCTCGTATACATACTTTTCTCAAATGGTGCCAAACGTAATTATAAAATAAATCTTAGTTGAACATTTAATTTGGATTTATTTTTATGAAGTTAAATTAATCGCTTTTAGCCATCGTAGGCCGAAAGCGGAACTGTTTAATAATAAAACGTGGAACACTATTAAAAGTACGTTTTAAATACTTGCATAACTTATTTTTTTTTTATTACCGTTAGTATATTTTTTTATGATTGCATTGTGTTTAACGTAACTTAAACTATAAATATGTTCACGTAAATATGTCGGAAAATCTACATAAAAATGTATATAGTTCTAGTTGAGTTTTATAGCTGCAATAAAAAGAACGGAAAGCCGGTGTTCTGGCAATCGGCAGCGTCTGTTGACCTGACTTTACTATTAAGTAATATATTCATATAAACTCAAAGAGTTGGCTGTGAAAATCATAAAAATGACCTGATGTTTCTCAAACAAAAATTATGTTGATAAGAAAAAGTTGGTAAGAAAAGTTGATAAAAAAATAATAATAAAACGTGGAACACTATTAAAAGTACGTTTTAAATACTTGCATAACTTTATTTTTTTTATTACCGTTAGTATATTTTTTTTATTATTGCACTGTATTTAACATAACTTAAACTATAAATATTTTCACGTAAATATGTCTGACAATCTATATAAAAATGTATGTAGTTCTAGTTGTGTTTTATAGCTGCAATAAAAAGAACGGAATGCCGGTGTTCTGGCAATCGGCAGCGTCTGTTGACCTGACTTTACTATTAAGTAATATCTTCATATAAACTCAAAGAGTTGGCTGTGAAAATCATAAAAATTTTCTCAAACAAAAAAATCTCGATAAAAGAAAATGGATGAGCTTTTCTGGGAAAAAAAATAACTGAGCTAATATTAAAATTATATAAAATTAACAAAAAATGACATAAAATAAATATGATTGATGGCCTCCGCAATCTAGGGGTTAAGGCCCTTTACTCGCAATCCGAAGGTCGCGGGATCGAATCCCGGCGTGTGCTAATAAATTTTATATGCTATTAAGAATTGAAACGTTGCTCGAAATGGATTTAGCCGTATCTGACCAGATCTGAATAGTCAGGTACTTCGCGATCTTCCTCCTCCCCATCGCCTTTCCTTTCCCACTACCTTCAGCCTCACAACTTACCCCAATTGGGGATTCCATGGTCTCACTGGCTCCAGACGGGAGCAGCTGGAACTCATGTGAGATATTCACAATAAAAAAATACATTCCCAAATAAAAAAATAGACAACAGATATAAGTGATTATATAAGTCAAAAATATACATTTAAAAGTCATTACAAAATGTATAAAAATCATGCATTTAAATATGAATTTAAATTACATAGGAATAAAATGTCAGAAAGCTCATTAAAAATATATCAAACATAACACGTTATAACATAATAATACTCGTAGATATATCAAAGACGAGAGCTTGCAATGGAACTATAAGCGGTGCGCCCATAAGATAAATATGTTACCGTTTTGAGCAGAGAGGGCAGAGTGCCACACATATCTTTCCCGACTTTTGTTCCACGCATATTTGAAGCATAACAAGTCAGGGCAGGTTAAGTGCGGGCAGGGAGGAGCAGGAGCAGGGGCATCGACCCTGAGCTAATCCTCAGCCATACCTACATGACAGCGGGGAGATCCACGCGCGGCTTAAATGCTAAATGGATCAAAATAATTGTCCCACTGACCTTTATATGGGTGCCTGACCTGCCAGGCAAAACAAAGCAACAAGGAGAACTGGAAAAGTTAAGAAAAGCTTACGTAAAAGTAAATATTCGTGCAAGAGTGTCGTTTGTGAGGTGATTTTATTTTATTTATTGTGTAAGTAAATAAGCTTTCTTGAAAATGGAAAAAGTAAAGAACCTTAAAAAATCTGGAAATCTGACTTTATTTTAAAGAAATTTCAACCCTAATAAAGTTAATCAGAATAAATAGGTACACATTAATAATAATACTTATAGAAAATTAAATTAAGTTCTTGACAGAATCATTTCCAATTTTCGAAATGATACTTACTTAAATTCAAAACAACTATTGCGAAATTCGAGTTTATTGAAACAAATGACAAAATAAATTTAATGAAGGCCATATTGGCGAAACTCAATCGAAAATCTGGAGACAGAAAAATCAGAAAAAAATATTGGCACCTTTGGGACTCGAACTCAGGACCCTTTGCTCACATAGCAAGTGCTCTACCAAGTGAATATGTGTCTATATCAAATTCGGTCACTTTTAACTGTATCGTGCTTCGACTAAGAACTACCGACATTATCTTGTAAACAAAGGATCCTGGGTTCGAGTCCCAGAAGTGCCAATATCTTTTTCTGATTTTTCTGATTTTTCTGTCTCCATTTTCGATTGAGTTTCGCTAATATTGTCTTCATTTAATTAAATATTATAATTTGAGTTTTTACCAATAAAGTTAAAAATAGAAATAAATATTCATCCTAGACTTGCAGAAAAGTCAATGGATGTCGTTTATTAAAAAAAAGTCGATAAAAATTTATTCAGACACATAAATATAGCAGTTAAGTTAATATATGTGCGTTATTAAAAATTAAGATAATGTTGGTAGTTCTTAGTCGAAGCATGATACAGTTAAAAGTGACCGAATTTGATATAGACACCTTAGCTCAGTTGGTAGGGCACTTGCTATGTAAGCAAAGGGTCCTGGGTTCGAGTCCCAGAGGTGCCAATATATTTTTCTGTCTCCAGATTTTCTATTGAGTTTCGCTGATATGGTCTTCTAATTAAACATTATAATTTGAGTTTTAACATAAAGTTAAAAATAAAAATAAAAATTATCGCTCACTTCAATATAACTTTTTTTAAGATCTCCTTAAGTCGGTATGAGCACACAGTACCTACATACATACAATAATGTCATATTTGTGGAATAAACGAACTTAAGCACTATACCCCGCGGCAGAGTTCCTTTTTAGCAAAGGCCGGCCGTTATGATGGCACCGTTCCATTTTCCAGATACTCCGAGTATTTCCCGCTTTGTTTCGTGCGGTGTTGACAGACTTTTAAAAATAAATCTCCCGACATTTTGTATATTTTTCTTTGTTTGCGTTTTTATTAATCCGGGCATTTACCTGCCCCAACATAGGTACCTAATATAAACACCGCGGCTTATTATATGTGTAATCCGTTTAGGGAATAAATAATCCTTCCCAGTATCTACCGATACGCCCTGAAATCAGGGCCGCGTCGTTCATATGGCTAAAGTCAGCTTTGTTGCTATGAGCTAAGGGGTAGGTACTGAACATTACATATTATATAATATATAATAGTAATTCTTTAACATTTGTATACAGTTGACATCTGTAACACAAGAACGGGTCGTTTCTACGACTCGTTCTTAATAGCTCGGCTGATAACGATTTGTAGGCACCTGTGTTTCCTCCTCTTACAACATGGGTATCAAGACCATTTTATTTTTTTCCTTGTCAGTAATTTTGTTTGCACTAGAAAATTTTATGTTTAAAAATTACATATTTATTTCGGTGACCGGACAACTGAGAATTATGCAACTTCAACACCTCCATTGAAAAGTCATTAAAAGTGATAGAAAAAAATATATTTAAAAAATTGTTAAATAGGTTACGTTAGGTCGGATTATGGGCTACTTTAGAATTTTTTTAATAACTTACTTTTCAAAGGGTTGTTGAAATGCCAAGTTGCCATGGAACCGTTTATTACTAATAATAAAAATTGAAAGCGTATTTCATCACTTTTTAAAATGGTTTTCGGATACATTCAGAAATATTCAAAATATTCAAAATATTTGGATTGTATTGCAAAGCGGAAATATTTTGAATTTCTGACAGAATATGCCCGAGGTCTGAGAGGTTAATAACAAACGGCCCAAAAAATATTTCTTCCCACTTTAAAATACCATTCTAAAAAAATGTTCCAATAACAAAGCACTTGATAATAAATTTACATGTAGGTACTGAAATAACTGATTTTTTCTTCGCGCAAATACTTTAATGTTTGATGACTAAGGCGTGTGGTCCAGACGCGGATGAATAGGTTGAATAAAATTGAAAATTTCCCATGAATCAAATTTAGGTACCCTATTATTATTATCATATTAAGCTATCTATTTTTAAAGGGTTCGAAATACATTTCCACCAAATATAAGTGACCCCGTCGGGAAATTGAATTCATTCTGTGCCTACTTATCTTATTAAGTAAGGTAAATATTATTTTTTTACGTGAATACCGCACAAGACTCCGAATTGCTCCCAACCGCCTGGCATCCAATGGAATTCTCAATTGGGGTATGTTGTGAGGCTGAAGTTAGTGGGAAGGGGAAGAATATGAAAAGAGGATGGTGGACCTATCTGGCTATTTAGGTCTAGTCATCAAACACGGCTAAGGCCATTTCAAGCAACGTTACAAATCTGAATGGTAATCTTACACCGGAGCGATGCTGAGAGTATCAAATCAGTCAAAAAAAATTACTTGCGCATGCCGGAAACTCCGGGTCGCTATTCGAGAGCCATACCCCTCGACCACGAAGGCCATCAACATACTGGAAGTTTCAGAATCAAAGAAGAACCAATGGAAAAAGAGGAAGTACCTACAGGTAAAATATGCATATTATTTATTATCTATATATATAATTACATAGACTAGCTCCCAAGTTAGACCCGAGAATATTTCTCTACTAATTGGGTAACCAAAAAAGTCTGATATGAAAAAAAATAAAATATACTAGGCTTTTATGTTATAAGACCTGACATAAAACAAAGAATGATGTATGATAGAAGCTAGTATATGTGTTACAACAAAAAAATGAACTCCTAAGGTATAGAATGTTATATAGGATGTCCGGGGTAAAGTGCATTATTTTCGGGAGGTGATTCTACGTGATATTTTAAGTAAAAAAGAAAAATAACTTTTTTCGAAATTCCAACTTTTAGGGGTAGTTTTGTGATAATACGATAAAATTAGACCGGCGTGTGCAGCCAGCTTTAATATTTTCTGCTGTTACGATTCAGGCCAATCACAACCATGCAATGTTGCCACAATTGTCACACACTTGTCTCATCAAGTAAGATCGTACCTCACACTAAGGATGTTTTAGTAGGTACGTCTTTTTGTATGGAAAAAAAAACTTTGGACACCTGTATATATGTTATAATAACAGAGAACATCATATTTAAGCCGATAAAAATAAGTAAATGAAGGTGACTTGTTAGCAAGTAGAATCGATCAAAATCAGGTAGGTAGGTACATCTATTCATACATTCGCATTTTTTTACAAATCGCTGATTTCTAGGAATTGGCTATAAATAGCTAAAGAAAGTATAAATTTTAAATAAATTTAAAATAGAGATTATTTTAACTTTAAAAATTAATTTTAATTAAATTAATTATTTTCCATGGTGCTGCAGTATCTCGGTAGAGGGATGACTTTATTGATTTTGTGTATTTAATCTTTTTTTAACAGGTAGTCCAAAAGCCGTCACATGACAACTTGTCTGTAGGTTCTACAAAAAAAATATTTATTTAGTTATCTCACACAGTCAAACTCGTCACCCCAGCACCAGGTTTCCCCCCTCCTCCCAGACAACCCCTCTCCCCTTCCCATTGAAAAAACAAATCCAAAATTTAATTTTTCGGATAAAACTTCTACTGACTAGTTATCACTTTGTGATGGCATTATTTATTTTATTAAACTATCACTATCACTATATTTTATTCACAATCTACATGTTTCGTGGACAATGTTCACATCATCAGGAGTAAATGTACATATTTGTACAATGAGTGTACATTTACTTCTGATGATGTGAACATTGTTCACGAAACATGTAGATTGTGTATAAAATAAAGTGATGTGAACAAAGTTATTTGTCTTTTATTAAAATCCAAATATAAGTTAATCGTCACGAAGTGTTGGTCTTTCATGTGACTCCATTAATTCCACCGTGCTAAATACCAAATCGTGATTGTTTCACAATCCAATAAACCATCCCAAAACAAACAAAAAGCACTAAATCTTCGAGTTGTGCAAAACTATTTGTAAAGTCGACTAAAATCAAGTAGTAGTGTCTGCATAAGCGCCTGTCTAGCGATAAATCAGGCTCCTACATAGTAAGAGATAGTTGAGTAGGTACCTAATAGTGTGTGCTTACTCGGAGCCCACCTTACAATTTAGAGATGGTCGATATTCCTGCCAGGTTAATTTATCCCGGTGACTTGGCTGTTAATGGTCCCCCCAAGGATCGCAGAAAATATATTTAACAACATTTGTTAAGATCGAACCCTGGGGTCGCCTGATAAGTTTTTTTTCTAAGCAAACGGTAACTTTAAAAAAAATCGATAATTTCGCCTCCGTGGTTCCCACTCCGACTCCGGGTTCAAATTCTGGCATGTGCAAGTAATTTTATTTGATTAATTTGTGTTATTTCACAATTTATTCATTTAAAATAATAAATGGTATGTTTGCAGAATCTTCCAGAGTGGAAGATACTTTCATGGATAATGGAATAAACGTTGCTTTTTTATAGACTATGGCATCCACAATTGGGGTATGTTGTGAGGCTTAAGGAAGTGGGGAGGGGAAGGAGATAGGGAAGAGAAAGGTGAGGAAGTACCTGGCTATGCAGATCTTGTCACCAAACATGGCTAAATCCATTTCAAGCAACGTTTCAATTCTGAATGGTGCTCTTACACCAGAGTAATACTGAGAGTATCTTCCTCTCTGGAACGTGCCGCAAATATAATATATATATATATATATATATATTTTTTTTTTAATTAATTAATTGTGAAATACTACAAATTAATAAAATAAAACTTATTTTCCCATGCCGGGATTCGATCCCGCAACCTTCGGATTGCGAATCAAGAGCCTTACCCCTCGACCACGGAGGCTGTCAAAAACACTTCCTGCTTGAAATGGCTTCAGCCATGTTCGGTGACCAGATCTGAATAGTCAGGTACTTCCCCACCTTCCTCTTCCACACATCCTTCCCCACTCTTCTACCTTCAGCCTCACAACATACCACAATTGGGGATGCCGTAGTCTCACTGGCTCCAGCCAGAAAGAGTGTGGGAGCACTGGAGCAGCTGGGACGAATGTGCGGTATTCACATTAAAAAATATATCATTTTGCCAGCTACCCTCCTTTCAACCTAAAAGTTAAAATAAAAAATCCGAACACATTGCCATGCCGATCAACCTTCCCGCAATTGGATCTTTATTCGGTTCCAAAAGTAACTGGGTAAAGGACCGGTTCCAAATCACGCTAACTAGAACTGCAGTTTACTATGAATTTTCAATGTCTACGTACTGTGGTCCGCACGGAACCGCTTACGATAGAAATGTCTGGGAAATTCGGGGGCGTGTCTCGGAGAAAACTTCACGCGATATAAACCTAATTAGTTACTTAATACTGTCAGATTTATAGGTTCATTTTATGTTTTTATCTATCCCACAACACAAATCATCGAAATTGTTTAATTTATATTTGAGATAAAGAATAAAATTGCTATCGCATAAACATTATTCGGTTTCAGAATTATTCTTTCAGCAATCTCGCGACTGAAATCAATCTGTCAATTATGGTGACGGAATCATTTCATTATTGAAGTTCGTACAGATTTTTCTTTTAACTGAAGCACTGATGAATCGGATGTTAATGCTTTTTAATAATTTAATGATAATATCGTGGCAATATATGATTTTGTTTTGGATTCGTTCATGGAACTGTTGGTGAAAACGTTGCACGGAGACCGGAGCGCTCAACGTTCAGCGCACAGGACCCCGCCACTTTAACTAGACGGCGACACACTGAACAGATTCTGATATAATCGTAGAAGTACCCTCCATACCGATTTGAAAGAAAACTTTTTTCGCAAATTTAGACAAAACCTTTCAAACTTTCAACTCCTAGTTTTAAATCTGTACGAATATAAAAATTAAAATATGTTTGCTTCTGGGTTTGTACGTCAGATGTTGTGCGTTGCTAAACCACTCATCCGATTGCGATGAAACTTTGAGGATTTGATGTGCGCACTGTGCGCATGCCCCGAGATGGTTTCTATGTACAATAGTGAGTTCTGGCATGATGAAAGTATGAATTGCTAACCGTTTATCCGATTGCGATGAAACTTTGGGGATTTGATGTGTGCATGCCCGCGATGGTTTCTATATATATAGTGCGTTCTGGCATCATGAAATTATGCGTTGCTAACCGTTTATTTATTTATTTACGCCCTTTTTCGGGGCTTTTACATATACAATTTAAAAATTACACTTTGATTAAATAAAATATATATACTATATATTTCTTTTACCAACAAACAAAAAAGGTATATATTTCTTTTACTAAGAAATATACAGTATTTATTTTACATAACTGAACTGCCTCAGTAACAGCATTTTGTATTTGTCTAAAGATAAATTGAAGATGTCCACTGACTTGGTATGATTATTTCCCTCCATTAGTATTCTGGGCAAAGAGGAATACATATGGTAGTTAGTTCCAGAATTTCTGCACTGAAATAAATCCTGACTTCTAGTATTACGTAGAGGAATCCGGAAGCTTATCAATTCAAGCAATACCGGACTATCAACTAAATCATTTAGAATTTTATAAAGAAATACCAAGTCTGTGAAAATTCTTCTGTCTGACAATTTAAGCATTTTCTTATCATTTAAAATAGTGTTGTAGTTCAACATAATTGCTGGAATACCCATTTAAAAATTTAGAAAACGTAAGAATTTGTTTTGTATTCTTTCAACAGCTTGTACATGTATATTATAATATGGGTTCCAGACGGGAGAATTGTACTCAAGTTTACTTCTAACAAATGCAAAATATAATAGTTTAATACACTTTATATTGTTAAAATTTCTAGTTAGCCTAGTTATAAATCCCAACATTTTTAAGCCCTTATTAGAGATTTCTGTTATGTGGTTAACAAATGAAAGATTTGATTGAAAAGTGATGCCTAAGTCTTTAATTTGTGTTAATGTCTCGAGAGTATTGTTATCAATGTTGTAATTAAAGATCACTGATCATTTTTTTACGATAAAATCTAACTACTTGACATTTTGAGATATTTAAGTAGAGTCTATTTTCATTACACCAAATCAACAATTTGTTGATATTATCTTGAAGAATGTTGCAATGGTAATTTTTTTTTAATAATTCTAAACATTTTGAGATCATCAGCAAAAAGTAAGAAAAATACATCATGAAATACATTTGTAAGATCATTTATAAACAAGATAAATAAGACTGTGCCAAGGTGTGAACCCTGTGGAACTCCACTTGTTGCATAAATTTTTTCGGACAAGGAGGATTTTATTCTAACAATTTGTTGTCTTTTAGTAAGATAACTTTCAATCCAGGTTAATAAATTGCCACGAATACCAAGTTTTTCTAATTTCCAAATGAGAATTTCATAGGAAACTGAATCAAATTCTTTACTAAAATCAGTATAGATAGAGTCTACTTGTAGTTTTTCTTTAAAAGCATTAGTTATAAAATTTTCATAAATAATCAAGTTGGAAAGAGTACTTCTACCCGGCATAAATCCAAACTGGTAAGGTGATATTACAGGTTTTATTTGTGTAAAAAGTTTGTCAAGTATTAGGCTTTCAAAGAGTTTCGGTATGGTGGATTAAATGCATTTTGGTCTGTAATTACAAATATCACTTTTATCGCCCTTTTTGAAAATTGGAGTCTAATAACTAATTTTCCACTTATCGGGAAAAATTCCACTAGATAAAGACAAATTAAAAAGTTTAGTTAATGGAAGAGCAATTACTTTGATGCATTGTTTAATAAATATTGTAGGGATATTATCCGGTCCCGCAGATTTGTGGATATCTAAGGTTTTAACTTTAGTAATTACATCAGAGAGACTTATGGTACACTGTGAAATATCAAGAGTTTCATCTAGAGTTGTTGTTGGAACAGGAGCATTATTTGAGTCTGTTGAATAAACACTTTTAAAAAATTTTGCAAACAAGTTCACAATACCGTCAGTATTGTTGCTATGGCTGCCATTTAGGTGCATAATGCTCGGGAAATCAGAATCATCTTCTTTAAGTGATTTTGAGTATTTCCAAAAAGAACTAACATTATTTATTATCGAGTTTTGAATTTCATTTATATAGTTACGGTAGCAGGTCATAGACATTCTTTTACATGAGGTTCTTATATTTTTAAATTGAATGTAATCAGAATATTTTTGATGTAATTTATATTTTTTATGTTTAAGTTTTTTGGTAATAAGCAGATTTATAAGTTCTTTGGAGTACCATTTTGGATAGGTTTTTGGCTTACATTTCATGGTTGGAATATACACGCTAATAGTCTTTTCCAAAACAGAATAAAATTCATTAGTAGATGTGTTGATATCATCATATTGCATAGATGACCAATCAAAAGAGAGAAGATAATTACAAATTTTCGCGCAATCAGTTTTGAAAAAATTTTGGTAACTGAACGATAGTTTAGAAGTATTAACATGTACATTAGAGATAATAACTTCTAGTGGAGGATGATAAACATCAGTGGGCATCAGCGGCTCACTACATTATTCAATTTCTAGTTAGAAAAACATATTATAAGTCTAGAGTACGATTAATTACATTTGGTATAGTATTTTCCTGATTTAGACCTAGAAATAACGCCATGTCTAGAATAATGCGTCCAGACTCACCAACACTGATATTATCGTCACTGTTCCCCCAATTCACGTTTTGAAGGTTATAATCACCAACGAGCAAAAATGTCGCACTAGGATTCCTTTTTAATATAACTTCCACTTCCTCACTATGGCACCTGTATAATTCATTGCTTGAATTTGGTGGGATGTAAATACAGCCCACAATAAACTTCTTATTCCTGGCAACATTTACTTGCAAGAAGATTTGTTCAAGATGTTTAGTTGTAATTAAGTTAGATTTGTATTTATTGCTTATAGCGATTAAAACCCCCAACACCTCTGCTTTTAGCACTTGTCGATGAATTTCTGTCTAATCTATGCACATTATGATTTATGAAACCTAATTCATCCGATTGCGATGAAACTTTGGGGATTTATTTATTTAAAAAAACAGATTTGATGTGAGCATGCCCGCGATGGTTTCTTTATGTATAGTGCATTCTGGCATCATGAAATTATGCGTTGCTAACCGTTCATCCGATTGCGGTGAAACTTTTGGGATTTATTTATTTTCAAAAACAGATTTGATGTGCCAATTTGTTGTTCCATTCGCCAAAATAACAATTTAATGACGATTTTTTCAAAGGCAGGAGGTTAAAAAGTGAGGTTACTCAAATTTTGAAAGTATATTTGAGTTGTTTCTTGAGTTTATTTATGTTTATTCTGCTATTAAAATATCGTTTTGCTCAAATTGGACTGTACCCACTATTACAAGAGATTTCAGAGGCCTCATGATTTCATCATTGTCCAATCGCAGCCCCGGATCTACGACTTTTTCAAACCGGGGCAGAAACTTAATAGTGGCGCCGCCACTCGCCAGCGTTTGAGAGGGGGCGCCACTATGAAGTGATCTCAAACCGATCGGATTTATTCGATTCAGTTCGTGTAGCCCCTAGTTATAGATGCGACGGGGATTCCCCTGGCAGAGGCATCAAACATCGACTTAGGATACGTTCATAAATCAGCGTAGGATGTGTCTAAAAACTATCTGGGCGTTTTAAAATAAAATGATTAATCGACGGAGCAACGTGCGGTTGATGACAGACGCTTTGTGAATCAATTTTATTTCTTCAATCAAATAAATAAATTATCACTTTGGCGCCCCCTAAAACTGATGCCCCCTGTTTGCCCCCCTCCCCAAATCCGGGGCTGACCTGATGCAGCAAAATGTTTATTGCAAATGCGAGTATTTTTGAATGGTTTATAATATTTTTATCTCTTTTTATAACACAAATTACTTTTTTTCTTAACCCTTCATCACTAAGTGATTAGTTGCATAGGTTCCAAGTCTTGGAACCTACGTCAAGGCGTTCTCGAGGAGGACAAATGCACACAAATACAACATTGGGACTTTTAATTACAATTTATTATTAATACAGTTTTGTGAAAAAGCTTTCGTTACTGATAAGAAGAACGAGGATTGATAGCCAACACGACCGCCAGCTCACTAGCGACAACGCTTGATTCAAGCATTACAGATTACCTGCCATTCTGTAACCGACACGCCCACAACACCCTCCTATAGGTTTTTCTTTCCAGTGCCGCTAGAAAAGTAGAGAGTAGGTGAACACGAGCTTCTGGCGCATGCGCCGTCGCATCCATTAAAATGGATTCTGGGACTCGCGCGCTCGCCCGTCCTCCATCAATCGTTCGCAAATCGAGCACCTAATGGCAGCGCCTCTTCTTCTAACATCTATATCGGTTTATTAATAGCCTGCCCATTTATAGAACAAATAATAAACACTCATTACGCGAGGTGAACTAACCCCGATTCAAGTAAAGTGACGTGCCGATCTACTGGGTGTAGTGCAAATAGTATAAATGACAGGAGCGCTTTTCGTAACCCAGGACGAGTGTTGATCCCAGGGTTTTGGCAAGTGTTCTTTCATTCGCTTCGAGCGTGCATTTTAAACATAAAATGTAAATAGTGACAGTGTAACAAGAAAGATTCCCGGAGAAGCTGTGATGTGATTCACGAGTTATTTAAAATATATTTACTGTAAACGTCAAACGTGCCTCCTTCGAAATTTGAATTTTATAATGATAAATTATCAGATTTCTTCAAATTTTTCCGATATTTTTATGAAAACCGCATTATTTCTAGTGGAAAAGTAATACGCTAACTAAATGATAAGTTTAAAATATAGTGATTTATTCAAAAATGTTAAAGGTTAATAAAATGAAACCTAAATTATATCTAGTAAGCTAAGATTCCCGGTTTTGTGACAGTTTTTCATCGAGGTGAGCTTTTGGCCACAAGTGTGATTTTAGTGCTTGATAAATGTGTGATTTCTTCCGAGTGCTAGGTTTGTGAAATTTGCTGAGCTCGACGGGTGATAAGTCTGGCATATAACAGTGGTTGTGAGAGGGAAATGTCATTTGAGAGGGGGGCTCGGTGGGGACGGTGACTGAAGGGGGGCAGGGATGCACCATGAGTGATCTGCAAGCTACTTTCGAGTTTTCCGTGGAGCTTTTCAAATTTTATAATGTCGACCTATTCCAACGAGGGTAAGTTCATTAATTAAGTACTTTATATTATATTTGTTATTTGAACAACACCATAAAAATCAATTTGCTTCGGAAACTAAAAAAAAATACCGTAAATAATTCACCCTTTGTAGGTAGGTACCTACTTAATTGTTAGATTATAAAATTAACCTACCGAATTGGGTAAGTAGGTGCCTGATAAAAAATAAATATTTGATATCATCCAACCATTTTATAATAAATTAGTGCAGACCTGTGAAAAATCACGGGATACTACAATACTAAATAATTACCTGTTTTTCTCTTTCTTTCCATTTATTATAAATTATATTAATCTCCATTTTATTTAGATTTTTCGAATTTCGTACCGTATCCTATGTATGTACACCTACACATATTGACGATCCAGAAGGCTCAATTGTTCGTATTATATACTTACCTTTTGCATAATGTTATTCTATTTCTGTTATAATTAGTGTAACTCGCTCATCAAGCAAAAGAACTAGCTTCTTATTTGATGAGATTGCAATTTTAAATAATTTCTGTACCGATATGTAATTTATGTAACACCTTTGTACACTTATATATCTATATTAAATAAAAAAAAATAAAAAATAAAATTTTTTGAAAAAGGCAATTATTATTATTATTAATTAATAAATTATCCGCTTCACTTGGCCAAGCAGTATAAATATGAACCATGGCGTCAAACACTTCATATTAATTTTATCAAAATTTAAATGTAAAATGCATGCTTTTTCATCTCTCTTGATATAAATACTAACTTTTCGTAATAATAAAGACAAATCTAACAGTTTAAAAAAGCAATATTCCGTATTAACCGTGAAGCCGACTTCGACAAATTTATCAAATAATTTTCTCTTAGGTACATAAAATATTATATTATTCTTAGTAGGTACTTAATTGATTTATTGCTTTATTTCAATGAATATTACATTTCCAATTTTTAAAATGACACCTAGGTACATTCGAAACAAATCCGGGATCATTGAACCAGAGTTACAGACAGACACATAACCGAAGTTTGTATTTTTGATTATTGAAGATGATAAATAGTAAATTTTTGTACCCATAATATTATATTGGTAAAAAGAACCTAGTTATTAATGTACTTGTTTTTTTTGTCGATTCCTAGGAAAATAATTACATAATTATATTAAAATGGAAAAAAAGTGATTGTGTTATATCAAATTTAATATGAAATAGAAATTTTTTTCAAAAGAAATAAGTGCTTTTTTGCTATGTTGGCCTAGAAAAACTACGAAAAATTCTTGGTCTGATAACAAGACCGGGCGCATTCTTTCTCAGTTGACACATTGGGGACATCACGACATTATGTTTTCGTACATAACTTGCCAAAATGTCATGTTGCCATTTTCTACAGAAGACGATTTCCACACATGATGATAAATGATTCTTCCTAATATATATTGATTAATTGTGTATTACAAAGTGAATTAACTCACATTTATATTTTTTTTCATAGGAAGCAATTACTTTGTGGTTAGACATTATATTATAAACATTAGACATTATAATATATCACCTTAGAAATAGGTATTAATGCTTCTTTAAATTTTCTGGACCTTACAATCACTTTGTTAAATAATAGACTTGATTTCAACATATACCGCAAACCAACATACACAGACATAACCATCCACAACACATCCAATCATCCAATCTCCCACAAACACTCGGCTTTTCATTCAATGGTTCACAGATTAGTTTCTGTGCCATTGACTGACAGTAATTTTTCAAAAGAATTATCTCTTATTCAGCAAATAGCGATAAACAATGGCTATGATCCGGATTTAGTTAATAAAATACTTAATAAAAAACTAAAACAAATAGCTACAAATAAATTCCTGTATAAAAGCACCCCGGATAACAATAACGATACACTAAATTACCATTGGCGTAGGATTTTATTTATAAATAACTTTTCTAACCTAAGTGTTAAGAACCTTCCTTTCGATATAAAACCGGCTTTCTACACAAATAATAACCTCGCCAAATTGTTAATTAATACTAAGGACAAAGAAGATAAGTTAAGCTTCTCCGGTATTTATAAACTTAGCTGTAGTGATTGTCCTGCGTTCTATATTGGCAAAACAGCACGTAATGTCAACATTAGAGTAAAAGAACATTTACGCTGCTTAAATGGAAAAGGTTTCTCTGAGCTCGCAAACCACTTGATCTCAACAGATCACACATTTAATAAAATTTCAGGAACTCGCATCTTACATAAAAATAGTATAGGTATAAAACTAGATAACTTAGAAGCATTAGAAATTAGGAAATCTTTAAATACAAATATGTCAGAATACTTAATAAATAATCAAATTAACTTATCAAATCAAAAAAAATACACCCTATAGTCCTATTTTTAATTTATTTCCCGCAATCCATCCTAACCCATGATATTATTTATGTGTTGTAGCGTGATTCATTATTAATATTATCATATATCGAAATATTGTCCTTTAGTTAATGTAAAATACAACAAACTTTTTAATATCTCATAGATTACAGTTAACTGTTGTTTGTTCATTTACTTGTGATTATGATGTGTATTGATGTTTCCCTCCCAGTAATTGATTATTGTCTTCCTCCCACTGCTTGATTATCCACTTTACCTATGTCAAATACTTTGTCTCCCTCTAATTTTGTTCTTTCTCCCTCTGTCACTCTTATATATTAGCCATAACTCTGTCTTAGCATTTAGTTATTATTTATATCCTGAAGAAGCTTGGTCGAAGTGAAACCGGTCGATATATACAATAATAAATTCGTGGTTAAATACAAAGTGTTTGTGTTTTATTTTTATAATCACATTTATATTTTAGAAAAGAGTGTAAGGAGAATATGACGCGAATTGAACGGTAGAAGTCGGGAACGTCCGAGGAAGACATGAACCAGGTACTAGAGTCGTGCCATGTCAAGAGTCAGAATAACACGATGAGACGATATATGAATGTGAATGAGGCTAAAAGTTGGTGCCAATAGCGAGGTATTTGGCAGTCTGTCCTCTCTGCTTAACACTGCGAGAAACGGTGTAATGGTTAGTCTGTTATTTATTATTACTACATTGGTACTGATACTGTGCCTGTCTCGCTAGGAAGTTCTGTGATGCGAGCTGGCGCAGTCTACAATATGTATGACAACTAACTAACAATCACGCCGTTTCACTGCAGGGATAGGCAGAGAGGATGGACCGCCAAACAATGCAGTCTTGGCGCAAATTCTTTGCCTCATTCACGTTTATATATCGTTTCGTACATGCTCTTCTATTATTCTGATTCTTGACATGGCCCGACTCGAGTATCTAATACACTTGATCATGCCATGTCTTCTTCTACCATTCACATTTGCGTCATATATTCTCCTTGCACTCACTTCTTCGTTCATTCGCTCTACATGCCCAAACCATCTGAGGGTCCCTTTCTTAATCTTACTCATTACTCTTACATCTGCATTGCATTCTTTGCGGATCTCCAAATTTCTCACACGATCATACATGGTTTTACAACACGTACGCCTCAGAGATCTCATTTCTACGGCATTTAGACAAATATTATAATCAAATTATTGTGTCTACATATTGGGTTGAGTTGGGTTTAACTTCTCAAAAGTACCAATTGGCGATCCCTTAATGAGTTTTGATAACTCATGGGAGTGCAACTTCGTTGTATGTTTTTAATAATAAAAAAAAAAATAATAAAAAAAAACTAAAAAAAAACTAAATTAATCAATCAAAAATCAAGCCAAACTTTAATGTCGGCCTGAATAATGTACGATCCATTCTCGCGCAGTTACTGACTTCGCAGTGAACGTAAGCAAAAGAGAAAAATGCTTAAAAATGGGGAGGCATGTCATTTTTTACCTTAAACTCGCCTATTGCGGCGATTTCTTTATCATTTACACATTAAAGTTTGGCGTGTACTATACCATCAGTTAATTCCATAGAAATCGAAGATAATACGTATGGATTTAAAAAGAAATCGTTGATCTTTGATTTGTCTTGGCTGATATCCATTTTACACGTTTCGTAAATTATGATTTGTCTAATGGCCAGTGGAAGTACATTGTTTAGATTTGTTGCAATGTACCTGTCTAAAATTTCTTTGGCTAAATTTGTATTTAGCGAAAGGAATAAGTAAGAGATTTTGCCCATTCCCTTTGGAGCTAGTACAACTATTTTGTCAGAATAACGTAAGGGTATGCTTGATACGATGTATGAATGTGAGCGAAGCAAGGAGTATGTATAAAGACAGAATTATTTGGCGGTCCATCCTCCCTGCCTACCTCTAGAGCAGTCTAGAGAATTCGTCTTTGCAACTTTTACACCTCAGAATATGGTAAGGCGAAGTTAGAACTATATCCAACTAAAGTGTCGAACTATACACCTATAGTCCATATAGCATTATTATATGCGCCTCATAAAAACGATAAACTGTCGGAACAAACAATACGCTACTTGCAAAAAGTTCGACACGATATTAGAACCTCGTAAAATAAATTAAAGCTGTAAAAACTTGATTTTAGAACTTTGTCATACTAGTATTCATACCTATCTACGAAAATACAACGCAGATGGCTCTGAAAATTATTTTGGTTAAAGAAATGAGCAAAAGAAATGTCAATTTTGAAAATGAATGACATTTAGAACCTTGTCCAACTGAGGCGACAAAAGATAACAACTATCGTTTGTATCCTTTGAAAAATAGGGTTCCATGACAAGTCAGAATCGTGCAATTTTAACACCCCTTTGAAAAGTCATTAAGTTGTGAGAAAAAAATTGAAAAATAGCACATCACCTAATCAAACCTAACCTTACCTTTCATTAAGCCAATATTTTCATCACTTTTAAAGACTTTTCAAAGGAGGTGTTGAAGTTGCATGGTTCTGAGTTGTCAAGTCACCGAAAAAACAACAAAAATAGGTGTTACTCCAATCATTTATGTTGGTTCCTTACCTACACCATGTATGTATCGTAATGTTGTTTTTATTAGATAGGTACTAAAAGTGTATACCTTTGACAATGTCCACAACGAAGTCAATCTGTAATTAAGTTCGTTCAGTTCGGGGAACACAGTTATAAAATAAACCAACTCCATCAATGTTGTTTTTGGGATAATGAGACCTAACGATTTTTCTTTTCATACAAATGTTCAGAACAGAACAACATTTATTATATTACAATCTAAATGCAAAAAGATAATCCGAAATTGTGAAAATGTATGTTATTAAGGGGTTTGAAACTAGATTTCACCAATAATTTCAATTTGAGAGGTGGGTATGGGTGCCGAAACCCCGGGAACCATTTATTGGATAACTAACACTTCTGCTATAAATAGGTCACCCCGTGTGTATCGCTTTGTTTGGTGGCTTAGCAGGGGTGCCCGGGTTCACGGTGTGAGGTTTGTCAAGGTCTTGGCGGCGGATGCGTCTGCCCATCTACTGGTTGGCGGGCTGGATCGGTAAAGACGGGTTGAGGGAGACTTTTAACTTTTCCAGCCGTACTCTCTCGACCCATCGTCTTTCAACGCATTGTGAGGGATGGATTCATACATCCATCACTCCCTGGACTAATTGACCCCAGATTCCTACCCACTACTCATACCTTTTTGTTTCCCAGAACTTCCTCTCCTTTCTTTCCCTAAAAAAACCTCCACACAGCATTTTCAAAGATGGTATAGGCCCTGAGGATTTTTTCCCTCAGTCCCTCCTCTGTAAAGCAAAAATTAAATTAAAAATATATTTCGATAAAATAAATTTACTCCAATCTCAGCGAAAACTCAATAATATAAATGTTTTCAAAAAACAATCAATTTATGGGTTTGACATAAATGTTATTGCTTTACACAATTTGGGAGGTGGGTATGGGTACCGCTGCCCCGGGAATCATTTGTTGGATAACCAACACCTCTGCCATAGGTCATCCCAAGTGGTTCGCTACGTTTGGCGACTTAGCAGGGGTGCCCGGATTCATACGTCCGTCACTCCTAGACACTCCTCCCAGATTCCTTCCAACCCCTCATACCTTTTACCTTCCCAGAACTTCCTATCATTTCCCTTCCTTAAAAAACCCTCCACACAGCATCCCCTAAGATGACTTAGGCCCTGAGGGAAATTATTTTCTTCAGGGCCTCCTGTGTGGAGCTAATGTAAGAAAAAAAAAGTTTTGGAAACTTTTGTCGTGTTATCAGGAAAATTGTAAAAACATGATATATTTTTTGTTAATAATATATCATGGTTTTTCAAAAGCACTAGAAATACCTAGTAGTTGTTACATCCACGCTCTTCTTTATTATTGGTCAAGAGGAGATGTACCGAATATGGAAGAGCTTAGGTAAAAAAATTCTGATTAATACTTAAAATCTTTAGAAATATAGTTACGGAACATAAAATTTCAACGAAATGTTAAAAGAAACTCACAAACTTTTTCATTCTAAATGAAAGGTAAAACGATAGAAAAAAAAACAATATTAAAAAAGTGCTCCTATTATGGGATACACTGATTTTTTTTAAATTTTGCATGCATTAATCACATAAAAATCAATATTATCGGCTCCTGAACACTCAAAATTGCACCAATGGCAGAGGTTAAACATTGGATCCACTCTCGCCTCTGATATCCCACGATCTTCAATTTTACAGCTTCCATTTTTTTGTCATGTTTTGTCCCACGTCTTCTTCTACGACATTTTGACGTTCGTTTAGGCCAAAATACAACCTGGAATAGCAAAAAGAAATTTAGTTCTACTCACGGACGTACAAAATACATGGACATGCCCTAAGCGATAAAAGGCGTATTATTTCCCCCTCCCATTGGAACCATTTTTCGGAACCGGCTGGGCTTGCGAGAGCCACTCAATCTAAAAAATGTAACGTCATCATTCTTGTCCGGACCAGTATCGAGCTCTCATCGTAAATAACACGGTAAAAATGGTGGCTTGTGCTATAAAAACGTGTAAAAATAGAAGAGAAAAAGAGAATAAACCCAATGGTGGTATTACATTCCATAAGCAAGCATTATTTTACACTATTTTAAGCTAATTCAGATCACATAATATGATCGTTTTTGAACATACACCATAAATATACCAAACCACCCATACATACACTATCACTCCGAGAGACATAGCGTGTGCCCGTCACTGTTTACTGGGGTAAGTAAATTATGAAACATTTGTAAAAATGTATTAACTAACTACAGGAGCAAAATATTGAACTCGACCTTATAGGCGACCTTACTTTGACGTATTTGAACTTCAAATTTGTTCATTGCGCGGCGAGCAATTTGCGCTCCCATGTAAAAAGGTCTATTCATTCAAAAGCAAAGTTTACTTTTAAGAACTAAATGATGATTTTATAGTGCGAGATGCCTATATACTGTCAGATTGAGTTTTGACGAATCACGTATCACCAAAGCTGTCTTCTTGCTCTTCGTCCCGCTGTAGTTGGTTTCTACCCCTCACCTTTATGTTCTGGTCTATTAATATTCATATGTCTATGGTTCTACTAGAATTCCATATTGGAAACACTCTTCCTAATACGAGATAGTATTCCATATTAGGGTCATCAAGAAATACCATATTAGGAGCAAGATCAATACAAATAAATATATTCGTAGAATAAAATCTCTTTGAATTTAACTTCTAATCATTATGAAAATATAAAATTTAAATAATAATATTTTACAAAATACACAAGTGGTAATTTTTAAGGCGAAGCTTAATGCTAAATCACTATTTTTGATTAATCTTTACTACATATCCGCTTACATTATAAATACGATAAATGAGCTTTGGATAAATTAAAGCTTTTCCTACCGTTTCCACTGAGTAGAATTAAAATAAAGTTGTTAATAAATATAAGCGTAAACTAATTTGTTAATGTATTTTTTCCTTGGAAATGTATGAATGCGTATAAGAATCAACATTTTAAAAATACCATTTTATGACTAAAATTATCTGCGGTAGTTTCCATTGAATAACTTCTTTCCTTTCTTATAAAATTATTGAAAAAATAAATGAATACCACTTTTACGCTTGAAATCGTGACCTCTAGACTTTGCCAATCGATTGTTATGCCTATTATCCATATTCGTTCGATTTAAGGTGAAGTTATACGTGAAATCCTATTTAGGTACTATTTAGATTAATCTTTACGACGAATTGGCATACAGTATGAACATCAAAAAATATGCTACGGATAAATTGAAGCTTTAACTAGGTTTTCTATTTAACGGAATTACGATAAAATTATTATTTACATAACAAAAAAAATAAGCGTAAACCACTAAAAAAAATGTTTTTTCATGACTTAACTATGAAGTAATACTAGAATTGTTTTTATAAAAATACACCTTTATGGCTAAGACCATTTTTGAGGTATTCTATGTTCTAACTTTTTTTCACTTTTATAAAATTATGGACAAAATAAATAAAAAGCACTTTTTCGCTTACTTGCCTCGCGCAAATAAGACGCTCGATTGCAAATTTTGCAGGCACGAGAATCGAAATATTTCTAACGTTTATATTCCTCTTAAGGCACTTTAAAGAATACATACATTTTTGGCTTGTGGCTTCCTCTTAAGGCGCCGTATCCCCACTCAAAAAGAAGAACATGGAGAGACATGTAATTAAGAATGTTGGAGAGAGCGCGCTAATATTTAAAACGATAAAATTGGAGTGACAATTGTGAAAATGTTTAATAAAACACGACTCGTTTAAAATAGAGCAAAAATCTCGTGGGGAACATCTAAAAGAACATTTTAAGTGTAATTTTTTTCATTCATATAACTTCTAAAATAAGTGTAATGAACGTGTTTATAATAATTTTTGGAGCATACTTTTAGAATTTTCATATAATTTGCGTTTCGGTATGGAACGCGTCTAGGCATCATCTTCAAAAATAACATATTTTTTAAGAGCTTAAAACTTCAAATGTTTAAGGGACATACGTAAGAAATCGGTAGAAATTCGGGTAGCGGCGGCTTTATGTAGAGTTTCATTTTCGCCTAAAATGGCTATGAATTCCAGTCAGAAAAATGTAATAATTTCATGGCGCCGAATCCTGCTGTTAGAATTTTTTTACGATTTAATAAGTCATGTACGCCTTATATATATGTACGTCTGGTAATGTTATAGTATCATGAAAACAAAACTTGTGGGTCCGGTTAAGAAAACTATTTTCTTTTCTAGTTACGTTGCTTTGTTTGATTATAAAGTCACTAACCATCACTGTATTTCTCTTAGAATTCTTGTGGTTCGCCGACCTTGTATGCATTAAAAATGCATTCAGCTTGCCGCTTTAAATATAAATTTGTCTTCTTGCGCCTTTTAAATACGATGCCAACAAATTCAATTACAATCATATGGACACCTTCCGCGAAAAAATACATTTGTATTTCCAAAAAAAACACTATTTACATATATATTTGGTTTCCATAAAATCAAATCGTCTTCGTCTGTATCCCTTGACCTTAAATTAATTATAATTACTGTGATTTCATTAGTAACTAAAATAGAATAAAGTATTGTAAGGTAAAAAAATACAATTTTACATCTTTTATTAATTTGAGACACAATATTTTAGGATATATAAAAATCAGGAGAATCCACTGAACAAAAATCAAAAAACACTAAAAATGTAATTGATCTTTTTTTATATTAGCTCCATAACAGGAGCTCCCTGACGAAAAAAATCTCTCAGGGCCTTTGTCATCTTTGGAGATGTTGTGTGGAGGGTTTTTTTAGGGAAAAGAGGTAGTCCGAGTTCTGGGAAGGAAAAGGGTGTTGGAAGTGTTTTTTAGTAGATGTATGAGTGGATGGAGGGTGTTTGATGAGGAGATCCTCTCCACGTCAGGCAGGATTGCCTTCATACTTTACCGATATTGAGGTTAAAATGCTCCTTGAGATCACGGCACTTCCAAGCCGTGATCTTGTGTTCAGGCTTATAATAATGATGATGTTTAATTGAAAACACTTAGTTATCCACGATATTAAGTTTTATTTCAAATATTATTTACAACGAATATACATTCGCGTACAAACTGGTAGTCAGGTAAAATTGCCGTGCAACCGGATGGATCGAGTACTAGAAGCGGAATAATAATATGATCCTATCTCGGGGCAATCGGTGACATTTAGTGTCCGTCATCTGGGATACCATACGCGTGAAAATAAGTAATGTGAATAAGTACTGCCATATACCTCCCCACCAGCGTTGCACGCGAATAACAAAATATGGCATACGAAAAGAAAATAATTATATACACCTAAATATGGTTTAGTATGTGTCTGAGATATACATATCTATATACAATGTTTTTCATACTTGAAAATATAATTTTTACATAAGTAGTTTTGTGAACAATTCTAAATTTACATCATTAACTTAGAACATAACATGCCTATAAAAAGAAAAAAATAACAAAAGTTACAAAATGTTTTAAAATTATAATGTTATTTTTTTTTTTTTTTTTTTTTTTTTTTTAATGGATTTTCACCCCAAAGGAGTGTTCTGGCCAGTGTCAAGTGAATGATTTTTGTGTGTAATTTTGTGAGTGTATTTTTGGTAAATATTTACAATTTTGGTATCAAGAACATATCTACATTATATAATAATACTATACAAATAATAATAATAATACGCTAAATTCTTACAACACGAGATGATTTTAATTATTTACATATGTATAACAAGTGGAAGTAACAGGAAAATAATAAATATGCTTATGTAATTTATTATACATAAAAAATAAACTAAATAATGAAAAATTTTAAACTAAACTTACAATTACAAATTGATGCTGTTAATATTCAGGAAATTAGACAATACTCTATAAACGCGTTTGTTTTGAGAAGATAACAGACATGTAATGTTGTAGGGAGGCATTATGCCCGTACTGATAAGGTGAGGGATGAAATTTATGTATGAATTATTTATAGGGCAACTGAAAAAAATATGATTGAGGTCCTCTTCACCAAGACGACATTCACACATCGCAGAATTCTTAACATGAATATTTGTCAAGTGAACATTGTGGCAGCAATGACCTATCCGCATGCGGCAAATCGAGGATGTTGAGAATTTGTTCAAAGAGAGTCTAGAAAACCACGGTTTTGAAGGAATCGTTGGCTGAATTATGAAAAAGTTATATCCTTTTGTTTTACTAGACTCATCCCAATGATTCTGCCATGTGGAAATCATGTTTTCTTTCAATTTAATGAAAATGTCATCGGGGTTTAAAAAATTATATAAAATATCCCCCGAAATAATGGCATCTTTCGCCAATGAATCTGCCTTTTCATTTCCAGGGATACCGCAGTGACTAGGTATCCAAGCCAACACGATTTCTTTGCCAGAGTCGGTTAATTTATGAATTAAAGTGCGGATTCCAACACAGAAATCGTCTTCTGGGTAATGGAAGGGGGAAGAGTTCAATTTTTGAAGTGCACTCAGGGAATCTGAGAGAATTAAAAAGTTTCCAATGTGATCATTGTCAATGTATTTGAGGGATTCAAAAATGGCTATACATTCAGCAGTGAAAACGGAAGCCTCTTTTGGAAGTTTGATTTTTCTATTGACTTGATCTGATGGGCAATGGAATGCCGCTCCCACATGGTTTGATAAGGAAGACTTGGAACCATCTGTGTAAATAATTTTCCAGTTGGAGTATTTAGAATTTAAAATTTCGATAAGCTTTCTTGGAGCTTCGTGATTGTTAATTATGCCGAGAGAAAGAAGAATATTTGGTTTACGTAAATGAATACGAAAGGAGTTAGCATATAAAGGAAGTCTATCAGATGGATTTAAGAGGGGTTTATACGCACTGTACGTATGGAGACTTTTAACAAGAAGAGGGATTGATTTGTTCCTCCAATAAGGAAGTGATTTCACTTGAGCAGTGAGTGCAGTAATTTTGTCTATCAGTGGGTGATTAGAGAGTCTTAAGCATTTAAATAAAAACTTGTCTGCCAAGAACTGTCTTCTGAAATGAAGAGGAGCCTCCACAGCTTTCACTTGTAAAGCGTTAATTGGGGAAGAACGCATTGCACCGATAATCAATCTTAAACTTTGAAATTGGATGCGGTCCAACCTCGCGAGGTTCTTTTTAGAAGTGGGTTCGATGAGGAATGATGCATAATCCAAATGACTCCTAACATATGCGTTATAAAAAAGTTTTTGGGTGAATGGGTGACTTCCCCACCAAACCCGTGAAACGGCACGTAAAATGTTGAGGCCAGCTTGACATTTGTTAATGATAAAATTAACATACGGGTTCCATGTTAACTTAGAGTCTAAAATTACCCCAAGGAATCTTATCTGTACCTGCATAGGGAGAATTGAATTATTTATTTGGACTGTTATACGCGGAGGAACACGTTTTCTGGAAAAAACGATAACATTGCTTTTGGACGGAGAAATTTCTAAGCCGTGATTCGTTAACCAGGTGTCAAGGTTTTTCATGCAAATGTTAATTATTTCCTCCAGAATAGTAATAATTCGTCCTGAAATGTATATGAAAAGATCATCCGCATACTGAAGTATTTTACAAGATGGATGCAAACTCCGATGCAGGTCAAAGGTATATATATTAAAAAGGATAGGACTAAGGACGGAGCCCTGAGGCAAACCCTTGTTTACTATTCTTTCCAGCGGAGAAGAATCCAGCACCTGGATTTGAATTTTCCTGGTAAGAAGGAGGTTAATTATAAAACTGGAAAGCTTACGAGGGATGCCAATTTTTAATAATTTATTAAATAAAACATCTAATAAAACGTTGTCAAAAGCTCCGCACACATCAAGGCAAACACCGACAAGGGATTCATTATCGGCCAGGGCCAACTGGATATCAGAAGTCAGGATGGACACACTTTCGATCGTACTTTTTCTTTTTCGAAAGCCAAACTGAGAACTGGGAAGAATTTTCTCATTTTCTACATACCAGTCTAGGCGTCTTTTAATCATATGTTCAGCTATTTTAACTAAGGAAGATGACAGAGCTATAGGTCTGTAAGAAAGTCCAGAGTTAGGGTCTTTCTGGGGTTTCAGAATGGGTACAATTATTTGAGTTTTCCATGCTGATGGAATTTTGCCGGAGTCAAAGATCAAATTTATAACTGAAAGAAAATAGTTTAATGTCGTAACGTCGCAGTTTTTAATAAAGCTATAAGGAATTCCATCTACACCGGGAGATGAGTCTGTGAGATCATTTAAGACCTCCCTAAGCTCTGTCAAATTGAAGTGGGTGTCCATCCAACCCCGTGTTTTAAATGAGTATGTGAATTCTGTTTCATCAAAATTACTTGCAGTTTGAGGAGCTAGTTTATCGGCAAATTCCTTCACCTACTGTGAAGAGAGTGGTCGAGTCACCGATGGGACGTGAGAACCATTAAACCGACGAATTGAATTCCAAACAACTGAAAGAGGAACTTCTGGAGATAATGATGAGCAAAAATTTTTCCAGCCTTGACGTTTTTTGTTTTTTAGAAGACGTTTGGTCTTAGCTTCAATCTGTTTATACTGAAGGAAGTTCTCCATATTCATATTTGTTGAATAAATTTTCGCATATTTTTTCCTCTTATCTACTGCGTCTGAGCATTCAATATCCCACCAAGGAGCTGGGGGAGGTTTCCCTTTGTTACGTGTCGTTTTAATGGGGATAAATTTTTCTGCGGACGTAATGACTGCAGACACCAATAAATCGTAACATTCCGTAACATTTTCTGTAGTTGGAGAGGGTAGACTTTGCACGGAGAACTTTGTATGATTTGAATAATCATTCCAGTTTGCCCTGGCCGTTAAGAACCTTGGTTTTCGACTACTGAACTTGACAATTTTATTGGAATGATAAATATTTGAGGATTCAATGAGGATGGGGTAATGATCACTCCCATGAGGGTCATCCAAAACCTTCCATAACAGGGATGCGGCTATGCTGGAATTGCAAATAGTAAGATCAACCATGCTGGGACGCTGACCAGGCACCTGAAGACGGGTAGGAGAACCATCATTGATGATACAAAAGTTATTTATTTACAAGTCCTAATTATCATTAGTAATAGGAGTAAGTACCTATTTCTCAGTCGGTATTGACCGATTAAAATTATTATTACTTGTTCCTTCTTACGGCTAGACATATAGTGTTGAGGTAGGTAGGTACTGCTAGAATGCGTAACGGTGATTATTTACAAAGGCGAGTAGCTGCTGGCTGACTCGGTACATACTTATTATGCGTTTATACAATTTCAACGAAAGTAAACATAACTAACTATGCGTAATATTAAAATATAAATAAAATACATGAACCTTATTATTCGAAATTAACTTTATAAATCTTAGACTAAGGAGTGAATTCATTTTTAATCGAGGGAAAATAATAATTCGAATTCCAAGTGCTGTCTTTGTTTACTACCTGACTTTAGGTACGTAGTTCCACAGTGGTATTGGAATGTCGAATTATTATTTATTATATTGTTATTGTTAAACAGATACAGTTTGGTTAGCATTTATGACGGTCCGATCTAATATGTGGCTTCTTTTTAATAAGATAACACTACATAAAATTAATAGATATCGGAAATTAACAGAAATTATTTACAGGTTGGATAACTTATTTGCTAAATTTGATATACCTTACTAATATTATTAATTAGTTATTTACAAATAAAATGTAGTCTGTATACTGTTCAGAATTCGGGATACGAAAATGAATTTATATAATATTATTATTTGTTAGAAATACTGACTACGTAATAATACAATAATTTATATGGCGGTGTTTCGCTAGCTAAATACCTAAATAAACTTAGTTTTATTTCACAGTAGTTAGTTAGAACTTTAATTAATTATGAGGTACAGTGATACAAATCGTATAATAAATTTTGGATACATCAATATAAGTTTTCTAATTAATTTGTTTAAACGATAGCTTTTTTAATTGAAGTATTGCCAAGTATTACTTTTACGACTGGTACCTTTCAGGAAAATGTACGTGTCTTCCACAGCGTGTTTTTCTTGTTGTTATTGTGGGCAGTGTGCTTGCCGTTTTTTGCGGTATTTCCTCCGAATTTTGGAAAAATGCAGGTTTGAGTCGTTCACAGTTGGAAACATTAATTTAACATAGGACGAGGGCGGAGTCATCTTTTGCCTTAATATAATCGTCAGGTTGACTCTGCGCTTTCCCTTCAATCCTTGGTTGCTTGTAGTAGGACAGTTAGTCTCTTCAGATTGAGATATTGTGTCAGCTACTGTATATATGCATTATTGGAGATGTTGAAGTTGAGAAGATGGTGAAAAAACGATTTGTTTCTTTAAAAAAAATTCGAGATCGTAGCTATTCAGTAGATATTCATGAGTCCATTAGTATTCCTGTTGTTCCCAGTTGCTCGTTGCCCGTTTACTGGATCTCGTCCAGTCGCATGTTTCTTGTTATCTGGTGATTTGTTGTTCCCAGTTGCTCGTTGCCCGTTTACTGGATCTCGTCCAGTCGCATGTTTCTTGTTATCTGGTGATATATGTTGACAGTTCCCAGTTGCTCGTTGCCCGTTTACTGGATCTCGTCCAGTCGCATGTTTCTTGTTATCTGGTGATATCTGTTGTCTGTGCTTGTTAAATAGCTACAAGTGTTTATGTTACTTGTGCGTAAGTAAGGAAAGTTACGATGGACTGCTATTATTAGCAAAATCACACTTATTGTGTGGCGTTGCCGTTGTTTTTTGAATTATTTCTGTGAAATGTGCATGGTGGAATGCAGTTGAATGATCTCTGCCCGAATTTTTTATGGTATCTGCAGTAGTCGTTTGTTTTGTGAAGTTCATTGTTATTGTCCGTTCGGTCGTTCGACCGGGATCGATGTTGGCGGTCGGCATTTGAGTACTATGTCGATGGATGACGCCATTCTCGGCGGGGGCTAGGATTACGCCGATTATAAAAATGATGTACGGGGCTATGACTGTCTCTGCGACTTGACTTTAGTTGATTGACTTCTAGAGATAGTGCAGAAATTTGTTCACGTAGGCTCTGAAGAACGGAAGTGATGTCGGGATCTTCTCTGTAATTGTTATCTCTACGTTGATTTTTGTTTATCGCTCCGCACTCGGTCGTCTGGTAGATTTCCAGGATTTTATCGGCTGCTGACGCAAGTTGTAGTAGATTGTCGTCTGGCCGTGCGGTCAATATAGCTTGTACATGTTGGGGAAGTCTTTGTAGCCATAACGTGCGTATGATTGCGCTTTCAGCAAGCTCGGGGCCGGCGAGTTCGTGCATCAATCGAAGTAGTCCGGATGGTTTCCTGTCGTCCAACTGTAATCCGGTTAGTAGTCGGGTGAGACGTTTTCCTTCGGAATCTTGCAACCTCGTGATGAGTGCAGATTTTAGGGTAGAGTACTTGTCCGTTGCTGGTGGCTTGATGACGACATCGCTGACGGTCCTGAGGGTTTCGATGTCCAGGGAGGCGACAATAATGTTGTACTTCGTGGTGTCATCTTTGATTCTTGAGTTGGAGAACTGACTTTCTGCCTGGGTAATCCAGAGCTGTATGTTGTCGCACCAGACGGGGGTAGCTTAACTGATACGGAGTTTATTACTGGATCCATTATTGTGTAATTAGCGCTGGTTCCTGATGCTGTTTCTTCTAGCGGCATATTGTCGTTGTAATATGGCAAGTGATAGGCAATGGCGAAAGCAGTAGTAGTACTGATAGACCGTGTAGGTATGCAGATAAAATTATCAAAATTGTGCATAAAACAAAATAACAATAAATCTAATCCAGGTCTGAAAAGTTAAATTGATGATATCCAAAATCTTTTACAAATCTCTTATCTTTGCGTTGAAATGTTAGTACAAATATATTGTAATTGTATTAATGCTTTGTTGCAATGCAGGTTAAAAATTTATACCGTGTAACAATATTTGCCTATTCTCGCTGGGTTGCTAAATTTCGTCGAAATGTTCGAATTATCAATTATTAACAAGGATGTGAGAAGTTGAATTTGCGTTACTTGCTTTACTCCGATCTGCTGTGGATGCTGTGGGGTCGGGTGTAGGATCTCCAGGTATATGGCATCCGGGTATTTGGCATCCGGGTACCTGGGTCTGTCTGCAAAATCGCGACTGTTGGTTAGGATACTCTGCCTTAGCTGCTGGGCTTCTTGTTTATCTGAAATTGATATTTACCGGCAATATACTATCCACATAAACAAGTAATGAGTTGCGGGGGAAGCATTATTAAGAAAGTAGTAGCGGGATGTAGGTATTTTCGTACGCTACTGAATTTGGTGGACAATAACCAATGAACAATGTTGGACAATGATGTTCTTTACTGATTTATCTTGATATGATTCTAATGTACATACTGGACCTACTGAATTTAAGTTTAAAAAATTGAAATGTTACTCACAAGATTGGGGGTCCAGGATTCCGCATTCCAGTACTCAATCCTCCGTATTGGCAGTGTTCATCATTATCATTAGAAATTCTCGGGGTCACCAATGTTGGAAGTGTTTTTTAGTAGATGTATGAGTGGATGGAGGGTGTTTGATGAGGAGATCCTCTCCACGTCAGGCAGGATTGCCTTCATACTTTACCGATATTGAGGTTAAAATGCTCCTTGAGATCACGGCACTTCCAAGCCGTGATCTTGTGTTCAGGCTTATAATAATGATGATGTTTAATTGAAAACACTTAGTTATCCACGATATTAAGTTTTATTTCAAATATTATTTACAACGAATATACATTCGCGTACAAACTGGTAGTCAGGTAAAATTGCCGTGCAACCGGATGGATCGAGTACTAGAAGCGGAATAATAATATGATCCTATCTCGGGGCAATCGGTGACATTTAGTGTCCGTCATCTGGGATACCATACGCGTGAAAATAAGTAATGTGAATAAGTACTGCCATAAGGGTATGAGGGGTGGGTAGGAATCTGGGGTTCAGTGTGTCCAGGTCATCCACCGCCAGGCCCTAGACAAAACTTCACCCCACACAGGAGGCCCGAAAATAATAATTTCCATATTATACTTGGAGATGCTGTGTGGAGGGTCGTTTTAAGGAAAGGAAGAGAAAGTTCTGGGAAGGAAACTGGTATGAGGGGTGGGTAGGAATCTAGGTGTAAATGCGTCCAGGACGTACGAATCCATTCCTCCCATTGCGGTGCAAGGCGACTTGGTATCGAGAGACTCCTTCTGGAGGGGTCAAAAGGTCTCCCTCAACCGTTCTCTCCCGTACCTACATACATACTTCAATAAACAGATTTAAAGCACAAACATTTTATTTATTTGAAAGGTATTGCAACGCATGCCGGGTACTTGCTAGTATAATATAAAGATATATAAATGGATAGATAATATAAATATTTCGAAAGCAGTGGGGAGGTCACCAAACAATTTAACCCCTCAGACTAATTAGTTCGCTTTACGGAACAACTGAAGTAGGTCTCGTAGAAATCGTTGTGGCACCCTTTCTATCATGGTTAAAAATATGACCTAAACGGTGTTAAAAAGAGAAAACACCACGCTTTATTTTAAAATCTAAAAGTTAAACACAAAATAATTCAAATTTACATCTTTATGAAACTAGAAAAATATTTATGAAACTTTGGGAAAAAAATTTTAAGTCATTATTTTTATATGAAACGACAGAAAAGTGAGTAGACGATATCAGTAATTTTTGTTAGAAAAAAACCTAAGGTTTATTTCATTTTAAAACTTTTTTTGCATTCAAAATGTTTGTATTTCAAAAACTACACGTTAATTATGAAATATAAAAATTGAATGCGTATTTCTTCACCTTTTAAAAACAGTCTTTAGTTTTCGGATGCGTTCGGAAATATTCCATTTATTTGAATTTTATTGCAAAGAAGAAATATTTCGACCTTCCGATAAAATAGGCCCGAAGCCTGAGGGTTTAAGAATTTGAAATAATTTTAAAAGTATTGTTAATGATTATTAATAATAATTAATATGTTTACTTATTATAAAAATACATCGATTTTGCTTATCATAATATATATTTGAATATGGTGCTTGCAAATTTGGATGATTTTATTGCACCGTCATATTAAGTGCTTGTAGATAATCCATATTGCAAATGGTTTATTGATGGATGAATAAATCTTCAGGGAGTTAGATATACATTCATTTTTACTATCGGTACCTATGACGCCATATGCCTTTGATTATTTCTTTTCATAATAATACCAAGTTATTTTTTTAGGTAGGTATAGTTTTTTTTATTTATTATTTTTTCTATGGAAATCAGCAAAATTGAAATCCCTTTCGAAATAATACATTCGTTTCGAACAATGTAATCATACTGGTCACCCCAAGTGTTTCGCTACGTTTGGTGACTTAGTAGGGGTTCCCGGGTTCATGTGGTGAGGTTTGTCACATTATATAATACATTTTTTTCGAACATTTTAATCATACTCACTGGTCACCTCAGGTGGTTCGCTACATTTATTGGCTTTGCAGGGGTGTCTGGAATCACGGGATGAGGTTTTTCCGGGTCTTGGCGGCAGTTGCATCTGCTTATCTGCTGCGTGGTGGGCTGGATCGGGAGAGACTGCTTGAGGGAGACCTTTTGAGTTTTTCACCAGTCTCTCTCTAAACATACCCTTGCACCGCAGTGAAAGGGATGGATTCATATGTCCGTCACTACCAGATTCCTACCCACCCTTCATACCTTTTTCCTTCCCAGAACTTGGACTACTTCCTTTTCCTAAAAATGCCCTCCACACAGCATCTCCAAAGATTTCTTCCCTTTTCTTTCGTTCTTAAAAAAACCTTCAATACAGCCTCCCAAAGATGACATAGGCCCTTAGGGGAATCATTTTCCTCAGGACCTCTCGTGTGGAGCTAATGTAAAAAATACATATCCCCGGCAATGTAACAGATCATCATTAAATAAATAATATATATCAACATTACCGTTAAAAAAAATCGTACCAATTAGTTGACATTTTATCCAGTTTCGAATGTTATACAAAAAATAATGCAAATTTATTGCACGGCAACACAAGAAGTTTTTTATACAAACGCTACTCTTGGGAATATAATCCCGCTCCATTTAACAATCATTTTTACAGTCAGAAACAATTTTTTAATTACTTAGCATGTTTGATATTTTAAGAGCAACATTTTCATGCAAAACTTAAATTTGGGTTTGAGGCCAAAATACTTTATTACTTTATTTAGACGAAACTGAATAATTTATTTTTATAATCAAAATGTGTAGCCAATATCTAGAACGGATATTTGCTACTTTGTGTATTGATTTTTCAAATTATAAAATATTGTCCATTTAAGAAATCGATTTTTCACAATTTTAGCGACATTATTGGATAACCAACACCTCTGCCTTGGATGTGGTTTGTCTAGGTCTTGACGGCGGATATGCAGTTGCTCACCTAACGGGTGGCGGGCCGGATCGGGAGAGAATGGTTTAGGGAGTTCTTTTGATCTCTCCAGTCCTTTTGATCTCCAGTCCTTAGGATTAGGTACTTTGTACAGAAAAATACTCTTTTTTGTTTTATTCTTTTTTTTTAGACTGGTGTTTTCTTTCTGTTTATGTATGGTATGTGTAGAAGTTTTTATAGTCTAGTTTGTCTCTAAATTTGGTAGTAAAATAGTTTGTAGATAACAAAAAAATTATACCGTCCGTCACGGAAAAGAAAATTTTAATTTGTGCAAATTTGATCCTAATTCTGATGTGTTTGTTGTGTTCCCAGGATGTACCAGGTGCGCGTGGGGCTCCGCGTGTCCCCCAAGCTCCCGGTGCAGGTGGAGGTCATGGTGGGGGACGTGTGCGGCGGGGGCCCCGTGCCGGGGGCCGGTGGAGGCGGGGGCGGCGCCACGCTGGTGGGTGGGCTGGGCGCCTCGCGAGTCTTCCAGATCCTCTACCGCAACGAGGAGGTCACGCTGAGAGATGTCATACTCTTCAGGGCGCATTTGCTGGGTAGGTTAAAAAATAAATTAAATGTATCTAAAAAGTTCATCAGTTCATTACTCACAAAGCACTCTTTTTAGGGTGAATTACCTATTTCATAAAAAAAAGTTCATTACTGTGACAAAACCGATTTTATAAAAAAAATATAAATGTAAATAATTTTATAGGTAGGTACATACCTTCTATTTTTTGGTTAATTATTATTTCTTCTTTCATTTATGTAATCACTAATCATTGTAATCATCTTATTTTAACGTGGTCCATTTCAAAAACATAAAATAAAACTTTTCTTATTTATTGTTATCAACTTTAATTTGTAGAACTCTATTTTATTTATAGGTTTTTCTTTTATACATTGAATAATAATATTATTGACATACAGACTACATTTTATGCCCTGAATTTAATGTCTCTGAAACAATTATTTTTAAAAGATATTTTAATTCACACATTCGAATACCAGGTCAAAAACACGGGTCAATTCACAAGATTCTCATTTCCAACAACCTACAACTAAAACTACTTTTGGACAAAAAAATATGCAATATTTCTTTATAAAATTATTATATAGGTACTTCATCTTGCAATAAAAACCATTACCAGTATTTCACAAGAAATATTAAGATATACTATATATGGATATGGAGAGGCACTGCTGAAAACCAACAGCATTCCGGGAGAAATCCTGAATAAGCTGAGCAGTGACCTTTTCGTCAATAAAATCAATGATAAAGCAAAATGTATAAGATTGTAAAAATCTATAGATGAATATGTTATTATTATTATTATGGAAATGGGAAGGAAGAATATAGATACAATGTTGCAACCTTAAAAAGATTAACGCTTATGTGATGTTTTTTTTCTAGATATTGCTAACTTTCCTTTCCTAATATTTTAATTTACCTACTTACGAAAATTTTATTAAAAGATTGAACATACTTACAAAAAAATACATTACCTAATTTATAATTCTTACAAAAAACCATGTACAATGTGACCTTAGAATGGGGTACCGTACCCCATTAGCAACACATTCTTTTTGACTTTTCTACAAAATTATAAATAGTATATTAATAAATATCATAAAAAAACTATATGTACTTTCGATTTTTCATGTATTAAATAAATAAATAAAAGAAAAATCCAAAAAAAAACTTTTCCAAATAACCACAAGTTAAATTTCCTTAGAATATGATGTAGAATCATCTCCTTTCAGGAATTACCACTCACTTCTAAATACCTTTTGAATGAATATGAAAAATATTCACTTGAAACATTATTTATAATTATATTTTATTTATAACTATAAAATTTTTACATTCTAATATACCTTTTCAAAAACTACTGTAATCAAATTCTATTACCTATTATCATTACCCACGAAGAACTGTAAAACTTTTAGCTTCTTTAACATTTAAAGGGAGTTTATTTACTTTACTTTATTATTTCAACCATCTTGGTGTTGCCATGTAAAATCATAACAATAACAGCGCTTTCCATGTTTAAACGACTTCGAAAAGGAGGAGGTCCTCGATTCGACAATTTTTTTTATTTTTTTTTTGTTACCTCAGAACTTTTGATAGGGTGAACCGATATTGATGATTCTTTTTTTATTGGAAAGCTGGTGCTTTCCGTGTAGTCCCATTTTAATTTGGTCCAGTTCTGACAATGGAATCTATGAGAAAACCATATATGTCTTAAATTTGCAATAAGTATGTACGCGACAAATGGACGAATAACTCAATATTACGCCAACAGTTTCGATGATTCTTTTTTTGAAGTAAAACTTCTTTACGCACGCTCGTCGCTAAAAATCAAAAAATAAACAAAAATTTTAACAAAACACAACTACTTTAAAAAATGCACTAAAAAGTAAAAAAATTATTTCGTATGATTTTTATTTTTGGAGTCGGTGTCAGCCAAGATCTCCACATCTCACCTATAACTACCTATGTATGTAGTTACCTTGGCTGACACCGACTCCAAAAATAACAATCGTACGAAATTATTTTTTTACTTTTTAGTGCATTCTTTGCAGTCGTTTTTTGTTTTGTTAAAATTTTTGTTTTGTATACTTTATTTTGGCCGACTATATGTTCAAAAAGATTTAAGCACAGATTTCAATGCAGGCATTCTGTAGCCTCCTTCCATATATTCGTTTCAAAATATTTTGATAAGGGGGTCCTAGAAGGATAACCAACCGGGGACCCTACAGAAACAAACAAGGCCGCTTTAGCATGCGATCTTCCTGCATTTCCATGTCTACCTACCTATATTTGAAGAAATGGGTCAGATAAACAGGTTTATATTTTATTACCAAAAAGCAGTTGTCATTTGAATAATAGCTATTACGACAAAGCGGCATCAAAAAGACTCTATGGTAATATGTACATGTGTAACATTTTTTGAGTTCTTTTATTACAAGGCATAGATATATCAGGACCTCTAGTACGGTTGATCGATAAGAATTGTATTGACAGCTTTTGGCTTCTCACCTTTTCCTAGGACAACTGCATATCGCTAAGTTACCGAAAGTTATCAATGCAATCCTTATCGATCGACCTTGCTAGGGGTTTTGTTTGTTAACAAAACAAAAATGTAAACATGCAAAACTGCTATATGGTGGGTAGTTTGTCTGCACTCTCTGCCATTTTTCTTAATTTAAGAAACATAAAACATAATTTTGAGTCCATTTGCACAAGTTGCTGAATTCGGTCATTTGAATTTTTAAAGTTCTCCTAGCTCTCCAAGTTGCATGATAGGCGAAGCTTACATTGGCAAATTATCTAGAAAAGAAGAAAAGTATTAACTTATACACAAAAATGTATTAATGCATCAAACAGAATTAACACTCCCATTCAAAGAGTTTCGATTCCCAAAGGACTGAGCAGACATAATATGTATGTATTTCTAGGTAATGTTAGTTTACCCTAAATCTAAGTTACCTCACATTATAATACAAGGAAAGGTGGTTGTTTCCAGAATTAGAACAATTCATCAAATTTCAAAGTTAATATTCCAATTCTGTGAAAATCCTATTCAAGTACTGATACTATTAATTATTGTGAAACAACCAACCCGTGATGGAAATAATAACTTGTATCACCCTTTTAATGATTTTTTAAAACTTATTGAACAATTTTAAAATGTGGAGTCTTGTTTTATTTTTCTTACGTTTCAATGGTTATATTTCATAACTCCACAGCTTTTGATGAAAATAAATGTACTGAAAATGTTTAATTTGAAGATTAAATATTACAATTTGAGGTTTTACTGAAGTTATTCCAAAAATTTTAAATATTCGTCCTGGACTTGCAAAAAAAGTCAATAGATGTCACACATTAAAATAAAATTTTTTATACTTATCCAAGACACTATCTAGATTGCATTTGGTCCGGGAATAATCTTGCAATCAATCTTAACCACTCGGGCCCATAAGCTTGTTTTAAAGCTATCTACAACATTACCAGATATATGTAATGACGTATGAGGCGTACCTGAGACATAGCAGTTAATATAAATATTCTTAGTCGAAATTGATCCAGTTAAATTATAGGATAGGGTTGGTTTAGCTCAGTGGTTAGAGCAGAGCCCCGGCAAGGCTAAGGTATTGAGTTCAATTCTTAGATACGATCGTATCTTTTTCTGTTTCCAATTTTCGCTTGAGAGTCACTAATATTGTCTTCAAGACGGAAATATTTAAGTTGAACTAGAAATTTGAAATAAAGCTTTGATGCTAAATTTCAGGAGCTCACCATTCGAGAGCTTTTTATGTGCACCAAACAGATTTCATGCAATGTTGATACATGTTAATAAGAATGTTTTATTTGTAGTGGACAGTAAAAACCTGAAAGAATCACTGTCGCGCGCCGAGTGGTCGCTGGGCATCGAGCTTTGGTGCGGCGAGGGAGCCCTGGCCCCCGTGTCTTGCCGGGTGCTGCGCCTGCACTTCCAGCCGCAGCGTGGTCTGCACTACCACCTGCCCGTGCTGTTCGACTACTTCCACCTGGCCAGCGTCTCCGTCACCGTGCACGCAGCCCTCGTGGCACTGCATCAGCCCTACATGAAGTGAGAAAATGACCTCTGATTGACCCACAAATAAGATATTGACCACATATCATTATAAATTGACACTAATAATAGCCACAAAACATTATACTCAATATTTCACGCTCATGTCACAAAATTTCGATTGGTGATTCATAATAATTTAAGAATCATATCCTAATAAAGTTAAAAATGAAAAAGTTCTTTGTTTAAATCCACTTTATTTGTTTTATAAACGTCGACCAGTTTCGGTTGATCTCAACCTTCTTCAGGACAATACATATACATATTAACAGTTTACATGTTTATTGTCCTGATGTAGGTTGAGATCAACTGAAACCGGTCGACGTGTATAAATCAAATAAGTGGTTTTAACCCATTCCGTCCGAGTCGCCATAATTTAAGCCCTTCTCAATATTGGAAGACCTTCCCTCGGAGCCTCAAAGTACATATTTTATTTTTACCCAAAAAGTAGTGTGCATTTGACATCTTATGATTTTTTTTGAGTAGGGTAAAATTAATTAATAAACCAGGAAAAGTTAGCACCAAAATTAATTCAGTTGCAGTGGTTTAGTTTCAGTCAAAATAATTTCAGATGGGATGGGTTAAACAAAGTACATTTTTTATTTGTATAATAAAATATATGTATGTACTTTACTTTACTTTCTGTGTATTTTCATAAATCACTAACTGAATTTTCACAATATGAGTGTTAAAGATGGTGCCTAAGCATCAATAATGTTAGAATATGACCGTATATCATATCATTATGTTGGCAATAATAATGTTTTAATGTGACCATATATCATTATGTTGGCACTAATAATGTGAGAATATGGCTTTATTATTTACGGCTGTAAACCATTATATTGGTACATACCTACCATTGGTTTATTTATGGTACCTACATACTAATATTAGAGAAATACAGCCACGGTACATTATATTGGTTGACACAATTCAAAATATAGATTATCATTGGCACTAATTTATTGTGTTAGAAGCATTTAGAGTTTGAACATATGTAGCTATGTTTTTACCATTAAATTTGCACTATGGACACTATGGCCAGACAAATAATGCTGAATATCACAATGTTATTTGCACTAATGGTGTTAGAATATGGCCAAATGCCATAATGTATGCACTTAATATGGGAAGTGTTCAGAAATAGGTCATTGAAATCAGTCCTCTGCCCTAATTTAGCCACACAAGTCAGTGTACCCTAAAATGATGTGATAATGCATACCTATCTAATTTTTTGCATCACTACACTACATGACAATGTATGCACCAAAACAGCTCTCAAGACAGTTTTGAGTTTGAAATAAAACATCTAAATCATAGATTCTCAACCTTTTTTTGCCCACCGCCCACTTAGACAATATATTTTTTTCTAACGCCCCCCCCCCCCCAACTGCTTTTACATACCATCTTGGGGGGGGGGGGGGGGAAGTCAATGAGTTTCTCTGGGTTTCCTGAAAGTCCATTTATATTTTTTACATACTAGGTACCTAGTATGTAAAAAATAGTCGCGAATCTGAAACAACTATTGCCACGATTATATTGTAATATTACGTAATTGTAAGAAAGGCTATGACTCCTATCCAATTTCTGAGAAGAAGATTGTTTCAATGAGAACAATTAAAACGCATACTTAATTATATAGAGAAGTATTTTTATAAACATTGAAAATATATTGAATTTATAAGTTATCTAATGATATGGTTGAATTTGATGCGTTTTAAGAAGTTTGTTTAAATTAGTCTCGATTTTACTTAAAAACAAACGTAAGTCGCCGCGTTCAGTAATATGGAGCCTATTTTTCTTTTTGGTTACCAACGTTGCTACATCATTGAATCCACGTTCAGCTAAATAGGACGATGGGAATGCTATTAAAAATCGTTGAACTATCGACCATAATCCTAGGTATAGTTGCAAAATCGGCTTCTGCAGCCAAAACTCTTCGTAGCTTTTCTTAAATTTAATTTTTAATTCCTCATTTGTTATCAGTTCTATTAGTTCTTCTTCTAACGGGGATGATCCTACTATGTTGACATTTGAAAAAGGATCCAAAACTCAGTGTGGTATATCCATATTTAAAATATCCTGGAATCGTTCCTTGAAATCACTGCGGAGGTTTTCCAAGTGTTGACAGTAAACAAGCAAGTCGTCGTTCTTAAATGATACTGCTGATAAATTTGGGAAGTTATTAAATTCCCGTCTGCCGATATTTCTTTTGTATAATAGCAGTTTGGATACAAAAGCTGCAACACAATTTTTTGTCTTAATCAAATTTAAGTCGTCGCCTTGAAGTTGGAGATTGACATCATTAAACAATTTATACAGGTCTGTCAAGTACGCAATATCGTTCTTCGGTGAGGTGAGGTTGTCGCGCCATTGTGTGTCTTTGTTTCCTAGGAGCTCTATCACAGACTCAAACAGATTGTAAAATCGAGTCAAACAAGAACCTTTTGACAGCAAGCGCACCTCTGTGTGAAGCGGCAATAGGTTGAAATCTTCATCATTGGCAATGCAAAGCTGACTAAATAATCTGTCATTCAATGAGCTACTTCTGATTTTATTAACTGCTCTGATAACATATTGCAGTGATGTATGGAGGCGTTCACTCAGATTTTTCGCAACAAATGCTGGCGATGAATTACGCAATGCACAGCAAGCAAGTCATGAACTTTATTTTTTAAGCACGCTTTGAAGCCTTTGTGACGCCGTCATAGCTGGGGCGCCATCTGTAGCAGCTGACAAAATATTATTAAAAGGAATTTTCTTTTCGTCAAAAAACTTTTACAGTGTATTAAATATGGTTTCTCTTTTTGTATCTGTTTCCAAATTTGTAACAAACAATAGTTCTTGACATATTTTCTCATCTTTGATGAACCTCACGTATGACAATAACAAGGCTTCATTGGTTGGTAAAGTGGACTCATCCAGCTGAATTGAAAATCGACAAGACTGCAGATGATTACATAATGATTCTTCAATGTTTTCATCCATTTCATCAATTCGTCTTTGCACAGAACTATTGCTCAAATGAATTTTTCAGATAATATCTGCAGCTGGTTTATGGAGCACAGTGGTTATTACTTATTTTACTGCTCGTAAAATTAAATCGTCCCCAATAGTATGTGGTTTGCCTGTTTTAGCAATCAACAATGAGATCCATCGATCGATCTCGAAGTCCATCATCGTCATGCTTAGAAGCTGTTGAAAATTGTTAGCTGAATTTTGTACTTCTTTTTCATGTCTTGAAAATGGGTCACATCTTTGGCTTTCTTGTCCGGCTGGATTTTATTAAAATGATCTTGAAGCATAGACATATGAATATTCATATGTCTATGTCTTGAAGCCTAGAAGGCTTCATCGCTTCATTTGAAAATGTTTTTCGACAAATAAGGCACATTGGTGATGATGATTTGTGGGATTTTTGATAAATCCGTATTTAATATAATCCACACCATATTGCCGTATCTTCTTTTTTACTTCCGACATGGGTTTTTAATAACAAAAATTAACCAATATTAAAGTTTACTTTGCTTTATTATGTGATTAGAGTGTTTTTTTGTCTTTTTAGACCATATTTTTTTACTTGCCAACGCCCCCCTGTGCCATCTCAACGCCCCCCAATTGTCTCTGGATCTTCTACCGCCCCCCTGAAGGTCTCAAACGCCCCCAAGGGGGCGTTATCGCCCACGTTGAGAACCTATGATCTAAATCTTTGTTATTCGATATTCTTATAAAATATCACTATTTTCATAAAGCACGCTTTTAATCAAAATCACCATGTTTATTGTTTTCATTGCTAATCTTTATATTATCCTCCATCTCTTGTTTGCATCGCCAACAAGGAAAAGCATTTTGCATTACGTACAAAGCTGGTAAGTACCATTATTAAATTATTCCGTTTGTTCATTTCATGACTGTTGTTCTTGCACTGAAAGTAGACCTCCTCAAACTTATTGTTTACACCTGTTTATTTGGTCACGGGGCAAGATTGGTTGAAAATTTATATTAATTTGGAAATAAACGCAATGAGCGGCTCATAAACTCGTGACGTAGCTCGAAGTCCAGTTGGAGTCCGAAAGGAACAATCTCTTTCACTTTTTACTAGGTGTGTAATATTGTGTTTTGGTAAACCTAAGTTAATTTCCTCACTCTATGTTTGTACATGAGTCCAATTAAAGTCCATAAAATGTTGATTTTTAACAGTAATAATGTGGTGTACAGTGGTAGAAAAAGTCGGGGATGTCCGAGGAAGACTTAACGCATTATCTCTGTACTGGCTGATTTACATAATATCATTTTTGTGAAAAATCTCCTCAGGGGCGCTGTACAAATAAAATTAAAACAAATTAATAGAACTAAAAAAAAAACTAAAAATTAATAGAACTGTCTTACAACTCAGATTTATAACTGTAACTAGTGACTTACACTTAAGACTTAAAGCTAGTGACTTACGACTAAGATTTATACTACTGACTTAAAACTAGTGGCTTAATGACATACATATTTACAACTACTGTAACTTATATTTAGAGATTTACAACTAATAAATATAATTAACAATTAAAAATATATGTTTTGAATTTTGTCAGGGTTGTCCGTTATAAATTGAAAGAAAAAAAAAAGAAAAATAAACAACAAACGAAAATCTAATAAAAAATAGCAATGTTTGAATAGAATGGACAGAAATGAGTGTCTGAAAAAGTAAATTTTTAGTTTGGATCTAAATTCTGTTGGGCCAATTATGCATCTCTATTCCATGGGAAAATTATTCCAAGCCTCAGGGCTGAGATAATGATTTTCTAACATTACTAACAAACTTTGAAGATATTTATTAAACATAATGTAGCTGTATTCTTACCTGCCTTGCCTTGGGTATATTAGTTAATGAATTTGTACCTCTTGCAGCACTCCCCGCTCGAGTAAGCAGTGGGGCAAGCTCGTGCGCAACCACACCAACAATGGCACCAATATGGAGAATGTTCTGTTTGGTGGGTCGTCCGCTAAGTGTGGTGGGGGGAATTCTTCTAATCGTATCGCTCATGCCAGGTAATTTAAAAAAAATTGTCTTCATAATCATAGCATTAATGTTTCTTTTGGAAAAATTCAAAATACAAACATAGTTAAAAAGCTAACAACGATTGAAGATTGATAAAAAATGACCAATCAGAGCCAACGGGACTACGGCATTTCCATTCAAGGTATATTGTGAGGCTGAAGAGAGCAGTGAGGGGAAGGAGTTGGGCAAAGAAAGGTTAGGAAGTGCTCAGATGTTTAGATATGGTCATCAAACACAACTGAAGCCATTTCAAGCAGCGTTTAAAATGGCTTTAATCGTGATTTATTCTGAACGGTGAACCAAGGCAATACTGAAAGTATCTACCACTCTCGATTGCAGATTGGCTATTAGTTGGAAGAATGTCGATGGATTGAGGAATTTGGATTTAATAATGCAATAGTATGAATAAATCTTCTTTTCTTCGTAGCAATATTATATTATACCTTAAAATTACAATCACTACCCTTCTATTCCAGACAAGTCCACGCAGAAGTTTGTGGTACCCTCCTGGGCTCCCTGGAGGGCCTGCAGAATGCGCTTGTTCTGTGCGGCTCCGCTGGTTCCACCCTCACCAGCAACCCCGAATCCTCCAACTCCCTTATTGGAGATGTGGCGCAAAGGATGGCCCAGCTCAGCGATTTGGCCAAGGTGAGGAGACTATGTTTCTTCTTGACGTCTCTCTTGAAGCCATCTGGGTATCTAGCATAGTCGATCGATAAAACCCTATATCAATACGATATTGACTAAATCCGTCGTTTATGGTCAGTTTGTGATATTTGTGAGCATAGCAAGCATTGGATTCCGACAATCGCCGTCGATTTTACCGCGGCCTACAAAGTGTCGGATAAGCTTCGGTTAACTATGAACATAAACAACATTTTGAATAATATTGTTCATTTTGTAAGTTACTAGCTTCTTAATCAACGGAGGTGATCTAACAATGCTCTTAGAATTGAAAGAAGTGGAAATATGATCAATTGAATCCATTCGAGCTTGGAGAAATGAAAATTGTTCAAATACCACAAGTTAAGGCTAAAGACCTCATTAACTAAAAGGTGTCAAAAAGTTTATGTTGACTGCCAATGTATATTAAAGTTAGTTTTTTTATACAACTTTGTCAATTTATTCGTATTTTTACGTAGCCATTGACGTTTGATGTTTAGAAATGTATATACATAGATACAGACAGATCCGCCAGTGTTGCCATCGTAAAACAATTTCTTATTTATTTCATGTCAATTTAGGTTTGTCTATCGACATCACAACCATGCTAGGGATATCGATATAAAATCGTCGGAAGTTATCTATATTGATCTTGTTATGTTATCAATTTGACCTCCTGGGCCAACTTCTCTCCATTTCACACCGTGGAGATCAGTAACCTTTCCACTCCCAACCACTTACAGGTTTTTTATCATCCACTGACTTACACTACACTTTTCTCAAAGAAAGAAATCATTTTTCTAATTTTCTGCTAGTTGGTAAGTATCAGTTTTTTGTTACACACTACATTACACTACAGTACACTTTTCTCAAAGAAAGAAATCATTTTTCTAATTCTCTGCCAGTTGGTAAGTATCAGTTTTTGTTACCCACTACACCACAGTACACTTTTCTTAAACAAAAAAAATCATTTTTTTAAATTTTCTTCTAGTACATATCAGTTTTTGTTATACCTAACATGACCTTTAAGAGGAAACACGGTCACCCAGAGAGTTATAGACATTTTACTAAACTGTTGCTGTCACTGTCGTAACCTCCTGAATACTGAGCGAAAGGGACAACTGCATCTCAGTTGTCCTAAATGAAAAAATGAGGTTTCGTATTCCCCATTTTTTCCTCAAAAACTGGACCGATTTTTAAGATTTTTTTTACCATCTGTATTAGAAGAAAATATTCTAAGTCTGTACGTTTTGCTTTTTTTAAGAATGCAATATCTAGTTTGTATACCGAACATCTGTTGATGCCGTTCAAACCAGGCAATTTTAATGATTTTTGGAGAGTCCTAACTCCTATAAGAAATAACTTATCAAAAATAAGTAAAATGTTACGATACGCTAGTTAGTGGTTGATAACCATATTATATTAAAAAATATTTGAAGTAGTTTCAAAATATAGAGAGTAAATTGGGGAATACATTTGTTTGGACAGACGCCACTCGGTTTCCTATTAATATGTAAAATTAAACATCACTTTGTGTGAGCTACGAAATGAAAATGAGTAATTTCATAATTACTGTCAGTTAGCTTAGAGCCATTTTATTTCTGGCAAACATGGGGTGTTTGTATTTGGCGAGGGCTTGACAATCCAGAGGTTAATAACCTTTTTTTGTTTCAGTGTGGTGACAGTGAAGAAGATTTTGCATGCAGTGCCGCCCAGGATATCGCCAGGCTCTGTGCCGAGGTAACCATCAATTTCAAGCGGTTTATCTTTGGCATTTTACAATAATGTTTAACTGAAGTCTCTTAACATAAGTATACTTCTATAATTAATGGAGTGTTTCAATATTTCAGGTAACTCTGCAATGGGCAGGTTTATTAAGAGCAGTCTCAGGAAGGCCTCATGCACATCATGCTTTAGCCGCTATTCATCATGCACTAAGGTTTGTCCTTTCAACTTATAAAATATTTAAAACATCATTTTTTTATCAGAGTGGACTCTGGTATTGTGAATGATGTGAACTCGGTATGGTGAAAGACCATCATTCAGTATCTATACGTTGCTTGAAATGGCTTTAGCCAGGTTTGGTGACTAGATCTGAATATCTAGGTTTTTCTCCACTTCCCTTCACTCTTCTCCTTCCCTTACCAACACTTTCAGCCTCAAAATTACTCCCATTGGGGGATAACATTAACTTTTTCGTTGCTAAGGACTTATACATAAATTATTATATATGAATACATAATAGCGCGAAAAAACCATACCCTTGTGCATTAATTTTCATAGAAAATGTACGAATGTCATACAAAGTGAAGCGTACAACTTTTATCTGTTATCGTATTAACTGCTATCCTATAAACAACAGGAATGCGGTGAAATGGTTAATCATACTGGCTCCAGACGGTTGGGAGCAGTTGGGACTCTTGTAAAAAAATCTGCACTTTAAATTGATGCCAGTGAAACCGAAATACAAAAAAAAATAAAATGCCATGTTTTAATTTTCAGAGTGAAGCGTTTCTCGGAGTGTTTCTTCGTGCTGGACAACCCGCGTCACTCGCTGGCCGGGTGCTACGACGCCAACTACCAGTCGTACCAGGCCGTCAGCGAGCTGGCACGCCGCTCCCGCTACCTCGCCGCGCTGCCCCCTCTTCCGGTGCACTGCATCGCCCTGGACGGGGACCCGCACATCATGCCCATCATATTTGAAGACAGGTAATATACCTTATAATATTTGTAGATTCCTGATGTGACCATCCTTCTTCTTAAGTCGGTTCCTCATTGCTGAGAATCATGACCCTTACTCAAATGTTCATGGTGACGTACCGGACGCCAGTGATTCTTGATCACTCCAGCGCATTAGTGACCTTCCTCTGCTTCTCCTGCCTTTCCTCTTTGTCAGCGACTATTAGTTTCTCCAAGATGGAGTGGAGTAACCAAGTACCAGTGACTATCCAAGTTGGAGTCCTCAGTTTGGCGAGCAATATGTCCAAAGTATCTTAGAATACGTTTTAGGCAGATAGTTGAAAGCCTATTGAGAATGCCTAGCTCTTCCAAAATGAAAACCTTTGTGCATCTGGCTGTCCAAGGAATCCTGGGCAGTTTTCTCCAGCACCATCCAATTCTATATAAATACACAAAGCTGCAAACTCCAGCTGTTAACAGCAGTTAAAATTAAAGCCAAACTTACCACTGACTGTCCGACCATGAAAGTCTCCCCTGAGGACCTCGAACGACCTTTGGGAAGGCAGACAATCGCCAAGTACAATTCCTAAAGTGCCGTGTTTGATTCGATTCAGTGATATGTAGGTTAGGGTTCTCCATTAAATATACTTCAAATAGTTTATTAATTTACGAGTGCGGTGTGTTTTACCGTGATCAATTATTATCCTTTTGCTTCTTGACAGAATCTAAGCTAGTTTTTATCAGTCTAATCATTAGGAAATTCAATAAAATATACTTACTTCATTTCAGATATCAAGACACGGCAGAGTTTGCACGACGAAGGTCTGGCATTTTAGTTACTGGGGCAACAAAGTCTGGCAGTGGTAACTATTCTTCATCATTATTAAATATAACAAATATCTCGATTATATTCATTACTTAAAAGGAAGAATGGCTAAAACGCCATTCAGCTGTAACATTAAGGGCGTTTAACCAGCCAGCGGCAGAAAATCCACATTTCGTCGAAAGATGTTCTTACGATCGTAAAGGGCGGTTCCAATGAGAAAAATTGATTACATATTCTTTGCACCAGCTTTTTAAAATTATAACTCAATATCGATTTTATTTCATTCCAAAATTTATACCTACATCCAAAAATGCTGAAAGGTGTGATGATAAAACTATTAAAATTATGTACTTTTTGTAATTATTCTTTTATCATAAGTATTTATCATTTTTCAATAATGTCTAAGCAAAATAAGAATGTAAAAAAATCTGAAATTTATTAGTTTGTAAGTGCGCAAATAAATACACAAAAGGATTCATTTTCGTCAAGAAACACATGTACTTATACATTTTTTAATGATTTTATTTAAACTAAAATTAAAATTCTGAAACATGAGTTTCCCATATATGTAATGTATTGATTTATTTTACTGCATGATTATATGATTATTTGAAATGGGTGTTGTGTAATACAAAATCTTTTTTGAAAATTTAGCAAATCTACCAACCTTATTATACATATACATTATAAACAACCTTATAATAAACATTTTAATTCGATATTTAAAACATGCGATTACTAGATAATAGAAAAATCTTTCAAAATCAGTTTATTTTTTTGTGGAAAAGAGTCAATATGTCTAAAAAATCTGATTTAAAAATGACATATTTCTGGTTTTCTCTGGTTATTAGACATGGGCATATTCATTCCCAAGAGTGAATCGATTCAGTCTGATTCTCCTGGCCTTTTGAATTTATTCCTTGTATTCATTCATTATTCCTTTAAATCAATTCCAAAAAAAAAAAAAAAAAAAAAAAAAAAAAAAAAAAAAAAAAAAAAAAAAAAAAAAAAAAAAAAAAAAAAAAAAAAAAAAAAAAAAAAAAAAAAAAAAAAACAATGAGGAGACCGATTATACTATCATACTAATCTCATTACCACGCAGACTAAATCTTATAGATTATGTATTTGCCTCTTTTTAGTGTCGTTATTTTTCGTTTCATCGAGTTTCAAATCACAACGGTGCTAAAGAACAGAAAACACTCTTCTTAGGGACAATTATGTCGTTCTGAAAAAAAGAAGGGGTTAACGTAATATTTTAATGTGTCTTATATTGACAACAAAATGTTTTTTTGAAAAAAAAATAAATTACATTAAGCTAGCAATTAAATTTTTAAATTAAACAGTTTGTGGTTTCACCCCTAAAGTTTTACTAATTTATTAAACTTAAAATTGTTCCAATTTAAAAACCACTTCACGTGATCTAATATAAATAAACATTTTAACAATATCCATAATAACAATACTGACCACAGCCGATTGGCCTTATAATATCTGCAAATTCATATATTATATTATATCTACCTAACATCTGCGTCTAAAAATATGTAGGTACTTATATTCCAATAGTTTTGGTACGTACCACAAAACAACCAACAATGTAATGAAATTAAACCTCACAGGCGGATTCGCGGCAGGCATTCAAGAATGAATTAGTAACTTTTGACTAGTGTCTGCAGTAACTCGCTAGCTGCGGACCAAGTAAAGACTTGCGATGATCGAGTCATGATCGATTCGTTTGAACATTTGGTCATTTTTGTTCGTTTGGTCATTTGTCTGTCAACTGAACAAGACGCTAAAGTTAATTCACGAATAGAGTGCTTCAGAGATGACTCGATAGCGACAGACTAGACACGCGGATCTGGAACGGGTGGGACCTCAGATTGATTGATTCTTCGCACAAGTGAAAGGACATAACGCGTCATGGCTTGGAACTCAGCTGACTCGCTGCCGGTTTTTGCTTATGCGGGGGACATTGATATACATACGCGTGATTTTATGAATGGCGGCGCGGGAATGGGATAGGTATTTTACTTTAGGCAAGTTCGCGGCGCGCCGCCCATATAATAATATTTAAATACCTATGAAACATTATAAATTATAATCTTTTAATTGTTTACGGTACACATCATTAATTGAAATAATTTAACAGTAAATTAAATGGAAAATAAAAAATTAATGTGCCGTTAAAAATCGTAGGATACAAGGCCAAAGGTAAGGAATGAAGAATCAATTCCTTTTGAAATTGAGAATTAGATAGAGTGTGTCACAAGATTGAATTTATTCATTTAATTCAGTCAATCAATTTTGCCCACGTCTACTGGTTATACCTCTGAAAGGTGAGCTATATTATTTGTACTTGTGTAAGATGAACCTACAAAAGCACATACAAACAATATAGCTCGTTGTGTAGGTTCATCTTTAATGTCACAGCTGTTTGACGCTTCAGCTATTTTTCCTTTCCAGTGTCTATATTATCTCCTGTAGTAGTTAAACTACATATCTGTTACTTTGAAATCAAACAAAGTTTTTAATTGCTTCATTATCAGTACATATTATATACTTATAAAGCAAGAATATTTTATGAAGAAGTATTTATCAATGATCTTTTTTATTATGTACTTCTGTTTTTGTTTCAGAACCACTTCTGTGTACTGATATGGTATCCGATGACTGCTCCTGCGGTGTGGTGGCCTTATTAGACTCCCGTAGACCCTCATCAGAAGCCTCCAAGGTGTCACTGTCTCTCCCCAAGTCCATCACAGATCCCCATGGCAGCCAGCAGAGCATCCTTCAGGCCACCCTGACCTTGGCACCCAAGAAGTCAGCCGCCGGCTCACCCAAGAGAACCACAATCAAGCAAACGGTCAAAGAAGCCAAAAAAACGAAAGAAGAGATCAAAGTCACGGGAAACAGTAGATTCATCGTGCATAATAATCAAATCAGTGAAATACAAATAGCGAACCCGGTTAAAAAAGCTGAATCTTTCTCAGCTGGCAGTATACAGGACAGCAAGGTGTTGTCTAGATATTCCGCTAGCACTTTGTTGGACATTGGAATTGAAGCGGCGCAAAAATTGAACAAAAAGAAACAAGTGATCAAACAAGACAGTGATTTTTCAAATGGATTTAAAAATAATGTGACAGGGACAAGCACTCTCCCGGCAAGACACAGCAAGTCTCTGGACCAGCTGAAGGTGTCTCCTCAAACCTCAGTGGGGCCCGGACAGATGGGATTCTCCTACACGCAGCCCCGGCTGAGCAAAGGCCCCAACCAGTGCCCGGCTTCTTACATCCCCCAGAAGCCCACCACTCTACCCAGGAACTTGACAATATCAAACCTCAACAACACCAGAAGTGGGGAATTCATACCGGTCTTTAATACTGCTCTGCAGCAGAGATCCGGGAGCCAAACTGCACCTATTAATTATAACGCACACGCCCATAAAGGCGAAGAATACAGGAAGAATATTAACGAATTCAGAGAAAAATACAAGAACCCTTGCACGAGGGACATGAACTTTAACAATAACGGTTGCAGAAATGTAGAATATAATAAAGCCAATAATTTAGTGATGAACAATGGTGTCGCGAATAATCACACCTACCCCTCGTATTACGTTTATAATAATCAGGGTAATTCTAGTCAGCATTTAGAAAATTTTGTATATAATCCTTTGGACTTTCAGCGGGGGTACCACGCCGTCTCCCTGCCCCGCCCCATGCTGCCTCCGCGCAACTCTTACCCTCCCGTTAGCAGTAAGATGCAGCCCTGCGAGCCCGCAACGCTTCCCTCCAACAAGAACATCCACCGCTCCAACTCCACACAGGTCTTCTATCAGAAAGGCGGCCCCGACATAAGCGCCAGTGGCTCCAGGAACGGCAGAGAGCTGACCAGCGCGGATAGCTACCATTCTAATATTCCATACAACCACAGTTACAATGATTGCGGGGCGAGCTGCCAGAGCGGATCCAAGTACTCTTCATCCAACAATGTGGATTCAGGTATAGTGATTAACTTCAGGGAAAAGTCCCCTGTGTCTTCCACCAATTACTCGGGCAAATCGCCTCCGTCTTCGTCGCAGGGAGCTCCTCCTCAAAAACAAAAGAAGACCAAAACCAAAGATTCAACCAAACTTCATCAGAGTGCCAAAGACTTGACTCGCGTGACTTCCAGTAAAGATTCTCTCAGCAGTCACCAGTCCAGCAGGTCCCGAGAAAGTAAGACTGACCGCTCCGCGTCGCGCTCGGACAAGAGATCAGCGAGCTGCGGGCGACACCGCCCCTCCGAGAAGATGAACCAGCAGATTTCCGAGGCCAGCACCAGCTCTAGCAATGAGAGCATTCCTCACGCCTTAAAGAGGTTAGAGTCTTCTTCCAGTGTGCCCTTCAAGCTCGACCAGACCCAAGAGGGCTTGAGACATTGCAGAAGCGCCGCCTCCGTGCTAGACGAATCCAACACCAACAGTAACATATTCTCCGAATCGTTACCCAATCTCGCTCCACCACCCGCATTCGATTCTCCCCCTTTAGACATAGCCGACCAAGACTTTAAAATTCTCCCACCTGATACATTTAAGAACTTGGAAGATCTCAAAAAGAGGTCAGGAAGTGGTTCAACATCGAGTCTCAGTGAACAAAGTGGCTGGGTTTCCAGCGGACGAAGTTCCGAACGCTCCAGTCCCGATGCGGTAGCTAGTGTCGTCAAACCCACTGTGCCTGTGAATCAATCAAAGCCTCCGCAATCTAAACAAAACACCGATAATCTGCATACAAATACTCTTCAAACCAAACCCCCTCCTCAAGAAAAGACTCCCAGTGAAGTGAAGAGGACTGTTCTCAATGGAGAACAACTGAGAGAAAGACTTCTGAAGTTGGCCATCAAGGTAGCCAAGAGCCAAAGAGAAAGCTTAGAATGCTGCTGCGATCGTGCACCGCTGCCTACGTACGATTTGTGCTCATGCTGCAACCCTCCGCCTTTAACCAGCTGCCAAGCTTCAAATGGAATCCCACAATTCCCAGTCAAAAGCCCCAACAATCAGAATGCCGCCCCACCGAGCAGATCAAACGGTCAACAATACCAACATTCTTCACAGAAACCCATGCTAGGCGTACGTCACAATTCATTTAATGCCGTAGATTTAGTGAACACAAAGAACGGAGTATTCATTAACGGTATAATAAAAGATACCCCAATTGTTAAAACTTTGGTTGATAATGACGGACTGCATCCCTACATAAGAAAAGAGCTCCCGCAAAAGGTTTTAATGAAAGGACAAAATCCTCAAAATGTACCGCAGAATTTCACTTTGAAGGAAAGAATTGAATACACCGATAAGTTACTGGCTGCAGAGATTAGGAGTTTGACGATGGATAGAATTTGCAAGGAGACAAAGCAGTCGAGGAAAAACCCCAGTGAACTGAACCTGTCTCAGAGAGAGAAGGGACAGAAGTGTAGATCGGAAGTGGATCTGTCTCACATCGCGCTCAGTATTCCGTACGATGACTTGAGACTTCCCCCTCCACAACAATTCAGGGATGTGCCACCTCCACCAGACGAATTTAAGGTACGATTTTATTTACACTTTATTAGGTATTCAAGATTTGTTCATGTTAGTCAGTGACATCATGCAGCCAATAATTTTTAAAATAATAATATTGCAGGACCCTCCCCACTCGGCCCCCACCCTGCAGCTGGACAACCCACTGTACCACGTGTACGAGGGGGCCCTGGAGCGCCGTCAGAAGCGGGCTGGCTCCATCAGCGCTAATATGACCAAGTCGCAGAGCACGGGGGAGCTGGCCAAGCACAACCAGGACAATGGTATGCCTGAATTGTTTTCAAATTATTACAAATGTATATGTGTTAATTGGTGATATCTTGTATAGAAGGAAAAGAGATTTTGTTTATAATTTTTTTTATGTGTTGTGATATTTCTAGAGAGAGACAATAGTCTAGCCTCCGTTGTGGGTCTGGCCGAATCGGAACAGCTATTCATCAAGTGTCGTGAGGAGTTCAAGCGGACGGTGAAGTATCCCGGATCCCTTTACTCGGACTTCCCGCCCAGCGAAGCTTCTCTGCCCTACTTCCACATCTCCGATGAATACAGAATGTTCAATCCTGAAGGTGAGGAAATGTGACATTAAGAGGAACGGCTACGCTGCCTATTTCATACGGAACTTATATTTGGAATTGAGGCCAAGATAACCAATCAAACTGAATAATTTTTTTTTAATAAAAATATGTAGCAAATATCTAGTATGAATATGCACTATTTTATTTATTTGTGTTTTAAATTATTGAACACGGATCATCAATCACTCAAGCAATTTTTGGTATTTAATGGCAAGTTTGCAAAACGACTTGAGCGATCGCTTGCCATAATGTGGCAAATTTAAATCAAAAGCTTTGTATGAAAAAGAATTGTTCTGAACAGTACAAACTTTTCCAAATTACTACAAAAGAGTAGTGTATATTGTTCTTCACGATTTAGAAAAATACACTGTCCTGTGGAAGTTATTTAGTTAAACTTAGTTACAATAATTAATGATTTGATCAAAACACAACAAGTTTTCAAACCACGTATTTTCCAGGTTGTCATTTGATAGTCTGTGTCCATGGACTGGACGGAAACTCTGCGGACTTGCGACTAGTGAAGACCTATTTGGAGCTGGGGCTACCGGGGGCGCACCTGGACTTCCTCATGTCGGAGCGAAATCAGGGTGACACCTTCTCCGATTTCGACACTATGACAGATAGGTAAGACTTTTGAATTTCTTAAATTTGACACTAGTAATGGTTTTTTTATGTGAATACCGCAAAACAGTCCCAACTGCTCCCAACTGTCTGAAGCCAGTGAGACTTTAGCATCCCCAATTGGTTGAGTTGAAGATAGTGTGAAGGGGAAGGATATTACTGGCTATCCAGATCTGGTCACCAAACCCGGTTTGAACCATCTCAAGCAACGTTTCAATTCTGAATGGTGGTCTTTCACCAGGGCAATATTGAGAGTATATTCTACTCTGGAACATGCCGCAAATATACTATAAATTATTTTCAATTAATTCATTGTGATACAAAACAGATTAATTAACCACTCCGATCTATTGCGAATATACCTACCTACGCTTTTTACGTCTGAAATGAAATGACAGATTTACGAAAACTTTGTGTTATTTCCGCTTCACAAAAAGCTCTATAAATGAAACATTTCTGAACGTAGCCGAATACTAAAAACTGTTTTTGAAAGGTTGCGAAATAAGCTTTAAAATTGTTATATTACAAATAAATATTAACATTTGTAAATATTAAAATTTAGAATGCAAACTTAAAAAAAATGTAAAAATGACTCACGTGATGTTTTTATGTGAAAACGGTACTAAAATCATGGATTATGTAAAAAACAATACTTATTCTATTGTATAAATGTATAATAAACAATTTAGTCACCTGACTTTTTTATTGTTTCATACAAGATTATTTAATTAAAAAAAAACAATGTCTAACGGCGGGAGGCAATTTGTCGGTCTACGATGTATCTGACAGAATAGGTCTTTTTTTGTATTTCTATGGACAACTTGAATAGTGATGGGTAGCTTGATTTATTATGGAACTTCTACTTTTTGTTTTAGGGATGTCGCTAGAACAATAATGGAGTTATAACGATTTCTGTGGAAACATACGCGTTGACGTGAAAACATGCTTATTGTACTTGACTGCTATTATCATATTAACGTGTATATCTGCTTACGTTGCTGAGTGGTTAAATAAAATTTACTTGCGCATGCCGGGATTTGAACCCGCGACCTCTGTATTGCTAGTCGAGAGTCTTACCCCTCGATCACAGAGGCCATCGATGTCAAGGTTTGTTTAAGACAAATGCACCGCCACTCTTTTGCAGATGTCGGGAATTTGTTCTGTAAGGTTTGATTGCTTACTTTAATTTTTCTCTTATTCCAGACTGGTCCAAGAGATCCTCAATCATGTGGAAAACCTGCGCGTGGAGCCGGCGCGTATCTCGTTTGTGGGGCACTCTCTGGGCGCCATCCTGGTGCGCTCGGCGCTGTCTCGCCCCGCTCTGCGAGCCCTGCTGCCTCGCCTGCACACCTTCCTGTCGCTGAGCGGCCCTCACCTGGGCACGCTGTACAACTCCAGTGGACTGGTCAACGCAGGTACAAGTTGCACTACTTCAAAATTACATATGTAGACTTTGTTCATGACTCATGGGTTGTGGCTCTGTATCAGCTGGCTACCACATCAGTATTTCCGCTGCATCGAGAAATGACATTCATCTCATATGAATTAAAAGATAGTGGCTTTTTTACATTTTTTTCTAAACAAAGTGCGAATTATCCGTCTCATGTCTTTTACATTGTGAAATAGGTTATCTGTGTAAAACAATTAATTGAACTAAATAAAGCAAGAATCGAGATTATTCTTATTGATAATAGCCACTTGCATCACATTTTTTTTTCCGGTTTAAGCAAATATTCTTTTTTCAAATATTTAAGACTTTCTGTATTTTTTTTTTTTTTTATCTTATTTTTGAAACCCTGGCGATTTTTTGAAAATTTCAATCCGAAAAATCAGACCATTTTTTATAAACCGGAAAGACGGGACATAATTTTAAAGGTGCGAAAAAACGACAATTACATAGCCGAAAATCATTTTAAAAAAAGAACGTTTTCCACACGAATAGCAATAAATTGTACGGGGTTCTCTTCGTAACATCTATAAAAACACCGCCATCTTTATCAAAAAATCAAACCAAAGGATAAGTTCGCATAGAACGAACAATAAATCTAGTGAACGTTTAACGCAAATCAAAAAATTTGCCAGAAATCAAAGTGTTGCCATATAAAATTGTGGAATTTTACAAAATTAAGGGAACATGATCGGAGATGAGACATTTTCATGTAGTGACGTCACGAGCTCTAATAATGGATTTATTTATTTAAAAATAAAAAAAACTATACATTTCTAAAAATCTTTACAAACATTTTCGTAATAAAAAAATCTATACACACGATTTTTTCCAAGTCGGTATGAAATCCATGCAAGTGGCCTATTGTAGACAGAGAATGTATGTTTTGTAGAGTGTATTTATAGACTAAATAATATCAACTGAATTACATGAACTAAAATTACACCTTATACAATGTATATGTCATATACTACAAATTTTAATACATTGTCCCACTTTATACCTGGTGCAGTTGGCCTTTGTTGAGCTCCAAGATTGTGTCAGAAATAGAATTTATTCCAAGTTCCATCGCCATCTGTTGAACTCGACCGCTTGTCAGCGGTCTTGGGAAATTCATCCATGCAGGCGATCTGTTGGTCGTCAACCCAATGATTTCTATAAATCAGCATATTAGTGAACACAGGTTTCTTGAGTTCAGTATGGCGTCTCATGTAGGGCGCATGCACTGATTTGATTGTTTATTGACTTTCTCACAAATATCTAAAGGAAAATTATGGATTTAGAGCAAGATGCTTCTGGCATGAGATATGTATATTCTCATTTAAAGGTCAACTTTTTTTTTTAGATTTTTGGTAACTATATTTTGATAGCAGATCTATGAACATTGTGGCCAAGGGATCATCAAGAATTCATTACTGATTTTACTTTCTTCTGCTAATGTTTTGTAAAATGGGATAACATGAGCAAGAAGAGTAATATCGTGATTTATTTTTGGGGTATTATACCGTTTTTCGCTCCATCTGCCTCCTTCTTTATCCAATGTTTCGGAGAGCGTTACAGTGTCAATCAACAGGGCAGACGTGAAATCAACAATTGTGGTGAAGTGTGTTCTTATGTTTGTAGATGTGATACCAATACATAAGTGATAGACCAATAGATGTGATATGCATTCCAATCCTCTAAGGCAGGTCTGGCTAACCCAAATTACACCACGGGCCGCATGGAGTATGCACAGCTCGAAAGTGTTCTGATATCTTTTTGGGTATGGTCCGTTCTTTCTGGCCGTTATTTCCTACATACATCTCGTCACATTCGGAATAGCTGAGTCCATAAACTCCATCTGTCTCAAAGAGGAAACTTGGTTTTTGCAGGCCTCAGTAAGTCTCGTATTTTTGTTGTTGTTCCGAAGACAGTCTATGAAGACTAATGCATAAAAGCATATTGATAAAATATCAATTTCCTTGTTCCAGGCATGTGGTTCATGCAGAAGTGGAAGCGAAGTGGATCGCTCCTGCAGCTGTCCCTGCGCGACACGGCCGACCCGCGCCAATCCTTCCTGTGCCGCCTGGCGCGCCGATCCGCCCTGCATCGCTTCCGCCACGTGCTGCTGGTGGGCTCGGGGCAGGACCGCTACGTGCCGCTGCACTCGGCACGCCTGGAGCTGTGTAAGGCGGCCATCCGCGATCAGAGCAACCTGGGGCAGGCCTACAGGGAGATGGTAAACCAACCTGACTTACAGACGTTGAATACAGATCAAACAAAATAAATGGAACAAGCTGTAAATAATCTGTCACACATTAAAAAATAAATAAATAAAAAAATTATTTTCACATATTGCAAACACTTTGTGGGTGCACACTTAATTATAATAATGACAATAAAATTCCACTTTATTAAAACCAACCGGTTTCGGTTCTACCTGAACCTTCCTCAGGGTGAATAAAAATATATTAAATAAAATACAGGATTACATAGTACAGGGGTTCCCAAACTTTTCCAAGTTGCGGCACCCTTAGAAAATTTGAATTTTCTCACGGCACCCCTGTCATATAATGTCTATCTGTGGTAGCCTCGGGACCGAGTGTTTCACCCCCAAGAGCTAGCTCTAGCCACCCCCCCCCCCCCCCCAGGATCAATTTTTTACCTACTCCACTGAATAATACAACTCGTAAAATGAATAAGTGCATTTATTGATAGGAAAACTTACAAAAAAAAATGCAAATATAATACAAGTACAAAAACCGTTTAGTGCGACGGGTGAGCCTGCAGCTCGCTGCACAATTTACGGCAGCTACTCCTCATTTCTTTTTCCACATTTATTTTTGAGCGATATTTGCTCTTTATAACCGCAACCGCTGAAAGTCCAGTTTCGCACAGATATGAAGTAGCAAAGGGAATGAGGTCCCTTACAGCTTTTCCACTTAGAATCGGATACTGATTTCTGACTGATATCCAAAACTCTGTCAAATCTGAACAAGCGTATTTCATTTTTAGGCTGCTGTCGGTCGAAAGGTCAATTAAATCTTCTTCTTCCTGCGTAGTAAAATCTTGGGGAGCTTGAGCACGGAATGGATCTTGGATCCATACAAACTTATCCACTTGGTCTTCTGCGAAGTACTTGGCAAACCAGTTAACTGTGATAGGTGCTCTGTGAAAAGGTTCAGCAAGTTACTTGAAACCTTAACTCCGCTATGGGCCATGTACTATTGCAATATTGGAAAACAATATTTGCCTCCATCATCACCCATTTTTCTCTTCCACACTTGTAGTTTTTTACTGAATGATGAAATCTTGAATGAAAAAACTACAAGTGAATGCGGCACGCGGCCGCTGCAAGCGCAGCACCACAACCGTATCCGTGTCTACCACCCAATCCATTCCCAGAGCGCGGACCGGCCACGCGGGTGATTTTCCATTCCATAAAATGTTTGTATTCGTTCATGTCAATTTTGATTTTTAGTAGAGACATCAGGGGCGCCTCGCGGCACCCCTGACCTCTGTCCGGGGCACCCCAGGGTGCCGCGGCACCCACTTTGGGAACCTCTGACATAGTAAATAAATTAAATGAACAGTAGAAGTGGGAGAGAGAACATCAACTTTGGTGGGGGGCAAGGGGGAGGTACCTGAGAGGTACTGCTTTCTACACTAATGATAACTTTTTGGTAAACTTTTGATACATTCTAAGGATAAATAAAATAATTTAAGCCATTCTGGCATCTATAAGCTTAAATGTAATGATTGCCCAGCATTTTACGTAGGTAAAACTGCTAGAAATGTTAAAACAAGGGTGGCTGAAAACTCGAGATGTCTAAATGGGGTAGGTTTTTCAGAATTCGCACTAATAGATAAAGATCACTCCTTTAATAAATCTACAGGGTAGTTGTACTACGTAGAAATGGGATAGGTCTACGCCTTAATAATCTAGAAGTTCTTGAAATAAATAAAAAATCATTAAAAATTATTAAAACTGATTTACTAAACAAACAGTTAAATTTGTCAAACAGCTCCATTTTTAACAAATTTCCCTTCCCAAGCCTACTTTTACCTCCTCCTTCTTGGGTACCTCCCCCTCTCTCTCCACCAAAGTTGATGTTCTCTCTCCCTCTTCTGCTTTTCATTTAAATACTCTGTAATCCTGTATTTTAGTTAATATATTTTTATTCACCCTGAGGAAGCTTTAGGTCGAACTGAAACTGGTTGGTTTTAAAAAAATATAGTAAAGTAGAATTAAACAAAGTAATTTTTTTGTCATTTTATTATAAATAATAAATAATTGAAATATGTACAAATCTTTTTCATTTCAGGTCCACAACATGGTGTCTCCCCTCGTAGCTCGGGGCACTTTGACGGTGGCACGATACGATGCCCAGCACGCCCTCCCCCACACGGCAAACGCCCTCATCGGCCGCGCCGCTCACATTGCCGCCCTTGACTCCGACCTCTTCATCGAAAAATTCCTGCTTGTCTCTGCACTCAAATACTTCCGGTAAATAACTTTACGGAACTGGTTCGAACGAATTCATTCAACAATTTGTAATATTCTTAGGTAGCAGGTTTTGCAAAGATTCAAATGGCCAATTAAGACCATACATTATTTATGGCAATATTTTAAAGGTTCTCGTTAAGAGGTATGGCTGCACTTTTTTGCCCTACTTCCACATCTCCAATGAGTAAAGAATGTTCAATCCTGAAGTTGAAGAAATGTGACTTTAAGAGGAACGGCTGTGGCATATTTCATACAAAGCTTAATTTTGGATTTGAGGCCAAGAAACCCAACTAAACTGAATCTTTTTTTTTTTTAAATCAAAAGGTATAAAAAAGTAAAAATATTTAGTATGCATATATGCTACTTTATCTATTTTTGTTTCAAATTATTATATACGGGCCATTAAATAATTCAATTTTTCATGATTTTAGAGGCAACTTTGGCAATTATTTATTAGATAATAATTAATAATAAAAATAAAAAATTAAATGATTTTGGTCTATTTTAATATGTAAATATGATGAAATATAAAATGAAAAAATAAAAATTATTTTAAAAAGCATTGTTTAAATGACAAATGACCGTTAGCGTTGTATCACAAATTTGTAATATATAATTAAAATTTCTACCCACAAAAATGTTTTTTCTTACAGTGTTACGACGTCGTTAGATGAGGAAAGATTATTTCTTTGATAATTAAAAATAACTCCAAAAAAATATGCTAGAGTTGCCTCTATAATCAATAATCACGCTAAACTGAATTCTCTAATGGCCTAAATATAATTATTAAAAACACAAATAAATATGTAAAATAGCACATATCTGTACTAGATATTTGCAGTACCCTTTGATTAAAAAAATAATTATTCTTTTTAGTTGAGTATTTTGACCTCAAATCCAAATTTAAGTTTTGAATGAAAAAGGCCACATAGCCGTTCAAATTGTGATCAGCTAATAAACATAACTACATGACGGTTTACAGGAATTTGGCTATTTAATGACAATGTTACATTTGAAATTCTGTGAAATACCCCCACCTTAATACAGTTATTTGTATTTACAAGGATTGCATTTATACTACATATTTCTTTATTGTGTCCAATAAAAATCAGTGATAGTTACCACAATGTATACAAATGTTTTCTGCAGCCGAATGACTACTGGAAATGTCATTTTGATAAATGTAACATTTTATTTCAATTAGGTACATTATTATCTAAGTCGTATCGAACTTATATTGTCATAACATAAGACTACTCGAAATAATATAATACATACTCTAATAGCATCATTTTATCCACTTAATGTTATATTGTCAGCCCAGAAATAAAAGGATGCTTTGGACCATGCAAAATATTGAGTGAGGTTTTGAGAACATATTATTCAGGTTACGTTCTTTCGAATGAAAAGGATTTGGCAAAGTGATTAGATGCGTACCAAATTAGCTTCAGACACTCCACATAACAAATTATTTGGAGTGTCTGAAGCTAATTTGGTATTGTCATTTCCAACTAGCAAATAAGTAATTGAGCTGTCAAAAGAGCTAAATATAAAAGGCTAAGTATAACCATTCGAGCGATGGAGATAGCCGAGTGATCAGTTTTCGATTCGGCCATTTGATTTCATTAATATCATGCCTCAAAATATTGATACGGAAACATATGAACTGCTTTTAAAGCCAATGAATTTACCTGGATTTCATGATTTATCCTATATTTTTAAGTTTTACTAAAAAAAATATATATTAAATTTATAATTAATTTTAATTTATAAAAATCACCTAGCTACTTTTGGTAGCTATCGCTCGTATGAATAAAATCAATGATTTTATGTATTAATAATAATAGTAAATTCAAATTTATTCCAGGATTATAATTTCAATATATTTTTTTCCAAAGATTGCAGCAAAAAAAATATGGGAATCAATTGAGGATAATATTGATAAATAATTTATAAATTGAGATAATATAAGATCGACAAAATGACAGAAAATAATCAGATCTTAATAGCTTAGTGGTTAGTTGTCCCGGTAAGACAGAAGTCCTAAGTTCGATCCCCAGTTGCGACCGTTACCTTTTTATTTTCTGTGTCTCGTTGTGTTTCATGTTTTGTTTAGATTTTTTAATATTATCTTCTACGATGATTAAATATTAAATTGCTGTGTATAACCTTCAGTTTTCCAATAAAATGAATAAACATTTGCTACTTTGGAAAATTTGAAAAGCAGTTCACTTAAATAATACACATAAAGCCATTGGCATATTTAAAAAAAAAACGTTGTTATGTGTTGTATTTAGTGGCATAAGCGTCATTTTGCTTTTGGGAAAACAATATTATTTATCATGAAATCATTCGATAGTCATCAATTATTATTCATTTTAATTGTACCATCATGATGTTGTCAAATTTTTTTGTATATTTCTTTTACTTTTATTTTATTTATTTATTTATTTTACAATTCAGTACACAGAAGCGTAAAATATTGTTCATTTGCATTTCAATGTAACATTTATTATTTAGATCTTTGTTATTTTTTACTGCTGGTATTGCAATTACTTATTAATTTAGATTATTTTGCAATTATTTTACTCTTTAATTATTATACATCCCGATCTCTGAGCAGGTTAAATATTGATATATTTTTTGTAATAACAAAGGAAAACATCTGTCAGCATTTTAAAATATAAGAGCATTGGTTGAAGTCTCCATCTATTTTTTTATGGTTAATTGTTAAAAATGGCAATGTTTTATCAAAACAGTTATTATTTTTTTTTTTCTTTTAAAAAAAAAAAAAAGAAAAACATTCCCGGGTTACGAATAACACAACAATGTTTGAAAATCTCCTACTACCACCACAGAAAGCCGAAAATGTTGCTTGTGTTGTGATGGAGGACTTAGCCAGCCGAGGAATCAACATGCGACGCCCGGGTGGGACCCAAGCCCTATGCCCACTCAACCACTGACCAGTCTGTAATTTTATCATGATTAATTTCAGATGTATAGTTTGTTGTAAAGTGTTTGTTTATCTAAATAAAAGGTGATATTGTGTTACGCGCGTTAATCCCCTTAGGGCAGTTATTGCAGTGTAATAATTTGTTAAATTTTTCAGCATTTAGTCTTGATGTAGCCCTCATGTACCGGATACCTAGAACCATTAAGCTTAGCCCTGTCGTCTCTAATAATATTAAAGGGGTTTTTGCTTACTCCAATCGCCTCCGTAATTAGGGGTGCTAGATGCTTTTTGGTTCTTTCTAGGAAAAATTTCAAATTAATAGCCGATTTTTCCCGATGGCCAAGTTTGCACGCTCAAAAGCGTTCTGAGATCTTTTTAGAGATGGTCCATTCTGTCCTGCACGACATGGTGTCGTCTCTACATACATAAACACACACTCTATTGCAAACTACACATCCGATGCTGGACACTGTAATGTCAATGTTGGCTAAAGAAGGAGGAAGTGCAACACGTCATAGTGACCTAAAAATTAATCACAATAATACTTTTGGTCATGAAAATCTCAAAATATTATAATTTTTTATCCACCAAATCCACTAATGAAAATATGAAAACTTGAATTGAAACTGTAATTTGTACAAAAACTATTATGGAACTTCGATACTACTGGGAATTTGAATACATTGTTTGATTGTAAACATAAAATGAAAGCAAAACAATAATATTGTTTATTGCTCAGTATAGGTGCAGAATATGCAAAAGTTTTACTCTAGCAAGATCTGAAGTAACTCTACTCGGCAAATAATCTATTTGTAATTCATTAAATGTATTATTTTTTGTGAAAATCATTTCATCTGCTCCATATTGAACTACATATGTATAACTTAAATAAGTCAAATTTTCACGAGAGCCAATTGAATTTTGCGCAAATGAATTTATTGTGAAGTGAAGTAATGCTATTTTATTTTGCTATAGAAGCGTTATCAATATGATTATTAAATTATTTCAGTATGCGAAAGGAAGAATGGGATGAGTCAAAAAGCACCAACGAAATGAGTAAACTCAACTTTTGTACTAGTTGTCTATTTCAAAATTACTAAATTGTATCACGTCATGATATCATTTATATCAAAAATATTAAATTGTTTCATGTCATGATACCCTTTGCATCAAAAATGCTATATTGTATCATATCCATGACATCCTTAGCATCAAAAATACTAAATTTTATCACACTACGATATTCTTTGCATCAAAAATACTAAATTGTATCACATCATGATATCTTTAGAAACAATAAAATTCCATGTGTCTTTAACTCATATAAATCATTCTTCGAGGGTATGTACGAATAACTGAGGGATGAATTTGGATATTTAACTGTTTTCATCTCCCTCTTCCTTTTGCATACAGAGTTAGCAGATCAAATCACAAGCTTAGTGATCAATTTATTGAGTTGGCATTTTTTAATTAGGAGCATTTGATAATTTTTTAAAATATTTTGTGTTAGGTGCCTATATTTTTTATGTACAGCATATACCTTTGTCCTTGAATACAACTATGTATAGATATTTGTAAATCTTTAATCGATAACGGATGAAGTTCATCAAATGAAAAATGTATTTACTTAATTATCCGAAACGTTTGGATGGAAGTGTGTTGATTGATAAAGAATCTCCGACCATAAAGTACTATGACTCCATCTTATGAGGAAATGAGATAAAAATTATTATTAAGCTTTACAAACTGCTCTGAGATTGGCCGCGTACGCTATTATGAAGTATGCTGTCCTCTTTGAACTATTTTAATGTGAATACGATAACCGAAAAGGTTATGTTCTTCAATCATAGAAATTTAAAGGAGCTGAGAAAACTCTAGTCTAAATAAATACAATCTAGTGATAAAAATAAAGTCAATATGTATAAATGTTAACGTGTGAAAGATTTAATATATAGCGGTGCTGTGTATTTATGTATAACGATATGGAATAACAATATTTATTGTCAAAAAATGTCATCTCTCGTCGAATCTCAGAAAAAGGGTAATATGTGTCACTTTTGTAGCTAGTCATTGTAACGACAAAATGTCTTATTTCGTTAAAACGGTTTTATTTTTGTTGACTTGTGATGCATTGGGGGCAGATTGAGGAACAAAATAAAATAACTTTTTAATTTCTGAATCAACTATGAATATGCAGCGTTATTGGTTGGTATGAAATTTTCAAAAATGTGCTAGACTAGACATTATTCTTGTTCCACTGTTATTGTTCTGTCATCTCGATATTCATTGCAATCTTTGGGGCCTAAAGGTGATGGTAAATGAACAAGATAAATTGCCTATTGCGGAACAATAATCTTGCAGGGCACGGTATTGGCCTTCAATATTGTGGAGTTCCATCAAGATTGCCGTAATGTATAAGACAAATTCACAACACAAAAAAATGATCTTTCAACTTTAAAATAATTGTGTGAATATCGATCACATTCGAAATTATGACAGTTTTGGTAGAGACGAACAAAGACGCACATATGTAATAGCGAAAAAGGAAATAGATTTGGCCCGGCAATATTAGTAGCCTTGTGAACTCACCGTCAAAATAGGCCAATACCCCGGTAAGAATAGACAATCTTGAATCTTGACCGACAAAATAGAAATCTTGCTGACAAGAAATTGTCGGAAAACATTTCTAGTTTACCAGAGCATTTAACCACTCGAGCGACGGCTACCCAAATTTAGATAGGTGATTTTAAAAAATTAAAATGAATTATTAATTCAAAGATTTTTTGAGATAAAAAGTCTAGGTGAATTCATCGACTTCAAACCGCGATAAGCAGTTCATATGTTTCCATATTAATATTTAGAGGTATGATATTTTTATTAAAGCAAATTGCCGAATCGAAAACCGAACACTCAGAAATCTTCTTTGCTCGAGTGTTTTTGAATCTTGTAATGTTTTCATTCACAATTATCGAGTTCATAATCCATTTCTACTGAAGGTATTAATGCAATATATTTTTTCCTTTATATATCCTTCAATATTTCACGTCAAGTCACTCTTTATGAGCATTGGTTTCTGGAAAATTTTTTGGAAATCTAACCTTGTTACTCTCATGCCGAGCCCTTTCAACGCATCACAAACTTAACAAGCCGATATGTAAATTAATATTAATGTGATAATATAATAATAGATAAAGTAGACACATGTATTAAGTATGGCCTAGTTATAGCAATGTATTATTATTTAATCCTTTAAGGATGCGTTTAATTATTTTATTCTGAAACCTCTGATCTTTAACCCTTTCAACACCACACTTTTATTTCCACATACAGACTATATTTTATGTTTTTTTAATGTGAATACCTCACAAGAGTCCCAGCTGTTCCCGTCTGGAGCCAGTGAGACTATGGCATTCCCAATTGGGTATGTTGTGAAGGGAGGGGAAGGAGTTGGGGAAGAGGAAGGTTTGCAACCTAGCAGAAAAAATAGATTCCAAGAGGAATATCCTTCACAAGTGATTACAAAATACGGAGTTATTTGTTATACGAAATCAAGAGAAATTGATTTTTTTCTTCATTTTCCTCAGGAAGAGCTCCGGTATTGAAAGGGTCAACTGTTGTTATTTAATATTTTGTGTTATACGTGCTTAAGTAAAGAAATCAACATTTTTTTAAATATTATATTCTGGTGCATTTATAAAACAAATTTATAATACCTACCTATGTAGGAAGACTAGACGCTGTGTTAAGTATGAAATATGAGTTTATTTTGCTGATGGCTTACCAGTTTCTGTAATAATTTATTCCTTTTAAAATTATGTGTATACCACGCGTGAATTCTGCTTCCTGGAGCCTAGGTGACTTTGGCACCCTCAAGGGGGAAGATGCAGGTTGGAAGTAACTTTGGACGATACTGAGAGTATCTTCTCTTCTAGAAGTTTGTTAAAAACTGATAAATATTTTTTTTATCCACTTTGTCGGGTTTTGAAGCAAACTCTGGGCCCAAAGTCAAGCTTTGACTGCTCTGCCACGAAGCTTATCAAATAAATATTATATTTATATACATAAAGTGTATTTTCCCGTTTACAAATTATTTATTTTTTAATCGGCGCTTCGAGAATAAATTATGGATTGCTTAGTGTATTTTGTAATATAATATTATTGTCTTTGGTATTCGCAATTATAATTTTTAAAATCGTTTTGTTGAAAGGTCAAAACTATTAGTGTTTTTTTTTTACTTTATAAGATATCTTATGATAGATTATTGCTGTATTATTTAAATTTTACAAACATCTTATTTATAGATAAAATCAGTCTTTTTGTTTGGCAGTTTGCAATTTTTAGAACATTTTATTGAAATAATATACAATATACATCAAACAACATAGTAATAATAATTTTCTGAACGTATTTCTTTTGATATAATTGCATACATAATAATAGAATTTTAAAGAATATGTCAATTAATTAAAAGTTTTTGTTAGAGAAAACTTTTCTTTCTTGATTAAATATTGTAAAGGCGACAGTTACACGATTTACGAAAAAACTCCTTTAGCATTATAAAATGTATGCAATTGCATAAGATACAAGAATAATCTTACTAGAAAACACTGTTTCGGATATAATTCATTTATAAATGCATACGAAATAGGGCTGCCAACTATAAAATTTATTATTACTGGTACGTGACTTACTTATTTTAATCAATTTGTTGAACACAAAAGTGTCTTATTAGTTTCACGTCTACCACATGGACTAACGTTTATCCCAAATCAGACCTCTTTAGTTTCAAGACTACTAAGTCATTGGATTGTACAACAGATTGGAGTTCCCATGCCAATAAGCAAGCAGCTAACATTTCAAATTTATGTTAGAAGTGTAAAAATGTTCAAAATTGTTATTTTAAAACCTACATACATCTTCAAAACGACGTAAGATTGGCAGCAGTTGTTTGTGAAACTGAATAACAACTGTATCAATGCTCATGCCATCGTGGTCTAAATTTTGTCAGAAGTGAAACTGATTGAACTGAATTGAACCAAAGAATTTTGCAACTGATATTTTTTTATTCATTTCAACATTTTGATTGATAAAGGGTATTTTTCCAACTTTCTGAAAGAGTTACATAACTCAGAACAGTTATATCCATGCAAAAAGTTTTAACCTCTCCACGAGTATGGGTGAAACGGTTCGGCGAAGCGAAAAAATGCACAGAAGGGTATGGGCGAAACGTTTCGTCCACAGCTATTATTCAAATACCGTCTTATTTAATTAATCTAATTGACTGGTAGTGGCTTCTATTGACATCTGCGCGTAGTTTGTTGAAGTTTTGAAAGACATGCCTATAATACCAACTTCACAGTTTAAGTTTAAAAATTCTTTTTGCGTCATTTGGCGGCCGTCAGAGGAAGGAAGCAGTTTTTTTTTTGTATGAACATGTTTTTTTTAAATGTTGGTTTATTTTCGTAGATTGATGTCGATGACGTTTTAATTCAAAATGTAATATTATTTTTAGGTAATCTATGATAATTTATAAAAAAATATTTAAAAAATGAACCAAAAAAAAACTCACTCCTCACATACAGTTTTGTTCGCCAAAACTCACTCGCGGAGAGGTTAATTTGAAAATAGAACATTCTTTGCAGTTGTAAAAACACCGACCATAAATATGGAATATCAAGAAAAAAATAATATGGTACTTCTTTGTTACTGTAGACAACTGGTTCAGAATCTTTTCTGCCGGCCTAGTATTTAATAAAATATTTATAATACCTATATTAGTTTCGCCACTAGGCCAGTATTTTTTAAGCATTTTTGGCAGCCCTTTTGCAAAATATGGTTGTCATGCAGTCAAATATTAGAATGGCTGAAGTAATATACTTAATGTGAATGTGCTATATCGAAACTTAGACTGATTTTCATCTTAAAACTTAGTCTCGATTCCAGAATAGTCAACTGTATGGAGCGTCTTGCGTGACTGATAATCGTTAAACTGTCACTAGAAAACTATATAACCCAAATTCTGTCCATTGATCCTTGTAAAGTAATAAATTGTCAGGTATGTATATAAAAGTATATATAAAATACCTCACAAATTGCTCATTTAAGATATGTATATTATGTGGATGGATGTGCATTTTTATTTCTATTTATATTCAGTTAGAAATTCAATAGCTTGGTTTCTTTTGTACATCCAACTATTTAAAATAAATTTGTAAAATTCCACTGTGGTTTTAATTTTATCCCTCTATATTATAAGCATACGTATATTATAAACGAAAAATATACTTGGAATCCTATCCATTCCCAACCTTATCCTACTGACCCCCAGATTCCTACCCACCCTTTATACCTTTTCCCTCCTCAGAACTTCCTCTCCTTCCTTTCCTAAAAATATCCTTCACACAGCATCCCCAAAGATGACAAAGACCCTGAGGGATTCTTTTTTTCCTCCTCCTGTGTGGAGCTAATTTTAAAAAAAAAATTTGTAGGAAAAAATGGAGGGTGTTTAAATGGTTTTAAATAGTAACAACAAGATGTTAGGAAAAGGGTTATAATTTTTAAAAAGCACTATAATCCAAGTGAATATTTTTCACATCAACATCAAACGGCGTTCAGAAATTAGTGGTAATTCCTGAAAGGGGCTATTCTATATCATATTTTTTTAAGGAAATTTAAATTTTGAACTTGTTTTGTTAATAGTTGGTCTTATTTTACGTGTGCCGGACAAAGCCGTTCGGTTGCCATCGTTAGCCATCCCTAGATATAGGAAAATTTTCTTAGACATACCATCACTCGTCTATAGCTTGCCGAGACCGGGTGCAAACCGGGTACCGTATCATGACAGATTTGTTTTTACCGGCTACCCAGTTCCGGGCAGCTTTGTCCGGTATGTGTGAAACAAGGCTTGGGCCCGGTATATCAGCAATTTTTAGTAACGGCATCATTCGGTTTATCTTGTCCGGGTTTGCAGTATCGAGCAACTTTACAGACGTAAATATCTCTCTAAGCAACCATAAAGAGCAACTACTGATATTTATAACGGCCCAAAGAAGTAATTAACATTATGGAAAGTACAAGGTGCGGCAAAACAAAACGTGCAGTTTTGAAGGGTTATTTAAAAAAACGGCGTAACTTACAGAAATGGGGTTTATTTTATTTTATTCGGTACATCATGCCGTTTTATGTATCAAGTTCTGAAGATGACGTCAGCTAGATGATTGCCCCCAGTAGCGATACATTGATGAAGGCGATTTCTGAAGTTTTCGGCTATTATTTAAAATTATTATAATTTTCATTACCATGAAAATTACAATAATTTTAAATAAACATGAAGTGAAATGTTTTAGAATTTTATAAATCATAAATTGTTGAGTGAGGGGTAATTTCGCGAAAAAAATATTTAGGTAGGTGCTATGTTGTGTTAATTTGTAAAGAATTGAGTTTATGTACATACTAAACTATTTATTATAATATATGCAATTAAATAACTTAGTTTCAATTCCACTTTATTTTATCTTAATCCAACCGGTTTCGGTTCATCCTGAACCTTCCTCAGGGGTGAACATAAATATACCAATCCCGGGGTGAATAAAAAGACATTGAACATAATACATATAATATACAGTACCTACCAACTTAATCATTGTCCCTTCAACACAGGTGCCAATAATAAATTGTTTACTTTTGCATGTTTAGGTAGCCATTTTTATTACTACTTTTTTTGTTATAATTTTCTAGTAATACATTGTATTTAAATCATTTATGAATATAAATTTTTGGGCATCATGCCTGTTTTATGTTCTAAAATAAAAAATAAAAAAATATATATACATGATATTTAAAAGAAAGAAAATTAATAGAGGTAGACAGAACATCAACTTAGGTGGTTGCGAGGAGGGGGGTGTCTAAAAGGGTGGGGTGAATGTGGGTGGGGGAAATGCGGGACACAGTGGCGCGGGTGTTAGCCGGGGGGGGGGGGGGGGAGAGAGGAAATCGTTTATTTTTTTTTTGATACGACCTCACTTTGTACCGATTTTTTATAACCACATAATTGAGAGAAAGAGCATTCTTCCAATAAAAATCATGTTTATGAATTCTACCACTAATTTATGATAACTGCTATATCAGAAATCGAGATTGGTAACCTAACCATGTAATAGGATGAATATAAAATATCAATGCGGGACACAGTGGCGCGGGTGTTAGCCGGGGGGGGGGGGAGGGGGAGAGAGGAAATCGTTTATTTTTTTTTTTGATACGACCTCACTTTGTAACGATTTTTTATAACCACATAATTGAGAAAAAGAGCATTCTTCCAATAAAAATCATGTTTATGAATTCTAGAGAAGTTATATACTGCGTTTTTCAACGCTGCCTAGCTGAATATCGCGCGACAAAGCTCCTATCTAATTTGGAAGATGTTTACAAACGAACTGCAGAAATGACTGGTATTTACAATGACGTTATATTATAAATAGACTCGCCATAGTCTCACATACTCACAATTGGTACTAAAGTACTAGGAATAGAGACAGCTACAATCGTATTGTGTTTGGCTTCCCATTTTGAGATTTCTACCCCGCGTCCAGTATTAATGTCTTTGGGTATTTAGTATAGTTTTTTTTATAAATTTCATTAGTATTACAAGATTTATGCCAATTTTCGAGCGATTATAATCGTTACAATCTAATTTGAGGTTATACTTAAAAATCCGAATTTGACATTTGACACTAACATTTGACAGTTAATATGCGGCCACAAGAAAAAGAGATTAAGTCAATTAAAAAATAATAATAATAATATGCAATTTCTAAACTCATAGAAATGTAACTTTTTTCTTAATTTTCTCTTTCTTTCTTTCTAAATGATTATTAACTAGTGTGTTTTTTAAATTACTTTCTATAGAATAATAATTTTAATGATGTTTTCCACACACAGGTAAATCTGAATCAACGATAAGATGAATCGTCAAGGAAGGGTAAAAGGCAGATGGAAAATTTGAAACACCGGGAAAACGGAAAATAGCATAATAATAACAACATTTAATAGCATAAAAGTGCTGGTATTGGAAAAATTGTTGCAAAACACGTGATAAAAATTGAGGCAGAATATTATGCACGAGGCAGTACTATATATGTTGATATCGATGAACTGATAATACGTTTAGATGAAGATGAAGATACAGAAGAAGAAGAATCATATGAGGACGAAGACAATAATGTCGGGTGTTTAGACTCAAAATTTTAAGTACCTACGTTTTTATATCGAAATAAACGCCCACTTAAAACTTGTTTTGTTTTATTTTACTTCTATTAAATTCCAGTTTTTTGTGCAAAACTTTTGAAAGTACAAATACGCTATCGTTTTTTAGGTTTTAAATGGCAACACCAATATGGCTCATAAGACAATAGGTTCCCCCACACGCACACTTCGGCGCGACCGAGTCCCGCGCCACTTCAGGCCGCCGCGCAGAAAAGTACAGACCGATAGGTTTACAGCGCTGTTCACCGTGAGACTTTTCTGCACGGCGGCCTGAAGTGGCGCGGGACTCGGTCGCTCCGAAGTGTGCGTGTGGGGGGCACTATTAGTGCCCCCCACACGCAAACCTAAAAAACGATCGCAGCGCCGCCATCATTTATTTTCTACACTTTCTTGCCAAACTGTAAGTAGATACTCTTCCAAAGTGATTTAGTAGCCATATATCATGCAAGCTTGTGATTGGTTGTCGTATCTGATTCTTTAACGACGGAAGTAAAATTCTCTTTCATCTCTTTCTACCACAGAAACGCCCTCTCGTTTGTCATTGCAGATTGCAGTAGCTGGAAATCTCGACTCGCGAAGTACATCTGTCAGAATTGCTGAGAAAGATTTGTGCAGATTTGTTTTCCTGACGCATAATAAGTGATTTATTCCATTTAATAATAAAAAAGTGCAGCATTATACGTGTTTCAATAATCTTATTTCACTTTTGTGTCGGGTATTTAGATAAATCGTTTATTCGATTTAGAATGTGGTGGTGCGACTTCCGTTTATAAAATAGTGTCTGCATTCTAAAAGATGGGAAAATTGTTGAGTCTCTTGGCGCGCGACGACTCTACATGTTGCTCATCACAACGTTACGAAGTGTTCCTTGATTTTGAGAATGCCGCGCCAACGGAAACCGAAAAAGAAGTGTTCGAAGAAGTGCAGAGGGTTTTGATCGATTCTGAGAATGTGCTGGATGAGATTCAGTGCTACAAGGGGGCAGGGAAGGAGATTAGAGAGGCCATAGCAGATCCTTCCCCAGTTTGTCTGGAGAGGGCCTGGAGGGCCGTTTCTCCCCTGGTCACCAAGCTGGTCCGCTGCTATGAACATTCCCTGAAGATACAACGGGTAAATTGATCTCATTATATTCTCAATTGACAGCCAGTTATCATTGTTGTCTTCACACGTTAATTACTTGCCATATCTAAGACAAGTACCTATGTTCCATTTTCAAAGTTGTCCGACACCATAAAATTTATTAAAAAAATCATTAAATTAGCTTGCATATTTTGAAAAAGCAGAGCTGTATTTACAATATGAGTTCTGATATTAAATACCTATCAATATTATTCTAGAGTTTATCTTATCATATCTGAATCTGTAAATTGCCAAAAAATGAGTGGGCATAACACACAATACATTCTTTGTCCTGATGTGTCATGGTGTCTCCATGTCCAAAATTATCGTTAACTTTATGCAGTTAAATGCTTCAAAGAGTTCTTACCATATTTATTCAACGACAATATCTTATGTTTGGTTTTTAGTGCAATAATATTATGAAAATGCACGTGAATGGAACTAGAGCAATGTTATCTTTCTTTTGTGTGATGATAAAACTGTATACACTACCAATAGATAATAATAACACAACGATATAAACATTATTTATTCCTAATTGACACAGATCCCTTAATTTTGTAGTGAAGCTTCGCTGCCATATAAAATGACCATTTCAACTTAATTTAAGATAAGTACCTCGTTGAACAATAAAAACTATGTTTTTAATCTCTTCTTATCACCTACTGCTCCACATGTTTTAAATTTGCAAATTGTAGCATTGCTAGTGTAGACTTTAAGGATTGGACAAAAAATGGTTTGCCCACATAATTTTTATGAATATATCATTATCACATTATCTGGTAAGACACATACAATTTACCATTTAAATAATTTTTCTAAAAACATTACAAGTTATTACAAAATATTATCAGCTAAAGATTAAAAGTTCACGCATTCGTGGTAGTCTGGGTGTCACGGACATAAGCAGCAAGCTGGAGGAACGACAGTTGAGATGGTATGGGCACATAAGACGGAGACCATCAGACCACCATAGTGAAGCAGGCAATGTCTATGGAGCTTCATCGACAGTCATCCAAAGGAAGACCAAAGAACTCCTGGATGACTCAATGCTCGAAAATACTTCGGAGAAACGTCCTGGATGAAGGCGATACTCAGAACCGAAAAAGCTACAACCTGAGAACGAGAAGAGCCGACCCCAACAGCCTATCTAGACAATGAGTCGGGATAGCGCAAGGAAGAAGTGACAAAATATTATCAGCTGACGTACGGGAAAATTTTGTATCGGCGATCAAGAAGTTAATGCAGAAAAATATAAGAAAAATATTACGAACTAACTATTCATCCCACTGTTTCTCATACATAATCTTATGTTATTCTGACTCTTGACGTGAGCTGACTCAAGTATTTGATCCACTTGACCGTGTCTTCCTGTGTCTCCGACTTCTTCTTTCATCCACTTCTTTCTTCATTCATTCTCTCTACATGCCCAAACCATCCAAGCGACTTAACCGTTACGTTTAGGACACAATTTTACCACGGCTGTTTGGTTTTGAAATGAGTATATGCTTAGTTCCTACCGGGATGTCATCAACCCAGTTCCTACCTCCTCCTAACCACATCACCTTGCTTTGAAATTTGGAACAATGACAAGAAAAGCCAGCCGGCGTAGTCCAGCGGTAAGGCTCTTAACTCGCACTCCGAAGGTCGCAGGATCGAATCCCGGCGTGGCAAATAAATTTTATTTTATTAATTTGTGTTATTTCACAATTCATTAATTTAAATAATATACTTATAGTATATTTGCGGCACGTTCCAGAGTGGAAGATACTCTCAGTATCGCCCTGCTGTAAAACCACCATTCAGAATTGAAACGTTGCTTGAAATGGCTTTAGCCGTGTTTAGTGACCAGATCTGAATAGCCAGGTACTTCTCCACCTTCCGCTTCCCTATCTCCTCCCCCTCCCCACTACCTTCAGCCCTTTTTCGCTTGCCCTGCTGCATCGATTACACTCGGAACACTCAAAATTTATTTTTTTATCATTACCACTTATTTTATTTAAAATCTGGCATTCTAAGTTTTTAAAACCATATTGAAATAAAAATAATAATAAAGATATTGAAAATATTTTTTTAAAATTAAAAAATAAATTACAATTTAAAAAAATCGTACACAAAAAACTGCCAGGCTGCTGGTCGGCAGACCAAAGAAGTCATGAATGGGATGATCTAAACTACAGCTTTTGGTTAGTTTTGATCTTGCATTCGACCTAATCGATGCAGCAGGGCAAGCGAAACCCTTATGAAATGGACGAGGCTCAGAAATTTCCGTCGTTTTCCGGACGAACCCAGCTCTTACGGCGATGGTGTGGTAGTTGTTCGAACTTTCAAACACTATTTTATATTAGGTTATTTTTAAAAGACTATTATTATAATAATTTTGTATAATAATATGGGCATGCGATGGCTGCGAAGGGCTCCGCGGCCAGTTTCCAGTAAGTTTTTTCGCGTCGAAAGGCTCTTCCGTCCGATGAGTACACTCAGAACATTGAAAATTTATTTTTTTATCATTACCACTTATTTTATTTAAAATTTGGCATTCTAAGTTTTTAAAACCATATTGAAATAAAAATAATAATAAAGATATTGAAAATAATTTTTTAAAAATTAAAAAAAAATCTAATACTTTAAAAAATTGTACACAAAAAACTGCCAGGCTGCTGATCGGCAGACTAAAGAAATCGTGAATAAAATAATCTAGACTACAGTTTTTCGTTAGTTTCGATCTTGTATTCGATGTAATCGGTGCAGCAGGGCAAGCGAAACCGATATGAAACGGACGGGGTTTCGGAAATTTCCGTCGTTTTACGGACGAATGCAGCTCTTACAGCGACGGTGCGTTGGTTTTTCGAACATCCAACTACTATGAACTATTAGACAATCTTAAAAGGACTATTAATATTATAAATTTGTATAATAATATTGACATGCGACAGCGGTGAGGGGCACCGCGGCAGGTTTCGTAAGTGGTTTGGCGTCGAACGACTCACCTGACGGATGGGTACACTCGGAACTATCAAATTATGTTTTTTTTATCATTATCGCTTATATTTTTAAAATATGGCAAACTAAGTTTTTGAAAATATAATGAAATAAAAATAATAATAAAGATAAACGAAAAATTAAAAAAAAAAAAAAAACTTTAAAAAATCGTACACAAAAATTTGCCAGGCTGCTGGTCGGCAAACCAAGAAATTCTTAAATAGAATGATCTGGACTATAGTTATTCATTAGTTTCATTTGTGTACTCGATGACATAAAATTTACTATTTTTTACCCCACTTTGGCGCCGGCTGCCTGGGGTGAAATGCAGAATACGCCAATGTCAGGGAATTTAATAAAAATGCACTTTCTAGATGAGAAAAGTGTGTAGAAACTCATTAAAAAAAGAATTAATGTGCGGAAAGCAAAATTGAGGGAGATACAGCTGATCAAAGTTTTATAAAATTTCACTTCGCGAACTGATACTATGACAGCCCGCCCGCCATCGTTGTCACTGTTATGTTGGTATCCCAGACCTGATACAAACAAGAGCCTAGATACGATTGTAGCCGACTTCTTGGGGTAAATTATAAGGCGCGTAATTATGAAAAACAGAATTACTTAATAATATAATGTAAATAGGCACTGGAATGGAGAATCCCGCCAGACAAACCATTTAAAAACGTAGGCTGTTTTTTAATGTAAAGATAACATACACAAGCCCGCTAGAAAGGTTAGGTTAGGTTCGGTTAGGTTAGGTTATGGGGGGGGGGGGGGGGGGCAGATCCGGCGCTGGGTTAACGAAGTCGGCTACAATCGTATCTAGGCTCTTGTTTGTACAGGTCCGGGATACCAACATAACAGTGACAAAAGATGGCGGGCGGGCTGTCATAGTATCGGTTCGCGAAGTGAAATTTTATTAAACTTTGATCGGCTGTATCTCCCTCAATTTTGCTTTCCGCACATTAATTCTTTTTTTAATGAGTTTCTACACACTTTTCTCATCTAGAAAGTGCATTTTTATTAAATTCCCAGACATTGGCGTATTCTGCATTCCTCCCGCTGCCTGCGAACTTGCCAGGCTGCCGGTTGGCAGCCCTGCTTTTTTCTCATTTTCTAATCGACCTTTATAATATGAAACCATTCCCGTTTGTGTACTCGATGACGTAATTTTTTCGAAAAAAATCCAAGACTATTTCCATGGCAGCGCGGCTCCTGCCAAGAAGCGCACCGGCAGACCAGCTTTTTTAAGGTTTTCTAAGTGTCCAATATCACTAAAAAGTAGTTTCATCCGTGTACTCGATGACGTAGGGTTTACCTATCTCGTCTCCTAGTCTATTACTTGAAAAGAATATACGACGTGGCCTAAATTTATCTTTCCAAGGGGAGAGTGGTCTAGATTGTAATAAAAACTGCTCACGTAATTAATGTATGCCCCCTAAAGTAATTTGACCATCTCGGAAGTATGTATTATCCTTTTTTGTGGTGATAATTACCTATATAACCATATTGTGGTTGTCGTTTGCTCCTTCGCAGAGACAGTGGTAAGCTAATAGTTATCCCTTTTCCTTGCATACCTTATTTTTCCTACACATATTATCACCCAATTGGAGCAAACACCGTTTCGTTTCCTGTTTTAATATTTACAGTCCAGTACATTTAAAAGGGCATCTGAAGCTGTAATTCGTAAGTAGTTTTGGATGCAGAACGATCGTACAAAGTTTTACCACACGTCTCAGGGATCTCATTTCTACAGACCTCATTTACTGTATTCAGACAGTCTACTTTCATCCTTCATCTGCCAGTTCCACCTCTCACTGCCAAACATCAGGGTTGGTATCAGCACTAAAATATAACAAAACAGTAAAATATCATAAAGTATGGTCGACCTGAATAAGTGTGTTTTTGGACCATGAAGCATTACAACTACTTTCATATTATGAAAAGTTCTCCTACATTAAAATAATATATTTCTAATTACCCCGCTGCAAGTACTTAGTATTATTATTGATGTTTGTATTTCTAATTTATTCATCTGCTAGCTATATTAATTGTTCATACATCAACAGTTTTTGTATAACACGGATGGATCGACAAAGCCTACTGCTAGACACGCTTAACTTTGCAATTTGCAGCTTTGCTAGTGTAGATTTCAAGAATTTTTTTTAATAGATAAAAATTGTTTAATTTTTCAAAAGAAGCAAACACATTGTGACTTGACATTTTAAATAAATAAAAAGAAAATACTTTGTTTTACGTCACTTTATTGATATTTTATAGTCTACCGGTTTCGGTACCTCCGTACCATCCTCAGGACTGTTAAAAAAATACTTATTAAATAGTATTATTAGTATAGTATTTTTATAACAGTCCTGAGGATGGTACGGAGGTACCGAAACCGGTAGACTATAAAATATCAATAAAGTGACGTAAAACAAAGTATTTTCTTTTTATTTAATTAAAAATTGTTTGTTAAATATTGAAAGCATTATGATTACCAAAATTTACCCTCACTCTTTAATCAATCAAATCACAGCATTTCATCAAAAATTTATATCGAAGATACTGTCAGTATCGCCATGGTGAGAGACCTGCATAAAAATCTAAATATTTTCAAAATGGGTTATGTTTAGTTACCAGATCTGAATATCCAGGTTCTCTCCAATGTTATCGTTCTTCCTCTCCCTCATAGCTTACATCCTAGCCAACATTTACTAAAGTAAGAACATTATCTCATAGAACAAAATTAATTTTATTCCCTTTTAACCTATCAGGCCTCGAGCCTGTTTTAATCATCAGGATCGCTGACGCATCTGTCAGATTATTTCCTCGAGCCTGTTTTAATCATCAGGATCGCTGACCCATCTGTCAGATTATTTCTTTGAGCCTGTTTTAATCATCAGGATCGCTGACGCATCTGTCAGATTATTTCCTCGAGCCTGTTTTAATCATCAGGATCGCTGACCCATCTGTCAGATTATTTCCTCGAGCCTGGTTTAATATCAGGATCGCTGACCCATCTGTCAGATTATTTCTTCGAGCCTGTTTTAGTCATCAGGATCGCTGACGCATCTGTCAGATTATTTCCTCGAGCCTGTTTTAATCATCAGGATCGCTGACACATCTGTCAGATTATTTCCTCGAGTCTGTTTAATCATTAGGATCGCTGACCCATCTGTCAGATTATTTCTTCGAGCCTGTTTTAATCATCAGGATCGCTGACCCATCTGTCAGATTATTTCCTCGAGCCTGTTTTAATCATCAGGATCGCTGACCCATCTGTCAGATTATTTCTTCGAGCCTGGTTTTATCATCAGGATCGCTGACCCATCTGTCAGATTATTTCCACTTTGCGATAAAATCTAAATTACTTAATGTAATTAATATTTCTGAATGAATCGGAAAACTAAAAACTGTTTTTGAAAGGTTTTATACGCTTTCAAATTTTATACGCTTTCAAATTTTATAATTAGAAATAAACATATAATTATTGAAATATTAAAATTCGGAATGCAAACATAAAAAAATTACAAAATGGTTCACCTCACGTTTTTTCTAACTTAAATTACTGATGCGAAAAAAAAAACGAGTGTGCTTTAGACCACACAACTGAAGTAAAACTTAACTAACTTATAAAAGAAGAGAGAAAGAAAATGTACACGCGCACTGCTCTCTCTTGCTCCTACAATGTGATACAGACAATAGGCCTGCACTGTGTCTAGATATACGAAACGTAACTGGCTATGAGAGAAAGAAAATTCAAAACCTCTCTCTCTTGCCCCTACAGTAATATACGAATCATAACTCTCTCTCTTTCTATCTTCACTAACTTATATCTCCCTCTCAACTTCCTTTCGCCCGATCACACTTTTCGTAACGCTCTCGTCACGCATTAACCAGCTTACTCCTTAAGTCAAGCATGCGTAGAGAAGTTTTACTTCAAAAATCCACAGAGTTTCATAATTTTATTTCAAATTGTGGTCGGAAACTTTACAGAGATGCAAATTTTAATTTTTCTGTTATTATTTTTTTTTTTTATATAAAGTGAAGTTTTCTCTTTCTAACACTGTTTAGTAAATTTCTCACCGTTGCAGTAAGGGAGACACAACGATTTCTATGAGACCTATATCAGGTGTTCCCAAAAGCGAACAAATTAGCCTGAGGGGTTAATAAAAAATCACTTGTATTAATTTATTTGTCAAGAGTATCATCATACATTAGTATGAATATGAATGAAGCAAGGAGTGTGTGCCAAGACAGATTTGTGTGGCGGTCCATCCTCTCTGTCTACCCCTACAATGAAAAAATATCATTATTATTGTCCTTTATTAAATTAAGTGCAAATAAATAAATGAATCATAGATAATCTTAAATAAATTAATGGAATCTTTTGTTTGATTAAATTCATTCATAAACAATCAAGATCAATGAACATAGTTGTTGATAGTTTGTTTATGAGGTCATTGAGCTATTAACAAATATGTGAGCATTGTATCACAAACCTGTTTATTAGCAAGTCAGTGCCTGTAAGTATATTAGTAATAATAGGACATTAGTAATAATGTGTTCACTTTATACCACCTGCACTCTGCGCCAAGCCTCTGGATATACTATGACAATGTTTTTTTTTTTTTACATTAGCACCACACAGGAGGCCCTGAGGAAAATAATTCCCCTCAGGGCCTATGTCATCTTTGGGGATGCTGTGTGGAGGGTCTTTTTAGGAAAGGAAGTTTTGGGAAGGAAAAGTTATTTGGGGTGGGTAGGAATCTGGGGTCATTGTGTCCAGGAGTGACGGATGCATGAATCCATCCCTCCCACTGCGGTGCAAGGCGATTTTCCGAGAGAGTGCAGTTGGAGAAATCAAAGAGACTCCCTCAACCATTTTCTCCCGATCCGACCTGTCGTGCAGCTGGTGGAGGTGAGGTATCACCTCATGAACCCGGGCACCCCTGCTAAGTCAACAGCTAAGGTGTCCTATGGCAGAGGTTTTGATTATCCATTAAATGGCGGCGGTACCCATACCAGCCTCCCAAATTTATTATTATTACAGTGCAGACCCATGAAAAATTACGGTACAGTCTGAATTCTTGATTCTTGACAAAGCAGTTCCATTTTTAAAGTAATAAAATATAATTATTATCTCTTGATTTGTTTTTGGAGTATTATGCCTTGTTGGGTAACATCCAACAGATTCAGGTAACATTTGGGAATATAGGAACACAAAAAAGTTTTAAGGTTATTTAAAAAGTACGCCTTTACCGTATGATATGCACCGTCCCTCAGCATTGGACCATAATCTCTCTACTCTAAAAAAAATCGTGGATTTGACCTGATACAGAACACTCACTGCCAAATTTCACAATCTTTATCTGAAAATTCTGAAAATTCAGATTTGTCCAAATCTATTTTCTGGAAAAAATAGCGTAACAAATTAAAATCATCTAAATTTCAATTTGTAATTCTCTGAACCATCCCACATAACATTATTTTTACCAAGAGTCACCAAAAATATTTCAATGTTTTTTCGCAGAATTTTGCAGCAAATTTAATCCCAAAATACACACACTTTGTTTTGTCAGGCTGACATTTTTCCTGAATTAACACCCAGAATAAAGATTCCCTTCTCACATGAGTTCACTAAAATTCTTACTTATTTTTTTATGTAAAATTCCCTTTGACTTTAGTTATATGTATGTTTCAAACATGTTAGGTATTCAACTTTCAGAAAATAAAATTGCAGTGGAAATGAAAAAGTCCCATTACAAAATACTGTAAAGCTTTTTCATTATTAAGTTTTTTTTTGTGTTTAATTCGTGGAACTCCATTTAATTTTATTTTTATATTAATTTTATTATGTTACTAGCAGACCCGGCCACACGTTGCTGTGGCTAACGAAACACAACGCCATTACCCAACCTTTATAAAATCCACACCACCCGCTTGTCCAGCTGCCCGCTGCCTGAATTGAATATTTTAATTTCTCGGCTTTTCTCTACTATAATAAGCATATATTATACATATAAACCTTCCTCTTGAATCACTTTATCTATTGGTGAAAACTGCATGAAAATCCGTTGCGTAGTTTAAAAGATCTAAGCGCACAAACATTTTGAGCGACTTCATTTTATACTATGTAATGATGAATATATGAATTTATCGGCTTTTCTCTACTATAATAAGCATGTATTATACATATAAACCTTCCTCTTAAATCACTCTATCTATTGGTGAAAACTGCATGAAAATCCGTTGCGTAGTTTAAAAGATCTAAACGCACAAACATTTTGAGCGACTTCATTTTATACTATGTAATGATTACTAAGTAAGTTCTGCAAGTATTTTAGTTTTTTTTTTTATTATTGTTACAGCTGTTTCGGGTTACAATGCCATTTTCAAATTTTTAAACAGTTTGAAAATGGCCTTGTAAGCCGAAACAGCTGTCACAATAAAACAAAAAAAACTAAGATGCTTTCAGAACTTAATAATAACATTATGAAATTTTTAAAAAAAGCAATACTTTTCGATTATTCATATCCAATGATCTTGTGGTTCCATGCCAACTCAGAAACACCTCAGAAAGGTCATTAAAATCTATGAAAAAATAATTTAAAAATAGCCGGTAACCCTAACCTAACCTATTTAACCATTTTTTTAATATTTTTTTATCATCACTCTAAGTGACCTTTCTGAGTTGGTTTCATTCTGAGTTGTCCGGTCACCGATCTTGTATTCACTCCTTTCCGTCCTTAAAATTTTTTCTGCTAAATCCTTTCTCACCCATTCATGAATTATATTACCAATAAGCAGACGTAGGCAAGACAAAAGGCTGATTAGTGAAGTTTCGCAAAGACATCACTGTCAGAAGTGTATACATGGTTAGGATGGACTGCAAAACAACTCAGTCTTGGTACACACTTCTTGCTTCATTCTTATTCATACTCTTCTGTTATTCTGACTCTTGGCATGGCCCAACTCAAGCATTTTTAAAATTATTTATCATACTTAAAGAAATATAAATATTTCGCTTTCTAACTAAATATGTACGTTCATTCCTCCATTGGCAGACTTTCCTGCATTTACCATACTTTCATTATCTCCAATGTTTTAGCTTTTTCATCTCTCATAAACACATAAGTACTTCCCAAATAAACGTTAGTAAATGCACAAACACATCCATCTGGTCCCAAGTATTTGCCTGTGTACAATACACATAGCATATGCATACACAATACACACAATTCCAAGATTGTGTTGAGTCCACTCTAATTACATGACCTATAAGGAGTAATCTGGTATTTATAAGGCTAGTTTCATAATGGATTCAGCTTGCAATTCAGATAGGTACTCAATATAGAATAAAGGACTTAACTATTCTGATGTTGGTACTAATCAGAGGAAAAGAAAATAATACCAACTGGTAACAGGAAATGTATTGAGTGTGATTCATGATATTGTGTCTACCTACAATAGCACTTGACTAGGTTGTGCAATTAATGATTCATTCATTAATTTATAACTATGTTTACACTACTAATTATTTTTTAATTTTTGCACATAATTAAACATATTTTACTGTTAATATCTATCACCAAGTGCTGAATTTAATGTCACTGAAACAATTGTATACAAAAGATATTCTAATGTACGCATTCAAAAACCAGGATAACTTACACAGACACACTCGGGCTGATTCACAAGATCTATATTACAACATACATTCCACCAACCTACAACTAAAACGACATTTGGACAAAGAAATAAGCAATACTTCTCTATAAAATTATTTAATTTACTCCATCTTGCAATAAAAACCATTAAAAAAATAACCGACTTCAAAAGAAGCATAAAGATATGGATTATGGACGTGGGAAGGAAGAATATAGATACAATTTTGCAACCTAACAAAGATTAATGATTGTATTGTACTTTCTTTTACTTAGATTTAACTTTATAATTTTCATCTGTAATATTTTAACATAGGTATTTTTACTTATATTTCAAACAAGAAAACTTGTACAATGTGTCCTTAGAATGGGGTACCTCAGTAAGGACACATTTTTATCTAAAAAACTGTAAATCAAATTTAAAAACATGTTTGACTGAAAGGCATTCTGCAATATCCATTAGACTTACTAACTCAATAGTTTTTTTTTATGTGATGACTACGACGGCTTGAGCATTATTGTGATAAAGAATGTACATTTTACTTTTTTTTGTGCTCTCACCGTGCAAATATTAAAAGCGCCCAATAGCCGAGAGAATCTCGTTATTCAGGTCTAGTCGAAAGTGATAGCTAAAACCATTTGAAGGAACATTAATTTAATGCTGAATGGTGGTCTTTCATCCTGGCAACTCTGATTAGAATCTTCCACTTTGGACTGCAAGTTTATAATTGCAGCCATTTAATGCAATTACAAGTGCATACATGCTTCATTAGAGTAGTCACCTATCTAACGATCTAAGTGAATATATATATTATTTTACATACTTGTATGAAGATTTTTTACTGACTCCTTACAACATGTGTAATGTTGCTTGAAGATGTATTGTAGAATTTTTTCCCCTTGAAAAATAATTTTAACTGAATACTTAACAGAGTATAACATTATGCGTGCAATATAATGTATGCTTTAAAATCAGACAATTAAATACAATTTCCATATTATTAGGTACGCTTTGTTGATAATGGTTCTTTTGATCTTTGTTTTTTTTTTTAAATCAAAGAAAGCAATCAGTAATTACTTTGTGGTTTGAGGTTCACTACTTTTATGGCACAAATAATTACTTTATTCTATTACTAGCGAGTTCCCAGCACTGCCACTTAAATAAAGAAATGGTTTCTCCCTGCATTTCATACCCATCCTTCCCATCCCCTCCCTCTTTCTCTCCTTGTTAAACTATATGAAATACACCCATTTAACAACTCGAACAACACCTATTGCAATATTTTTGTACAAATTTCATAATGCCAGATCTCACTTTTATTAATAGAAACATTCACGGGTGTGTGCATAACAACTCACCAAAGTTTCATCGCAATCGGATAATGGTACAGGAAATAATTTCATAGTGCTAGAGCTCACCATTACATACAGAAACCTTCCCGGGCATGCGCACGACAATACACCAAATTTTCATCGCAATAGGATGAATGGTATAGAAACCTTCCCGGGTATGCGCTTGACAACACACCAAACTTTCATCGTAATTGGATGAATGGTTTAGGTACAAAGAAACATTCATTTTTATATATTAAGATAGCCTGCAGGTTTCGCTTATATGTACCTTCATATATATTGAAAACTTTACTATGGATACAAAGTATACAATAGAGAAATAATGGTAGTGTTTTATATAAATTCCCTTCTGGAAGCCACTTTATAATATCCATGTACAAGCTATTGAAAGAAAAGAAAAAAAAATCTTACGTTTTCTAAATTTTAAAACAGGTATTCTAGCAATTATGTTGAATTACAACACTCTTTAAAATTATATGAATATGCTTAAATTGTCAGACAGAAGGATTTTCACTGACTTGATATTTCTATATAAAATATTAAATGATGTAGTTGATAGTCCAGAAAGATTGCATTGGTAAGCTTTCGGATTCCACTACATAATACTAGAAGTCGGAATTTATTTCAGTACTGAAATTAACTATCATATGTATTCCTCTTTGCCCAGAATTCTAATGGAGCGAAATAATTATACTAAATTTATCACTAAACAAACACAGAATGTTACTATTTATTTGTGTATCTATGCACAAGAATCTCAACTGCTCTCAACCATCTGTAGCCAGTAAGACTATGGTATCCCCAGTTGAGGTTTATTCTGAGGCTGAAGGAGTGGAGGAGTGAAAGGAAAAAGAGAAGGTAAAAGGAAAACAGGGAAGTACTTGGCTATTCAGATCTGGTCACTAAACACAATATTATTTATTTATTTATTTGCAAAAACAGCATAAAACCAATACATTGCAAGAGCGGTAAGAAAAGATACATAATAAATATATTTACAGTTAAAGTAATACATTTCGTTAAAACATAAGTGCTATTTCACGCTTAAAATCGTTGTAGGAAATGTGGAATATATCCACATTTCCTGCGAGGCAGTTAATTAACCTAGTGAGTCGTCCCAGGGGCATCATTATTGGTAAGTTAGTTCTGCACCTAGGAAGAATCAAAAGCCTGTGTTGGCGGCCTCGCATGAAATTATCCGGGACATAGAATCCTATTTCAGCCAGAATATCTGGTACCGATACAAAACCATTTAGAAGCTTATAATGCCAGTAATGCGACATCTCTTCTGGAACTAAGGCTGCAGATACCCAGCATTCCCGAGATAAATGCTGTTGGAAACAGCCATGGGTAAAAACCAAACTCTCTCATATAGAGGTATCGTAAAAATTTCTTTTGTATTTTCTCGACCATTAGTACATACACGATGTCCTCTGGCCCCCATATCTGAGATCCACTCTCGAGAATGCTACGCACCAAGCTAAAGTAAAGCAGCCTTATAACTGTGAGGTTGGTCAATTCCTTTGAATTGTGTATGACAAAACCCAACATCTTTGTGGCTGATTTACAGATCTTTTCAATGTGAGCATGAAATGTTAAGCGAGCGTCATACACAATTCCTAAGTCCTTGCAAGTCACCATGTGTTTCAATGACGTGTCTTTCATTTTATAATTAAAATATATGGTCTTTTGTGACCTCGTAAAGCACATAACTGAACATTTTTGGAAGTTGAAATCGAGTTTATTATCGATACTCCAGTCAATAATTGCATTTATATCTTGCTGGAGTTTTCTACAGTCTTCTAAGGATCTTATTCTCAAGAAGAGTTTAATGTCATCTGCAAAAAGTAAAAAACGGACGAATTTGATTTTTTCCTGAATATTGTTGATAAAAATTAAAAACAATAAGGGTCCTAAATTGGATCCCTGTGGCACACCAGAGTTTGTAGCATACATGTTAGAATATGTCAAGGATGGTTGCGATTCTGAATGGTGGTCTTTCTCCAGGGCGATACTGAGAGTATCTAACTAAAATCTAACTTGCTGCAAATATAATGTATGTACATACATTATTTTTAATGAATTAATTGTGAAATAACACAAATTAATCAAATAAAATTTACTTGCGCATGCCGCAATTTGAGCCTGCAAACTCCGGTTTCGTACATAAGGATTGTGATCACTCAACCACAGAGTTTTTCGAAACCTACTGTTTTCCATACCTAAGCTGTATTTTATACATGTATGTTTTTTGTTACAACCATATCTGTTGCTTTAGGGCAAAATTATTTTTAATTCACTTATCTATCACATTTTATATCGAATTCTAAAATGAATTTTTGATGTGAATCATGGTAGAGTTGGACCACCTATTTTTCCATCATATTGGGTTTTTTAATGATTCATTTCGAGTGACTCTTACCTAGCAAATATGTTGATCAAGTTCCTAATTTAGTGTTACAGTCATAATATTCATCTAACAACCAAACTTTCTCCCCCACACGAAACTTCAATTACACTCTACAGCAATTAACCTACTCTATCCAGAAACAAAGAGGAAGTCTTTAAATATTGATTTAAACACGCATCATCAATTTCATATTATTTACAAAGCAAATGGGTCCTTTGGCAGATTAAAATTCAGATCACAAACTGCTTCCTACAACAGTGTGCGTGTGGCGTAATATGTATTGTAAGCACACCCACACTTAGACATTTTAGTATTTGGGTTAACTGTGGCGTATCCTGTCGTTCCTAGGAATTGTCATTAATCTAGACTCTTATTATTTATTATCTGTGACCACAGAACAATGAAATTGAAGAGTGGAATATGCTAAATGTTCTTTACGACATTTGGATGGTGCTTACTTCTCGTTAATTGCATGGACACATCAATTTTATAACTTGCTGCTGCTTACTGATTTCCTTTGTTTGATCTTTTAAGTTTATGTCCTAAGTTTAATAGTGCGTTAAGAATGTGCGTAATTTGCTCGCATATATCGAATTTTGCTTGATTATTTTAATACCCAACTGAAAATAATAAAACATTTAGGTAATGAAAATTGTTAACATTTTGGTGAACTTATTGCGCCAGACTGGGTGAAGCACACACATACTGTAAGATAAGACTGTAGGTCCCAATCCACATAGGCGCCAAATGTCGCTTGGTCGGTTAAAGAGCTGGTCCGAGACGATCTAATGGCTCCTTCCGTATGATGAAGCCGGGTTCGATCCATAGAGTGTAGGGTAATCCATGGCCCAGGGTTAGGTTATGGTCAGTAGAAAAACCCAGTGAATAGATGCACAGTCAGAGTGAGGTCGGGTGGACAAACAAAGTGGAGTTGTTGACGAAGATTCCTGAAATCGAGTGAAAGCGCCCAATGACGGCGCTTTCTCTTTGTCAGACTCTCTCTCGGCCTGCTTATTCCTTCCCCCACTCTAACTTTTATTTATTTAACTTACAACAGTTTTACATTTTTTAATATTCCATGGTTGCGTTCAACCGTGCCTTTGGCTCGACCATGTCATACATGCGGACATGGTCCGACGATCAGTACGTCCTTTACACTTATTATGATGTGTATATATATATATGAATGGATATAAACTACACTCAAGTTTTTTTTATAGTAAGTAACAGTTCTATTTGTAAAAATCATCCGTCTCGCAAACATTACATAATGTATATGTAGATATAATTCGAAACTTTTTATTTATTTTGCAAAACCTTTCAATTTATTTATTTTCGGTAAACTGAATAGATATAAATTTTTAAGATGGCAATACCGAGTAACGTATTACAAAACTGAAGAGGCTTTGAGTTCGACTAATCTAATATTTCGTTATAAATGTATATTCCTTCCACATTGTTCGCTCTCACTTAATATTATTTCCATTCTTTGAGTTTTAATAGCTGCGTATATGCAACATGCTCAGTGAAGGTTGGACCAATGGTTTACTCAAGGGCAGAGTGTTGTGAAATACAAATTATAAACAACGTATTGTGGTCATAAAGATGCCAAATATAAGCCGATAGGAAGCAAAAGTAACAATAATTTTCCTCGATTGGCAGCGCTGAAATGCTGATAAAAAGCCACAAGATTGACCTTCGGTGAACATATATGAATCCATTTGAAATTATTAAAAAAAAACTATTGTGTAAGGAAGCCAACCAAAGTAACCACCTAACAAAACTGCCATGAAAAAGCAAAGGGGAAATAAAATTACCCAAACAAAAATTATTCTACATAAAATAGGTAAAGAAGTCCGACGAACACAATTGTCAATGTGCTTATGTCATTGACAATGTGCATTGAAGTGCAATTAATAGAACTTCCACTAACCCATCAATTTTTTTTGTTTGCTTTGTGAATGCCTGCGGAAACAGTACCTAAAGTGTGTGGATACGGTGATAATCTTATGGTTTTACTTTCCATAACTCTGGACAGTCACAATATAATGCAATATTATAAGTAAAGCAAATCTTATTCCACTATGGTAGTGAATTCCAAAGGACACAATAGATAGAGTATTGAATGAAAGATTGTCAATCGTATAGCGAAAAGATCATTCCGGTGCGTCGATGGCGCTTGTCTATGCTCTCAAACAAAATGCATGTTGTTCTGCTGTCAATGGGAAGTCGTGACAGATGTCGGATCTGCCGGATCTGCCCTGATGATGGACACTGCAACGCTGTCCGAAACGTTGGCTAAAGAAGGAGGTAGCGCAACACGGCATAACACCCCAAAAACAAATAACGAAAATAGCTAAAACCATTTAAAGGAATGTTCAAAGCTAAATGTTTATCTCTTACCAGGATAATACTTGGAATAACTTTTACTCTGGAATGAAGGCCAAGGCCTATGTTTGGGGATGCTGTATGGAGGGTCTTTTTAATGAAGGAAGGAGAGAAAGTTCTAAGAAGGAATAGGTATGAGGGGTGGGTAGAGAGCTGCTGGAGAGGTCAAAAGGACTCCCTCAACCAGTCTCTCCCGATCTGACCTGCCGCGTAGTAGATGGGCAGACGCATCTGCTGCCAAGATCCGGATAAACCTCACCCCTTGCTAAATCACCAAACGTAGAGAACCACTGAGAATAAATACCCATCTCCCAAATTGATGAATACACAGTCCATTTTTACCGTGATTAATTCTCTCTGTGCTCTATGGGTTTTAGGTCTTACCAGGACTTAAGGAACAAATCCAAAGTAATGACTTGTTTCAATTAAGTTCTCGGCAATTGCCGATTTGTCAGGATTGTCCAATAGTCATTTTAGTTAATTTGAATTCATATCCTCTGGACATTCATCATTCTTACCAATATGCCATGAATTTCTTCAATTTGTCAATAATTTCTAAAACACATCCTCGCGATCTGGCCAAATCACAGTCACCTGCATAATTGTTTTTAAATTTTAAATTAATGCATTGTGGTCAGTTTGATTCTACAAATGAATATTTTAAATCATAAACAATTGCAACTGGAGAGATAATTGTATAAAATTAATATTTAACATTGTACAGGGTAAAATTGGGTACGCCACATCCTACTCCGTCTAATCTTATTTTATGACGTCATTAATGAATATCAGTACGACATTAGCAGTGTTAGCATGTGTTCCTTTTTATCTATTTCTAACCATCAGGATAGCAAGCATAGGCTTATTTATAAAAGTAATATATGTATATCAATTTTCTTTTTTTCCATGCTTTTGACTTGTTGAAAATGTTTCTTCCGTCTTTTTCACAACCATTGTTTATTTACGAATCGTTCCAATTGAAAAAAATTCCTTCAGGGTCTATGTCATCTTTGGGGATGTTGTGCGGAGGGTCTTTTTAGGGAAAGGATGGAGAGGAAGTTCCGGAAGGAAAACTGGGATGTGGGAAACTGAAAAGGATGGGTAGGTATCTAGGGGTCAATGTATCCAGTAGTGACGGACGTATGAATCCATCCCTCTCACTGTGGCGCAAGGCGATGGGTCAAGAGAGTCCTGCTGGAGAGTCAAAATGGTCTCCCTCAATCAGTCTCTCCCGATCCAGCCCGCTACGCAGTAAGTGGGCAGACGCATCCGCCGCCAAAACTTAGACAAGCCTCACCCCATGAACCGGGGCGCCCCTGCTAAGTCACCAAACATATCGAATCGCTGAGGGTGAATATCTCAGAGGTATTGGTTATCCAATAAATGGTTGACGATGGACACTGTAACTCTGTCCGAACTTTAGCTGAAGGCCCAATAATGACCCGGCCACGCGTTGCTGAGGCTAAGGAAATTAACTAATGCCATCTACTGGATGGTTACCCAATCTTTTAACTCGCACCGCCGTCTGTTAATTTGCATACAAATCAAATCCACACCACATGCTTGCCAGCCCGCTCTTCCACCACATACAGACAGTATCCTTTAATTATATATTTCAACCAGTTTACACAAAACCTTGACAAATATATAATTATATACTTACCTAAACCTTCCTCATGAACCACTCTATCTATTGGTTTTGAGTTTATTGTGAACAGACGCGTTGGAGGACTTTAATTTATAATATGTAGAGATATATACACTTGTTGTCTCTTTCACACAAGTAAGAGTAAGTGAGGCAAAGGCTTTTTCTCAGTGACGTTTGGCAATATAATATTCCTAGCGCAGAAAAAATCGCAGGTCAGTCAAAATTATTGACAAATCAGTTCCAATTTTGAAAATGAAAATAATTTTCCCTAAAAATATTATATTTTAGGAAGGTAGGTACCTACGTTATCGCTTGTCTGAATTCTTCACACGACCAATTCCAATTTTTAAAATGACACTTAAATTCAAATCAAATTTGAATTCATTGAACCAGAATTCATGCATAACTAACGCACAGCACAGACAACCATCAAATGAGTATGTTTGACGATGTAATATAATTCGATTATTTTTATGTAATGTAATTCGATTATTTTTATGTAATATTTTGACTTTTTCAAGTTTAATGGAAAAATAGATAACAAATTGGCAGGTAATGGAATAACACCAGATAAAGATTAATCTGCAATATCCATTATTGAATTTAGTAATAAAATGATTGTTTACATAAAAGTAACATTGTGTTTTCTGATTCCAGGTGGTGCCCCGTCTGCTGGGGTCGCTGGTGGGGGGTCCCATGAGCCCCACGCAGCACTTGGAGCAGCAGCAGGCACTGGTGAAGCAGTTTGCTGAGATTTTGGAGTTTGTCCTCAAATTCGATGAGTGCAAGGTTTGTACTAAATAATTTTGTTTTTTTTTTTATGTATACTATAAATGAAAACTTCAAACTTCTTATGTGATGATGGAAATCATGTTGCTAGTTGAAAATAGTCGGTGTAGAAATTCATAATAGATTTGCAAAGTTCATGATGCCAGAGCTCATCATTGGAGTATTTTTTTCTGCTTTATAAGCTGACTAGCCGAAGTCCGCGACATCGCCCAGGCTTTGTGTGGAGTTTTTTGGTATCAGATGTAGATAGTAGTTTTCCTTTACTTTGAATGTCAAGTGTACAAAATTTCATCAAGAACTAAAATTCAGCTTTAAGGAGTGGAAAAAGGGATGGTTGTGGTTTTTAGAAATCTCATCTAGACAATAACCTTCTTGTTTTAACCCTCATTGTATATATATAGGCTAATTTGTTTGCTTTTGGAAACACCTCAGATAGGTCTCATGGAAATCGTTGAATCTCCCTTACTCTCATGTTGAGAAATATGAGTTAAACGGTGTTAGAAAGAGAAAAACACCCCACTTTACATTTAAATCTAGAAGTTATTTACAGAAAAATGAAAATTTGCAACTCAATGAAACCAAAGTTTCTGAATGCAATTTGAGAAAAATTTATGAAACATAAGTAATTCTATGGATACATTTTTAAAAGGATTGGGGAATTTGTTTTTGTATTTCTAATCAATGATAAAAGTGATGTTTTTTTTTAAGTTATTTAGTATGAAGATTAAAAAAATAAGGGTTCATAATAGATAACAGAATATAACAATGTTCATATCTCGAGGGACAAAATATCGCCGTGTTTCTTTTATTGAACAACAAAATAACTAAGCTTCTCAGAATTTTCCAACCAGTTAAAGCAATTTTTAGTATGATTAATTTTAAATCCTATTTTTATGAGGTGTCTTTCATATACACGAGGGTGTTACAATTGAATGTAATTACATAATCGTGGCTCAATCTCCTGCCTGTACATCACATCCGTCGACAATGTAACTTACCAACATTACACAAATGCACAACTTTGTAAACATAATTTTTTTTAAAACACTAGGTAGGTACCTACCGCTGATTTAGATGGCCTACCTAATGGCAACACTATTCGGTTCTAATTTTGAATTTGATAAACAAAGAAGAAAAAGGAGGCAAAATGTTTTTCAAGGAAGATATTTTGACAGCTTTTTAGTGTATATGGAATATTGTTAGTTAATTTGTGCTAATTAGCAATTTTAAAAAAATATCTCTTTGTGGTTGAAACACAAAGAGGCAATTCGTTAATTGGGAGAATTTATAATTTAAGCCATCAAGGTCCAATTAATCAATCAAGTATTTGGTTTCATTGAACTCCCCAATTGAATCATACATTATTTATCTTCATGTCCCCTCACTTCCTTGAAATAATTCATATAACAGTGTTATGTATGATAATATATATTGTTTAAATTTAATTTTGGCATTCAAAGTTTCATTGTTACCAGTTAGTTTCATCACTTGAATCATTCACAATACAGATTTGGTTCTAATGATAAGAGTGAGGTTAACAACATAACATTATGTACCTTGAAACTACACCTATGACAATAATTGAGTAACTTTAGTAATATGCCATAGTCTCACTGGCTCTGGGCAGTTAAGATTGTTGTGCAATTTTCACATACGTAAAAATAATTTATTCATTTTATTTTAAAAATTTATTTGCATTGTCTTAACCATTCATCCAAAATCTAAATCTAAATATGCAGTCTGTGGTTTATTTCAAATTTTAAGGCTTTCAAGTAACACATTTAAAATTGATATTGATGAAATTCAATACAACATAATAAAATTAGCAATAATAATAATTTTTTTTTTTTTTGTCTTCCACGACATAAATACTAACTTTTCGTGATAATAAAGCATAAGTAATAAAATATATTAATATATTTTATTACTTATGCTTTATTATCACGAAAAGTTAGTATTTATGTCGTGGAAGACAAAAAAACATGCAAAAAATATGCATTTAACATTCTAATTTTGTTTAAATTAATTTTCTTATGCGGTAACACCATTTTATATTTACCGTTTTTATTTCATAGATAATCAATCATAATTACACAAACCCGCTAGACAAACCCTGTTTTGCCAAACAAACCATTCAAAACCTGGGATGTTTTTAAAAATTATGATGACATGCAGCTTTCGTAGTTCCACCTCAACCTAAAAAAGGAATATTCCGTATTATCCGTGAAGTGGACTAAATGCATATTTACCAATTTTTTTTTTGTTCCTCAAAATTGTACTCGTGAAAAACTGCCTAATGCCTAAATTAGGCTGCACACGATTGATCAAATTTTCAGATAACTGCTGCAAACTTTTTTGTTATTATGACTGTCAATAAAATAATAAGTGCAAGTATATCGCAGTACCTAAGATTCATTAAAATTATGTATATTTTTAAATCATTGTGTTTGCTACATGCTTATTTCAAATAAAAACTTCAATTAGTAATAGCGTATTCAAAAAAAAAACCTTGAGAATAGAGATTTCTGGGTGTTGGGTTTTGGATTCAACCAAGCTCATTCCAAAAATTGTGCCTTCGTATATTAATTAAGAAACATAATAAAAACTGCTTACTGTAGTTTAAAGCCAATGAATCCACCGATATTTCAACATTTGTTTAATATTTTTAGGTTTAACATTAGTGGCATCTTTTAGTATTCGGTAGAAGCTTCATCAAGCTAGTGACATAACACATTAGCTGATTGGTAGTTCACATTAAATTAATTTTCATACATTCATTTTTATTTGTTTATATTTAAAAAAAAAAGACAAACATTCCCGTGCTACGAATAACCCGACAATATTTGAAAATCTCCCACTACCACCACAGTAAGCCGAAAATGTTGCTTGAGTCGTGATGGAGGACTTAGCCAGGTGAGGAATCGAACACGGAACGCCTGGGTGGGACCCAAAGG